>CM032418.1:10962758-12162758 GCA_019049465.1 Dryas iulia moderata | reverse complement strand
CGGGTGATCTTACGAAATAAAAAGACAAATAAAAGGTACAAATTTATTAACCTAAAACAAAAAACCAACATTTTGTCAAGTCATCATAATATTACATTGTTTTTGGCAAATACGCCATCTATCGGCTATTAAAGGAACCCCGTGATACGCGTTTATTGCCAATATCGATCAAACACGCAAACTCACTGCTACTAAGCTTACGTAATACCGCAAAACGTCAACAGAGGGCACTAAACATAAAAATGGATGAAATTAAAGACATGCTAAGGACAATGCAAGACGAAATGAAACAACAAAAAGTGGACATGGTAGCCATGAAAGAAGATATAAAAAATACCATCAATAATAATATAAACGAGAAATTTAGAAGCCTAGAAATACAAAATGAACAACTTGAGCAAAAATTGGAAGCACAGAAATTGGCAATTGATAATTTAGACAGGTTTACAAGGAGAAAAAATGTGCTGTTTTTTGGGGTTGAGGAACGAGAAAGAAGCTATGAACATTTAGAGGCAAAGGTCCTAGATATTATAAACAACTCCTTAAACATCAAATGTGAAAAGCACTACATAGAATTCGTGAGAAGACTTGGAAAGAAAAATGATAACACTAGACCTATTGTTATTACTCTGCTTACTATGGGGAAAAAAATTGAATTACTAAAAAATAAAAATAATTTACAAAATACTCCCTACTACATAAAAGAAGACTTTCCACCAGAGGTACTTAAAAAACGAAAAGAACTACAAGGAGAACTAGAAATACTAAAAAAACAAGGAAAAAGAGCCATTATAAAATACGATAAAATTGTTTTACTAAAAAATCAGCGTCCAGAATCACAAAAAACAAAAAATAAGAAGAGAAATATATCAGAGTCCCCAGAAATGATCACTAATACGATGAACTCTACAAACATAGAAAAACAAAACCAAAAACAGCCTGCAAAGATAAACAAGACCAACAATATGAACAACTTTATCATAAAGAAGCCAACACTCTCATTGCCCCAAAGCTCAAAATAGCAACCAACATCGCCTCCTCTCCAGCTCCCAAAACGGTTCGTTACCGCAGCTGATGACGAACACTCACCTAACATAATAAAAACGAAAAAATACACAAATCACCTCCCAATACGGCCGGTCACCGCGGGAGAGTTAGACCACAACCCTCCAAAGAGTTCAGACTGTTCAGGAGAAAAATACTTTATAAATATTTGTACTCTTAACGTAAGATCTTTATCAACACCTGAAAAACTACTAGAATTAAAAACAGCCCTCCGCAATATAAATCATGATATACTGGGTTTTTGTGAGGTACGCCGGTTGGGCGAAGATATAATAGAAGATGAAAACTACCTTATGTATTATATAGGACAAACAAAAGGTCTATATGGCGTAGGTTTCCTAATCAAAAGAAAATATAAAGAAAATATAATAAACTTTTCCGGTATATCAGAAAGGGTTTGCATATTAGAAATAAACCTAGCAAACTTACACTTCGCATTTATACAGGCATACGCACCTACAGAATGCTCCACAGAAGAAGAAATAGATTCATTCTACGAAGACTTAGAGCGAGCTCATGATATGATCTCTACACAATATATAGTAGTAATGGGCGACTTCAACGCACAAATTGGCAAACCGAAGAGCTTTGAAAATAAAGTAGGTGGCATATACGGATTTGGAAACAGAAGCAAGAGAGGAGATAGACTAATTCAGTATGCTAACGAAAATAATTTGAAAATAATTAATACAATGTTTAAATTAAAAGCCAATCGAAGATGGACCTGGATCTCACCAGACAAAAATACTAGAAAAGAAATTGACTACATAACAACCTCTAAACCTAAACTATTCACAAAATACAAAGTGTTGAATAAATTCTTCTTTGGCACAGACCATAGACTCTTGAGAGCAACCCTTAGCCTAATAATAAGAAAAAAGAACAGAATAAATTTCAAAAATGCTAAAAACTTACTAAAGACACCAGAAGAAATCAATATATACATGAAAAACTTAAGCGAATTTATACCCGAACTAATAGGAAACTACGAAAAATATACAGTTATGGAATATTATAAGAAGATAGAAAACTCGATATTAACAAGCCTAAAAAATAAAAAACAATCAAGTAAAAGAACAATCCTTTCGGAAAAAGCAATTAAGTTAATGGAGCAAAGAAGCACACTGCAGAATAAAACAAACCACACTAAAAAGGATAAAGAAGACCTCAAGAACTTATATAAACAAACGAATAGGGAAATAAGAAAATGTTATGAAAACCATAGACTACTACACACACTAGAAAAATGTATAGAAAAGTCCAGATCCGATAAAAAAGCGTACAAGGAACTAGACAGGTCAAAAAAATGGATCCCGTCTATTCAACGTGGATCCACAATTTGCAAATCACGAACTGACATTATAAATGTAGCCACAAAATACTATGCGAACCTGTATAGCTCTACGCCAGAACTATGCACAAATACACAACAAAACCAGCCAAAGAATACATCGACGGTACAAAACTTTAGTGAAATTGAAATCCTTAAACAAATAAATAAATTAAAATCAGATAAAAGCCCAGGGCCAGACAGTTTAAATAATGAATGCATAAAACACTGTAAAACACTATTATTGACACCCCTTACTATATTATTTAATAAAATACTTGAAGAAGAAACTGTGCCACAGCAATGGACAGAATCGGAAATTATTTTATTATATAAAAAGGGTAACCCTAAAGATATAGGAAATTACCGACCGATAAGTCTAATGTCCTGCGTATATAAACTTTTTGCATCCTGTTTATTAAGCAGAATTTCCTCACAATTAGACTCATGCCAACCCATAGAACAAGCCGGGTTCAGAAGCGGATTTAGTACTATAGATCATTTACATACCGTTGATCAAGTTATCGAAAAATATATAGAATTTAAAAAACCGCTCTATATAGCGTTTATTGATTACAAGAAGGCTTTCGACACTATTTCCCACATAAGTATATGGGATGCATTATACAGACAAAACATAAACGCAAAATATATAAACATTATGAAATATATATATAAAAATTGTACTAGCAAGGTCAAGCTGGACAGAGTAGGCAACAGTATTAACATCAACCGAGGCGTCAGGCAAGGCGACCCTATCTCGCCGAAACTGTTTGTAGCAGTCCTACAAAATGTAATGGAAGACTTACCATGGTCAAAGCAAGGTATCAATGTGAATGGGAAACACTTAAGCCACCTACGCTTCGCGGACGACATTGCCGTGTTTTCTGAATGCCCATATAAGCTTAACACAATGATTAACGAACTGCAAAGCGCTAGTGCTCGGGTAGGCCTAGAAATGAATCTAGAAAAAACTAAAGTGATGACTAACAGTAACTTGACACCAGTACTGATTAATAATGTACCACTAGAGTACGTAGAGTACTACACTTACCTTGGCAAACAAATCTCATTTAAGAAAGACCGGAATATAGAAGAAATAAAGAGGAGAATAGCTATTACTTGGAAAAAGTATTGGGCTCAAAAGGAGATTATCAAATCGAAATTACCAACTAAATTGAAAAGAACAATCTTAGACACGACGATTTTACCCTGTCTCACTTATGGCTGCCAAACATGGACTTACGATTACAAGTCAAGACATAAAATCCAGTCCACTCAGAGGGCAATGGAAAGGAGCTGTTTAAACATAAAATTGAGGGATAGAATACAAAACACAGAAATTCGAAGAAAAACCAAAGTTAAGGATGCACTACATTTCTCTCAAAGTCTTAAATGGAGGTGGGCTGGTCATGTTGCGAGATACGATGACAATCGATGGACAATCAACACTACAAAATGGAAAGGGCCGTATGGCGTGAGAAGTAGAGGGCGCCCGTGCGCCCGGTGGCAAGACGAGATTGTAGCCTGCGCGGGGAGTGATTGGATGACCACCGCCAAAGATAGAGAAAAATGGGACTCTATGGAGGAGGCTTTTACCCTGAAGGGGTCCACACGAAATAAAAATTAATCATATATGTCAAACGGTTTCGTATTATTTGTTTTATATATATCTTATGTGCTGTTTCTGTAATATATTGTTTGTATGTATGTGATATAACTTAATTAGTATTTGTAACTTAGAGTAGTACTGTGGAATAAATAAAGCTATTTTATTATTATTATTATTATTATATAGTATTATAAACCGGTCATAATATCTTAAATAAATTTTAGGCTTTTTATTTTATTTTCCAATGTGTTACTTATTGATATTTTAAAAAAAGCTTTACTTGCAAATAATCAATATAATTTGACTTTGCTACTTTTTTATTTTTCTACGGGAACTGTATTGAATACCAGGATAAACTAACGACCCGCTCGCGGCGTCGATGGGTGAACTACTACTTTTATACCCTATTTCAGCATCTTTGGAATTATTTATAAAAAAGAGAGGTAGCCTATGTTTGACCTTGCCTCATCAACTATTTTCCTGAGAAAATTAATCGAAATCAGTCAAGGAGTTCAGATCTTTCATTTTCACTATATACTATATACTAAACATACATAATTTTCATCCACTGTTTCAACCTCCTAGGGTTTGATTTTTTAAAAAGTAGCCTATATTTGACCCTGCGAGTTCTTCTTTTCGAATTTCATCTAAATCGGGCTAGTACATTACCCGTGAAAACATAACCTATAGAAGAGATACAGATTTTTGCATTTTTATAACAATAATATTAATGAGTACGAATATATCTAGTACAGTGTCAACTATATAATAACAGGTACCTATATAGTCCAGAAAACGTAGTGACATTTGTTGTCATATAGATGACATAAAGTTTTATAGACCGGTAAAATATATTTTTAATAGCAAATTCTTATATATCTTCTATAATCTTTAATAAATGTTGTGCTCATTTTATTTCATAATTATCTTAAGTGATTTTAAAAATATTAAAACGAATTTCGCTTCACTCGTGAACTATCAACATAGTCTAAAAGTTTTTTTTTTTTTATTTTTCTGCGGGAGTTGTATTGAATACCAGGATGAAAACTGTCCCATATGTTGCTTTAACCTTTAAGCTAACTTCACACAAAAATTCATTAATTTCTAACCGGTAGATATCAGTATACAAAAAATTTACTTATATCGGTTTTTTATTTTTTCTACAATATTTCTATAATAAAAACTATTTTTCTATAATAAAAACTATCCTACCTTTGGACTATAAGCTATCAACATTCTAAAATTAATTCAATTCTATCCAGAAGTTTTTGCGTAATTGACGAACGAACAAATTAACAGACAGACAGACAAAAATTCTACTGAGTGGTTTTTTCGCCTCTGTTATTATATTCGTTATAATTATTAAAAGTTAATTTGAACCTTAATACCATACCATAAAGTTTAAATGTTAGTGGAGAGGTTTCGGGACGGCAAAACAATTGATAAAAAGGTGCTAAAATATCATTTTATACATAGTATACGAATGTTAATTTCGCGTTTTTTGACAAGGTTGTGATAGCTCAGTTAGAAAAGCGCTTGCTTCTTTTTATGGTTATATTTTTTATTACGGTCCACGGTTCGATCCTGACGTGGATGTCTATTTTTTTACTTTTTTTTTTTCAATTTTTTTTTAATTTTTTTTTGTTCAAGTTTATTGGACTTTTTATAATAATTTTTGTTTATTTTGTAATATTTTTATTGTAAGTATTATTTCAAAAAAAACGATTCCCCGAAAGAAATAATGAGTAGAGCTTTATTCTAGCATTTTTGTAGCGTAGGCGCTCAATCAGAAAGGATTTTTAGAAATACATCAGTTATGAGGGGGAAATAGAGGTTAACAGTTGGTTAACAGAGACATTTTATTTCTGTATGTTGAATTAAAAAATATTAAATTTCTATTTTATCGATTGTTAAATCTCGACTCCTAAGATGGTGAAATAAAAGTTGAAAGTTTGTATGGAAGTTCACCACTTGCAATGTTGAAATGTGAACCTGTGTTTATAAGAGTATTATTAAAAAAAAATAAATACGTATTTCAGCGGTTATGAAAATTCTACCACTAAGTTGACGAAAAAGGATTGAGAAATTATAAAAAAAATAGTCATTTGTCTACGTTAGAAATATAATAAATTATTCACTTGTTCCTGATTAGAAACTTTAACTACTCTACTAAGTACTTGAGGCTGCCGTAGCGTAGTGAGACAGCGCCTGACTGTAACGCGAAGGTTGTGGATTCGATTTCCTCTCGGGGGTATAATTATTTTTATATTTTCATTTCTTCATTAAAACGAGAATATATGATTTTTTAATTTTTTTTCTACGTTTTTATATATTTTTACACGCACATCTTTTTATCTACTGGACAGATTCGAAAAAAGTTTTTTGTTGTATAATTTAAAATAGAATGTTTCGCTGAACTATAAGAAATAAAGTAATGAAACCTTAACAAAATTGTTCAGCGTGATGAACATTTTTCCTTGACTTATAAAAATTACAGATCTAAAATATCTGGTGAAGAACCAAATTAGTCCTGTTTACCTTTAGAAAATAAGATAAAGTCGCCTTATCTAAAACTGTTCAACGTGATGGGTATTTTCCATCGCAATAAAAAAAATGTCTATTTTCAATGTCATATTTTCAACGCACTTGGAGTCCAAATTGTGTCGCCATATTTTTTGTACAATACTCAGCATTCCTAATACAAAAGCATTTTTTTTAATATTCCTAAGTAAACAGTTAATTAATATAAAATTTTGTCCAACGAAAACTTTGAATCGCTTCTACATAACTTTAAATTGAAGTTATAAATATACGTAATTCCTTCAGTAATATAATGAATAGTTGGGCAATTTATACAGAATAGACGCGGGTCAGTCAAGAGTATAACATTTTTCCGGTTTTTAGTTCGTAGGTTAAGTTTTAAGAAGTAAACATTTGAGACAAACATATAATTTTGGTTTCAACTTATAGTATACAGTGATGTTATGTAGGTTATATTTATTGAAATGTATTTATATACTTGAATTCAACTTACTAAATAAAAACTACTGAAACTCTATTCAGCTACTTTAGATTTATATTGATCATAGTTATTAAATTATTATAGAAAAAGAACAACAAATCACCAAATACACATACGTGCCAATGCAATTTCTTAAATTTAAGTTTAATAAAGCACTAGAGAATTCATTGTCAGCCCATAATAACAATTTTCTTTTCTTTAATATTATACAAGATTCAAGGACAAATTCACCACATGCAGGAGCAATATTACTTCTGTCAATGGTAAAAACAAATTTCTTCAGACTTAAGATTCGATTAGATTTTTCTTAAGGATATCTGTAGCTGTATTAAATGAAAGCTGTGCTATCATGCTGTCCATCATACAGCTAAGAGAGAGATAATTGTACCTATAACAACATTTGCATGAATGTAATCAGTTGATTTATTTTTATATATAAAAAAGGCTATTTTAAATTAAGTTGCCTAAACTAGCTTTACAATGGACATGTCAAACACATCGTTTTAATTATGATTTAGAATAGCATTAGGTAGAAAAGAAAAGGGATATCATTAGCATTATTTATTTTCTATCCGGAATGAAAAAAAATATTGTACATTATAATGCAGTAAAATTATTTTAAAAATCTTAGACTTTAGTATTGATACTGTTGGGTTTTGTTAATAAATGAGGGTAGATAATGAATAAATGTGGGTATTTAGCTAACAAAATGGTATAAAAGCGACGGATTTTGTTAACTCGTGGCAGTTATACTTGGCATGGCGTAGAGGCTAGGTCGGATACTATTGTAAAAAGAAGTTGGATAAAAGAATAAATATGAAATTATGAAGACAGACGTAAGTTTTATTACATTTCAGAAGTGGGATAACTCGCTCCTGTGTTTTTTTTTATATACTATTGGAAAAAATGTTATTTGTGTCCTAATAACATTCTTGTACGATGTTTCATGCAATTGTTCGAGATGCAACATGACAATACTACTACGAAGGACACCAGTCTAGTGACACCAGAACCCTGGAAGCGCACATGAAGTATTCGGTTAGCGGCTTTCAGTAGCAGTAGAAGTCGCAGCTTGCATCGCGAGGTTCGCGGTGGTGACGCCGTGCATCGCGAGGGTCGCGGTGGTGACGCCGTGCATCGCGAGGTTCGCGGTGGTGACGCCGTGCATCGCGAGGGTCGCGGTGGTGACGCCGTGCATCGCGAGGGTCGCGGTGGTGACGCCGTGCATCGCGAGGTTCGCGGTGGTGACGCCGTGCATCGCGAGGGTCGCGGTGGTGACGCCGTGCATCGCGAGGTTCGCGGTGGTGACGCCGTGCATCGCGAGGTTCGCGGTGGTGACGCCGTGCATCGCGAGGGTCGCGGTGGTGACGCCGTGCATCGCGAGGTTCGCGGTGGTGACGCCGTGCATCGCGAGGTTCGCGGTGGTGACGCCGTGCATCGCGAGGGTCGCGGTGGTGACGTCGTGCATCGCGAGGGTCGCGGTGGTGACGCCGTGCATCGCGAGGGTCGCGGAGGTGTCGGCGTGCATCGCGGGCGCAGCGCGGAGGTGTCGGCGTGCATCGCGGGCGCAGCGCGGAGGTGTCGGCGTGCATCGCGGGCGCAGCGCGGAGGTGTCGGCGTGCATCGCGGGCGCAGCGCGGAGGTGTCGGCGTGCATCGCGGGCGCAGCGCGGAGGTGTCGGCGTGCATCGCGGGCGCAGCGCGGAGGTGTCGGCGTGCATCGCGGGCGCAGCGCGGAGGTGTCGGCGTGCATCGCGGTCGCAGCGCGGAGGTGTCGGCGTGCATCGCGGGCGCAGCGCGGAGGTGTCGGCGTGCATCGCGGGCGCAGCGCGGAGGTGTCGGCGTGCATCGCGGGCGCAGCGCGGAGGTGTCGGCGTGCATCGCGGGCGCAGCGCGGAGGTGTCTGCGTGCATCGCGGGCGCAGCGCGGAGGTGTCGGCGTGCATCGCGGGCGCAGCGCGGAGGTGTCGGCGTGCATCGCGGGCGCAGCGCGGAGGTGTCGGCGAGCATCGCGGTCGCAGCAGGGGTCGCAGTCGGGTGGTCAACGAACGAAGTAGGAGTGATGACGGGACTTTTCCATTACGAAAACTTCGTAAAAGGTCAGAAAATCCATCTTTTATATAGAAGGACGACAGACAGACATTTATTAATAGTTTACGAATAGTCTGCAATAATTTACTGTTAGAATCGTAAAACTAATATTTATTTTGTTATGCATAAACTCCAAGGACTTCCTAAAATTCGATATAAATGAATGAAGCTATATTTAATTTAGTTGTCATAAGTGGCAAGACAAATGACTAAGTGCATTTCAATCTGAAAAATTATAGCAAGTCATTGGAGGATATGCTGACGAGGAAAAGTAGATTTAAAGTATAATGTTAAGAGAATTGGCCTTGTTGTTTAAACTAATGTGATATAAATGGCAGATAAGCGGTTAACTAGTTGATATACGCAGTAAGTGATAAGACCTATAAGCTTTAGTACAAAAACACTTAAGTTGTTCTAACCCTGATCAATTACTACAATTCTAATAAAGTTCAAAGTTCGACCTGGGAAATTCTAGGAGCAAATTAAATTATGAAAGTAACTTTAAAAAAATGAGATTTATCTATCCATTTATTTATTTATCAATTTAATCAAAACTCTCGTACTACAAACTTGACAAAAGATGCACTGATAACCAATTTGGTATTAAGATGTTAAGATATTTTTAACTAATTCCCTTGTGCACAAAAAAAATCTTTAGCCGAAATTACTCAATGTCATATCAACTCTTAGTCATATTAATGTGTATGGTCCGATCGCTTTTCGGTGCTATATTAACTCTACATTTGATACATTTGTATTTGTCCAAGACCACGTAATAGCAAAACCTTTCAAATCAAGTTAGTGTAGTAGGCGGCCTATGTCTATGTCCTGTGTGATGCTAGTTTCTTTCAAGAAAATTTAATAATAGGTTGCGGAACAGAAATTCGGCATGTTAACTAAAGAAAAAAATCAAAATATCTTTATTCAAGTAGACTTCAAACAAGGATAGGCTAGCAGTATAAAGGCCATACATGCTTTATCAGGCAAAAGGCAACAAATTAGGGGTTATACAAGAAAATGTTAACGGAGAAATTAAAAAAAAATCTATGTTCCCATACTCAATTCTGGTTTAAAATAAAAAAAAATATGTAATAATTGAAGATGAAATAGCACGATTATTGGGACAATCCTATTCTATAACATTAGATATATCCTCAGGTGATTATAAAGTCGCTATTTCAGAAACGTTCAAACAATTTACTTCATTTATTACCCCGGATGGTCAATATGAATTAATCGTATGCTGTTAGGATTAGCCAAATGCCCTGCGGAATCTCAGTCCATGAATAAAATTTTGACCATGACTAATAATTTAGACCAATTGCTTATTATAGCTGCTAAACTTCTCTCGAAGAGAAACTCTCTAGCTGAAGTCCTTAAAACCCTAGCTATGTATGTTTGTTGCGGAAAGTGAGAATGTATCTTTTGGGATGTACTTTTACAATAATAACTGTAGTGAATTTCGATCGACATTACAAAGCCCGATTAATTACTCTGAAATAAATAAAATTCACGACATACTTGAAATTGACCTAGTTTTTGATGGAATGAAGTATATAAAAATATATGTAATTAAGGAAAATAGTTTATATGACCAAACAAATAAAATAAAATCAAAATTTATTTTGGATGATTGATCCATAGAAAATGTTAGTGTTAATAACAATATTTCCGTAAAATATGTTAGTTATTCATATGACGACAGTAAATTACGATGGGTTCCAAATGGGGTAAGATAGCAACTTTGTCGTCTAATTATGACGATCCTGTTAGTTATTGGTTACCGCGGAACGTGTTCTTCTTCAATTATTTTTAAAAGATTTTGTGTCGGTAAACGAATTAACCATAATCAATACTGCACATGTCGAAAGATATAAACGTATAATTTTAAGCTATTTAATTGCACAAAATATAAACAGAAACGAGAAGGACTGAGATAGTGAAATTTGAAAACCATCATAATATTATTGATTATTCTGAATAAAACTCGTATGTATCGTATATACAGAGAGAGTAAATTAGTTAAAGTTACCAAAATTAGTTCCAATAACTATGGTAAAAGTAAAAAGATCTGTGACTGATAGTAGCAGTGATAAAGATAATAGTGACAAAACTAAATAGTTTCCTATAATTACTGTAATGCCTACCTACATTCTTTCAAATTATATTTTATAATTGTAATGGTTAAAAGTTTAGTAATAATTTTATACAATATAATGTTTGTTGTGTTCCATAGTAAGAAATTTGTAAGATTGAAACGATTTATTTTGTGGACAATACAATAGACTAGTTGATAAATTATAAATACAGTTGATGAATTGTCTATATACTTGCTAAATTTGGTTATACAGAATGTTTGTGTACACACACCAAAATAATAAAAACAGTTTAAATATATCTTATAAAAACGGAAAAAATATAAAATTAAATAAAACACTAAAAAAAAAAACGAATATGCACGCCATCTCATTCAATAACACGCGTGGCGGGTAATGGCGGCAAAGAGGTGTAAACGCAACGCAACACTTAGATTTGACTTTACACAAATTCATTAATTTTACTGTCTTAACTTATTTTTCATTATTTTCGTAATAGGAGAGATACATGCTCCATAAATTAGTTGTATCAGTGTACTCTGCGGAAACACGTACGTAGTAAGCGAACACGCGCCATTGTTGAAATATAAGTTAACGAAGAAACAGAAAAAAAATAAAAAACAATTACTTGAAATTAAATTTAAATAAATTATTATAACTTAAATTATTATAACAATTTTAAATGATTTTTAAACAAATTTACAAATACCATAGTTCGTATTG
This sequence comes from Dryas iulia moderata, assembly GCA_019049465.1. Classification (NCBI taxonomy): domain Eukaryota; kingdom Metazoa; phylum Arthropoda; class Insecta; order Lepidoptera; family Nymphalidae; genus Dryas; species Dryas iulia. The sequence continues at coordinate 12,150,821 of CM032418.1, read as the reverse complement.
ATTAAGATTTATGCCTCGTACTTATCGAGTGGTTTTTAAATGGATGAACATATTGTAACGTTAGTTGTAAAAAGGACAACCAATTTTAAAACCAAGTGCTTGGGCTATTTGTGTAAAGAATACTGTTTGACCAGGATAACTACGGTAATAAGTATTAGTAATTGTAAAATGTATCCCAAAGGATTAAGATCTAAAGTGAATGTTAGTATTTCAATGTAATCTCTGATTGTAATTATTCTTTAAAAAATTATAAACGATAATTGTAATGCGTTCAAAAATGAGTTGAAAAGTATGAGAGAATAAATTAATAACAAATGAATAACAAAATATCAATCAAATATCATATACTGCACAGGCTTATTATTCTGCTTAGCGTTTTGTATTATGCGTGACGTAGTAAAGATTAAACACGAATGACGTAAGTGTCTATTACTACTAAATACTATTAAGCGCTGTTAAACTGACATTTTTCATTCGCATAAGACATACTTGAGATATATCTCTTTCTCTTTTAGGCGTGTATAATAAAGAAATGACATCAACTTTGATTTGAAATAAAGTATGACTTGAAATATTATGCCCTTACTTTTTTTTTCTAAGTTGCTTGTCAGACAAATACACCCGGTATAATTGACGAATTTAGTTCATGTATTGTGTATTGTTGATGAATTATGTATATAATTGATGAGTTGTATAAATAGTTGATAAATTATGTATATAGTTGACGTGTGGTGTATATAGTTGATGAATTTAGTTTATGTATTGTGTATATCGTTGATGATTTATGTATATAGTTGACGTGTGATGTATATAATTGATGAATTTAGTTGATGTATTGTGTATATCGTTGATGAATTATGTATATAGTTGATGAGTTGTGTATATAGTTGATAAATTATGTATAAAGTTGATAAAATATGGATATAGTTGACGTGTGGTGTATATAGTTGATGAATTTAGTTGATGTATTGTGTATATCGTTGATGAATTATGTATATAGTTGATGAGTTGTGTATATAGCTGATAAATTATGTATAAAGTTGATAAATTATGTATATAGTTGACGTGTTGTGTATATAGTAGATGAATTTACTTGACGAATTGTGTATATAGTTGATGAATTTAGTTGACTAATTGTGTATATAGTAGATGAGTTGTGTATGTAGTTCATGAATTTACTTGACGAATTGTGTACATAGTTGATGAATTCAGAAGAGTTGTAGTAAATGTGTCTAATGGTGAGTTTTTTTCAGCATTAGTGGTATAAGAGTGCTTAATGGTGGCATGAAGTGATTCACCTTGAGCAATATGAGAGTATCTAATGGTGGAGCTAAGTGGTTCACCATTAGTAATATAAGAGTGTTTAATGGTGAAGTGAAGTGGTTCACCTTAAGCAATATGAGAGTATCTAATGGATGAGCTAAGGGGTTCACCATTAGTAATATAAGAGTGTTTAATGGTGGAGTGAAGTGGTTCACCTTAAGCAATATGAGAGTATCTAATGGGTGAGCTAAGCGGTTCACCATTAGTAATACAAGAGTGTTTAACGGTGGAGTGAAGTGGTTCACCATTAGCACGTGTAATGATGATATTTATTTTCAGGTGATTTTTTTTTTTTTGGTAATATTGTAAATCTAGTCTCTATGCCGAGTGTTGGGGTTCTAACTGCGTGCATGAGGACATGCACGAGGTCAGAATGGCCGAGTGTTGGGTTTTGTTAATAAATGAGGGTAGATAATAAATAAATGTGGGTATTTAGCTAACAAAATGGTATAAAAGCAACGGATTTTGTTAACTCGTGGCAGTTATACTTGGCATGGCGTAGAGGCTAGGTCGGATACTATTGTAAAAAGAAGTTGGATAAAAGAATAAATATGAAATTATGAAGACAGACGTAAGTTTTATTACATTTCTTTAAATACGGCGAAACGTAGTTCGCCGCCCGCTAGTTATATACGAGTATGTAGATTTAAATTCAAAGTCAAAGTCAAAAAAAATATTGTACATTATAATGCATAAATTATTTTAAAAAAATCTTTGATACTAAAATTACGGCGAAACGTGGTTCGCCGCGCCCGCTAGTTATATACGAGTATATAGATTTAATTAAAGTCAAAGTCAAAGTCAAAAAAAATATTGTACATTATAATGCAGTAAAATTATTTTAAAAATCTTAGACTTTAGTATTGATACTAAAAATACGGCGAAACGTAGTTCGCCGCGCCCGCTAGTTATATACGAGTATGTAGATTTAAATTCAAAGTCAAAGTCAAAAAAAATATTGTACATTATAATGCAGTAAAATTATTTTAAAAATCTTTGACTTTAGTATTGATATTAAAAATACGGCGAAACGTAGTTCGCCGCGCCCGCTAGTTATATACGAGTATATAGATTTAATTAAAAGTTTTAGTAATGTTGTGTCATGCAACTCACAATTCAAACGATACCGATCTTGCTGGAATATTTCTATTATGAATTTAATAATAAGTTTTTAATGAAACGTAGAAAATACAATATTATTTAATAAATACCATCTTAATAATTATATTATTTGGGCATCGTGGCGTAGTGGGACAGCGGTGTGGCTGTAGTTACCATTGGTTGTGGGTTCGATTTCCACTTTTTCGATAATCTTCCGTTCTTTATTATCTCTCGAATTCGGACAGAAAATGGAGAACGAAGTGTCTTGTTATTAGATTCTATCTGACAATCGGGACTAAACGCTATGCTTGGCTAAGTGGGACAAAAGCGCGAAGCTTTTTTTGCTTTTCGATAACAGACAGAGTTTTATACAGACTGACTTCTATTTTATAACATTTTTCTTACATTCGAAATGTGTTCACAACATAATTTACAACTAGATTATATAAAATTCTTTTAACTGAGGTTATTTATATTGATTGTTTGAACCAGTATTTGGAGGTAATCCCTAAACCAACGTAGATTTAAATTATGATGTCTATAAAACTAAGTCATTAAATAGGAGAGATATCGATAGTTCATCTCCCTGTTTGCCAAAAAATCGAAGAAGTCAAACACACCTTTAAACATTTTTAAAGTGTTATTCCACACTTAGGAAAATTGAAAAAGACATTTAAAGAAAACGTATAAAAATTTGAACGCAGCGGGATTCGAACCCGCGCCTCCTGAATACCGTTCAGGCGCTCTCACCACTCAGTGGTGGCTCAGTGGTGAGAGCGCCTGAACGGTATTCAGGAGGCGCGGGTTCGAATCCCGCTGCGTTCAAATTTTTATACGTTTTCTTTAAATGTCTTTTTCAAACACACCTATTGTTTTTAATAATCAATGTTTCAGGAGTTAAGATAAAAAATTGTTTAAACATCACGCGGACGTAGCAAGCAAGTCACTATTAATATTTGAACGTAGCAGCAAAGTCACCACCATAGGTAGACTTCGTCGTCTACGTCTACCGAAACGCAAAAACGTGAAGCTAAACAATTTTTTTACAGTTTTCCGTCAATTTTTTACAGTAACTATAATAAAGATTATAATAAAAAGAAAACTGTTAAGAATACGTAAAATATAAGTACGTAGTAAGTAGGTAGGCAGAGGGAACCTAGTGTTAAGACACTCCGTTCCCCACTTATAGTAGTATTCAGAGTGAAAATTAGTACCGAGCCAAGTCATTTTCCACTTTCTTTTCGTTCGAAATCGAGTCATGGGAGCGCGACGCCGCTTCTAATCTCACCGCAACAGAAAAGTGAATATAATATAAACACGATCAATTTTTTTAAGTGAAGCTGTCTCCAGGTATTTACGCTATTTCCTACAGAGTTATTAAAGAGAATCTGTGAGACCAAGACACTTTGTACTCTATTTTCCGTACGAAATATTGTGTTTTAAGTGACAAAAAACTTGACACCGTGCTTTAACTTAGTTACCAGAGTGGAGAAATGAAAAACATAATTTATAATCACTACCCCGAATGGGATTCGAACCCATTACCATCGTGGTTACAATCAAACTCTATTACACTGTCCTATGGGACAGGTCTCGAATATTAATTTAATACAAAAACTGAATGAATAATATGCAGAATTTAGATCTCTATTATATTCATCAAACAAATTAATGTCACTTCATAAATAATTATTTTATTCCAATACATTTCGTACAATATTTATGGAAGCGAAATGACCTAGTGAAAGTTTAATAAAAATATTAGTGTTCTAATAAATAAATATTATTTTGAAGCTTTTAACAGATGAAAAAAGTAAATTGAATTTATCAATGTCTGTATAAAATAATCATTCAATTTGTTAATGTCAGGAACAAATTGTATTGAAGTAGTCCACATTGTTTGGTATTTAATATAAATGTCGTATAAACGAACTATAAATAATATCAGTTTGAATTCTGTAAACAGTAAACGATGGTTGATTTAATGATGAGTATAATTAATCTTAAAAATATAAATATTATATTTTTAGACCAGTCCGCCAGTCGTGGCGCAGTGGCACAAAGTGTGACTGTAATGCGACTGGTTGTGGGTTCGTTTCCCATTCGAGGAGTGGAAATATTTAATATTACCATTTCTTTTGCTCTGGCGTTAAGGCACAGTGCGGAACTTAGCTTCCGCCATTTGACACGCAATGCCTCCGAATTCGGCGGAAAGTGGGGAACGGAGTGTTTTAACATTAGATTCCCTCTGTCACCCTGCTGTGTGCGAGATACAGCGTAAAGCTAAAAAAATATTTTTAGACGTGACGCGGCGTTGAATTCCGCCTTGTCTCGATTTCGGACGGATAGTAGAGAACAGTATTGCTACTAGGTTCTTTTTGACTAGAAGGATAGTTAAGGTAAGATATGCAGGAAAAAATGTGAAACTGCTGAAAAATATTCGTAGACTACAAGTGAATGCGAATTAGAATTCCTTCATAAAACTGAAAATTTTTTAACTTTGTCAGCATTTGTAATATAAAAAAGCATGCATGTATACTCATTTTTTTATGAAGTACAATGAAAAAACTTAGTGATAAATCACTATCAATTCTTATTATCTTTTTGATTACATATGTTGCGTGGTAAAACCAACATACATTCTGAAATGAATTTAGTGGAGACAAATACAGGCAAGTCAATATAAACGTTTACCAGTTGCGGCATTGCAACCACAACTGCCAATACAATATATAGACGAAATTAGCTAAACTAATGTTAACCTACGTATACCTTATACAAATTGTCATTCGCAACATCATTTGTACGGAATTGACGGACAGAAGGGACCGTGTAGTTTTTTATTTCTATTTTACTTTTTTTTTGTTGCTATAAGTATTTTGAAATATCATCTGTTAGTGCTTCCTAATCTCTACACTTTCCGCTGGAAGTTTAAAATTAGCATATATGTGTATTTTAAATTTTCAATGCGGACTGACAGACGACGCACACTTCAAAATAATTTTCGACTGTGTACTTAGTAAGTAACTATTATCTGCCATGTACATTACTAAGTAAAGATTGAAAATTGTTCCGTTACTTACTAGTAACGGAACAATTTTCAATACTGTACATTGTAGTTTACTTGTGTAAATAACTAAAATTGTTCTGTTACTATATATAAAGTTGTTACTAGCGGCTCGCGGCTTCGTCTACGTGCAGTAGATATCTATATTTCATACCTTGGTTTTGAAAAAGTAGGTAGTCTAAGTTCGACCTTGCCATATCTTATCCTCTTTATAAAATCATTGAAAACAGTTTAGATTATTCATATAAACTCTCATCCCTAGATGTTCATTCAGTCATAAAACAAAAATAATATTTTCATTCCGACTTGCATTCAAATCGCGCTGGTAGATTAGTTAGACGTGAAAGCGTAACAGACAGACATTCAGACTGACAGATTTTCATATTTATATTATAATAGTATCGTTATAATTAATTTACAAATAAGTACTTTCATTGACTTCCTAGGACAGCACTAAATTTTGATTTTATTTCCGTTTCGCTTAGTGGGATTGGGTTTTAATTAGGATATGAATTGACTCTAAATGGCAGCGCTTTGCATTATGTTGAATAAGTGAGTCAAATATATAAAGGACAATATTTGAATAGATGACATATATAGTTTTGTTTTCTATACTAACTTAACGTATTTTCAGCGGTTAACCTTTTTTACGGAGTGGATTTGGTCCATAAGTGTAATGTAAATTATTATTATTATTATTGTATTTGTTGAAGCGATCGTGGCTAGGTGACAAAACATTTCAAAACCACGATATACCAAAGTCCCTGTTTTATATTCTTTTTCATAATTTTTCTATAATTCCTATAATTGCATTAATGGTAACAGCAAAAATATGTATGTATATGTAATAAGCGTATTAGTATTTTGAAGAAGCCGAATAAAGAACGCATGGCTTAGTGGTTAGATCACTGGGACGGTTTCCAAAAGGAATGTGTTCTAATCCACCTGCGTTTAAATTTTTATACGTTTTATAATATTTGTATAAGTAATGTTTTTCAATATCTTAAGTGCGTGAATAAGGCTTCAAAAATGTTAAAATATTCATAATACAGTTTATAAAATGGCTTAAGTTTTGTTTGAATATATTATTAACGAGTTATAAAGACTGAACCCGTAGGAATATCCTGCTTCAGCATAATTTAATAACAAATAAGGTAAACAGAGGCTTGTTGCTGAGGAACATATTGTAAAGGCTGTGCTCTCTTCTTAACCCTGCAGCGGTCGCGCATCTAAACGAGACATCAGTGGTCGCGTGAACTACATACGTATTCCATTTTCAAATTGAAATAACTTTTGTTTTTTATATACTATTTTTATTTTATTAATGGAATTATAGTCATTACACTATGCTTAACTATAAAAAATTAGCAAAACTTAGTTATAACCTCTTTTATATAACTATTAAACAAAAACAAAAATACTTCTTCAAATTGACATATAAATAAAAATTTTCGTATTGATTGAGATCACAGTTTAATATAGTTATGAAAATTAATAATTTATAGCATTTTCTACACAGGAAAGACACATAATGTTGAAATAATTCCCACAAATAAACATTTTGCAGGCAATGCACGATTTACAGGTGTTTTTATTGCGTGCGCTTTCATAGTGGTGACAACGACGGACTACATTATTTGACGTCATCTCTAAAGCTAATGCTTGTTTTTCTTTGTCTGTAATACATAGGAAATATTAAATTTTTATTGCTGAAGACCTTGTCAATGGATTTGAGTTAATTCATGTCAATGGTGTCATCCAACCTCATCTGACCATCAACGAAACGTGACACACAGTCTTGAATAGCAGTCTTTTGCCTGGCTATTCCGTTTGGCCTAGGAGAAACAAACACTCTATTATGCCTAAGGGTTCTTCCTCTGTTCTGAAGAATTATCTTAGACCACATCGTGTCATCAACTCTGGTGTAATAATCATCACGCTGCGATTTTCCCTAAGTAGGTTCCTCATCTGCAAAGCTTTCGCTGTCCCTCGTCGGATTTTGCTCTTCGAGCTAATTTACTTCCTCATCCCATCTAGACTCAGCTTGACAAACATCGATGTCAGCAATAGCTTCTCTCAACCTCTCGCCAAACGCCTCTATCTGTGCAGCTTGTCGATCACTCATTTTTATCCAAAAATTTATTGTTAAATCAATCTCCAATACGATAACATAACAAAACCATATTTATATTACATATTTATGATAGGTTTAATATAAAATAAATGAATACAAAAAATACTAAGTGGAAAAACGCTTACGTAATTTGTCGCGTGGACTACATACATAGTCCAGGAACTTTGCAAAGCTACTAATAATGTACCCACGCATGATAGGCGCTTCCGATGAGCTGAGTACATCCCGCGATCAGTCATTTGAAAGTACCTAGCGCCACAAAAAAAAATAACGCTTGCAGTTTGCGAAATAAAACGCATTTTGTACCAGTGCACTACATATGTAGTCCACGCGACCACCGCAGGGTTAATAACAAATTGAGTATTTTTCTTAATACATTTACATTTTAATTTTGTATTAGAAGACGTAGGTAAAAGGACGTAGGTAAAAGGACGTAGGTTGTGGCCAGTCGTGGCCCAGTGGCACAAGCGTGTGACTGTAAACGACTGGTTGTGGGTTCGATTCCCACTCGAGGAGTGGAAATTATATTTCCATTTTCTTCGCTCTGGTATCGAGGTAAAGCGCGGCGTTAAGTTCCGCCACTTAACACGCAAGCCTCCGAAATCGGCGGAAAGTGGGAAACGGAGTATCTTAACACTAGGTTCCCTCTGCCTACCCTGCTGTGTGCGGGATATAACGTGAAGCTATTTAATTTTTTTTTTTAAAGTTATTTATATATGTTTATGTGGCAATTTTAAATTTGGATGGGTTAGAATGGGAATTTTGAAACATATAAGCTCTCTCTTTTGGTATGTTTGGTAATTAGAGAGCAAAATTTACACATTTTATTATATGTTGAAAATATTTCCATTATGTATACATAATGGATACTTATATTACTCAGGAACTATATAAAATTCATTTATATAATAGGCGATAATTATTTTTAAATACTTTCTGAAAATATTTAGACTTTTAAAAATGTATACGAGTAGGTAGTACGTAATCCTAACATAAAAATAATAATTTAAAAAAATCAAGTCTTAAAACATTTGATATTGCAGTTTTATGAAGGAATTCTAATTCGCATTCACTAGTAGTCTACGAATATTTTCAGCAGTTTCACATTTTTTCCTGCATAGGTAAGGCCTTAACTATCCTTCTAGTCGAGAAGAACCTAGCAGCAATACTGTTCTCTACTATCCGTCCGAAATCCAGACAAGGCGTGGTAAGTGGCGGAATTCAACGCCGCGTCATGTCTAAAAATATTTTTTTAGCTTTACGCTGTATCTCGCACACAGCAGGGTGACAGAGGGAATCTAATGTTAAGACACTCCGTTCCCCACTTTCCGCCGAATTTGGAGGCACTGCGTGTCAAATGGCGGAAGCTAAGTTCCGCACTGTGCCTTAACGCCAGAGCAAAAGAAATGGTAATATTAAATATTTCCACTCCTCGAATGGGAAACGAACCCACAACCAGTCGCATTACAGTCACACTTTGTGCCACTGCACCACGACTGGCGGACTGGTCTAAAAATATAATATTTATATTTTTTAAGATTAATTATACTCATCATTAAATCAACCATCGTTTACTGTTTACAGAATTCAAACTGATATTATTTATAGTTCGTTTATACGACATTTTTATTAAATACCAAACAATATGGACTACTTCAATACAATTTGTTCCTGACATTAACAAATTAGATGATTATTTTATACAGACATTGATAAATTCAATTTACTTTTTTATTTATTAAAAGCTTCATAATAATAATTATTTAATGGAACACTAATATTTTTATTAATTAATGTATTGGAATAAAATAATAATAAAATAATTATTTATGAAGTGAAACTTTTTTCATCTATTTCAAACCCTTAGGAGATTTTTTTTAATCCTATGTTTTATGACTTTCACACTAATAATATTAGTATGGAAGCCTTATTATAAAGCAAGCAAAGCTTGAAATGCATATGAAAATATCGCTTATATTTTGTTGAAAAATAGATTTTAATAAGGTCCATAATAGAGTGTGCCCCAACGTGTTATTAACAAGAGAGTATTGCACTCTCTCAGTCAGTATCAGTTTCTTACAATCAATTTTCACAATATCACTTTTTTATTTTCTTCAAATTTTGACTACGGTTATGGAAAATCGATTTTTTGGCTAACTAGGAGATGAACTATCGATATCTCTCCTATTTTATAACTTAGTTTTATAGACATCATAATTTAAATCTACTTTAGTTTAGACAGTACCTCCAAGTACTGGCTCAAACATACAATATAAATAACCTCCGTAAAAATAATTTTATATAATCTAGTTGTAAATTAAGTTGTGAACACATTTCAAATGAAAGAAAAATGTTGTAAAATAGAAGTCACAGAAAAGCAAAAAAAAGCTTCGCGCTTTTGTCCCACATAGCCAAGAATGGCGTTTAGTTCTGATTGTCAGAGAAAATCTTATAACAAGACACTTCGTTCTCCATTTTCTGTCCGAATTCGAGAGAGAACAAAGAGAGGAAGATTATCGAAACAGTGGAAATCGAACCCACAACCAATGGTAACTACAGCCACACCGCTGTCCCACTACGCCACGATGCCCAAATAATATAATGATTAAGATGGTATTTATTAAATAATATTGTATTTTCTACGTTTCATTAAAAACCTATTATTATTAAATTCATAATAGACATTTTCTAGGAAGATCGGTATCGTTTGAATTATAAGTTGCATGGCACAACATTACTAAAACTTTTAATTAAATATGTAATAAAAATTATATATGATAATATTCTATCGTTCAGTATAACTATATAGTATAATAAATTGATTTGATATTCCTTGTATTCTAGTAAACGTCTTTCAGAAATGATTAACGAAGACATAACCAAACTTATTAGGGCTTAAGTTTGTCCCATATGTCTGTCAGCTGACCTAAATAAACATAATCGTCCGCTTACGAGCGTATGAACATGTAATATCTTCTATACAGTAATTCGCAAACAAACGTCAGTGTAATTCATGTTTATATACTGTGTACACGTGTAATATTACATATTGTATTCATAAAATATCTTCTAGAGGTCATTGTGGTGCAGTGGGACAGTACGTAACTGTAACAGCGATGGATGGGTCCTTTCAATCTTCACATTGAAAAATGATTACTTTTTTAGCTTCTCTCTGTATCCCGCACATAGCAGTCTAGACAGAGGGAACCTAGTGTTATGCTGCTCCATTCCACATTTTTCGCCGATTTTTGGAAGTATTGCGTTTTAAGTGGCAGAACTTAACGCCGCGCTTTCCCTCGTCACCAGAGCAAATGAGCGAAAATGGAAATATTAAATATTTCCACTCCTCGAATGGGAATCGAACCCATAGCGAGTCGTTTACAGGCGCACGCTGATGCCACTGCGCCGCTGATGCCACTGGCCCCAGGAATGATTATATTCCAATTATTTTAATTTCACCTGATAAGACAACTCAGACACTCAACCTTGCATCCAGGATAAAGTGTCCAACTAAAACATATCTCCTAACTTAATATATCATACAATTATATTAAATCACTTTAGTTAATTCACAATAATTTATATAAACTAAGTTGAAATTTCGCCGAAAGTGAAAATCTGTGAAACGTCTTAACTTTTTATTCAATCTAATTACTTCTATTCGGCTTGTTCGAAAAATACGCTTATTAATAATAGCTCATACAGAAGCATAAGCGGTATGTTCACTTTGTGTAAATATTTTATTTAGACTCTTTACGGAAAATTACAAAGTTTATTTGTGTAAAACTTTATAAAGAAAACTCATTTTGAAGTTACTACGTACTTTGATTATTATTTGGTTTTTCCTACATTATGAAGAGTATGAAAAGGTATTCTATTTTAACCATACCTTTATTATTAGCTTTCCATATATCTTTCTTTCATTATTAATGTAACCAATTTTTGCTATTTTGACCTACTTCTATTAGTCTGACTTGCTAGCAAATTTGCACACAATATTTTTATAGTACGAACCTGAAGCAACCGGGCAACCGAGATTCATAGAAAATAATCTTAAACGAATTTCTTTTTGTTTCTCTTATATAGTAAACTAGCGGCCCGCTCGCGGCATCGCCGCATTAACTACACAACTGTTTCGTTGTACTGCAACCCTCGGGGGTGGTTATTTTTTTAAAAAAAGTAGCCTATATTTAAGCTTGGATTATCAGCTATATTTATGCTAAAATTCATTACAATCGGTCAAGCGGTTTAGATTTTTCATATAAACTTTCATCCCCTATTTCAATCCTTTAGAGGTCGATTTTTGAAAAAATAAGTAGCCTATGTTAGACCCAGTAACTTATACTACTTTCATTCTAAAGTTCACCCAAATCGAACAGGTAGATTAGTCGTGAAAGCGTGACAGACAAATACACAGACTTTCGCATTTATAATATAAGTATGGATTGTAAAATATCAGAATAATTAATTTTCGTTTGATACATTTTTTTTAAATTACTATTTTTTGAAGCTTCGATTCCCATTCGACCATAAGGTTCGATTCCCATTCGAGAAGTAGAAATATTTAACATTTCCTATTTCTCCCCTCTGGTGGCGAGGCAAAGCGTGGCCTTAAGTTACGCTTACGCGGAAAATGGGAAACGAAGTGTCTTAACACTAGTTTCCCTCTGTCTACCCCGCTGTATGCGGGATACAGTGAGAAGCTGAAAAAAAAACAACTTTCACAACTATTATGACTGTACACATTTTCTAAATTTTTATTTCAGTTAAAGTGAATTGATATAAAGCATACATACACTTACAATCCTTAGAAAACGTAACAGATTCACTCACACTTGAAATTCTTTTATCCTTTATTATGGACTATACACATATTCAATGTTTCTTTACAAAGAGGGAAGTTTGTATGAAAACAAAAAACATTCTTTGTTTTCGTAAATAAAGATAACATGGATACTAGAGCACCAGTCAGGCCTGTATTTGCAGCTGGCATTTACCATCCGGGGCTAGGCTGAGCTGTTAGCGCTTAGTATTTTTAGCTTCCTGTGTTAGGCAAAAAAAAACAATGAAATTCAGTTCTTCACTTAAACAGGATATAGGTACTATAAAATATGTTGCTATTTAAAAATATCTTTACAAAAGTATTTGAATACAGAAATTTCTAAACCAAATAACTATGCCTAAGTATTTTTAAGCATTTTTAGTAATAACTAGGTAGATAAATTCATTAAATAAGATTTACGCGTATAATTATTATTTTAAAAAAAAATAAATAGCTTCACGCTATATCCCGCACACAGCAGGGTAGGCAGAGGGAACCTAGTGTTAAGACACTCCGTTCCCCACTTTCCGCCGAATTCGGAGGCTTGCGTGTTAAGTGGCGGAACTTAACGCCGCGCTTTACCTCGACACCAGAGCGAAGAAAATGGAAACATAATTTCCACTCCTCGAGTGGGAATCGAACCCACAACCAGTCGTTTACAGTCACACATTATTTTATTTACGTAAATTACTAGAACTATGACAATATTTCTTCAAAATGTCGGAAAAAATAAGCCGTTAAATAGCTTCCCTCGCTAACGCTGCTAAAATCAGTTAAGTCGTAACATAATAATATTAGTTTGTTCTCTTTTGTTTATCAACAAAAAAGTTCACGATGGTAAATATCTTTTACATAGGTATGAGTAAAAGCTTATTGCTTAAGAAAACGGATCAAATATATGATATGATAACTACTAAATTATAATATAATAACTAATGTTTAAGAAATTAAAAACGTAAGTCAATTATCTTGGACTTTTTTCCTTTTTTTTTAGCTTCACGCTGTATCCCGCACACAGCAGGGTATGCAGAGACAACCTAATGTTAAGACAATCCGTTCCACACTTTCCGCTAAATTTGGAGGCATTGTGTGTTAAGTGACGGAACTTAACGCCGAGCTTTGCCGCGGCACCAGAGCTAAGAAAAAGAAAATAATAAATATTTCCACTCCTCGAGTGGGAATCGAACCCACAACCAGTCGTTTACAGTTACACTTTGTGCCACTGCGCCACGACTGGCCCTATGAATATTACTTGAAACTGATAATAATATTACACTTTTTCTTGCTTCATACATTATCCCTGCATAGTAGTGTAGACAGATAGAAAAACTAGAATTAAAACACTCCGTTCTCAGTTTTCACTTATTATTTTACCCTAGGCTAGGCACAGGCTGTTTTTTTCATTTTAGCCTATAAAAAATCAACCCCTAATGGAGTTGATTTTAAGACAAAATGTTTAGGCTATGTTTGATCCTGGACGATCAACTATTTTTATCTTCAATTTCATGCAAGTCGAGCCGGTGGGTTCAAACAGACAAACAGAAATTCTTTCGTTTTTATAGTACTACATACGTAGTATGGTTAAAAATGTAACATATACTGAAACAGAAATAAACTGAAATCCAGTTATACAGAGATAAGAAGAATTTTGCACTTATCTGTCCGGTTTTCCTGATTCATAATCAGCATCATTAACAATAATAACAATTTTACGTGATGTGAAACAAAGGTGCGCGGCAACAAGACAGCGTTTTACTGTAAACATTAAAATCATAGATTATACACAGTTAAACATTTTGAAATGTATATTAACACATTTAATATAAAAAAAGATTTTAATCTTACTTGGTTTGTTATTTTTATACGTTTCCTATAGATGTCTTATCTTCCATATAGGATGTAAAGAAAAGGACAAATTTATAAGTATGTTGATCCGCAACGAAACAACAAGATTTAGGTTAGCAAAATCCAATATTAACTTTGATAAACTTAATATTGTTGATTTAGAAGTTTAATTCACAAACATCGTGCGGGCTGAACTCTGTTTATAATGTTACGAGCGGCCTAACACATAACTATAGCTACTTTGTTCTATTGCAAATTTTAAGCGTGGATTCTTATATATTAAAGTAGCCTATGTAAAGTAGCTTTATAGCTGTGAGTTATATAACTATATTTATTATATATAATTCTAGTTTTCTATCTGTCTACACTCCTATGCAAGGAGCTCTAATACTCTAATAAAGTCATAAATACAGAAAATTGCTAATTTATACTGGCGTTCCTTTGAATGAACTGTAAAAGTTGCCCAATGCCTATTATATGCAAGATGAAAGATCTCACGGCGAAGAGAGGATTAATTTGTGGGAATCTGAAACATTTTGAAATATGAGACTTCGTTGCTGGTCGCCCTTCCGACTGTTATTAATTCGAGCTTTGAGGTAAAATGGATATAACATTTTAGTATCGTTAAGAGTTATTAGAGTCGATTCATTTCTAAATTATTAGAATGATCATTATTTGTAACCACTTACTAAAATAATGCTATGTATAATTAACTATATTGCAATATCTGTCCCTATAAGATGCTAACAAAAAAATTCTTATAAAAGTATAAAATATTCAATAAATTTCCATAAGAACGTATAGCTTAATTAGCTTAAGCGCCTGGGTGGTGGTGAGTGTGAAACGGTAGAGTAGTTGCGATCACCGAATCCGATTTAAATGGCGAATAATTAACATCGCACTTTGTGTTATCACAGCGGAAAAAATGAGAATAATTTTAATATAAAAAATATATATTACTTGTAACAAAAGAATATATTTTGAAATATATACTGTTCAAGTATTCACGCTGGTTCGTTTTAATTCATCAATTACCGAAACTTTGAATCTACGGTTTTTAAAAATAGATAGAGGTATTTTTTTTAATAAAGACTATAAATAATAACTAAAAGATGTATTAATATCCATAATAATATAATAAATGCAAAGGTCTGTCTGTCGGTTGTGTTCATTGTTATCGGCTCGATTTGGATGAATTTCAAAATAAAAAAAAATTGGAAGACTCAGGCTCAAACAAAGGTTACTTTTTTAAAAAAATCAACGCCCAAAGAGTTGAAATATAAGAAGTTTATATGAAAAACTAAACTGCTGAACCGATTGCAATGATTTTTTCCATAAATATTGTTATTAACCCTTAGCTAAAAACCTTAAACATGGGCTACTTTATTATATAAGCTTTAGCTAACTTTATTATATATATTGCAACTCTTACGCGTGGAATAATAGAACAAAATAGCGATAGTTATGTGTTAGGCCGTTCGTAATATTATTAACAGTTTGTTTATAATTAAACTTCTAAATCAACAACATTTAGTTTGTCAAAATGAATATTGGATTTAACTACCTAACGCTTGTACAGAAGATGTGTAAAAATTTTCTTATATTACAAAGGATCGCATATCTTTGTATGGTAAGAAAAGTAGGATGTCGCCCGAAATAAAGACATTGTGAGTTGACAGGTGGAACTCCATGCCTTGCGTTGTTTCCTTGCCAGAGCGTAGTAATGAAAATAATTGAAATATGGTACTTCCCCCGTGTAGTAATGGATTTGTATATACAAATAATACAGTTGTTAATACAATACAATAATACAGTCGTGGCCAGTCGTGGCCCAGTGGCACAAGCGTGTGACTGTAAACGACTGGTTGTGGGTTCGATTTCCACTCGAGGAGTGGAAATATTTAATATTTCCATTTCCTTCGCTCTGGTGTCGACGTTAATCCCGGCGTTAAGTTCCGCCACTTAACACGCAAAGCCTCCGAATTTGGGGGAAAGTGGGGAACGGAGTGTCTTAACACTAGGTTCCCTCTGCCTACCCTGCTGTGTGCGTGCTGTGGGATACAGCGTGAAGCTGAAAAAATAATACAGTTGTTTTGATATAAAAATCCTTAAAAACTCAAATCTTTTTACTTTTAACTTTAAACTGTTATTCACCAACTTAGAAAAATGAATTCTAAGTACGTCTTGTTCAAGTATTTTTATTAAACTCGAAAAGACATTCTTAAAATATTTTTTCACTGTGTAAGAAAATACAAGCCATATTTAATGTTTTGAAATAAATTATTGAAAGTATATTTTAAAGATTATATTATCTTCTCCTATTCTAATAAGATTTAAAATACAACTTTTGATTAAATTAAAATTCTGCTTTGAACAACAGAAGACGGAAAGTATTCATGATTTTAATTATTATTCTAATTAGATCATTTAGCGTCCGTACCCGAATTCACTTATAATCTAACGTTTTACAAATTGCACAAACATTGCACAAACATAATTTTATTATTAAATGACAAAAAATATATAATAATTAAGAAACCCAATTGTGCAATAAACCTTGTATGGGGTTTGGCGGTAGCTTTAACTTTATACTACTCCTCCTATAGCAGGGTAGTCGGAGTCGATCTGGTGTCAAGACATTCCGTTACCAAGATTACAGTATGTATCTGTATTACAGACTCTTCAGACTACATAAATAAAATTATAACTAATGTACATTACAATAATTTCCTACATCACTTTGCTGAAAAAGATCACATTAATTATTTAACCATTTTAACATAAATATGTACACGTAATGTAGCAAAAATGAATTAATACAGCTAATATATTCCTACCTAGAGGACAGTTATAATTTCCTCTTCAGGGAACGAGCTGTTAGGAAATTGGCAACCATTAATAAAAGCAGTCTCGATTAAAAGGTCAAATGATAAATATATTTTGTAATTTTGAACCATTCGGCATTCATGAGGAACTTTGAGTGACAGGAGTCCATAAATTTGTATTGGAGAATAAATAAATGTAAGTAAAGTTTTCTAATTCATAAAAATAAAGATTGAAATCGGCACGCACGTGGTGAATATCAAAAATAAAATAAAATATCTATTAATTTCACTACATTTAATATCTGACTGACAATAAGATAAGTAATAAGTCTACATTTTCTTGCTTATATCTTAAACCGTTTTGATAACTATAGTAACCACTTACCATCAGATGGCGGTCCATCTGCTCGTTTGCCTCCTTTACTCAATAAAAAAAAAAGATTTTAATATCACTTATCATAGCAACTGACTCTTAAGTGGACTTGTGCAAGTACAAAAACACAACTTTAGGTAAACGACTTGACGGTTCCTAATATTGTTATTTTGTCAGTATTCAAAGGAAAAGATTGACATTTCTGAAATTTTCTGCTACCCAAAAATTATTCTACGAACATTCCTTTTGCAAGAGAGAATGCTATTTATTAAATACTTTCAACATTTTTAAAGTAGTAATAAAACAAAGGATTATAAAAATTTTACAAGTTTTTTGACCTTTTTTAAGTGGCTGTATATTCCTCAAAAATTTAAAGCTTAAGGTTTCTAGATCTTAAGATGGAAAATTTTTCCAAGCGACATGTCCCACTCTATTCTAATGAATAACGAGAAAAAAAATCTAGTTTTTTACAGTTCATTTTTTTGGTCTATAAAGTTAGAACATTTTTTCTCAACTTAACCACTATGGATCAAATAACTTATTTATCTAGCTTTAAGTAGCTGTTGTCAAAAAGAGGATTTTTATTCAGAACTAACTCTTCGTGTTCGGGTGTACCTATAGTACAATATTTTTTGTTTTGATAACAGTGTATTATAATACTAACGACGAAGTCGCGGCTGTGGCCACGTAATTTTTCATACATATTTTCATCCCTTATTTTAGAACCTTACGGGTTGATTTTTTTTAAAAAAAAGTGTAGCCTATATTTGACCCTGGGCGTTCGACTATTTCTAGCTTCAATTTCATGCAAATCGAGCCAGCGGGTTAACCGTGAAAGCGTTACAAGCGAGCAGACAGAAATTCTTTCGCTTTTATAGTGTTATATACGTAGTATGGTTGAAAATATGAACATATACTCAAAACAGAAATAAACTGAAATTCAGTGATAAAATTAAAAAAATTTACACTTATCTGTCCGGTTTTCCTGATTCATAATCAGCATCATTAATAATAATAAGTTTACGTGATGTGAAACAAAGGTGCGCGGTGTAACAAGACAGAGTTTTACGCAAACATTAAGATTACACATTATATTTAACATTTTGAAAATATTCATAATCACATTCATGGTATGAAAAAGATTCGATTCTTACTTAGTTTATTATGTTCATAAGTTTTCTTAGGGATCTTTAGATAGATCACTCGGAAGGAATGATAATATTCAAATTATTTTATTTAACGGACAAGACCATATACTATATCATATATTAGAAAGTTATCATAAAACTGAGCCTAGGTTAAATTGGAAAATAGTATAATCCTAACAATAAATTTTCTTTGCCTAACCAGCCATATATAGAGAGAGAGAGAAAAAAGTTTGAAGTTAAAAAAAAGTATTTTTTAAGTGAGTTATATCTTCTATATTTCTAAATATAACAAACAACGTAATTGGCGTTATATTTTCTTACTTCAGAAACTATATTATTTAATTTCAAGAAATATTTCCCTTTATAAAGTGTAAACTCCTTATATTGTGTAGGTGCTCACTAGAGCATTATAAATTCAACTTAAGTAGCGTATGCTGATGATAATATAGCTGATACTATGTTAACCGTATGCATTATGAGTATTTTTCCATACTAATTTGTTAATTTTATAGTTTATACAAAGTACAGTCCGCTTGCATGGACTTAATAAAAAGCAAAACAAGAAATTTTGAAAAAACCCACGACGCTTTAATTTAAGTTTATTGTAATTTTGCTTTTTATTGAAAAAGGATAAAATAACTAGAAATCGCCCGCCTAAAATAATATATTCTTAAGCTTTTAAGAAACTTTGTTACAATAAAAATGGTAAGAACCGTGTTTAAAGTTTCATCTTATGGAATGTGAACTAATAACTTAAATGGCTAGTGCTGTAGATTGTAATGAATAAGACGCTCGGTGTAAAGGTTGTCGTTCGCAATTTCCAAGTAGACTTTTAATATTTTCAGACCTTATAGTTACACTTAAAAGAAACTTACTATAGACTTTAAAATAACATATTTTTTGCAGTTTCACGATTTTTCCGGCACAGGAAAGTAAGTCAGACGTAAATCGCTAATTTAGAAGATACTCGGTTCTCCACTTTCCTCCAAAAATCGAGACGATGCGTGTTAAGCGGCGACGTGCAAAATCTCTGGTATCAGAGCGGCGAAATGAAAATAGTATATATATTATCATACTCAGAGTGAAAATATAACCACCGTATTTACATTCAGACAATGTCCAATCGCACCATGGCGGCCTCAAAATAGTATCTCTCTATTATTATTATTTCATTAAAAATATTAGCTCATCTCATTACTATCTCATTTTAATAATTGTATTCTAATGTTTATAAGTTTTATTTAGTTTGAAAGCCAATTCGTGTATCTACCTAGTAGGGTTCTAGAATATTAGATTCATACATTTAAAAAACATATCTATACTAATAAATAAAATTGGAGTGTCTGTTTAATATTAAAATAAACACTTTTTACTGAATGTATATTACACGATATATGTACCAAAATAACGGTTTCTATTTTTTTACCTGTCTGTCTGTCTGTTTGTTTTGGCTAATCTCTAGAATGTCTGGACTGATTTTGACAGAGTTTTCACTGATATATAGCTGATGTAACAGGGCGTAACTTAGGGCACGTTTATTTCAAAACTTGCTGATTCCTGCGGCTTCATCCGCGTTCAATGAACCAAAAACGCTGTAATGTTGAAACGAAAGTAGCCTAAGTTATGCCTCATTACGTCAGCTATCTGGCACTAAAAGTCCCGTCAAAATCGGTTCAGCCATTCCAGGGATTAACCAGAAAAACGGGTAGAGACAAAATTGGTATATGTACCGTGTACACATACAAATGCATTTAGCATATATAATAATAAGCAGTTATTTGAATATTCATCACTATATTTGTTTGTATAGATGTATCCATACTAATATTCTAAATGTTCATATTTCACAGCGCTAAGAAGCAATGGAATGTTACAGTTTTCTTAGTGGAACAAAGGCTAATTTATATTGTGGAGTTACGTAATTATGAAGTTATCGAAAACACAAGATTATAACGCCTGATATTGACTATTACTTATGTACTTTATTGACATTTTAGAATATTGATCTGAAATATTGCGTTGTTTTTTAAAGAGATTTTTTAATATATAAACTTTGAAAAAAATGTTTTTTACTAACAGAACACAAACATATAAAAGAAAAACACTATCATAGCACAAAGGGATAAGATCTTAGTGTAAGCGTGATTGGTTGTGGGTTCGACCCCCATTTGGTGGCTTGAATTGAGCTTAAATTACTGGACTGGACTGGACGCAATGTATCGATTTCAGGCTGAAGTGTACTAGGTGACTCTAGGTTTTCTTTGATTATTTTACTTATAGGAGGAGGAAAAGTGTGAAGAAGTAAAAAAATAAGGAAGAAGAAGCAAATCCCGTAGTAAATTTTAAAAGCTAACTAAAGGCACGTATTCAAATCCATATTTAAAATCCATACGAGAAGACACTCTCCAGCAATGCATAGGTTTACTATTTGAGTACTGGCCTGGGCTATTGCATTACAGAAAGATGAGCTCGAAGTAGTGCTTGGAACTTCCGACATAAGTATAGGCTTAAAGTAGCCAGTTTAAAATGCATATTAACGTTTGCCTACATTGCCCGAGATGTATGGGCCTAATTAAAATCGAAAACACGTGGTATAAAAAAACGTTGTATACAAAGATTATTACCTAAGTAATGTATACTAATATACTAGCGGAAATAACAAAATAATCAGAAAAAAGTTCTAAATTTTTTGACGTTTTTTAAGTGGCTGTATTTTCCTCAAAAATTGTCGCATTGAAATAAAAAAACAAACATTTTAAAGAATAAAGTTTCTAGTTTTGAGATCTTATGATGGAAAATATTTTCAAGCGAAGTATTCCGCTATATCCTGATGAATACCGAAAGAGAAAAAAAGGTGAGTGCTCTCTGTGTGGAGCACAGTTTTAAAACAGGGTACATCTGGCGATGTACATGGTACATCTGTATTAAAATTAAACATCCCCGTTATTAGATATTTGAAATTTAATACCACTTGATTATGTAACGGCACGAGACTGTATCAAGCAACCTAGATAGAACATAATTAATGCCAGCATCTTAACAGGAGTAGAAATAGGTGAAGATTCCACTAATGTCTAAACTACTACTATGATGCTACTGATCTATTATTTCAATTTGAATAATATTATTACGTAACTAGCTAGCTACGGTTTATATTTGGACTTAGAATCTACTTAGAAAGATTGTGCTTTTCCCAATTCCCCGAATCTTCTGAGTCCCAGTAGTAAGACATATAATATTTTACAATACCGTATTAAATCTATTCTGTGTCCAGAGCTGTATATATATAAAAATATAACACCAATGTGGAAGATGAAACACCTATACGCGCTCTCGGTTTTAAAGGTGGCGAGGAGGTCCTATGCATAGAAAAGATCCACCAGACATTAAGATTTGAGGTTAGGTTAAAGCACAACCGTATCGCATTGACGTACACTTTGCGATTTATGTAACCTTTTGTTCTTTTTAATACCTTTAAATTTATGAAATGTTACTTATCCACCGTTACATTGGGTAGGCACTACTTATGTATCATGTATAGTGAAATTATTGTTATTTCCCATAGGCGAAGCGGGTGAAGCTGCGGGTAACAGCTAGTATAGAATATTCTAAATTCATAGTGACAGTACTGACAGTTCAGTTTAGATGGATATCAATATATAATGAGGAGCAATGTATGACTGTAAGTGCATTTGGTTGTTTGTTCGATTCCCATTCTGGGGAATAATTAATGAATATTTATTTGTTTCTATTCCATTAATATTTTCTATTTATTTCAAAAAGATTACATAAAATTTAAAATTTATGTAATCTAATAAATTTTAAATAAATTTCTGAATAATTTTTTTTCGATTATACATGCAAAAATGAAATCAAGAAACCTTCTGATCTGTTTTATTTCTCCAATAAAATTACAGTACAGTAACAGTGTACAAGCCGGTAAAAACGAATGCAAGTTATAGATTTTTACGAAATTATATTAATTTCAGTCCTCGTAGGAAGTTGAATTGCAGGATTAATGTATGCACTTTATAATACGGGGCTTTCTGTTTTTACCTTTTACTTGTGCTTGTTTGAGCTCAGCTGCGTATAAATTTAAATTCTATTCCCCGCTTTTGACTTATAAATAAAAAAAAATACACAGTTCAATGAACATTAAAATTAAAAATGTTGAAATATCTACTAATCGTTTGGGCTTTATATGTTAATACTGTTTTATTAAACCTCACATATTTTCTCGCTTAGTAAGTTAGATAGAGAGAACCTAGTGTCAAGGCACTCTGATTTCTTTTACGGACGCTTTGGCTTAAGCCTACGTCAAGATTTGTCACATTAAACCGGTAAAATATTTTTTTTTAGCTTCACGCTGTATTCCGCACACAGCAGGATAGGCAGAGGGAACCTAATGTTAAGATACTCCGTTCCCCACTTTCCGCCAAATTCAGAGGCATTGCGTGTTAAGTAGCGGACCTTAACGCCGCGCTTTGCCTCAACACCAGAGCGAAGAAAATGGAAATATTACATATTTCCACTCCTTGAGTGGGAATCGAACCCACAACCAGTCGTTTACAGTCACACACTTGTGCCACTGCGCCACGACTGCCCCCTAAAAAATATTTTAATTTTAATCATTCCTTCGAGTAGAGATCAAATCCACGAATATCCCGCTACATTCAGGTTGTGTACCACTTTATTGACCTCAACTTAATTCTTGTAATATTATTTGAAATGCAACAAAATTTACTTTCATTTGATTGGGAGTGAAATCGAAACGAAAATAAGCAAC
The DNA here is from genome assembly GCA_019049465.1 of Dryas iulia moderata. NCBI lineage: Eukaryota > Metazoa > Arthropoda > Insecta > Lepidoptera > Nymphalidae > Dryas > Dryas iulia. The sequence goes on along the minus strand of CM032418.1, from coordinate 12,127,397 downwards.
TATTAAAAAAAATCTACTTATGGGGTTGAGAGTTGACTGATTTCGAGGATTTGTCTCAAGAAGATAGAAGTAGCATTTACAAACATGTAAAAAAAATATATAATAATTCTGTCAGAAATTAATAAAACTGTACTTAAGTAACGAAGTAAATTTTATTTATTCACATAACATTTAATCGCAAAATTAAGGCATTAGGCGTTTAATCTGGGCATGATCCGTTGTAGGTTCGATAGGACTTGTATTACCAACACCCACTTGGATATTGATAATACAAGTTATTTTTATTTCTCGTAACCCAACAAACAATATCTCGAATTCCGTTTTCGATATATTCTCTTTACCTACCTTGCTTCACGGGAAATAGCGTAAAGCTGAAGAAGAACATGTTTAGACCGTTATTTCTAGTTGTTATATAAATAGTCCCTTCTATTTGACTCATTTAAGTTACCAAAATGTTCATTCTGAGCTCGTGACCGAATTAAGGCAGAGGTCACTCTGAGAATAACCAGTGAAGGAGATTTTTTAAAGTATTAGCTGATAAACGCGAGTGAATTTTCTATTTTCCTGAGTAAAGTGTGAGTATTGTGTCAAAAAATTAGGTGAAAACGCCTAGACCAAGAAATAAATAAATTAGAATAAGAGCATTAAAGAAAATTAATGAACGTATATCTATTTACAAATGTTTAACCCTTTTCAGGAACAATCTTGATGAAGTTTGTTGAAGTGAAATCATCGTTTGAATTAAGAAACGTTAAGAAAGGTGAACACAAAAGCAAAAATTCTTTACAATTTCGTAGATAATTCATCTTTCTATAATTATTTCAATGAAAAATTATATTATCAATAGAAAAAGTTTTATAACTAAACTAAAATACATACGAAGTCTTAACAACGATATATAAAATTGTTAACAATAGCACTTTAAGAGTAAGCGATTTAAATGTTGCTAAGATTTTTCATTTACTTTATCATTCATTATATATTTATACCTGTACATTATTAAACATCAGAAATGTTAATCATTTCCTTTGAATACTGACAAAATTACAATATTAGGAACCGTCGCTCTTCTAAAGTTATGTTTTTGCCCTTACACCAGTCCACTTAAGTTCAATCGTTATGACAAGTGATATTAATATCAAATAATATTCTAAATATAAAAACACTTTAATCTTAATGTAACTTTTTTTAATTTCACGCTGCATCCCACGCTGCATCCACAAAACAGGATAGGCAGCGTGCTTTGCCTCAACACCAGAGCGAAGAAAAAAGAAATATTAAATATTTCCACTCTTTGAGTGCGAATAGAACCTACAATCAGTGGGGTTTGCCCCTGCGCCACAACTCTATTTATCTGACTTAAAAACGATAAAGTATTTGAATGGCATATAGTACATTTTGTTTTGTAGAAAACAATAGAGATCATTATTTACCCCGACGTAAGGGAAACGAGCTTAGTTTACGTCTCTTCTGACGTTTGAGCTTGTTTTGTGAGGGCTCTCTAAAACACCGTTTAGTCTGAACGTTTATCACTTAAATAGCTTCACGCTATATCCCGCACACAGCAGGGTAGGCAGAGGGAACCTAGTGTTAAGACACTCCGTTCCCCAATTTCCGCCGAAATCGGAGGCTTGCGTGTTAAGTGGCGGAACTTAACGCCGCCCTTTACCTCGACACCAGAGCGAAGAAAATGGAAATATAATTTCCACTCCTCGAGTGGGAATCGAACCCACAACCAGTCGTTTACAGTCACACTCCTGTGCCACTGGGCCACGACTGGCCACATAGATAGATATAAATTACAACACAAATTAAAAAGAACTTAATCACAGTTAATAATAAACTAAGTTATCCTGGGTAAGAATATTAGATTCTTCTTCTTTTATTCTTGTACTATAATAAGACAGTATAAACGAAATGTATGTACGCAAACTTCTGCATAGCTACTGGACGGATTTAATAATTTTTTTTTATCCATATTGAGCCAGTCTTTTTTTGTTTTTTTAAAAAAAAACACATAATACATTAGGAATAGATAATTGTGTATTAAGAAAAGCTTGAAAGCGTGAAGCGTTTTTGTTTTTAAATTAAAGATCGGGAACACCTGATGATGGCTTATATAATAATGCTGTCTTAGTAAAAGTTATTGAACATAATAAATAGTGCGGAAAAGGTCATTAAGTCCGCGCGAACGACGCTGCGGGCAGTAACTAGTAATAATAAAATCCTTTATTTCAGAGAAAATACAAACTTTGACTTATTAATTAAGATTCTACATTTTACATGACATCAGCAACTTCCTCTGTGTGCCCTGTTTTGGCAAAGGCCTCCTCCAATTTATTCCATTCTATTCGATTACTTGCTTTCCTAGTCCATAGATTTCCCGCTATGTACTTAATCTCGTCTTCCCAACGTCTAAATTGTCTTCCCCTTTTTCTCTTCTTATCTCTTGGGTACCAGAATAGGATGGTTTTGTTCCACTTCTCTATACCTCTTACAATATGTCCAGTCCATTTCAGTTACTAGTATATTATTAATCCGATGGTAAGTAGAAAAGACTACTTTAGCCTAAAAATTTGTTACCGTTGCAGGATTTTCTTACATTGACTGATTGATTGATTGATTTATAAATAGATAGAACTTAGGCTAATAGAAGCGTGTTAATAAACATCGAACCTTTTACTTCACCTGGCAGACCGTCAATCAAGATCGGGTAAATAACTAATTATTTTATTATACTCATTTATATTCAATATAAAAATTGAATAATTTCTAAAGCATATTTTGTTTCTTTTTTCTTTAGATTACTTTCAAGTAAGCGGTATCTTATCGAAAGGCTAAAAATAAACGAAACTTACTCGTATTTAATACGAGAAATAAAAATTAAAATATTTTCATTTATTTACATTTTCTTAAGAGACCAAACTACCTTATTAAATACTTTAACATTTTTAAAATATTATTTCACACTTTAGAAAGTTGAAAAGACATTTAGATATTTGTTCGTAGAATAAACTTTGGGTAGTAGTAGGTAAAAATACAGAGATGCTAACAACATAAATAAGTTGTAGTAAGCGTATAAAAATTTCGACGCAGGTGGTACTAGAGTGGTCCGAGCATGATTTAGTGGTCCGAGTACCTGAACGGTTTTCAGGAGGCGTGGGTTCGAATCCCGGTGCGTTCAAATTTTTATACGTTTTCTAAATATTAACTACTTGATTTCGGGTGACCTCCCTCTTTTCTTACCACAAAAAGATACCCAATTGTTTATAATGTAACGGATTTTGACACATCTTCTATATACTTGTACATCTATGTGTCATCTACGTACAAAGAATACTAACTTCTAAGTATTTTCATCCACCGCGAAACAACAAGCGTTAGGTAGTTAATTCCAATATTAACTTTGACAAAGTAAATATTGTTAACTTTGAAGTTTAATTCACAAACATCGTGCGGACTGAACTCTGTTTATAATATTACGAGCGGCCTAACACACAATTATAGCTATTTTGTTCTATTGTAACTCTTAAGCGTGGATCCAAATGTAATAAAGTAGTCTATATTTGAGCTTTATAGCTAAGGGTTATTAACTATATTTATGGCAAAATTCAGCACTTTAGTTTTTTCATACAAATTTCTATCCTTTTTATCAACTCTTTATGGGTTGATTTTAAAAAAGTAACCTTAGTCTTCCAACTTTTTTATTTTGAAATTCATCCAAATCGAGCCGATAGCCGTGAATGCAACAGACATACAGACTTTTGCATTTATAATATTAGTATGGATCTTTAAGTTTGTGTACATATACATAAGTATAAAATGAAGTCTGACCTATTTTTAAAACTGTTACATTTAAAGTTTACGTAATTAATTAATTGAAACGAAACAGCGTGAATATTGGAACAGTATATATTTCAAAATATACTCTTTTGTTACACGTTATATAATATTTTCTTTTATATTAAAATAATTCTCATTTTTTCCGCTGTGACAACACAAAGTGCGGTGTTAATATTCGCCATTTAAATCGGATTCGGTGATCGCAACTACTAGACTGTCTCACACTTCTTGGAAACCATCCAAGCGCCTTAAGCCAATGAGGGTATACGTTCTTATGGAAATTTATTAAATATTTTATACTTTCCAGTCACGGCGCAGTGACTGACTATAAACGGCTGGTTGTGGGTTTGTTTCCTACTAGAGGAGTGGAAATATTTAATATTTGCATTTCCTTCGCTCTGGTGTCGAGGCAAAGCGCGGCGTTAAGTTCCCCTACTTAACACGCAATGCCTCCGAATTTGGCGGAAAGTGGGGAACGGAGTGTCTTAACACTAGGTTCCCTCTGCTTACTCTGCTTTGTGCGGAATACAGCGTGAAGCTAAAAAAAATATATACTTTTATTAGAAAGTTTATTATAACCTTATAAGGAGAGCTATTGCAATATACTTAATTATATACAGTATTATTTTAGTATCTTGTTGCAAGTAATGACTTTTCTATGAATTTTGAAACGAATCTTCTCTAATAGCTTTTAATGGTACTAAAATGTTTTATCCATTTCACCTCAAAGCTCGAAGTAATAAAAGACGGAAGGGCGAGCAGCAACGGAGTCTCATATTTGAAATTGTTTCAGATTCCCACAAATTACTCCTTTTTCGCCGTGATATCTTTCATCTTGCAATAGGCATTAGGCATCTCTTACAGTTCATTCAAAGGAACGCCAGTATAAATTAGTAATTTTCTATATTTATGATTTAATATTAGAGCTTCATGCTTCATCCCTGCATAGTAGTGAGACACTCCGTTCTCAGTTTCTCACATAAATTGAAGATTGTCTTGGTCACAACACGAATTGAACACTATACGATCATCTTACCATACCTGGCAAGTGAAAACTTATTGACAGTTCCTTAGTAAGAATCGCAATCATATCAACTGTGTTTATAGGCGTTGTCCCACTGCGCCATGATCGTGATTTTTTTTTCTTATTTTAAATAATACTTGTGGCCAGTCGTGGCCCAGTGGCACAAGCGTGTGACTGTAAGCGGCTGGTTGTGGGTTCGATTCCCACTAAAGAAGTGGATATTTTATTTCCATTTTCTTCGCTCTGGTGTCGAGGTAAAGCGCGGCGTTAAGTTCCGCCACTTCAACACACACACACACACGCAAGCTTTCGAATTCGGCGGTAAGTGGGGAACGGAGTGTCTTAACACTAGGTTCCCCTCTGCCTACCCTGCTGTTTGCGGGATACAGCGTGAAGCTAAAAAAAAAATAAAAATACTTTAGATAAATAGATTTGTTTTTTATAAACATTTTTTATGTTAGTATGTATAGTAAAGTAACATTTTCGTTTATATATTCAATAAACACATTTTTTTACACCTTATGTTGCAATTTTCTACTCCTTTTGTTACAATTTTTAGAAAAAAACAACAAAAAAAAATAAAGAACAAAAAAAAACAGTTTTGGCTTATTTTTCTATACGGCCCGAATAAATCACAGAAGCTGTCCAACAAAGTTTATATACAGTTATAATTGTGACATGGAGCTCAAAAAGAGGATTTTTATTAAAAACTAGCTCTAAGTGTTCGGGTGTATGGTATGAAATATGTTTTGACAACAATGTATTATAGTATTAACGACCACCTCGCGGCTGTGGCCACGTAATTCTTCATAGATATTTTTATCCCTTATTTTAGCCCCTTAGTGGTTGATTTTTTAAAAAAATATGTAGGCCTATGTTTGACCGTTGGCGGTTAAGTATTTTTCTCTTCAATTTCAAGCAAGTCGAGCTGGTGGATTAACCGTGAAAGCGTTAAAAACAGACCGACAGAAATTCTTACGTTTTATAGTGTTTTATATGAACATGTACTCAAACAGAAATAAACTTAAGTTCTGTAAAGATATGAAAAAAAAAATACACTTATCTGTCCGGTTTTCCTGATTCATAATCAGCATCATTAATAATAATAAATTTACGTAATGTGAAACAAATATGTGCAACGTAACAAGACATTGTTTTACTGCAAACGTAAAGATTATATATTATATATAGTTTAAGCATTTTAATAAATGATATGAAATAGATTTGAATCTTACTTAATTTATTATGTTTATACGTTCTAAGGGATCTTTAGATAGATCATTCGGAAGGAATGATAATAGTCAAATTATTTTATTTAACGTACAAGACCATACATATCACTAGAGAGTTAGCATACAACTGGGAAAAGTGTCCTTTGTCTCATTTTCTTTGCCCAACCAGCCACACGAGAGAAGCGTAAATAAAAAAAAATTAAGTTACTTATATTTTCTATATTTCTATTAAAAACAAACAACTTAACTAGCGTAAATGTTTTCTCACTTCAGAAACTATATTATTTAATTTCAAGAAATATTTCCTGTTATAAAGTTTAAACTCCTTATATTGTGTAGGTACTAGAGCATTATAAATTTGTTAATTTTATAGTTTATTAATCAGAAAGAATCTAGTGTCAAGACACTCATATTTGCATGAACTATATTTTTTTTTCTGAACTTGAGGAAAGCAAGCGTAACCATGGCGGCCAGTTCCTGAGGTATAAAAATGTACTGAAACGACACTTCAAAAAGTGTCGTATTGAGCCCACGCTGTGGGAACAGCATGCCGCTCAACGGCCTGAGTGGAGTGGACGGGCCTGGTTAAAAGCAGAGTTCATGATTTTGAAATACAGCGCTGCTTGGAGCTTGACTCCAAGCGCGACGAACTGAAGGCCCTACCACCTGTGGCAATCAGTTATAATTTTATTGACGGGGTACACGTGAGCACGTGTCCGCAATGCGGGCGGATCTTTGTGAACAAAGGTGGCTACATAAGCCACACGCGAGCACATTAAAGACAACTTTTACTGCGGAGCTGATGTAGTCGCCATGGCCGAAATCGGTCGGAAACAATCATACAATCAAAATTTTAAATCCTTTCTTCCCTTAGGAATGATGTAATATTCTCTCTTATTGCTCTCCTACACTTTTTAAGGAACCTATATGCCAAATTGAAGCCTTCTTCGGCTATTAAACTATGCTTTGACTGGCAGTAATTCATTCAGTAACAAAAAGTGTTATATGTATAGATTATAAGTGTAAATTCTATTTACATTCTATACAAAAATATATATGAATACATTATTTTACATAAGACAAAGTCATACTCATACTTTTTTCTAACTAGTGGTCCAGCTGATAATTTAAATATACATTTGCTTAGTAATATAAATGAAATGCTGAAAGTCAATATAACGGAAATATTGACTATCTCCATAAACTTCTCCTTCTTTATAAACTTAGCCATATTTTATATTTTGCCGTCCCTATAATCTACGTAAAAAGGGCTAGAAACTTTTTAATTCAGGTACATATTGATGGATAACATAAAAATATAACAGATCAAATTAAGATTCCATTATCTTATATAATCATAGGCCTACAACTTAAAGAAATGCTTATTTTCTTAAGCTTTGTGACAGTAAAAAAATCTCGTATAGTTCTACCGTGCTTAACGTTTCATCTTACGGAATGTGAAGTAATAGTTTGAATGGCTACAGCTGTAGAATCTAATGAATAAGCCATATAAGACGGTATCAAGTCTGTCGTTTACAATTCCACACGGACATTCAATAATTTGATATTGAGTAATAATAATTAAACAATACTTGCCGTAGGCTTTAAAGGTAAAAATAAGTATCAGTTTTGCAATTTGGAGCTTTTTTCCCAATAGAAAGGTAGTCTGAGATAACTTAGCGTCAAAACACTCCGTAGTACACACACAGGCAAACACTAAGTAGCGTCAAAACACTCCGTTCTCCACTTTTGTCCTGAAATCAAGACAATGCTTGTTAAGCGGCGACGCGTACTGTCTTAGGTATCAGAGCAGCGAAGCGTATACTCGTATATATTATCATTCCCCTAAGTGGAGATCAAATCCACAACCATCGCATTTACATTCAGACGCTAACCAACTGCACCAAGACGGCCTCACAATTGTATTCTTTTTCTTTTCACGCTTTATCCCGCACACAGCAGAGAGTAGGCAAACACTAAGTAGTGTTAAGACACTCCGTTCTCCACTTTCCGCCGAATTCTGGGGCATTGTGCGTTATTTGGCGGAACTTAACGTCGCGCTTTGCCTCGACACTAGAGAATATTAAATATTAAATATTTGCACTCCTCGAGTGGGAGCCGAACCCACAACCAGTCGCTTTACAGTCACACTTTGTGCCACTGCGCCACGACTGGCCCCCATTGTATTTAATGTAGATTTAGTACATATTAGCATAAAAAACGTTATTTTTTATTTTTTCCCTAAACTATAGTTAAACGAAAATCTCTAGTTCATAAAAAAATATTTTATTTCACTCAAATTTTGAAAAGTTTTATTTAGTTTCAGAGCTAATTCGTGTAACTACGTATAAATTAGGGTTCAAAAATATTAGATTCATACATTTAAAAATACTAATATATAATATTCGAAATTCATTGTGTTAGTATTGACAGTTCAATTTTGATGGATACCATTATAAATTGAGACCATCGTGGCGCAGAGGAGCAATGAATGACTGTAAAAACGACGAATCGTTGTTTCTATTTCATTAACATTTTCTATTTAGTTTTTTTTTTTATTTAATGATGAAAAGGGGACAAACGAGCGGAAGGACTACGTGATGGTAAGTAGCTAAGTAAGTTACCTTCGCCCATGGACATCCACAATATTAGAAGAGTTGTGGATGCGTTGCCGACCTTAAGTGGTAGGAAGAAAAGAGTAGAAGGATGGGGATGGCGGGAAAAGGGAGAGCTAGCTTACATGCCATCGAACCGGAACACATCATTAGATGTTTGGCGATTCGTCTATGATATGATAGTGGTCGCGAGCCAGTCGGAGAACGAATTTCCTGCCACCAAGCTACTGGGTTACTCGCCTTTTACGGGACGCTACCCAGCGACGGAGGGGAATTGTATTTTAACCCGTCCCCCGCACGGGTGAGGAGTTTAAAAAAAAAAAATAAAATTTTAAAAAATTCAATGACTTTCTCAATTATTCATGCAAAAATAAAATCAAACCTTTTGATTTGACCCATCTCTTCAATAAATTTCTTTGTAATTTAATGAAAATAATACAGTATGGTAACAGCTTAAACAGTTTAAAAAAGAATGCAAGTAATATATTTTTGGGAAATTATTTCAATTTCAAACCTCGCAGGAAGTTGAATTGCAGGATTAATGCATGCACTTTATAATACGGGGCTTTCTGTTTTTACCTTTTACTTGTGCTTGTTTGAGCTCAGCTGCGTATAAATTTAAATTCTATTCCACGCTTTTGACTCATAAAGAAAAAATAGAAACAGTTCAATGAATTTGAAATTTCAAAATGTTAAAAATCATTAGATGACTTATTGTTTGTGCTTTATATGCTAATACGGTTTTATTAGCTTCACATATTTTCTCACATAGGAGATTAGACAGAGAGCACTTAGTATCAAGACAATCTAACTTCCGCCCGAATTAGGGACGGTTTGGCGCGTTGACGTTGGAGTCAAGCCCATGACTCGTGTTACATTCAGGTTCTGTACCACTTCGTTGGCTAGTATTTAAAATGCAATTAAATTAAATTTATTTTATTGACATGGAATTCGAAATGAAAATAACTGTAACTACTTTTGATAGAAAATATATGAAAATTGAACGCAGTGGTTAGTCAAGCGCTAAACGTACATTAAAAGCGCTTGGCCTAGCACTCAGAGCGCTTGGACGGTATCCAAGAGGCGCGGGTTCGTATCCTGCGTTCAAATTTTTACACTTTTCTAAAAAAATATTTCAGTTTCCTAATGAATAAAACTTAAAAACGTCAAAATTAAACTATTGTTTTTCAGAAACCAACCCCTAAAGGGTTGACAGTTTATTGATTCGATTAATTTTTCCAAGAAATTAGTTGATGACGCAAGATCAAATTTAAGAAGTTGGCTGGAATAAGGAATGAAAACGCGGGCGCAGTCTCAAGCAAGTCAAATAATTAAATAAAACATCATAATAATTTTAACTACACTAAAAGATTGTTGAGGTCTAATAATAATTTTAGAGGCTATCCTGGCGTACTATGCATACATACATACACACAGCTTGTGATTGTAATCGCGATTGATTGTGGATTCCGTAGGGTCATCATAATTTCGTAATCTTTATGCCACTGCTTTGTTGCACATAAAAAATACAGCATTGAAGCAGGCCATTCGACGCACAATTAGATGAAAAATAGAAAACGAAGTATCTTAACGCTGCATTCTCTAAAATAAATCACACTTAAATAATGTTAGTTCCAAAACATAAAATCTCAAAATTCAGTATCTTTAATATTAGTTAATCTTAAAATTCAGGACTTTGGGTCCATATTTTTTAACTGTAAAGTTTATAATATACATTTAAATAGAGGCAGAATATACGATTTAAATATATGAATGAATGATTATAAAATACAGTTGCTATAATTTCCTAGAAACATGCTCTTCATACTGAAATTAAATTTATGATGTGTCAATGAGTTGTATAACGACCCATGATAAATTGAAATTGTAGCATTCACAAGTATCTAAAAATATACAAATAATTCTGTCAGAAATTTATAAAACTAAACTTAATTTACGTTATGTTATGAAGTTTACGAAAGTAGATGTTCAATAATTCACATAAAATTAAATAAGAAAACCAAGGTCAACGTAGTGCATTAGGCGTTTAACAGTAAGCGTGATTATAATTACATATATGTAGGTTCGATACCCATTCGGATATTGATAATACAAGTTATTTTTATTTCATAAGCCAAACGCGGCGTTGAGTTCCGTAACTTAACGAGCAATACATCGATTTCGCTTTTTGACATAATCCCTCTACGCCTACTTGCTACTTTACTATGCCTACTTTGCAAAGTGATAAGCCAAAGTAGAACATCTTTGGACTGTTATTTCTAGTTCTCTTATAAATATACTATTTGACTTATTTAAATTACCGAAATGTTCATTCTCACCTCTCGAGCGAATTAAGGCAGAGGCCACTCTGAGAATAGCTAATGAAGGATATTTTCTAACATATTAGCGGATAAACGCGAATGCATTTGCTACTTTCTCAATATACACTATACGTATAGTACATAGCCTATAGGTTCGACTAATATTAGGCGAGAGTTGCTAATAAAGAAATAACAGGAATTAAAGGAAATTAATGAACGTAAATCTATTTAGAAATATTATACCTTTTTCAGAGACCATTTGATAAAATTTGATAAAGTGAAATCATCGTTTGATTTTAAAAACGTTAATAAGGTTTGCAGGTAGGTAACATAAAAGCAAAAGTTCTTTACAATTTGAACAATTAATCTTTCTATATTTATTTGAATGTTCTTTTTTTATTTTCTAAAAAAAAGGTTTAACTTCTAAACCAAAACAGGTTGTGAACGTTTTTTTTATAAAATACTTTGATTTATCGACGCGTCTTACGTACACTGGTACAAGTGTTCAAAATCGCTTTGAAAGAGAGCGATTTATTGTTCCTAAGATTTGTCATTTACTTTGTCATTATTTAAAGAAATTAAATTTTAGTATATCTGTACAATATTAAGCATCTAGAACAGACTGAATTACAATATTAGGAACCTTCAAGTAGCTTCTTTCAAGTTGTATTTTTGCATTCAAACTACTTAAGAGTCAGTTGTTATGATGAGTGATATTAAAATAAAACAATACTTGAAAAATGAAAGTAAAATGAAAGTCTTTTCTAAGTAAAAAATATTAAAGTATTTAAAATTAAAATGTAATACCGTGAATGACATATAGTAAATTTTGTTTTGTAGAAAACAATAGAGATCATTATTTACCCCGACGTAAGGGAAACGAGCTCAGTTTACGTCTCTTCTGATGTTTGAGCTTGTTTTTGTGAGGGCTCTCTAGAACATCGTTTAGTGTGAACACTTTAGATTTTTTTCTTTTAGGAAACACTTTAAAATGTTTTGTGAATTGCTCTATGAATTATAAATCTATATAAATCATATAATAATTTTAAAATATACTTAATCATAGTTAAAAAAGTAATCCAAGTAAAAATAATAAGTTCATGTTACGTATTTTATTACAATTCTTATATTCCTAAATTATAATAAAACTGTAAAAACAATATGTCCTAACGGCTCGCACGCGGCTTCGCCGCGTTATCTACATTTCTGCTTCGTTATATTGCAACCCTCGGAGGTGGGTTTTTGAAAAATAAAGTAGCCTATGCTTAACCTTGGATTATCAAGTATATTTGTACCAAAATTCATAATCAATCAAGCGGTTTAGATTTTTCATATAAACTTTCATCCCTTATTTCAACCCTTTAGCGGCTGACTTTTGAAAAAATAAGTAGCCTATGTTAGATCCAGTAACTTTTACTACTTTCATTCTAAATTTCATCCAAATCGGGTCAGTAGATTAGCCGTGAAAACATGACAGACAAACACACAGACTTTCGCATTTATAATATAAGTATGGATACACTGCTAAGAATTTATTTTGAAGAAGCATTGCAGGATTTTCTTACTCTGATTGATTGATTGATTGATAAATAAATAGAACCTCAGCTAATAAAAACGTGTTAATAAACATTGAACCTTTTACCTCACCTGACAGACCGTCAATCAAGGCCAGGTTAATAATTATTATAATTAACTAATTATTTTATTATATTAATATTCTATATAATTGAATAATTTCTAAAGCATATTTAGTATTTCTTTCTTTTGGTTACTTTTAATTAAGATTTATTTGGATATCGAAATTTCTATATCACCGTTACGAAATTACGCAGTATCTCATCGAATGACTAAAAAAATATACTTAACACGAGTAATCAAAATTAAATTTATGTTCATTTAAAATTTTCTTAAGAAGCCAAGAGACTTTATAATTGTTATTGTTTATTAATTATATATCACTAAGTATCAGTATATAGGAATTATTGTTATAAGAAATTAAAAAAAATTGTTTCTTTCAAGTATCCATGATTGTAGCTCTTATAATCTTCAATTCGCTTTATAAGATATTTATGAAATGAAATAAGATAAACGATGATGTTTATATGTAATTAGTATCTACTTAATGGAATGTATTATACTAACGCCGCTCTCCAGTTTCCGTCAATTGAAAATAAAAACTCCATAATTGACTTTTGATACAGACTAATAATTTTTTGGCCATTTTATGTTTATTTACATTTATGCCCAGAAAAAACAAATCTATTTACTAAATACATCTAAAGATTATAAAATCTTGGGGAAATTCAATATATAATTTTTTTTACAAAAAATAAGTAAGAAGGTAAAAGAAGTAGGAAGGCCTTGAGTTTAGTTCTCAATATGCAATGTCTTGATTTCGGGCGGAAAATGGGAAAAGGAGTGCCTTGACACTTAGTTGTCAGCTCTCTTATGTAGGAAGTAGTGTGTGGCTATAGAAAAATTATATTTTATGGATATCCATAAAATTATATATTGAATTTCCCCGAGTAGAAATCGAACTCAAAAACAATCGTGTTTACAGTCAAACGCTGTCCCACTACGCCATGATATCGACAACGTAAATTTCGTAAGAAAAACTTTAGAAGCTCAATTAAGAGCTTTTCTGTTTTATTTTAGTTCTAAAAATTAAATAAAACCTTCAAGAAAGTTACAGCCAAGGGCTAAAAAGTAGTATTTTTTTTTAATTACTAGCGACCTGCCTGCGGCTATACCCGCATGTTCACATAAATTATCATCTCCTTATTTTAGCCCCTTAGGGGGTTGATTGGCCATGAACATATGATATATATATATTAACTTCCATTGACAGACAGAATCATAACAATGCATCATTACAGTCAAATTCTAGACAAAAAATACATGTAATTATTTATTGACCTAATTTCATATGACATACTTTTATAATGTACCACACTTGTTCGTAATAGCTCTGTAATATGTCGCTGACGTCACATACCTACTCGATATTCACTTCATTAGACCAATGAGGCGCGAATGCTTTTCTGCGAACGGTTATTGCATTTTATTATGAAAATTCATGCTCCCATAAAAGTTATTTCTTATAAAATATTGTTTTTTTATATAAACAGTAGTTTTATATTCACTCCACTTTTCCCGAAATTAGGTTGCTTACGTGGTAGGTAACGGAAGTCATCACCGCACTTTTCTTTAGTACGAAGCGGAGAAATTGAAATAATTTTCTATTAATGTCAGTTTTTCGTAAATGTATAAGTTAAGTTTCCAATATAAAAAATTAGCTAACTCTCGGTCTCTCTCAAACTCATTTAGTAAAACTTTTCAACTATAGTACTTAAATTGATCTATTCCTTTTATTACAAAATTCTAGATTTTTAATTCCGCTATTTTACCTTTCACTTAGAGCTGCAGGCTTTAGTCTAATATTAATAGCTGTCCTACTATAGCGACACAGCCTTCCTAGGCAAGTTATAAACACGCCTTAGAAGTGATCTAAGCGAGAGCCGAGATGAACCATTCGCTTCCTCGTACATTCAATTCAGGTTATATTCACTGAATCCTTCATCGCTGTAATATATTAAGAAATTTTAATTATAATAAGTATATAATAATAACAAGTAATTTTATTTTTTTGATTGTATTTAAGTAGTAGACCGCAGAGGTACAATTGTGACTCTTTACAGTCGGTTGTGGGTCCGATTTTTACTCGAAGATTGAGGGTAATATTTCCATTGTCTTCGCTCAAGTGTCGAGACTAAACGTGGCGTTAGGTTCCGCCACTTAACACGCAATGCCTCCATAATTCAGTGAAAACTGGGGAACGGAGTGTCTTAACACTCGATTCCCTCTGTCTACCCTACTGCGTGTGCGTACCGTGTGCGTAGCAGTTGACGCTGACCGCAACTTCATTTGCATAGAGCTTCATTTCGAAGTTATATCTCAAAGTCGTTCTATTATTTCAAATCAATTAGATATGTTTAAGCCTAACAGCCTAAAAAAAAAATATTTTCTTTAATCCATGTGTGCGTGTACTATCAGTCTATTTCTCCTGTTTTATTGTAGTATAGTTAAATAAAAACAATAATAAATCATTCATAACCTGTAATTATCGAATATACACACTAGTACCTACTTATTTGACTTGTTTCAGTCTAAAATAAGCGGAACGAAAATACAGAACAGGTTAAAATTTCTAGTTTCTATTTCGCGTAGAAAAAAATGAAAATAATAAAAAAGTTTCAGGCGGTTCAGTTTATATTCTTTGTGGAACGAGCGCCCGATCCCGTGACACTTGTGTCAAAAGTACGTTGCTTTCATATCGTAAACATTTCTGTTTGCATTTTTACTTGCGTAAAACTTCGTTCCTTAGAATTTTATATATACCTATACCTATAGCATATACGTATATTTATGAAAATACAGCTAAGTTACGATGTTCTTACAAATCTTTTGAAGGTATAACTTTACTTAACTTAAAATAACGCAATAAGGCATTCATTGTTTTTCTATATAATACATATAAAAACCTAAATTTTACATACCTATATTTATACCTTTTACTTATTTCATTTATACATACAGCAGGGTAGGCAGAAGGAACCTAGTGTTAAGACACTACGTTCCCCACTTTCCGCCAAATTCGGAGGCATTGCGAGTTAAGTGGCGGAACTAAACGCCGCTCGACACCAGAGCGAAAAAAATGGAAATATTAAATATTTCCACTCCTCGAGTGGGAATCAAACCCACATCCAGTCGTTTAGAGTCACACGCTTGTGCCACTGCGCTACGACTGGCCTCTATTTTATACCTTTACTTGATAAAATATAGGTATACTATATAAATATAGGTATACCATATAAATATAGGTATTTGATTCATAGCCAAAGTCATAGCCAAATGGCCCAGTCGTGGCGTAGTGACACGAACGTGTGACTGTAAACGACTGGTTGTGGGTTCGATTCCCACTCGAGGAGTGGAAAGATTTATTATTTCCATTTCTTCGCTCTGGTATCAAAGGTAAAGCGTTCCACCACTTAACACGCAATGCCTTCGAATTTGGCGGAAAGTAGGGAACGGAGTGTCTTAACACTAAGTTCCCTCTGCCTACTACTCTGCTGTGTGCGGGATACGGCGTGAAGCTATATCGCACTGACGTAATTAGTATTCAATAAGTTTATGATAAAATCGTAATTATTTAATCTGAGATCAATCGAAATCTTTTTTAGATCTTATACTTAAAACCTTACAGTTTTTATACTTATGAATATTGAATGAATGATGATTCCTCAGTTGGTATTAGGCAAATAAAACAATATATGAAAAATTATTGCTTTAAAAACATTATTATTGAAATATATTTAAAATTTTCTATTAATATATCTTTAGAATCTTACCTTATTATTTGTTCTAAAATCGTTTCAAAAACATACTCAGTTAAGACAGGTAAATTATTTTTTGTAAAAATAGTGAACTAGAGCTATTTCAGGCTTCTAACATGCTTTGTTTGATAAGTAAACCGCAATGTAACTGGAATTTTAATTACATGCCAACAAACAGCAGAGAATTTACCATTGAACACATTAGCTTTTAATGAAATTAGTACTCTACTAAATATATATACTACTTTTAACAGATTAGTTCAAATAGTTGGGATACGTTTGTTGTTTTCATTTGCTGTGAGATTATTATTAAAGTCCTTTACGAAAGTACCACTTATTCCAAAATAGCGTACATTCAGAAAAATATATATTTAAATGAAGCTATTTTAAGCCGGATTAATCACGTATATGGTATCTAAAAATTTAAATATTTTAGAAAACTTGACGTTTCGAACACTTGCCGTGGTTACAGATAGGCTGAGATCTAAATGTCACTCACGAAGAATCACCAAAAGAAAACGCCATTAATTCAGTTAAAAAAGCTTCATTTCAAATGATTAAAAATAGCGAAAACTAATGATTTAACGATATTATACTTATATCATAATAGTATAATTTGCCTTGTGAACTGACTATAGGTACGTAGTTTTGGTTAGTTAATATTTAGTCAGAAATCGAAAAAAAAAATTTTTGAAAGACAGAGAAAATTGTACTTACTCTTATCTTTGTTTCTCTTAACCTTTTTATTCTTTCCAGTCGTGGCACAGTGGCACAAGCGTGTGACTGTAAACGACTGGTTGTGGGTTCGACTCGAGGAGTGGAAAATATATTTCCATTTTCTTCGCTCTGGTGTCGAAATAAAGCGCTCTGGTGTCTGCTGTAAGCGGGATACAGCGTGAAGCTTCTTCTTTTGAAATGAATACAACTGTGGTTGTTGCAGCTTAGGTAATACTAACCAAGTATAGAACTCACACATTCCCCGCATAATATGTAATTAAAATGATTTAAAGAATATAATAGTTTTATAACACTTCAAGAATTTGGAAATAAAATCAGGTAATAACTCGAGAATTTAAGTTAATTATATGAAAATATTAATATACATTTAATTTGCTTACTTTAAAAGAAAACTGTCACTAATTACTTTGTCATTGTTATCTTAACTTAAATTTACAAGAGTTGAAACTCAAATACTTGTGTAAAAAATTTTGATGTACGTAAATTTATGAACAAAAGTTAATTATACTTTCTTTATAATATCATAAAGTGATATTTAATTTTCAGCTACCAACTTTTTCCTGCATATGTCACGCTTTCACGGCTAATCTACCGGTCCGTTTTGGATGAAATTTAGAATGAAAGTAGTAAAAATTACTGGGTCTAACATAGCCTATGTTACTTATTTTTCAAAAATCGACCTCTAAAGGGTTGAAATAGGGGATAAAAGTTTATATGAAAAATTTACACCGCTTCATCGATTTTTATGAGTTTTGGCATAAATATAGTTGATAATCCAAGATTAAACGTAGGTTCCTTTATTTTTCAAAAATCCACTCCCGAGGGTTGCAATATGACGAAACAGCTATGTAGTTCACGCGGCGAAGCCGCTAGCGGGCCGCTAGTAAACTAACAATTGTAATTCTATCTGTTAGAATAAATAAACTTAGTTTATTTACGTCATAAACGTTTTTTAGTAGTTATATTGGTATTTATTCACCGTTCACAAACAAAAAAGAACATGGTTTATCTGTCTGTCTACTTGTGACGGCTAACCTCTGCATGGGCTGGATTGATTTTGACGTGATTCTCAATGGTGGATAGCTGACGTAATAAGAAATATCTTAAGATTCTTTTATCTTTTTTATGATATTCCAACGAAGTCGTGGGTAAAGCTAGCTCAATATAGAATATTTCCTTTCTAAATACAGTCCCTAAGTACATTTTTTTCCCGTGGGGGGACGGGTTAAGAATACAATTCCCCCCCGCCGCTGGGTAGCGTCCCGTAAAAGGCGGGTAACCCAGTAGTTTGGTGGTAGGAGATTAGTTCTCCGACTGGCTCGCGACCACTATCATGTCAAAGACGAACCGCCAAATATCTTACGATGTGTTCCGGTTCGATGGCATGTAAGCCAGCTCTCCCTATTCCCACCATCCCCATCCTCCCTCCCTCCTTCTATCCTACATTCCGAAGGCTGGCAACGCATCCATAACTTTAGTGTTGTGGATGTCTATGGGCGAAGGTAGCCACTTAACACCAGGTGGGCCTTCAGCTCGTTTGCCTCCTTTATTCCATAAAAAAAAAAAAAAAAAAAAAAAAATACAGTCCCTAAATTATAATAACATGTGTTTAGAGTAAAGCAATACTTTATCCTGGAGTTTGCGCAGCACTTGTTGGTCTCAAGAGATAACTTCTCTAACACGTTTAATACGTTTACGTTTCTCTAAACCTTATTATTAAAACTATATTACAGATATCCTTCCCCGTATCACTATCACACAACCTTGTTATAGACCATAAAGACATTTCATGTAATACAATTAATTTAACCCTGCAGTGGTCGCGAGGACTACATATGTAGTCCACTGATACAAAATCCGTTTTATTTTGTAAACAGCAAGCGTTAGTTTTTTGTGGCGCTAGGTACTTTCAAATGACTAATCGCAGCACGTATTCCGTAGATCGGAAGCGCCTATCATGCGTGGGTGCATTATTAGGAGCTTCGAAAAGTTTCGGGACTACATATGTAGTCCACGCGACCAATTACGTAACTGTTTTTCCATTTAGTTGTTTTTTTGTTTTCGTTTATTTCACATTAAATTTATCATAAATATGTAAGATACAAATGGTTTTGTTATGCTATCTTATTGGAGATTGATTTAACATTAAATTTTTGGATAAAAATGGGTGATCGACAAGTTGCACAGATGGAGGCGTGGTTGAAAGAAGATGATGCCGACATCGATGGTTGTGAAGCTGAGCCTAGCTCAGATTAGGAAGAAGATTATATAGAAGAACAAAATCATGAATTTGAACAGAGCAGGAGCAAGATATCAGCGTGACGATTATGACTTCATGGTTGATGACGCGATGTGGTCTAATACAATTCTGCAGGACAGAGGAAGAACCCTTAGGCATATTAAAGTATTTGTTTCTCCTAGTCCAAACGGAATAGCCAGGTAAAAGACTGCTATTCAAGACTGTGTGTCACTTTTCGTTGATGATCAGATGACGTTGGAAGAAACCATTGACTCAGAAAAGAATTAATTCAAATTCATTGACAAGATCTTCGACAATAAAAATTAAATATTTCCTAGGTATTACAGACAAAAAAAAACCACCATCAGCTTCAGAGATGACGTTAAGTAATGTAGTGTGTCGTTGTTACAACTATGGAAGGACACGCAATAAAAACACCTGTAAATCGTGCACTGCCTGCAAAAAGTTTACTTGTGGGAATCATGTGGGATTATGTGTCTTTCCTGTGTAGAAAATGTAATAAATTATTAATTTTCATAATTTTTATTTAACTGTGATCTCAATCAAAACGAAAGCTGTTATTTTTATGCCAATTTAGAGAAGTATTTTTGTTTTTGCTTAATAGTTATATAAAAGAGGTTATAACTAACTTTTGCTGATTTTATATAGTTAAGTATACGGTACTGAATATAGTTCCATAAGTAAAATAAAAATAATAGATAAAAAATTAAATTTATTTGAATTTGAAAATGGACTACGTATGTAGTCCGCGCGACCACTAATGTCTCATTTAGATGCGCGACCACTGCAGGGTTAATTCAATAACGAGTTGTCAGAAGCAACTCCTTTCGCGTTAACTTACGTTATCAATATATAATATTAAAGTTATTTTTCACTAGCTTATAAACTTATATTTTTCTATGACTAAAACATGGTAAAGAAAAAAGCTAGAGATAAGGATATCCACACGCAAGGCTTTCAAATGCAAGGCTCACAAATAGACGAATGACGAACAGTTTTTTAGTTTCCTTCGAAAACAAGCAGGAATAAGCGAATTTTAACTTATTTATTAAAGTTACTTTTAAAAAACTGCCGTGTTAAAATGTTATGTTTAAATTTAGTATTAGAGTAGTTAGAACGTTTTTTTGTATAATAGCATTTTAAATAAAATTTTAAGAAAATATTTAATACGGTAGTATTATTACGGTGCAACTTACAGAAATATTGATAATATGATCTTTTGTTTTTGCGATTACTACACATTTTGAAATGAAACTATTTTAACCTGATTAATCGTGTATGTTTTTGGTGTTCGAAAATACATTTTTAGAAACCCGACGTTTCGAACACTTTACAGTAGTCCGGTCACAGGTAGACTGAGGTGGCGTTCGTCTGTCAGTTGATACATTATTATATTAAACTACCGCCAACGATTTCTTAGTTGCCTTGTGTATTGCCCTGGACTCTTGCAGAATGAGCTGACTGTATCATGCCTACTGGTGTGGTGGTTTTGAGACTTCAAACTTTTTAGAATTGGGTCCCAGGTGCTAGAAAGTTTCCAACCGTCTTCTCTATTGAAATTAGGATGTTTTTGTATTTCAATAGCCTCGCGGATCATTCTAGGGGTATATCTATTTCGTTTCTTATCGACCCTGTTAGGCGGCATAAAGTATGTGAACCTGAAAGAAAATTAAACTCCTCATCGACATTCAGTACTTCACACTTAAAACAAGCTACTTGTTACACAATGGCTGACAGACACAAGTAGTGTTGCCTTAAAGCTCACTGATTCTTTTTGATATAACCTACTACATATTCTAGTGCTTTATTGTAAGTACAAATACAAAGAAAAAAAATACAACAGAGGTGACAAAGGAACACCCGGATGGAACGAAATTCCTTTTGATTAATTAGTGAAGGAATTGTAATAAATCTTTTTTAAGTTATAGTAATATTTTTTTATTATTAATTTATTATTAATTTTATAATTAATTTTATAATTAATTAAAGTTATTAAATTATAATTAATTATTAATTTATTATTAATTTTATAATAAATTAATAATTAATGTGACCAGTCGTGGCCTAGTGGCACAAGCGTGTGACTGTAAACGACTGGTTGTGGGTTCGATTCCCATTCGAGGAGTGGAAATTATATTTCCATTCTTCGCTCTGGTGTCGAGGTAAAGCTCGGCGTTAAGTTCCGCCACTTAACACGCAAGCCTCCGAATTCGGCGGAAAGTGGGGAACGGAGTGTCTTAACACTAGGTTCCCTCTGCCTACCCTGCTGTGTGCGGGATACAGCGCGAAGCTAAAAGAAAATATATAATTAATTCAATTATAATTAATTGTTAATTTATATATATTAATTATTTAAATTATTTCAATTATAATTAATTTAATTTATTGTTGACTTATTATTAATTAGAAATTAAAATATCTGGCTTGCTCTCTATAAGAGAGAGAGACATACAGAGAAACATGCGCACGCCGCACACCTTACAATAGATTACTATAGCAAAAAGTATCGTTACAACTTTTCATGAGATTTTTTTCCGTCTAACCCCCATTCACAACGCGCGATAAAAAGCTTCGTTCCAAAATTTACTTACGGAAACTTAAGTAATATAAATATTATACAACAACATTCATAACTACGCTCAAGTAAACAAGACAAAGCGCGGCGTTGACATACACCAGCCAACACTATCATCACTAACATAATATCTCGAAACTTAAGAAGGAAAGTAGAAAATGGAGTGTCTTAACACTAGAATATCTCTGTCCACCCTGCTATAGGTATGGGAAGAAGCATAAAGACATCGTACTATAATGTGAAATCCATTACATTCCTAAATTTCATTTGTTACTACTCTTTTACGATAAATAGGCAACGAAATGAAAACTTTTATATTACCATTAAAAAAGCAATAAAGCCTGTAATAAATGAAGCAGTTAAGTCTGATTGTGTAGATACATCTCCTGTATCCCATAATCGAGGCGTTTGGTTAAACCTATTGCTTTCATTCGTGTTTTATATACTCGTACTTAAAAGAAAACGTTTTTCTTTTGTTTTTAATAACAAAACAGTGTTTTACAAGTCGTGATTGAATCAGGAAGTCTGCAAGTGAAGGGTAGAATCAGGAACAATATTTTACTTAGTAATTAGTTTAATTAATTTCTTAAAATACAAATTATAATGAATCTATTATAACTCAATCCAAGGACTTAATGTGTTTAATGTTAGAAGCAAAAGTCGTATGGTAAAATTGCATTCCCACTGCTATTATAACCTGACACTGTTACGTAGTAGTTATTGGTTTATCAGTCAGTCAGTTCTTGCACGGCCGTCTTTCAAGTGAACAATTATTATATAAATTATTGGGTCTACTTATGGCACCTTAGTTCTAAGTGAAGAATAAAAAATAATATAAATAACAAATTAATAACTTCACTTATGCAACAAACAGGAAGGTTATCAGTTTACTCCATACTTCAGGAGCTATTCCACAGTATGCGCTTTTTGTATCCGATTCTTGACCTAATAGTTAAGCTATCGCCTCTCGAATTCTTGTTAAGGACTTTTTGCAAAACTAAAATGACTATTGGTAAGAAGTGTTGGTAAGTGAGAAAGCCACTTTCATAGTTCAACTGAACTTGTATAGATTTGCGACTTATATTGTCATCGTTTTTATAGCGGTCATTATCTTGTCTGTCTTCGTCTGTTCGAATATCTTGTAGAATTATATATATATATATACATATATATATATATATATATATATATATATATATATATATATATATATATATATATATATATATATATATATATATATATATATATATATATATATATATATATATATATATATATATATAGATATATATATATATATATATATATATATATATATATATATAGATATATATATATATAATATATATATATTGGCCAGTCGTGGCCCAGTGGCACAAGCGTGTGACTGTAAACGACTGGTTGTGGGTTCGATTCCCACTCGAGGAGTGGGAAATATTTAATATTTCCATTTTCTTCGCTCTGGTGTCGAGGTGAAGCGCGACGTTAAGTTACGCCACTTAACACGCAATGCCTCCGAATTCGGCGGAAAGTGGGGAACGGAGTGTCTTAACACTAGGTTCCCTCTGCCTACCCTGCTGTGTGCGGGATATAGCGTGAAGCTATTTATATATATATAAGGTGGCTATTGCTCATAAATTTAATTTTCTTATAGATTTAATTTCTTCTGAGATCATAATAGGACAGTAGGATAACGTCTGCCTGCAAATGTATTGTCGGTACATTTCCCATTCCAATTGGTATGATTATATTTTATTTATTTTCTTATATTGAGAATTGTCATCAGAAAGACTCAGGGAATTGTCTTTCTCAACTTAACACGCAATGTTGTAAATTTGAGCAGAATATTGAGAACTGAGTTTGTTTACTCTAGTTTGTGTCTGACTATACAAGAAAAGAAAACTAATCAGTAATAGTTTTTATACTAAGTACCAAGAGCTACTAGTATTCATCGTCCGTCCAACTGTACCTAAGTTCTAAGTCACAGTCACTTAAACTAAATTCTCCGAATTCTCTAACCAAATTCGTAGGAACTTTCTTTTCCCCGTGACTTTTCTCCGTAGGTGGACGGGTTAGTCCAGTCCAGTTTTATCAGCAAGGGAAAGAAAGTAATTTAAACGTAATATCTTTAACTTCAAGTGGAGATCGAACCCACAACCGATCACGTTTACAGTAAGACGCTATCCCACTATGCCATTATGGTCGTTTTATACTTAACAGAATATATTTTCTTCATAGGTTTATATTCTGTTAGTTCAAAAGATTCTTTTTCAAAGCTTATGTATTGAAATGTCTGTTTCAAAAACAATCTAATATTACGTATCAATATATTAAAATATCAATAAAGTAAGTAATAGTCAATATCGGGCGTTATAAGCATATGTTCTCGATAACTTCATAATTAAGTTACTCACAGTATAAATTAGCCTTTGTTCCACTAAGAAAACTGTGACATTACATTGTTTCTTTGCTGTAA
Organism: Dryas iulia moderata; assembly: GCA_019049465.1. Lineage (NCBI taxonomy): Eukaryota > Metazoa > Arthropoda > Insecta > Lepidoptera > Nymphalidae > Dryas > Dryas iulia. The sequence continues at coordinate 12,102,917 of CM032418.1, read as the reverse complement.
AACATGAACAATCAAACACTTTTATGTTTATAATATTAGTATGGATACATCTATAGAAAAAAATATAATGATGAATATTCAAATTATTGCTTATTACTAAATGCATGTATATGTATGTGTACACGGTACATGTATCAATTTTGTCCTTGACCATTTTTCCGGTTAATCTCTGGAATGGCTGACCGATTTCGACGGGACTTTCACTGTCAGATAGCTCATGTAATGAGGCATAGCTAAGGCTACTTTTGTCTTAGAATTACGATGTTTTTGTTTTATTGAACACGGACGAAGCCGCGGAAAACAGCAAGTTTTAATATTAAAGTAGCCTAAGTTACGCCCTGTTACATCAGCTATCATCATTGTAAATTCTATCAAAAGCGGTCCAGCCGTTCTAGAAATATGTATCGTGTATATATACGTATGCAATCATTAAAATGTTGTTATTTTAATATTACAAACAGACACTCCAATTTTATTTATTAGTACAGAGTATAGATTATAAGTAGACTGAAATAATTTTAAATCCAACAGTATGGACATGTAAAATTAAATTAGGATAAGCAAATTCAATATATAAGTTTATTCATACACCTGGCACATAATTGTTGGTTGACGACTTATTGTGATGTTCAGAGCGTACTTCATAAAAAGAAATATTGTTATTTTTGTTTCATAGATTTTTTTATATTGATATTATTGACAGTGGATATCAATTTTTTTTTTATGGAATAAAGGAGGCAAACGAGCTGAAGGCCCACCTGGTGTTAAGTGGTTACCTTCGCCCATAGACATCCACAACATTTTAGTTATGGACGCGTTGCCAGCCTCGGAGATGTAGGACAGAAGGATAGGAATGGTGGGAATAGGGAGAGCTGGCTTACATGCCATCGAACCGGAACACATCATAAGATATTTGGCGGTTCGTCTTTGACATGATAGTGGTCGCGAGAGAACGTACCTCCTACCACCAAACTACTGGGTTACCCGCCTTTTACGAGACGCTACCCAGCGGCGGGGGGGAATTGTATTCTTAACCCGTCCCCCCACGGGAAAAATATGATTTAACAATATTTTTAATGTATGTTTTCTGTATTATAATTTATTAATTAAAATAGCGTAAACTTGTACATTTTTAAAATATTATTATATCATTATGTATTTTTTCCAAAGTCTAATATTGTAGACTTTCTTACTAAGCTAAGGCAATCGAGATTGTTTATAAAATTTTAACCATAACGGAACGTAAAATAACTTTCATTTCGACTGTTTGTAGCGCTCAATCAGGGCAAAAAGTTGACACGTTTATTTCTTTTTCCCAAAAAGCTACATAAATTAATACGAAATCAAATTTAATGCTCAATATAACTATTTAAATGCACATTCATATAAATACAATGAAGCTATTTTTAAAATAATTACAACATCAATGTATTTAAACTTCTTCTCGAACAAACATTGGACATGGACTTAGGCCGTGAGGCGAAATTATGAGCGTGTGTTTACGTAATTGTGTTAAGCAATGTTAAATTACTGAACCGTAAGTAGATTTTAATTTATTTAGATGGTGACAGTCTCACGCTTTGTTCTGCGTGTCCGAGTAGGCTAAGATCAAACATTGTGTCATTAGGCATTCTGCCCGAATTTGAAAGTTTGTGTGTTAGGTGACGAAATTCAATCCCGCTTTTTGCCTTTTCTCAGAAATAAAATGAAGGTGTACAATCATGAAGATATATCCCGTGGGAGGACAGGTTAAGAATACAATTACCCTCCGCTGTTGGGTAGCGTCCCGTAAGAGACGAGTTACCCAGTAACTCCAGGCCGGCAATGCATTCACAGCTCTAATGTTGTGGATGTCCATAAGTGAAGTTAACCACTTACCATCAGGTGGGTCTTCTATTCGTTTGCCTTCGCCCATAAAAAAAAATATTAAAATTATTTACGTGTATGAGAATCTAAATGAAACATTATGTTTACTATATCACATTGATTTACTGTAGTATTTAAATATATTCCAACTTAACTAAAATAAATTTCACAATAGCTCTACTTCTAAACAAAAGATCCTTATCAGGTATGTTACGTATGTATAATCTGTAACGTTGAATGTGAGATATCGGATATGCGGTAATGATTTACTTACCGGATATACGAAATTTTGCTAAGGTATTTCCAAAATTTATTTCTGTATAAGTAGATAGTAATTAATAGTACTTTTTATTTTTCAAATATAATACTGATAATTTAGTAAAACTTACCTATGTAGGCACTTGTCATGAAGCGAGACGGTAATGTGAAAATTGTAGGTTTGATCGACGTGAAGATCAAGTACGGCGTTGACTTCCGCCATTCAACATGCAAATTCCCAATTTTCAGCGAAAAGTAGAAAATGGACTGTGACGACACTAATTTTCTCTGACTATTCTGTAAATTGAGAAAGCACGTGATAATGTAAACACCATTCCTACAGTAACAAACTAAAAGCTTTTGCGAACATATTGACAGTTGTTCTCTAGTCATTTGACATGGGTAAAGGTAGTAAAAATTTAACTTTGTACGTGTTTGTATATTCATGTACTTAATTTATGCTTGTCATTATATTATCTTCTCTGGTACCTAAGACGTTGAGTTCCACAACTTAAAATACAATGTATCCATTTCGGGCGAAAAGTAGGGAACGAAGTGTTTTGAAAAATTGGGCTGTGAGTAGCCCCTCCCCCTCTTGTAGCCCCTCGCTACAACAATCTGTGGTCATTCGTAGTCTACCTGTGACTAAGGAATTTGCTTATTAAAAAATCTTTTGAAAAAAAAATTTGCAATTATTTTGTTTTTTTTTCATTCACTGTGGCTATAATATGTATGTGACATTTTTTCCCTTTGTTTTTTAAAAGCCACGGACTCGAAATCCGTGTACTTTCCAGCTTTTTTTCTTTTTTCTGTTTGTTATTTTTTTTTATTTATTTTAGCGAGTGAGTACACTCGGTCACACGTTTCTTACATTTGTTTAGTATGTGACATTTAAACAAAGTCAACCTCTTTGAAAGCCTCGTAATTTTATTTCTATATTTTGGAGGTGAAATTATTACCTTAAGTGACGACGTCTTCACATGATTTCAGGGAATTTTGTATCCTCTAAGTATTGTCTGTCTTTTGTAAGTAAAAAACCTCTCGATTAAACAGGCATCCTTCTCCCCACTCTTTTTTCTACATTTAAAAAAAAATAATATTTTGTTCATTTAAAAAAAAAATCCACTTTGCTTGTATTTTTTATCTAATGTGCGTGTTTTTTTTCAGTGGTAATTATTTAATTTTTTTCTCATTTTGATGTAACAACTACATGAACTATAAACTAATAGTATGTATTGCAATTTTATATTACTCCAAGTTAGTAATAATTAGGTAGTAATAATTAGGTAGTAATAATTACCTAATTATACTTGCATAACATTTACATAAGACTGATAAGTGCCAAATTAAGCAATTATTTTTACACTAAAACAACAAGTATACTAAAATGAATTTACCAATGAGTTAAAAAACGCAAAGGCGCTAGTAAAAGCTCACAAGTGATTCCGAATATTTAGAAAGATTAAACATAATATAATACGTTTTATAAATGTAATCCCCGAATAAAACTTCATTTAAAATATATACATTTTCTATAATGCCTCGCAATCTTGGCAACGGTTCTCGAATTCGGAATACATTGGGCCAACTTTAGTTTGTACGAAATTTAAATTTTATCGAAAGTAATTTTCACTTTTCTTTTGTACTGCAAATAGTATTATGTAAATATTTTCGTTTGTTCGTTCTGGAAAGACAAAGGGTTCTGTTGGGCTTTGCTATCCAGTATTATCTCTGTTTTTATCTGATATACATACGTTACACATATTTATGTATAAATGAATAAGATGACGAAATACACTATTGTAAGCCCGTTTTTAAAACGTTCCATGTATCTTACAAGCTCAACAGTTGCTATAATTTAGAGTACCTAAATGCAATTTATTAGGCCTAGGTCCAAATTAGCTGACTTGAGCTCAAGTTATGTGACTTAAGAGCGTTTATTGGGCTAAGTGTACTGATATGTCTCCTGACCTGCGTTCACTCGGCCTGATTAGTACGCATTCTACCTGACCTGAGTCATCAGATTTCGTCGTATATACTCGTATAAAAAGTATTTTAACCAGTTTCTGCCCTTTCATTGACTTGCATATATCGTATTGTTTGGTAAGGTATATCAAGTTCTACGGATATTAATGAACCTTTCACATAATTTACATGAAAACAACTGACAATTTCTTCGGATTTTTGATTTTGTGCTCGCAACTCCCACTCTTCGTGGCTATGAGTGATACCTGTTTGAAATACTTTCAAAACCGCAACCAAAGTCTGCCCACGTTGAGTGGACTCTGCTTAGATGAAATAATCCTATCCAGCATAAGCGCCATCCGTATCTAGGTACAGCTAACAAATGACAACTTTGCTCAAAAAGTAATAAAGTATATCCTAATGGTGAAATTATTTTAAATTGATGTACATATATTTCAAATACTTTCTCTAAAAAGCAGAAAAAAATAAAGAAAGAAAAAGAAGAAGCTGCAGAATGTTTTTTTAAATTTATTATAAATACTCGTATATCAAATAACCAGCAACAATATATTCAAACAACAAACAAGATATATATTTTAGAATTACATATTCGAACACATTTCAATTATTCAAATGATAATAATTCCTAACAGTGCTCTTAACGATTGTGGAAAAGGTAATAATAATAAAAAAATATTTATAGTTACTGTGAGGCTGACTCTAATTATGCACCACAAGCTACGTATGCGATGAACTCTTATAGGCTAATCAGCGTTGCGGAGCTATCACAAGTATACTCGTATGTGTACGTATGTAACGGTACAGATTGGCTAATGATCGTTATAAAATATCAGTATCCGTGAAATTATTTAGATCATTCATTAAGTTTTGAAATTTTTAATTATTTTTGCTTAGCCTTTAAAATACTTAATGTCCTAGTTTGATTTATATTTTTATGTAGAATTTTATTTGATATATTGTAATTCTGATTCGTCTTTGAAACTTTAAATTGAATTCCATTATTTTTTATGTAAGAAACATGAAACTTTATTTATTGTCACTGATTAGAAATGAGTAAATACTCATATGTATACTAATAAACTTATAATGCATCCCCATTGATTTCGCGGGCAAAAGATAAAATGTTACAAATAAAATGAGATAAATACATAGATTTTTGAGATTTCATACTTAAAAGTTAGTAGCTTTAATATTTATATAAAGGTGTATAAATAAATTCTCGCCGTTTTTTTATCAAGAATTAAATATTTATTATAGAAGAACGGTAATATAAGTTTATTTAAAATATTGTCCATCATTTGCAACTACTTTTTTCCATCGCTTAGGCAACATTCGGATCCCACTCCTGAAGAACTCCTTGTCTTTTGAGGCTATCCACGAATCAACCCAATTTTCGGTATCATAAGATGTGAACCACTACTCCGACAGAGTATGCGCTATGGACCGGAACAGGTGATAATCGGACGGTGCAATGTCTGGTGGATAAGGCGGGTGGGGTAACACTTCTCTATCAAGTGCTTCCAAATACTTTTTTACGGGAGCCGCAACATTTGGACGAGCATTATCACACAAGAGAATTATTTTTTTTGTGTCTATAGTAGTATTGAGGGCATTTTTCCTCCAGAGCTCGGCTTAATATCTTCAATTGTGTTCGATAGAGGGTTCCTGTAATTTTTTCGCTCGGATTAAGCAACTCATAATACACTACACCCAGCTGATACCGCCAAATACACAGCAAGTTTTTTTCCGTGAATATTCACTTTTGCTGCCGATGTTGACACGTGGCCAGGTATTCCCCACGATTTTCTTCTTTTAGGATTATCATAATGTATCCGTTTCTTATCACCAGTTGCAGTACGGTATAAAAAAATCTCTTTTTATGTCTATCTAGCAGTATTTCACTTAGCATAATTATAGCTTTTCTCGAGCTCACTCATTTTGCAGATTTTATTTTGTTTCTTTTTTATCCTTTTTTTTATATATTGATTTTGTAAATTATTTGTATTCATTGTTATTTTTGTTTGTAATGTTGTTTGTAATTTATCTATGTTTTCATTGTTACTTGTTTTTGGTGGTAGTATTTTGTTTTAGAATTATTTATAAGTAGATATGTATATTTTTCCTTTTTTTTGTTTAAATGAGCAACATTTTTTTTTTTTTGTCATGATGTGTTAGCCTATAATTGAGATATACTGTGTAATAAGGTTTATATAGATGTGATAATATAATTGTATCATAGTATATAGCGTTGGCTTCCCAATAAATAAATAAATAAATAAATAAATAAGTGGTACTTTCGTAAAGGACTTTAATAATAATCTCACAGCAAATGAGAACAAGAAATGTATCCAACTATTTTAACTAATCCATTACAAGTACAATAAATATATTTAGTAGAGTATTTATTTCATTAATAGCTAATGTGTTTAATAGGTAAATTCTCTGCCGGATGCCAACGCATGTAATTAAAATTCCAGTTACATTGCGGTTTACTTAACAAACAAAGCATGTTTGTTAGAAGCCCAAAATAGCTCTTGTTTGCTATTTTTTGTATTTAACCGTTTTCACTGAGATTGATTACGAAAGTATTATAGAATAAAAAATAAGTTAAGATACTAAAGACATATTAATATAAAATATTTTCAATAATATTTATTTAAAGTGGCCAGTCGTGGCCCAGTGGCACAAGCGTGCGACTGTAAGCGACTGGTTGTGGGTTCGATTCCCACTCGAGGAGTGGAAATATTTAATATTTCTATTTTCTTCGCTCTGGTGCCGAGGTAAAGGCGTTAAGTTCCGCCACTTAACACGCAATGCCTCCGAATTCGGCGGAAAATGGGGAACGGAGTGTCTTAACACTAGGTTCCTTCTGCCTACCCTGCTGTGTGCGGGATACAGCGTGAAGCTAAAAAAATATATATTTATTTAAAATTAATAAATTGAAAATTTATTAATTTTAAATAAATTAATAAATTTTCAAAATTAATCAAATATTGTTATATTTTAAAAGGACGTCTAATATTAACTGACATCTCATTTCCAAGAATTATTCATTTATTATTCATTCTTTTTCTATTAACAAGCATTGCGTATATATTAACAATATATATTATTAGGTGTACATAATTAACAATATATTTTATTAGGTGTACAAATAAGTTTCCGCCGTTTTAATGTAAATCGCCGGCACGCAGCACGCAAATCTCCTTTGGTTTTCGCAGATGGTAACTGGCTTAAAAAATAGTTTGGTCATTCAAGAACAACATTACCTTTTAATATTATAAATTTATATCGGTAATATATTAGTTTTATTAACTGAAAATGTCTAAATTTGAGCCAAATAAGCGTCGTTTGCGGGAAATATTAGTTTACTTTTTTTAATTTAGAGTAACTATATTTTAGATATCCTTCCCCGTATCACTAACTTTGTTATAGGCCATAAAGGCATTTCATGTAATACAATTAATTTAATTAAATAACGAGTTGTCAGACGCAACTCCTTTCGCATGAACTTGCCATTGTATTTCCATATATATGTTCCGTAGTTTTTGCTTAATATTTTTCTAAATTCACCTTTTTTTCACCTGGATTAAAAAATAGTTTGGTCATTCAAGAACAACATTACCTTTTAATATTATTAATTTATATCGATAATATATAAGTCTTATTAACTGAAAATGTTTAAATTTGAGCCAAATAAGCGTCGTTTGCGGGAAATATTAGTTTACTTTTTTTAATTTAGAGAAAGCTGCTGCTGAGGCGCATCGATTGCTTGTAGAAGCTTATGGTGAGGTTGCTTTGAGTGAGAGAACGTGTCGTGAGTGATTTCAATAAAAAACGGTGATTTCGACGTACAAAATAAAGATCGCAGTGGAAGACCAAAAATGTGCGAGGATACAGAATTGACGGAATTATTGGAGGAAGATTCGTCTCAATTACAAAATAAATCATTAGGGATGATTCATAAACAAGGAAATTGGGTTCTGTACGAATTAAAGCCGAGAGATATTGACGCCGATTATGCTAACACTTATTGTAAAATAGCGTGCATTCAACCAAAATTATATTTAAATGAAACTATTTTAAGTCGAATTAATCATGTGTATGGTATCTAAAAATTTTAATATTTTAGAAAACCTGACGTTTCGAACACTATCCGTGGTTACAGATAGGCAATAGGTTACAGACGGAGTTAAAAAAGTGTCATTTCAAATGTGTAAAAATAGCAAAAATTGATGATTTAACGAAATTATATTAATAAAATAATATTATAATCTGCCTAATAAACTGATTGAATGTAGATGTTGTAAATTTACAGTCTTAAATCAAGCCGAAATGAGTTTGAAAGGTAGAGAAAAATTTACTTACAATAAATAAATATCTTTTACTACTACTTTCCTCTTTTTTTTGAAAGAAATATAGCTATCTATGGGTATGGCAGCTTAAGTAACGGAGAACGGAGTGTCTTAACACTAGGTTCCCTCTGCCTACCCTGCTGTATGTGGGATACAGCATAAAGCTAAAAAAAGATACTTTGTCATCTTAGATTAAAATTTAAGAGTTGAAACCTTAGCTATGTGGGTATAAATAATTGTGTGTAAATTGATGAATGTAAACTGATTAACAGTAAAAAAAAATTTTGTAAACGTAGTATAAAAAAGCCTTTTTTAACACACACATAGACATGTGTGCTTTTTTGCGCTTTTTTTAGAGTATCACGAAATAATGATCTATTCACTCCATTTCAACCGCATATCAGTGTATCCCACAAAGAAAACCTATTGTTAACACAAATCCGTTTTCCAGTTTCTGTCTAAAATGAAAACATTGCAATTTGAGTGACAGAATACACCGCCGCGCTTTGGTACATATCAAAGCAGAAACAAAAATAATATAAACATTCCTTTAATTAAAATCGAAACCACAACTATCTCGTTTACTGACAGACGATGTCGAACTGCTCCATGCCTCAAATGTTGTTTTAATTTTCTTATTCCAACAAATTGCAGAAATAGACTATCAGGAATATTAAATCAACATATATAGACATCGACTGCAGTACTTAAATCAGACATTTTTCAATTGTGGTACAATAAATGTTAATTTTTAGTCTTTTTTATAAAATTTAGTAGTAGTAGTTGTAAAACCTAGTGTTAAGCCACTCCGTTCTCCACTTTCTACCCGCGATATCTCCTTGAAAAACTCACACGAAACACTTAAAACGAATCTTTATTAATTAACATCTATAATTCTATTTATGTGGCCAGTCGTGGCCCAGTGGCACAAGAGTGTGACTGTAAACGACTGGTTGTGGGTTCGATTCCCACTCGAGGAGTGGAAATTATATTTCCATTTTCTTCGCTCTGGTGTCGAGGTAAAGCGCGGCGTTAAGTTCCGCCACTTAACACGCAAGCCTCCGAATTCGGCGGAAAGTGGGGAACGGAGTGTCTTAACACTAGGTTCCCTCTGCCTACCCTGCTGTGTGCGGGATATAGCGTGAAGCTATATTATATATAATTCTATTTATTTAAAGTAAATAAAATTGGAGTATATGAATGTAATATTCCAATAAGCGCTTTATCTTTTAATGGCATATGTATGTATACACCGCACACAAACCTATAATACATTTTGTTCAATTTTTATCTGATTGTGTGTTCCGGCTCATACCTAGTTTTGCCGGAATTTTCAATTGAAGATAGTTTATGTAATAATGAGTAATTAAAGCGACTTTTATTTTATAATTATAACAAATTTGTCAATTCCTTGCAGAGTAAGTCGTGGGTAAAGCTAGCTCAATATACAATGTTTCCTTTCTAAATACAGTCCCTTAATTAAAATAATATGTGTTTAGAGTAAAACAATGCTTTATCCTGGAGTTCGCGCAACACTTGTTGGTCTCTAGAGATAACTTCTCTAACACGTTTCAAACCTTATTACTAAAACTATATTTTAGATATCCTTCCCCGTATCACTAACTTTGTTATAGACCATAAAGGCATTTCATGTAATACAATTAATTTAATTAAATAACGAGTTGTCAGACGCAACTCCTTTCGCGTGCTTGCCATTGTATTTCCATATACATATATGTTCCGTAGTTTCTGTTAAATATTTTTCTAAATTCTCATTTTTTTCTGCATAGTTAAGAAATCAGAGAGAACCAATACTTAAGATTCAAGCAGGAATGGAACCAACAACCGTCATCTATACAGTTAAGCGTTGTCCCAATGTGCGACGATAGGATGATATATAAACACTATATAAAAATTTTCACATTATAGTTATTTTTCACTAACTTATATGCTTATATTTTTATATGACTGAAGCATGGTAAAGAAGAAAGCTGGCGATAAGGATATGTTCACGCGAGGCTTTCAAACGCAAGGTGGCTGACAGACACAAGTATTGTAACTTTAAATAAAAATTATAATGAATCTATTATAACTCAATCTAAGGAGTTAATGTGTTTAACGTTAGAAGCTTTAGTCGTATGGTAAAATTGCATCCCACTGCTATTATAACCTGACAGTTTTACGTACTTATTAGTTTATCAGTCAGTCGGTGTTCTTGCAAGGCCGTCTTTCAGGCAAATAACTATTTTATAAATTATCGGGTCTACTTATGGCACCTTAGTACTAAGTAAAGAATAAAAAATAATAATAAATTAAAAACTTCAATTATGCGACAAACAGGTAAAATATCAGTTGCCTCCATACTTCATGAGCTATTCCACAATATGCGCTTTTTATATCCGATTCTTGACCAAGTAGTTAAACTATCGTCTCTAGAAATCTTGTTTAAGACGTTTTTCAAAACTAAAATGACGATTGGTAAGAAGTGTTGGTAAATGAGACAGCAATCTTCATAGTTCAACTGAACTTGTATAGATTGACAACTTATATTGTTATCGTTTGTATAGCTGTCTTTGTTCGAGTGTCTTGTAAAAGTATCACTTAATACACGATTTAATTTTTACGTAATTATAAATCGTTCTATTTACTAATCCATATAATCTCAACACAAAGCTTTTGTTGTTTGCTGTATTAGTAGATGCAGTTACTTTACTATAATTAAATTAAATTTATTAATACAGAGTACTGCGTTCGTTTACCTAAATTAAAATATGCTTTAGTACACTGGAGCTTTAAAAGCAGATGTGAATTATCATTTTAAGGAAAAGCTAAGCACTGTAAATCTTATAGGAAGAGCTACTATATCAAAGGCGTTTCTATTGTATATTTTATTTCAATGCATCTGAGGTCATAATAGCGTAGTACGGTAATGTCTACCTCCAAACTAATTGCGGGTTCATTTCCCACTTTGGGGGAAATTATTATATTTTATGTCTTATATTTAAACGATTGTCAATTCACTTCGCTCTAGAGAGATAAATCGGGGAATTGTCTTCCTCTACTTAACACGCAATGTCATAAATTTCTATTTGACTATACAAGAAAACAATAGTTATCAGTAATAATTTTTATACTAAGTACGAAGAACGAGTACTTATCTGGTACTCATCGTCCGTCCAACTGTATGTGATAAAGTCCTAAGTCACAGTCACTTAAACTCAATTTATAGAATTCTCTAACCGAATTCGTAGGAGTAGCGTTATAGACCTTTTAATAAAACTACTTTGTTATTATTATAAAAACTACTTTAACTTAACGAAAATGTTTTAAGCTGATATTATTTGTTTATCTTTGCTAAAGTTCTAATTCACCTTTAATTAGACCTAAAATTAAATTATAGTAGCAGATATTTGTTTCTAAAAAATAAAATCATTTCCGGCTTCACGTTGTTCTCGTATAATAGGGTAGTTAGGGAGACTCTAAAGTCAAGACACTCCATTTTTTCACTTACTAACTCAACCTGACTGAAAAGCTTATAAAAATAAATGTAGTACTTCTACTACTACTACTTATTTCTTTTTTAGCTGCACACTTTCCGTATCGTAAGAGAGAATGTATTAAGCGAGACACTCCAAGCTCCAATCGTAAGCTTTTTGTGTTATAAAGTGGTCTAAGTGGACTGAATAATTTCCATAGAATATGTAAAATTCTAGCTACCTATTTAGCTGATCGACTGAAGATGATTACATAAATTACTGCTTGAAATAATTTTTGTGTTAAGGCGTGGCCCAGTGGCACAACTGTGTGACTGTTAACGACTGGTTGTGGGTTCGATTCCCACTCGACGAGTGGATATTATATTTTCCATTTCTTCGCTCTGGTGTCGAGGTAAAGCGCGGCGTTAAGTTCCGCCACTTAACACGCAAGCCTCCGAATTCGGCGGAAAATGGGGAACGGAGTGTCTTAACACTAGGTTCCTTCTGCCTACCCTGCTGTGTGCGGAATACAGCGTGAAGCTAAAAAAAGTATGGACATATAAAATTAAATTAGAATAACCAAATTCAATATATAAGTTTATTCATACACCTGGCAAATAATTGTCGGTTGACGACGTGGTGTGACGTTGAGAGCGTACTTGATTGAGCACGACTGGAAATATTGTTATTTTTTGTTTCATAGATTTTTTTATATTGATATTATTGAAAGTGGATATCAAATTTAATATGATTAAACAATATTTTTAATGTATATTTTGTGTTATAGTTTTCTAATTGATAGTATTTTTAAAATATTATTATATAATTATATACTGTTTACAAATACTACTAATATTGTATACTTTCTTACTAAGCTACGGTTATCGAAATTCTACATTAAAATTTAAATCATAACGAAACGTAAAGTTTTATTTCGACTGCGTGTAAGTGCCGAATCGGGGCAAACATTTAACACATTTATTTTGTTTTCCCAAAAATCTGCATTATTTATTACGAAATCAAATTTAATTCTCAATATAATTATTTAAACGCACATTCATATAAATACAATGAAGCTGTTTTTAAAATAATTACAACATCAATGTATTTTGACTTCCTCTCGAACAAACATTGCATATGATATGGACGTAGGCCGTGAGGCGAAATTATGAGCGTGAGTTTGCGTAATTGTGTTAAACAAGGTTAAACTATGGAATCATAAATATATGTTAATTTATTTAGATGTTCGCAATACCTTATCCTTAGCCCGAATAGGCTATGAGAATACGCACTCTGCCCGAATTTGAAAGTTTGTGTGTTAGGTGGCGAAATTCAACCCCACCCTTTGTCAGAAACAAAACTTTTTTCCCGTGGGGGGACGGGTTAAGAATACAATTCCCCCCCGCCGCTGGGTAGCGTCCCGTAAAAAGCGGGTAACCCAGTAGTTTGGTGGTAGGAGATTCGTTCTCCGACTGGCTCGCGACCACTATCATGTCAAAGACGAACCGCCAAATATCTTATGATGTGTTCCGGTTCGATGGCATGTAAGCCAGTTCTCCCTATTCCCACCATTCCCATCCTTCCTCCCTCCTTCTGTCCTACATTCCCAAGGCTGGCAACGCATCCATAACTCTAATGTTGTGGATGTCTATGGGCGAAGGTAATCACTTAACACCAGGTGGGCCTTCAGCTCGTTTGCCTCCTTTATTGCATAAAAAAAAAAAAACTAATGAAAATATACAATCATGAAGATGTAAAATCATTTCCCCGCATGGAAATCTAAATTAAACATTCCGTTTACTGCAACAAGTTGTTCCATTTAAATATATATGCCAACTTAACTAAAGTAAATTTCACAATAGCTCTACTTCTAAACAAAACATCTTTTCGTATATGTTAACTATGTGTATTTTATACACAAAAGGGATCTTTTTTTTAATTAAAACTCAAAATGTAGTTTACAATTTTTAAACTTTACAAAAATATATACAGTGCTAGCCACCATTAGAAAGAGTGAACAAGTCAGAATGACACTTCTAAGCTAATAAATAAAATGACATATGACAGTCACGATATTATTACAGATTAAAAAAAACAAACATAAATTAGCAACTTTTACAAATAGAATAGATGCACCTAAAATGACTTGTATGCAGGCAACAGCATGTATTTGTGACGTTCGATGTAAGATACCGGGTATGCGGTAATGATTTTACGTAATTTTAGAGCTTTCACGCTTTATTTTCAGAGAGAGAAAATAAAAAGTACTATTAATAACTTTAATTAATTACTAAAATAGTACTTTTTATTTTTCAAATATAATACTGATCATAATTATTAGTTTTATTATTAGCACAACTTACCTTTATGAGACATTCGTCATAAAGCGAAACGTTAATGCGAAGGCGTTGACTTCCGCCTCTCAACTTGCAATTTTTCAATTTTCAGCGAAAAGTAGAAAATGGACTGTGACTACACTAATTATCTCTGACCACTTTGTTAATTGAGAAAGCACGTGAGAATGTAAAAAACCATACTTACAGTAACAAGCAAAAAGCTTTTGCAAACATATTGACAGTTGTTCTCTAGTCCTTTGACATGAGTAAAGGTAGTACAAATTTATCTTTGTACTTGTTTGTATATTCATGTACTTAATGTATGCTTATTGGCATATTATGCTCTTTGGTACCTAAGATAAAACGTGACGTTGAGTTCCCCCACTTAAAATACAATGTATCCATTTCGGACGAAAAGTGGAGAGTGTAGTGTTTTGAAACTGATTAACTTTGACTTTCCTGCTATGTGGGAAAAATCACGGAGTCGTAAAATTATAATACTATATTCTTTATACTTTTTAAGTTGACTCTGTATTGGACTAAAAACTATTTAAAATGGGTTTGCGATGCGAAGTCAAGAATAACAGTGCAACATTCAGTTCTTTATACATTTGCCTTAGACAAAATAGGAAAAGTAACAGAAATAAGTACCCATATGAAAGGAAATAAAACATTAAATGTTAGTTTGTTTGTCATAAAGATTATATTATATAATTAGTAAATACATAAAGGGTATACCTTTTTGTATTGAGATGTTTGTCTGATTTATGGTTTCTTTGCTTAAGCTGTGTTTAAAACTTATTTATTTTATAATATGAATCGTTATTACCAAAAGAGAGTGTTAAAGTAGTTTTTCGCAAACTTGTTTATTATTTGTTACTATCTTAACACCTAATTTTTAAAGAAATTTGAATGAGTTCTTACTAGCCTCTTTATTCATATTTGTCACGTCTATCTCAAGGTTAAATGTAACGTAGTAAAAACTATTATATTTATATGATAGAAGTAAGCGATGGGAAGAAATGTATAAACAGTAAATAAATGGTATTGGCGTATACTTTTACCTCTAAGTCCCAATCAGGTAGTGAATATTAGTAAAATAATCAAGTCCATGTAGCATCTACGTGTGACTCAAGCCGCCCGTATCCCTTAGTGACTTCTTTAGAAGCGCGTCTGGGCTGGACCAAGCTAAACAAAACAAACATTGGAGAACAATATAGAATAAAAACATAAACAGGAAATTGGTAATAAATATGATTTTCCTGATTGAAGATTGGACCCACAGCCTACAGGTTTTGAGCCAGACTATGCATTACTGTGTCTCAATGGCAAAAAAAATAAATAGTTAAATTTTAGTAACGTTTAAAATTCTCCCCCGAGCGAGGATCAAATCCCAAAACATATGTGAATTGCTCTACGACAGTCTTTATTATTTTCTTTTCTTCCTTTAAATCAATAATTTATATATAATTATACTAACTTATGTAAACTAACCTACTTCAGGAATACCTTGATAATATTGTTAATGGAGCAATAGTATTGTTATTCAGTGTACTGTTATAGTTCACAACCCTTGATTTACGCTTGGAGACTCCAACAATAGCCTATATATAGTCGTTACCTGTAATTAACATTTTACGCTTTATTTATACATTCATAATTTGTACGATATTATTGAGTAACAAAATCTTTTTTGTTTATTAAAATGTGACCCAAAATACTAAATGAAATTTAAACCAATAAAATGAGCAAAGCAAAAATATAATTATCGGTTCTCTCCCTTAAAACAACATATTTTATTTTTTTTTCTTTTTTCAATCTTTCGCTTTTTCCACATAGGTGGTAGTCTGGGAAAATTGAGTGTGAAGACAATGTGATCTCTACTTCCCGGCTATGTTCGTGATGTTGTCTATCTTACACGAGCGGAAAAACGAAAATATTTGTCATATAAAAATACACTTTAAAACATCAACAAAAAATATACAATAATATAAAAACAAAATATATGAAAAATCGTAGGCTGAATAAAATTATTTCAACTTCACACATCTTTCGTTGTATCTCTGAATAACATTTTATGAGATATTATGAAACATGAATATTGCTGCCGCCGTTGCTAATGAGTCAACTGTAAATATCTATAATATATTTTATATAAATAGTGGGAAAGTGGGGAACGGAGTGTCTTAACACTAGGTTCCCTAGGTGCCTACCCTGCTGTGTGCGGGATATAGCGTGAAGCTATTTAATTTTTTTTTTTTATATTAAGGCCGTCGTAGCGCAATTGGACCGACCGACCGACTGTAAACGTGATCATTGTAGGTTTGATTATCACTTGGAGAAATATTAAATATATAATACACTGTTTTGTTTCCCCGCTCTAGTGCTTTAGATTAAGCGTCGCGTCAAATTCCACGACATAGCATTCATTTTTTTTTTTTTATGGAATAAAGGAGGCAAACGAGCAGAGGGCCCACCTGGTGTTAAGTGGTTACCTTCGCCCATAGACGTCCACAACATTAGAGTTGTGGATGCGTTGCCAACCTTAGGATTGTAGGACAGAAGGAGGGAGGAAGGATAGGAATGGTGACAATAGGGAAATGGTCTCTATTTCCAGTAGAAAGTGGGAAAACGTGATGTCTTAAGGTTCTCTCTGACGACCCTCATATAGCATATGAACAAAAATATGAAGTTGCTTTTCCCTTATTTTATATTTACGTTTTCATCTTCCATGTTGAACAGTCGTAGCAGTAATTAGTGAGTAGCGTAGCACACGTCACGTCACGATGTGACTTCGCTTTGACACGATCGTGGTGAAGCTTATACTAACGCATTTAACTATCACCGCCCGTTGTAGCCAATTAAAGTAGAGCATTCAGATTCTACTAATTAATAGTTATATTTGAAGGAGCGAAATTTCTAGAAACCACAACAATTTCTGATCTACCTATGACCAAAAACTGTAATGTGATATACACAATTAAACATATCGCTTGTAAAAAAATATTTTGAAACAAAAATAGCAATGACTTTATTATTTTGGCATTCAATATGGCTTTAATATAGACGTGTACGTCTCAAAGAGGTTGACTTTAAAACAAAGTCAACCTCTTTGAGAAAACCTTGAGTGTTTTATTTCTATATCCTGGAAGTTAATTTATTAGATTGAGTGACGTCGTTTCTATATGATTACAAGGAGTTTCGTAACCTCTAAATAGATAACATGTTTACAAAAGATTTGTAAGTAAAAAGCTCTAGATTTAACACACTTCCTTCGTTTCTTTCTTTTTTCTAATGTTCATACAATTATAATTCATACTCCATATCAAATTTGTCTCAAATAAAATTTTCATTTCGCTATTATCAATATATACTTTATCCCTAATTATCAATATATTTTTTCTTCAGTGGTAATTTTATTCACTTTTTACCCATCTTGATGAAACATGATCATTAAACTAAGACACACGAAAATGTTATATAAATCTAAAGTTGTCTACCTATTCTTACATCGGCTTTAGACTAATCATCGCCAAATTAAGCAATCCTTCTTACACTAAAACAACTAGCATAATAAAATGAGTTTGCCAACGAGTTAAAATCTCAGAAGTTAGTAAAAGCTTGACTCACGACTGATTCCGAAAAAAAGGAATTAATTTCAAAAAAGGATTCATCGGTCTTCTAGGAAAAAACGCGGGCTTAGAAATATTAAACGTAATATAATATGTTTTATAAATGTCATCCCCAAATACAGCTTCATTTAATACAGTACATACATTTTCTGTAATGCTAGCCTCGCAGTCTTGGCAACGGTTTTCGAGTTCGAAATACATTGGGCCAACTTTATTTTGTACAAAATTTAACTTTAATCGAAAGTAATTGTCACTTTTCTTTTGTACTGCTATTAGTATTATGTAAATATTTTCGTTTATTCGTTCTGGAAAGACAAAGGGATCTGTTGGGTTTTGCTATTCAGTACTGACTCTGTTTTTTTATCTGATGTACATACGTTACATATACCCCTTAACTGCTCGCATGGGGTCAACGCACTTTCGTGTATCGAAAAAATGCACTTGCAACGGCTGGAACCTCCCCGCGCGCCCGCTAGCCTCTTAATATGCGCTAAAGAACATACTTTAGTACCGTTTAGGCCGCTGCAGGTGAAGGCCACGCCGCTGCTCTCTTGAGCCGTGACCCCGTGCGTGTACTCACGTAACTTTTTTGAAAAAGGTAAGCTTTTTATATTCTATTGTTTTTATTTAGATATTGATAGAACTTTGAATGAAATATTATAGTGAAAGATAATTTCTTATACCCGTGGGGGGATGGGTTAGAATACAATTCCCCTCCGTCGCTGGGCGTCCCGTAAAAGGCGGGTAACCCAGTAGTTTGGTGGTAGGAGATTCGTTCTCCGACTGGCTCGCGACCACTATCATGTCAAAGACGAATCGCCAAACATCTGACGATGTGCTCCGGTTCGATGGCATATAAGCCAGCTGTCTCTCTCCCTATTCTCATCATCTTTCCTCCTCCCACCTTAAGATCGGCAATGCATCTACCCTTTCTAATGTTGTAGATATCCATGGGCGAAGGTGACTACTTACCATCTGGTAGTCCTACTGCTCGTTTGCTCCCCTTTTTTCAATAAAAAAAAAGTAAAAATTTTATCGTTTTACTGGTTTAGAATTTTTTTTTGTATTTTTTGTACAAATATGTTATTTACATCTCTTTTTTTATTTCTCAGTTATCAAACATAGATACAAGAGACGAACGTATTGCACATTGGCTACTGAATGTACCTGATGAAGAACAGGATGTTGGGGATTCGGATCGAGAGTCGGAATCAGAGGAAGTCCTTCATAGTGAACACGACACAGCTAGTGAAATCGAGGAAAAGTATCCACAAAATGCAGTAAATGCAAAAAGTTTTTGTGTAATGAGCACTTCATTGTTTACTGCCAAAACTGCAATAACGATGATTGTCATAGTTCCTAAATATTCATGATTTTTTAATGCATGATCTCATGATGTGCCAAAAATGTTCCTTATTGTAGAAGTTTATATTTTAGTTATTTTTATGCCTTAGAAGATATTATTTTAAGTTATGGTTTTTATGTCTTATAGATTAAATAAAGTATTTTCATAATTACTATTCGCTTGTTTCATTAAAAAAAAGGAATCATGAAATTTCATCCATACAAATTAGCGTCACCATGGACCCCGTGCGAGCAATTAAGCGATTTTATTCATGCGAGTTGTTAAGTGATACTTAATCGTCATCTTAATGATTTATACAATGATTAAGACGACATTATTAGCACTATTGTAAACTCAGCAGTTGCTCGTATTTTAAAATACCTAAATGCAATTTATTAGGCCTAGGTTTAAATAAGCTGACTTGAGCTCAAGTTATGCGACTTAAGACCTTTATTGCTCTAAGTATACTAATATGTCTACTGACCTGCGTTCACTCGGCCTGACTGAGTCATCAGATTTCATCGTATATACTCGTAATAAGAAGTATTTGAACCAGTTTCCCTTTGATTGATTTGTATATATCGTATTGTTTAGTAAAATATATCAGGTTCTACGGACATTTGTATATTAATAAACCTTTCGTCTAGTTTGCACGAAAACAACTAAAACTGTAATTTTTCTGTGATTTATGATTTTATGCTTGATACTCCTTGGCTGTGCGTGGTACTTGTTTGACAGATTTTCAGAACCGCAACTAGAGTCTGCCCACGTTGAGGGGACTCTGCTTAGATGCACCTAGATACAGCTTAACACAACAAATTTAACTCAATATGTATTAAAGAATATCCTAATTGTGAAATTTTAAATTTATGTATATTTCAAATGTTTTCTTTTAAAAGCAGAAAAAAGAAAAAGACAAAGAATAAATAAAGAAAAAGAAGAAGCTGCAGAATGTTTTTTGAAGTGAAAACTTCTTTAGGCGCGTTGAGCGTTTTGGTAGAGGGTAAAATCCTCGGTTCGCGTCACCGACATGCTAATGATAATAGTATATCTATAGCTATGGAGAGCCAGACTAGCGCACGCGTATTATATTTTGTTCATGATTTGTTTAACCTAAGTATTGTTTAAATCTAAGTATTGTCGAAATTAATGATGACAATGATGTAAATAATGAAAATAATGTTCAAACTTGAATTCATTGAAATTCGTGTAAATATAAATACTATGTATAATTAAGATAATTGTATATTAATTATTTTTTCAACCACTTTGTATTTATATTTTGTTCATGATTTGTTTAACCCATCATATGTAACTAATAAATAAAACATAAAAAAATTCATATAATTTTTGCATATAGTTTTAATTACACTCAACTTAATAGTTCCGTTTTCACTTCTATCGGCAGTCCCACGACTGCTACTGTTTTTTAAATATATTATAGATATATCAAATAACCAGCGGCAATATATTCAAACAACAAACAAGATAATTATTTTAGAATTATATATCTGAACACATTTTAATTATTCAAATGATAATAATTCCCAACAGTGCTTTTATCGATTATGGAAAAGGTAATAGCAATAGAGAATATTTGTAGTTACTATGTGGCTGACTCTAATTATACACCGCAAACTACGTATGCGATGAACTCTTATAGGCTAATCAGCGTTGCGGAGCTATCACAAGTACACTCGTATGTGTACGTATGTAACGTACATACCGGCTAATGATCGTTATAAAATATCAGTATCCGTGCAATTGTTTAGATCATTAATTAAGTTTTTGAAATTTCTAATTAATTTTGGCTCGATGATCTTTTCAAAATACTTAATGTCCTAGTTTAATTCGTATTTTTATGTAGAATTCAATTTCATATATTGGAATTCTAAATAATCTTCGAAACTTTGTATGGAAGTCCGTCATTTTTGATTTTAGACATATGAAATTATATTTATTAACCACTTATTATAAATGAGTAAATACTCGTGTTAATATATATAAATTTATCATAAATTTCCTATGACTTCGAGGGTACAGTCATGGGTTAACAACAGCTAGTTATTTATAATTAATGAAACTAGAGTTATTTTTGTCTTTGGAGACAACTCTAAAAAAATTTCTTGTGAGTAATTGGATTCCTATGTGTACTCGCATACCAAAACCACTGTGAGTATAATTTAATCTATTAGAACATGTCACAGTAGAATATATAAGTGTCAATAATAGAAGTAGGTTTTCACTTACTTTTTAATGTGTGTAGACCTTTTTCGTCTTTTTAAATAAAGAAACTGTACGTCAATAAAGTTTATGGTGCAATTACTTTATACCAACAGAATATTTATCACTTAGCTTCTAAATCTTAAAATGTTATCTTTTTTTTGCGTCACGCTGTATCCCGCATACAGCATACATCTGCCTACCCTGGCAGAGGGAATCTAGTGTTAAGACACTCCGTTCTTCACTTTCCGCCGAATTCGGAGCCATTGCGTGTTAAATGGCGGAACTTAACGTCGCGCTTTGCTTCGATACCAGAGCGAAAAAAATGGAAATATGAAATATTTCCACTCCTCGAGTGGGAATCGAATCCACAACCAGTCGTTTACAGTCACACGCTTGTACCACTGCGCCACGATTGGCCCCATATCTTATATAATATAAATAAAAACCATAATAATTCAGGAAAAAGAAATATTAAATCTCAACCGGTCTGCGAGCTAATTGCTTATTAGTTATTTTCTTTTAATTACTTTATTTTATTATATTTCTTAGTATTGTCATCAATAGTGAAGGTCATCCTAGCGCAGTCGGATAGTAAACGCTATGGTTGTAGGTTTGATATAAAATTTCTCCGCACAGACACTTATACGTCATATTTTATTTTAGACAGAAAATGGAAAGCGGACTGTCTCAACTCTAGATTCTCTCTTATTATTGTGTAGTTATTAGGGTACAGCTATGCTAAAAAAAGGTCAAGATGCTTAGTATTGTTAATGCCAATACGGCATGAAAACAAGTAAAGTAATTTTGTGCAAAAGCGCTAATAACCCAGCGCTTTACGTTTTTTAAGTAGTTTTAGTATTTATAGATAGATAGATGTAAATTGCCCTACAAAATTTCTTCCTATTAATACGCCATCTTACGATACAGTTGGCTTTGTATATTCTTATAAAGTTTTGAAAGAGTCTCCGAGTATTTTTTTAAAATAAATGTATAAATTATTTTAGAGGCCATTGTGGTACAGTGGAACAACGTCTGACTGTCAACGCGATTGGTTGTGGGTTCGAGCCCCGTTCCAAAGAATCATTATACATACTTAAATTATTTTCGTTTCTCTCCGTTCTCCACTTACCGCCTAAATTCGAGACATCGACTGTTGAGTGGCGGGGTTCAACGCCACGCTTTATATAGTATTTGAGAAATAAAATAATTAAATTATGATGATGAGGCCAGTCGTGGCGCAGAGGTACAAAGTGTGACTGTATAAGCGAATGATTATGGGTCCGATTCCAACTGGAGGAGTGAAAACATTTGATATTTCCATTTTCTTCAATCTGGTATCGAGGCAAAGCCCGGAGTTAAGTTCTGCCAGGTAACACGCAATGCCTCCAGCAATTAGCGAAAAGTGGGGAACGAAATTTTAGATTAGGTTCCCCCTGCCTACCCTATATGCAGAATACAGCGTGAAGCTATAAATTACGTTCATTTCGCCGAACGAAAATTGAACTCACAAAGTATTTTGATTAAAGTAAGACACTGTCCCACTGCATTTTTAAATATGCAAGTATATTTTTGTGATGTTCTACTTAAGAAGAGAAAAGTTACAATTATAATACCAATATTAAAAATCTTGTTAACGCCATAAGCCAATTAGAGTTTGAGTCCCGTATTTTAGCAGAAGTACACAGGTATATAATTTTTTTTTGCGGCCCGTCGTGACGCTGGAGCACGTAAGTGTGACTATAAACGCGACTGGTTATGGGTTCGATTCCCACTCGAGGACTGGAAATATTTAATATTTCCATTTCCTTCGCTCTGGTGTCGAGGTAAAGTGCGGCGTTAAGTTCCGCCACTTAACACGCAATGCCTCCAAAAATCGGCGGAAAGTGGGGAACGGAGTGTCATAACACTAACTCTCTGCCTACCCTGCTGTGTGCGGGATACAGCGTGAAGCTATCAAAAAATAAACTTTTAAAAACTAATCAATGTTTTTATTTACTTTATACTATAACAATTACAAAATTATATATTATTGGCGCTTCATGTTTTACTCTATATCAAAGTAATTAGAGAGATCCTAGTGTCAAGATACTCCGTTCTACACTTTTCGCCCGAAATAGATACATTACGAGTTGATGGAACTTAATGTCGCGCTTTATGTTAAATACCAGAGTGGAGATGAGAAAGTTATTTAAAAATAATCACTTCCCTGGAGTAGGATTCAAACCCACAGTCGTTCATTCGCCTTTGCAGGCAGACCACTACATCGCGATCGTTTCTCTATAATTATAATGATAACAAAAAAACATTCATATTCTTCAAATATAATAAAATATATTCTAACGTCGCTTAACCTACACGCATCAATAGGTAACCGACATAGATTCTAGTTTTCTAGTCCACTAACGGTCTCAATCGTAGCATGTGAGATGGTTTTTGCAGTCTTCAAGGATTTTTCAGCTCCACGATTTTTGATCTAGTGTCAAGACATTCTGTTCTTCACTTTCAATCGGAAATCGTGTCATTGTATGTGGGAGAAGTCAACGCCGCGCTTCGTCTTTGATACCAGTGCGAAAATATATTTTTTTAAAATAATCGTTCCCTCGAATGGGATTTGAGCCCACAACCATTGCGTTTACAGTCAGACTTTGTCCCACTGCACCACGGCGGCCTCTTACTCTGCGGTCTCATTTCCCTTTTCTAATTTCTCCGCAGGTTCTCTGAAAATCTAAATAGTTAATAATTTTAATGTAATCGAGGTAAAGTAGCACATCCATCAACTTAGAAACGCCGCGTGTTATTATTATAATAAGAATGACGGGTCTCAAAGAAAATTGCGACGCCTCTTGTATATATTTTCATTTCAATGCAAAAAAATGGTTATATAGCTTTCTAATATAATGGTATTCTATATTATAATACATTTATTATAATAATTTGATATTAAATGTTAGAAATGTGTACATAATTTTGATTACTAGAAATATTTCCGAGAAAAGAACTTAAATTAACTTTTTTTTATTAAGAACTAGTGACTCGCCAGCGGCTTCACCCGCATAAACTACACAACTAACCGTTTAGTCGACCGCCGGCGAAGCAATTTCTTACCCAATTTTAATTTTCTCTGAATTTTTTGTTCAATAATAATAATAATTAAATAGCCTATATATAATAGCACGCCAGAACAGAATAGTTTTCCGAATATGAAAGAATTTTCATGATCGGTTACAAGCTTTATTTATCTCTTTTTATAACAGTATACATTAGAAAATCCAAAATAACCTCTAAATTAACAACGAATGAGTAATTCATTTTTTACTTTTAAACATTTTTAAAGTGTTATTCCACACTTAGGAAAATTGAAAAAGACATTTAAAGAAAACGTATAAAAATTTGAACGCAGCGGGATTCGAACCCGCGCCTCCTGAATACCGTTCAGGCGCTCTCACCACTGAGCCTGAACTTGAACGGTATTCAAGAGGTGCGGGTTCGAATCCCGCTGCGTTCAATATTATAGTTAGTTTTCAGTCAATATTAGTTTTATACGCTCTCTTTAAATGTCTTATTCAATTAATTTTTTGTTCATGTATACTATACACTACTTGTGTAAATGTTAAATTCTGAATACATACATATAACTGTGTACACCTAATAGGTAAGGGACTTATTTTGAGTTATTTTTCAACATTTTTTCATAGTAGTCAGAGAGAATCTAGTGTCAAGACCCCCATCTATGTTCTCTCCTTTCTTTTAAAAAAATATTTGTTAAATTATTTGTTATATTATAAATCATTTGTTATTTAATACGACGAGCACTGATCAATACTAAAGTAAATCATCTTAGGTTCTTAAGCAGTTATTGCAAAACAATTTCAGAGAACGTACAAAAGATTGCATTAAAAAAAAACACGTTAGCGGGCAGAGCGCTTGGAAAAACGCATTGCACCATCGTACGATTGCTCCCAATTAGCACGGCGCCTAAGAGATACAAGTTCAATCTCGATGCATTCAAATTTTTATACAATTTCTAAATATGTCTCCTCAGTTTCCTAAGTATGTGAATAATACTTCAAAATGTCAAAAGAGCAACGACATTGCTAAACAGACAACGTAATTATTTTTATGTGCCAAACGTGCCCGTACTTATCAGTCATAAAAGTTATGAACCTCTGGTAAAACTTCAATTATACCTCAACTCATATTTTATCTTTTTGGTAATTTTCGAAGCTTATAAAACTTTTCAAGGCAAACTTTTTTCAAGCAGTCAATTCACAAATAAAATTCATAAGACGCGCTGTACTAAAAAGAAACCTTTCGGATTGGAATATTGAAGAGATAAGGGTATGCTGTAAACCCTATATACTTGTAAAGTACACATATGAATAAAAAAATCTGCTCATTAATCCATACTTATATTATAAATGCGAATGTATGTGTGTTTGTCTGTCACACTCTCACGGCTAATGTACCGGTCCGATTTGGATGAAATTTACAATGAAACTATTAAAAATTACTGGGTCTAACAAAATAGGCTACTTATTTTTTCAAAAATCAATCTTTAAAGAGTTGTAATAGGGAATGAAAGCTTATATGAAAAAATTACACCGCTTGACCGATTGCAATGAATTTTGGCATAAACATACAGTAACAGTTAATAATCCAAGGTTAAACATAGCCTACTTTAATTTTCAAAAATACACCCTCAAAGGTTACAATATAACAAAACAGCTATAGTTGACGCGGCAAAGCCGCGAGAGGGCCGCTCTTATTTATTTATATACTCAAATTGTTTTGCAGCAATGTACAGTTATGTGTAATTATTATTTACATAATGCATAAAAATAAAAACAATTTCTTATACAGGGCTATATAATATGTACCTACAATAAGTCTTGCAAGATTTTTTTTACAAATTTTATGCTACGCATTTGTGACTTGGTATGAGAAATTTAATATAATTCTACTACCCTTGCACCTAACCGTACACATCTACGGATTTATTGGATGGATTTGAATGACACTTTTTTGTTATATAGCTATTAAGATTAGGCAAGATTTAGGCTATTGATTTTAAAGAGTGGGACAACTTTTTTAAAAACCGTTGCCTCGGAAAATGAAAACGGAGTGATGTAATTACTAGGCTCTAGGACTCATTATTGACCGTGGCACAGTATAACAGCGTTAATATATGTAGACTACAAATATGATGATTGTGGATTCGATTATTACTTGTGGGTATGGTTCAAATTATTTTCATTTTTATTCTTTGGTACTTAAAACAAAACGTGGCAAGGAGTTCTATGAGTCCTCAACACTATTCCGTGTGGAAAATTGAAATCGGAGTGTATTGACACTAAGTTCTCTCTGACTTCCTTGCTATGCAGCTAAAGGCACGAAGTTGTAAAAACGTATTATAATACATTGTAGTTTTTTACATACCATTTAATTGTTTTAAAGGAAACGTTTCAATGTTAAAAAGCTTTTGCGTGCTGTTATTAAATTATGTAAAATATTTCTTTGTTATTTACACTTATTTTTAAATGCAAATTTCGTTTATTCTTACAAATTATTTTAATTTTATATATTTGGGGTAAAGTTTTTTTACAATAATTTTATGTATTTAAATTTTAATTACATATGTTCTTTCTACCAGCTCCACCTTTTTTCGTATAGCAAGGTAGTCAAAGAGGGCTTAATGCCAAGACATTCCTTTTCCAAGTTCCGTCGGAAATCGTATTTTTACATCTTTTATATCTCACACATGCGAAACTTACTTAATAAAAAGTAAATAATATCTTAGAATGGATTTCAATGATTATTCATAATTGGTAAGCATTAAAAGATTACATGTATGAAATAAAATATTTAAATAACTGACAGAAACACGGACCAGTTAACTCGATTTCTGATATCATAACCTAAATAATTAACTCAATTAAAAACTATCACAGTTTGCTGCGAACCATATTCACTGCATAGCTACATACAAACATGTTCGACATACAATTATCGAAAGCCCTTTATTCGTGAATATGTGAAACCCAATCACGTATGAATTTGTGGTAGATTTGCTGCGTGTATGTTACATAATTGGTTTCACGTGCAAAAATATATTAAAACCAATACAATTTGCCACCGAGATCAAATTGCTTTTGTTATTCAGTACACTGTGAAATGTGACCGCTGCAGCTTTAATCATACACTTTTGAATCTGAAACTTTATTTAAATCTTTAAAGTTTTTATTTTAGTATTAGAAATCTTGCCAGTTGCCAGTCGTGGCGCAGTGGCACAAGTGTATGACTGTAAACAACTGGTTGTGGGTTCGATTCCCACTCGAGGGGTGGAAATTATATTCCTGGGTTGGGTTCCTTCTGCCTACCCTGCTACAGCGTGAAGCTAAAAAAAAAAAAAGAAATCTTGCAAAAATAACAGTAGCTACACGGAAATCTTTGTGTGGATTTAAAGACACTTCCCTCTAAAATACTCAATACAGAACAACTCTTGATAAGGCGGTTTCTACTTATTTCTTATTTATAGTTACTTCTTATGTATAGTTTAACTTGTCTATTATGGTTCTCTGTTAGATCTTTTGTTCTTATGGAGGTCAATAGAAACAAAGTTATACAATTTTTATTGAGGTTCATGTGTGTAAAACCCCTGAACCTTATTCGAAATCAATTATACACTACGCTCAGCCCGTTAATCATTTTAATTTAAATCTATTAGCCAAAAGTAGATCACAGATATACGCTTATGAACACGCAAACAGACATGCAAGCAAACAGACACATAGAGAAAGAGGCAAACACAGAAACTAAAATAATGAAAATCATATAGTACATATGATATTCATTATTTTTGTTTCTCGTATATCAATTATATTCTTACGGTTTTACTATAGTGTAGATAGATTTTGAACAAATAGAATATAGTTATTAGTATAAGAAAAATAATAATTGTAAGATTTGTATAATTTTGTTTAATAATAAGAATATAGTAATAATACAACCATATATTACTTAAATTTCAAGACAAACAAATTATGTAACATATATTATATAATTTACATTAGTCACCCTATTTTTCAATATATTAATAGCGACTGGATAATAAAAAAATAAAAAGTACACACGAATTGTCTCAATTTGGGCAGAAGATGAAGAACGGGGTGTCTTGACACTCGTTCTCTCTGACTACCCTGCTAAGCGCCAAAAGAGCGTAAGCTAAGACAAAAATTTCAGATTGGCTTTTTATTTGCAGAAACAAAAGGAACAATTGTCTGACCAATTAATTATTAGTCTAATACAGATTTTTACAATAGTAACATTTTTTAGCAATGTTTACTTTATTAAGAAATATTGTGT
This sequence comes from Dryas iulia moderata, assembly GCA_019049465.1. Lineage (NCBI taxonomy): Eukaryota > Metazoa > Arthropoda > Insecta > Lepidoptera > Nymphalidae > Dryas > Dryas iulia. The sequence goes on along the minus strand of CM032418.1, from coordinate 12,074,075 downwards.
AAGCTACTTTCATATTCTTCGTCAAAATTTTACAATGTAATGTAGCATACATATGTTAATTCAACATTAACCATCGTGAGCGAGAGCCCACAAATACCTCAAATATTTTAATAAAAGCTTAGACTCGCTTAGAGCTAGTTTTAAGTCTGAACCGAAAATATTATAATTTTATCCCAATACTTTAATATGATAAAGTCAAACGTGGTGCAGTGGAACAGCATCTAATCAATTAGTGTTATTTTGAAATTATTTTCATTTCCCTGCGCTGGTAAAACAAAGCGCAGCGTTAAGTTCCGCCACTTGACACGCAATGTCTAAAATTCAGAAGAACACACAACGGAGTTTGAATTAACGAGTGCGCTTTAGGCCTCACAGTGGTGAGGCAAGTTTTACTGCAGTGGCAGTAAAACTTCTTGGCTCCATCAATATGTTACACACATGTAGATGGAGCCAAGAAGTTTTTTTTTTTTTTATGGAATAAAGGAGGCAAACGAGCTGAAGGCCCACCTGGTGTTAAGTGGTTACCTCCGCCCATAGACATCCACAACATTCAAGTTATGGATGCGTTGCCAGCCTTGGGAATGTAGGACAGAAGGAGGGAGGAAGGATGGGAATGGTGGGGATAGGGAGAGCTGGCTTACATGCCATCGAACCGGAACACATCATAAGATGTTTGGCGGTTCGTCTTTGACATGATAGTGGTCGCGAGCCAGTCGGAGAACGAATCTCCTACCACCAAACTACTGGGTTACCCGCCTTTTACGGGACGCTACCCAGCGGCGGGGGGGAATTGTATTCTTAACCCGTCCCCCCACGGGTAAAGTGTTTACGTTTGTCTTTAGACGGGTTTGACCTCTACTTAATTTATGTGCATGATTTTTATTGCATCAGAAGTTTTACTGCATCTAAGACACAGGACAAGCCTTGACCTTGAGGGAAAGATTGAAAAGTGTTTGTGTTTGCACTTTGATCACTTACCTCTACATTAACATACAAAATGTAACTCTCTCTGATTCTATCTTCAGTAAATCTTTTTCACTGTCTCACCTTCTGTTCTCATCGCCAGATCACACGATTCGTAACGCTCTAGTCAGCCTTCACTAACTTACTCCTAATGTCAAAAAGTTTTACTTCAAATAAGATAAAATAACTAAAAAAACTTAAGACAGTTAAATTCAAATTTATATTTAAATTTAAACCTGTAACGCGCTGCGATAATAAGCTGAGCAGACTTATATTAAAATAGTGAAAAGATTCTTTAACCTCAATAATTATTAAAAGCCAGTGGAATAGAAAACATTCCAAGTTCCGAGCTCAAAGTGTTAATTTTTCAATTTATACATACTTCTATTAAACTATGACTAAAGACTTTTAAAATACTTTTTTATACTAAGGAAAAATATGTCGACTTAAATATTAAAAGTTATTATTAATAAATAGGCTATGATCTTTGATTATACATTTTTCAATGTATGCAATTTCAATGTGGGAGGCAATCGAGCAGAACGATAACCTGGTGGTAAGTGGATACTTTCGCCCACAGACATCCACAACATTAGTGTTATGAATGCGTTGCCAGCCTTGGACATTTGGTGAAAGTGAAAGAGGCAGATAGGATGGGAATGGTGGGGATAGGGAGAGCTTGCTTACATGTCATCGAACCGAAATATCATCAGATATTTGGCGGTGCCTGTTTGTAGTGGTCACGAGCCAGTCGGAGAACGAATCTCCTACATCCAAGCTAATGGGCTACCCGCCTTTTACGGGACTTTGCTCATCGGCTGAGGGAAATTGTATTCTTAATCTTAAGATTATATAAAAAAATAACAAAGTGGTCTAAAAAAAATGAATGGAGTGACTTGGCACCTGGTTCCGAGTCCGAGTTTCCGAATACCCTGGAATGTGAAAAAAATGTTAAGCTGGTTTGAAAATTATATTATTATGTTGTATATGTTTATTATGCTATAGCTTAAAATCATACTTTTAATTATTTTCTCACTATATTTGCTGTCCCAGTAAGTACGTCTGTTACGAAATGATTGGTAAAGCGTCGGTTCCGGACACGTGTGCATATTTTCAACTTAAACAACTGAAAGTTTGTTGAAGTAGCGTTGCAACATTTACATATATTGATAAATATAAAAATAAACATTTTCCTACTCTATTAAGATTAAGTACGGCGTACTTCACGAAGTTTCTTTTCATTTAAAAAATGTATACAAATTATGTAACTAATTATACAACTCTTCAAAAACAGACGTTAGAAGAATGTTATTATAAAAATAGAAAAAGCAATATAAATGAAACATTACCCATAAATCATAAGCAAAATTATTTCACGTAACGTAAAAATTAACTCACGAATTACAAATTGCTTTTAAAATCAATTTTTACTTTCACACTTTCCACACGTGATATGTGTAGGTAGAGAGAAACAAGTACCAAAATACTCGCTTATCCACTTTCCGCCTAAATTTAAAATATATTTTATTGTCAATGTTTTATTTGTGTGAATGACAGGCTTTAACACCGTGTTTCGTCTTGTTTACCACAACGAAGAAATGCAAATAATTATACTACAAATATACTGAGCGCGAATCGAACACTATCTGACTACAAAATCAGATGTTCCACTGCATTATAATAACCACAAAAATACCTTAATTATAAATATTTTCAAATGCTTTCAATGTAAAATATTAGTCAAAAATATTTTAAATAACTCTTTAAAACTTTTTGTTATTAATAAAGGCAGCGTAGAATGCAACTTCCGCTTTAATATTTACATATCCTACAAAAACATATTATTCTAGGGTAACAATTCAAAGTTATATAATGTTTGGCGTAAAAAGATGTCAGTTTCAATAGTAACTTTTCTCAATAATATCCGGGCCATAGAATTTCATAAAAGGTTTCATATTTCAATAAAGGATGCACCTTTACATAACCGAGTTCATATTAATTTAATATATTATAATATTATTATTTCAGCTTCACGCTGTATCCCGCACACAGCAGGGTAGGCAGAGGGAACCTAGTATTAAGATACTCCGTTCCCCACTTTCCGCCAAATTCGGAGGTATTGCGTGTTAAGTGTTGAAACTTAACGCCACGCTTTACCTCGACACCAGAGCGAAGAAAATGGAAATATTAAATATTTACACTCCTCGAGTGGGAATCGAACCCACAACCAGTCGTTTACAGTCACACGCTTGTGCCACTGGGCCACGACTGGCCACTATTATTAATTATTAAAACCCGCCTCTTTTGAAAACTATCTAACTTGGACGATTTTTAATAGACAAGGCTTCAAATCCCGCAGCGTTCAGATAGTATTGTTGTAAAAAAGTGTTTTATATCCTAAGTGAGTAAAATTGAAAAAAAAATATTAAAATATGATAGGTTTCGGGTCTAAATTTTATAAGTAAAACGCTTAAGTATACTATATAAATACGTACAAATTTTGTTATAGACAGCTTTTAAGACAGTCTTTGAATTAAAATAATTATGAAGATGTTGAAATTTCGATTAATTCATCATTAAGCCATCAAAAAGAAAACAAAATTTGTGTAAAAGTAAAATGAGCGTTTCAATCAGATGAGCTGAGCGAACCTAATGTTAAGCCTACCCTGCTGTGTGCGGGATACAGCGTGAAGCTAAAAAAAATATAATAAAGATTATAATAAATTTTTTATAAAGATACTAGCGACCCGCTCGCGGCTCCGCCACGTGAACTACCACTTTCATCCTCTATTGCCTCTTTGGGATTACTTTTTTTTTATAAAAGGAGGGTAGTCTATATTTGACTTTCGTCACTAATTATGTTCATGAGAAAATCATCGATACATTTAGTGCAATGTCTATATTATTTGATAACATATAGCGATAACTGTTCTAGTAAGAAAACGTACGAAATCTGCTATCATATGATAGTAGATTTCGTACATATATACCATCTGGTATATAGTATTATAAACCGGTCATAATATCTTAAATAAACTTTACGCTTTTTATTTTACAATTGTGTTGCTTATTGATATTAAAAAATAGCTTTACTTGCAAATAATCAATGCAATTTGACTTTGCCAGTTTTTTACTTTTCTGCGGGAACTGTATTGAATACCAGGGTAAATTTTAAAAAAAGAGAGATAGCCTATGTTTGACCTTGCCTCATTAACTATTTTCCTGAAAAAATTCATTCCTTTCAGTCAAGGAGTTTAGATCTTTCATTCATCCACTGTTTCAACCTCCTAGGGTTTGATTTTTTATAAAGTAGTCTATATGACCCTGCATCTTCATCAATCTTCTTTACGAATTCCCGTCAAAACATAACAAATAGAAGAGATACAGATTTTTGCATTTTTATAATAATAATTTAATGAGTGCGGATATGTCTAATACAATGTCAACTATATAATAACAAATGGCGCCCGTTGCAGAAAACGTAGTGACATCTGTTGTCATATAGATTATAAAAATATATAGATTATATAAAGTTTTATAGACCGGTCAAATGTATATTTAATAATTTTATTTTATAATTATTTTAATTAGTGATATTGAAACAAATTTAGCTTCACTCGTGAACTATCGACATAATTTGAATGTTTTTTTTTTAATTTTATTTTTCTGCGGGAGTTATGTTGAATACCGGGATGAAAACTGCATATGTTGCTCTAACCTCTAAGCTAACTCCATACAAAAATTCATTAATTTCTACCCGGTAGATACCGATATACAAATGATTTACTTATATCGGTTTTTTTATTTTTTCCAAAAAAACTACATAGGATACCGGGATAAAAACTATCCTATATGTACCTTTGGACTATAAACTATCACCATACTAAAATTCATTCATTTCTATCCAGTAGTTTTTGCGTGATTGACGAACAAATTAACAGACAGACAGACAGACAGACAGACAGACAAAAATTCTACTGAGTGGATTTTTGGCCTCTGTTATCGATATATTAACGCACCCAATTAAAATTTTTCTGAAATTTTTCATGTACAGAATTGACTTTTCTACTCTTTTATTATATATAGAGATATACAACATAAAATATACAATAAATTTAAGTAATGGGAAAAGTGACACACATGACAGATATATGACATTGATTAATTATACAAAACAACATTCTCTGGAGGCCATCAGCGCAGTGTGACAACCTCTGACTGTTAGGATTGAATCCCCCCTCAGTACAATGAGCATTATTTAATTATTTTCAGTTTTTGTGAACAAGACGAAACGCGGTGTTCAGGTCCGTCACTCACGCTAACGAAACGAAAGTGGAGAAAGAAGGGAATGCCTTGACACTGATTCTTTGCCAACCGTGCTAGAAAAAGAGTAAAGTAAAAAAAAATTAAAAGCAATATATAATTTATGAGTAAACTTTAACATTACGTGGAATAATTTTGTTTATGTTTTATGGGTATTTAATATATATAAAAAATTCATCTTCATGCTTTTTCTTGCATAGCAGAGTCAATCAAAGAGGGCCTGTAGTGAGGCACTCTGTCCTCCGCTTTCCGCCCGAATCTAGACATCACTTGTTGAGTGGCAGAACTCAACGCCGCCTTTGTTTTAGGTATAAAATAAATAAAATGTAAGTATAAACGATCTTCCAAGACGAAATTTAACTCACCACCCTGACCCTGACCCTGACCTTGCTAGAAAAACGTAGTGGTATACATACATCGGAATTAGTAAAATCGAAGATCACAGCCAGTTAACAATAACCTTGAATATTTAACCCATCGACATCTTGCCTAGTCAAGTCCAAAAAAGTAAAGTATCTAGAAAGTCGTCATTTCGCCAATCCCAGATATGTTTCATTTGCATTTTTCATGCATACGTAGTTCTATAAAAGTATGTATAAGTTGAAAAATTAACACTGCGAGCTCGGAACTTGGAATATTTTCTATTCCACTGGCTTTTAATAGTTATTGAGGTTAAAGAATCTTTTCACTATTTTAATATTAGTGTGCTCAGCTTATTATCGCAGCTCCTTACAGTTTTAAATTTGAATATAAATTTGATTTTAATTGTTTGAAGCTCTATTACTTATTTTATCTTTTTTGAAGTAAAAGTTCTTAAAATAGTAAGTAAGTTGTTGAATGCATGACGAGAACGTTGCGAAAAGTGTAATCTGGTAGGCGAACGAATCTTGAGAAGATGTAGTTATGCTGTATGTAGTTAGTCAAGATAGGTAAGTGAGAGTTACGTTTCGTATATCTAAGATACAGAACAGGCCTCTTCTTTGAATCGTGCAAATACATATATGTACATATGTATATATGTATATGTATGTATATATACATATGTACATATATGAGCTTAATGCCATGTAATTTTACCAGCGCAGGGCAACAAAAATAATTTCAATATAACCCTTCTCATGCCATGGTGGGGCCATGCTGGATTGTGAGAGGAACTGGTCTGCGATGGTCTCCTTCTGCGAATCAGTTATCGCCCTGAAGGAGGCCGCGGAGCGGGCGCGTGCGGTAGAGCTGGGATGATCCTCCTGCAAGTCATCAAGGCTGCGATATAAAAATAAGCAATATTTAAACCTGAACCTATCACAGAAAACCGCATCTAAAAAGGTTTTACACAAAAATTACAAATAAATGCTTACTGCAGCTCCCCCTGGTGATGTGTCACGATGACACGTATACGAGAACACGCGCTAAGTAAGTCTGAACCTATCGTTGAAAACTGCATGAAAATCGGACTCGTAGTTTTAGTTTTGCACAAACAAATGTACTTATTGCAACGCCCCCTTATGAGTAGTCACCGTAACACAAATATGAAAAGCCTGAACCTATTGTTGAAAGTTTTATCTAAATCGGACCAGTAGTTTTAGCTTTGCATAAACAAATGTTTACTACAGCGCCCTCTGATGAGTTTTCAACAAAAAAGAAAAATCTTAAAATATGCGTCAAGCAAAGCTGAATTTAGTTCTGAAAATTCTATTCAATCGGATCAGTTATCTCGATTTTAGATAAACACATACAAAAAAAGTACAAACAATTGCTTACTGCAGCGCCACCTGGTGGTATGATGCGATCAAACATATCTAAGAACATCTACCAATTAAACCTGAATCTATCTTTGAAATCCGTACCGAAATCAGACTACTACTTTTTGAGATAATTGAAAACATTCGTTTGCACGTAAAATACTTACTGCGGCGCCCCCTAGTGAGTTAGGGCGATAAAGCATATCTAAGAACATACATCAATTGAACCTGAGCCTAACGTAGAAAACCGCATCGAAATCGGACTTACAGTTTTGGACACAAATAACATAGTAATTTGCACAAAGAAACAAACAGACAAATAAACTCTTGCCAACGCCAAACACATTGTATATGTGTTTGGCGTTGGTTTGTCGCCTTTCCGTCGCAGTTAAAAATAAGTTGAAACAAAAAAAATACTTAACATAATTTAATAACGGTAGGACGCACGCAAAAGCTTTTTATTATTGAAACGTTACCCCTTAACACGCATAATGTTATGTAAAACAAAAACACTATAATTTACGATATGTTTTTACAGCTTCGTGCCTTTACCCGCATAGCAGAGTAGTCAAAAAGAAATTAGTGAAGATACACTCCGATTTCCGCTTTCCGCCCGAAATAGAGACATATGGTGTTGAGGACTCACGGAATACAACGCCAGGCTTTGTCGCAAGTACCAAAGAACAAATGAAAATATTTTTTATATAATCATTCCCACTAGCAAGAATCAAATCCACGACCATCGTATTTTCAGTCAAACGCGGTTATACTGTGCCACGGCCAACACGGGCCCCTAGAGATTAAGCCTAGTAATTACATCACTCCGTTTTCATTTTCCGCTCATCTTAGAGACATTAAGAGACAAAAGCTTTTAAAATTAAGCTTTTGTTTAATACTAGTAGCTGCCTGCAACTTGTTACATACTTTTCTTAAGACGCAATTTTTTGTTCTATAGTGTAACTTATTTTTATTTTCAGTTACTGAAAAATGTCTATTTTATAGTTTCAACAAATATTTCAAATTGTAAATAATAAAGCATAATGATAAATTTCCATGTTATTCACTCTGGTGTCGAGGTAAAGCGCGGCGTTAAGTTCCGCCACTTAACACGCAAGCCTCCGAATTCGGCGAAAAGTGGGGAACGGAGTGTCTTAACGCTAGGTTCCCTCTGCCTACCCTGCTGTGTGCGGGATAAAGCGTGAAGATAAAAAAAAAAAAGAAAAGAAAAAGAAATATCCGATCTGGGGAATCGCTATTTCAACAGTCAAACAGCTTGTCCATATTTGATACTACGAGTACATCTGCAGTAACTGCGGCTTCCCTAGGAAGCAATCGTAAAAATTACAAGAGATATTTAATAAAAGTCATTTTACAATTACCGGCCTTACTGGAATCTACACGTTATTGTAAGATGAATAGCAATATTTACTTGGTTAATTAAACAATAACAATACAATACCTTGAGATATTCTAGCAATCATCCCTGCTGCAACCGAGTGGCTTAGCACTTGAGCAGCAAGATTCACCCTCATTGACTGTTTTGTGTTTGGACACATGTGGATTCGTCTAGTGTGAAGATATTTTCAATATATTCCCATTTTGGCATAAACTTGCAATGACATTTTATGCAAAAAAAAAGTTTAACAAATTTTATTTCCTTTAAAGCCTAACTTTTTCGCAAGGAAGCTTAAAAGCTCAGGTGGCTGAAAGGAACACGACATGTAAATCGTGTTAACAGTGCAACGTAGTAAAGATAAGTGCTATTCACAACCATTACCTTCACTTGTAATCTGCTAATTATTATAAATATTAAATTTTATAGTATTTGTAATAATTAGAATTTCTTTAGCTCATTTATTACGGTTTCTGTTGGATCTTATGCCATGAGCAAGTTCTTAAACCGAATAAGTTATTTTTTAAGAGTATATTTATTTATTTTATATATTGATAGCTTTTTCTTTATTATTTGTCGATATTTAAACTTATTGTTAAGCTATCACCGAGATTTGTATTAGGGTACAAGAGTGCAGAAATGAAAATAATTTATAATGCAATAATTTGTAATCCCACGAACGGTAATCGAACACACAACCATCGTTTACAGTTGAACATAGTTCCACTATGTTATTGCGTGTATATATAATTATTAATGAGCAGATTTTTTTACTTACATGCGTTCTTTACAAGTCAATACGGTGTACAGCATACCCTTATCTCTTCAATATTCTAATCCGAAAGGTTTCTTTTGAGTACAGTGCCTCTTATGTAATTTATTTGTGAATTGACTTCTTGAAAAAAAGTTGCCTTGAAAAGTTTTATAAGCTTCGTAAAATATGAGTTTAGGTATAATTTAAGTCTTATCAGATGTGCTCACGATTTTTATGCATGACACTTAAATATATTTAAGTTTTCTTTGTAGCAAGCGCTCTGGCCATGCTGCTAAGCCATGCGTTTGTTTTTTGAATGCAATTTTTTATATGTTCTCTGAAAATGTTAATTTTCAATTTTTGTTCTGATCACAAAAGAGTATCTCGACACTACGGTACTACGTTGCTCTGGAAAAAACCTCATCTATATATATATACCAACAAAAGTTGAACTGCCCATTTGTCGTTAATTTAGAGATTTTAATTGATTTTCATATACTTTTTTCATTAAACCTCCAAGCCATCAAAATTATGCACACATTACTAATATTGATGAACAAATTGCACAATATCAAATTTGTCACAAAAACTTCCTAACTATATTTCATATTATGTACCATAATAAAGAACGTGGCTATATTGGGCTATATAACATTTTTTGCATTGAAATAAAAATCTATACAAGAGTGGCTTACGGGCGTCGCAATTTTCTTTGAGACCCGTCATTCTTATTATAATAATAACACGCGGCGTTTCTAAGTTGATGGATTTTCTACTTTGCCTCGACTACATTAAAATTATTAACTATTTATATACAGAACCTTCGGAGAAATTGGAAAAGGGAGGTAAGACTGCCGAGTGAAAGACCATTGTGGCGCAGTGCGACGGTGTCTGACTGTGGGTTCGATATCCATACGAGGAAACGATTGTTTTTTTTTAAATTTAATTTTTTCGGTCCGTTACCAAAGACAAGATGCGGCGCATAACTTTCTCAATTCGAATGGCTCAATTTCGGATTGAAAATGAAGAACAGAATGCCTTGACACTAGGTCAAGAATCGTGAAGCTGCAAAAACCTTGAAACTGCAAAAACCATCTCACATACTATGATTGAGACCGTTAGTGGACTAGAAAACTAGAATCTATGTCGGTTACCTATTGATGCGTGTAGGTTAAGCGACGTTAGAATATATTTTATCATATTTGAAGAATATGAATGACTTTTTTGTTAGTATTATAATTATAGAGAAACTATCACGATGTAGTGGTCTGCCTGCAAAGGTGATGAAATGGCTATGGGTTCGATTCCCACTCCAGGGAGATGATTATATTTAAATAACTTTCTCATCTCCACTCTGGTATTTAACATAAAGCGCGACATTAAGTTCCATCAACTCGTAATGTATCCATTTCGGGCGAGAAGTGGAGAACGGAGTGTCTTGACACTAGGTTCTCTCTGGCTACACTACTATAGAGTAAAACATGAAACTGCAATAATATATAATTTTGTTATTATTATAGAATAAAACAATTACACATTGATTAGATTTTAAAAGTATTAAAATTATATAAGTGTGTACTCCAGCTAAAATATGGAACTCAAACTCTAATTGGCTTATGGCGTTAACGAGGTTTTTTGATATTGATGTTGTAATTGTAACTTTTCTCTTTTTAGTAGAAAAACAATAAAATATTTCTTATATGTTCAAACATGCAGTGGGACAGTGTCTAACTTTAATCACAAATTATTTATGGGTTTGATTTCTACTCTGTGAAATTAACATAATTTATAGCTTCACGCTATATTTTGCACATAGCAGGGTAGATAGAGGGAACTTAATGTTAAGACATTCCGTTCCCCACTTTTCACCGAATTCTGGAGGCATCGCGTGTTAACTGGCACAACTTAACTCCGCGCTTTGCCGCGATACCAGGTTGCAGTAAATGGAAATTTAAAATATTTCCATTTCTCGAATTGGAACCGAACCTATAACCAGTCACATTTACAGTTGCATTTCGTGCTACTGCGACTGCCACGACTGAGCTCGTCATTATAATTTGTTTATTTTATTTATCATATATAAAGACAAAGCGTGGTGTTGAACTCCGCTACTCAACACTCCATGTTTTTTTTGTTATGTTCAACGAATTTAGGCGGAAAGTGGAGAACGGAGAGAAACGAAAATAATTTAAGTATAATGATTCTTTGGAACGGGGCTCGAACCCACAACCAATCGTGTTAATTGTCAGACGCTGTCCCACTGAAACAGGATCGCATTTAAACATATATACATTTAAAAATTTTACTGAAAGACTGTTTCAAAACTTTGCAATATTATACAAATCCAACTGTATCATAAGATGGCGTATCAATAGGAAGAAATTTTACAGCACTATTTATACTTAAACTACTTAAAAGCGTAAAGCGCTGGGCTACTCGAGCGTTTACAGAAAATTACTTTACTTGTTTACATACCGTATTGGTATCGAGAAAACTCAGCACCTTCGCATATTTTTAGTATAGCAGTGTAGTTAGAGAGAACTAGGTGTCAAGACACTCCGGTTTCCACTTTCCGTCTAAAATCGACACATGACGTATTTAGTGGCGAAACTAATGCGGTGACTTAACGCCGTGCATTGTTGTAAGTACAAGAGCGGAAAAATTTAAATAGTACATAATTTTTCATAAAATTGCTAATCGATCCGGCAACCATGACTTTTACTGTCCACTATTGATGACAATATTCAGGAATATAATAAAAGAAAGTAACTAATAAGTAATTAACCCTCAGACTTGGTGAGATATAATATTTATTTTTGCTGATTTATTATGATTTTTATTTTTGTTAGACAAAATAATAACATATAAAAGCTAAGTGGCCAGTCCTGGCCTAGTAGCATAAGCGTGTGACTGTAAACGACTGGTTGTGGGTTCGATCCCACTCGAGGAGTGGAAATATTTAATATTTCCATTTTCTTCGCTCTGGTGTCGAGGTAAAGCGCGGCGTTAAGTTCCGCTACTTAACACGCAATGCCTCCGAATTCGGCGGAAAGTGGGGAACGGAGTATCTTAATACTAGGTTCCCTCTGCCTACCCTGCTGTGTGCGGGATACAGCGTGAAGCTAAAAAAAAAAAAAAGTTAAGTGACAAATATTCTGTTCTAAAAAACAATTGCACCATGAGTTTTAATTGATACCGACGGTTACCGACTTATAAAGTATAAGCTTTACTATCGTTCTCCATTTTCTAGAGTAAATCGACACATGCGTCTTTCTAGAGCAGTTAAAAGAAAATAATGTATATTTATTTACTCAACTGTAACCCACAACCATCATGCTTACAGCCAGACGTTGTCAGATGGTTTCTATGGCAAAGGCCATCATGAGTGTAGTAGTATTACGTAAAATTTGAATATTGCCGTACAATTTCTTTATTTATCTCAGAGTGATTGATATAAGTTTAAAAGAAAAAAAAATATATATATTAAGTATTAAAGAGTAAACGGAAAGCCTACTTATATTATTCCCAATATATACTCTATTGTGACATGTTGTCAGTAGATTAAATTGGAATAATCTCATAGCGGTTTTTGAGCTTGACACAGTTAGAAATTGAATTACTCACAAAACATTTTTTGGAGAGGTGATTGATTTATGAAGTTAAAAATGCCTCTAATTTCATTAATTAAGTCGTGACGTAAAGGCACAATGTGTGACTGTGAACACGATCGGTTGTGGGTTCGATTCCGACTCGAGGAATTGAAATAATTAATATTTTATTTTCTTCGCTCTGGTGCCGAGGCAACGTACGGCGTTGAGTTCCGCCACTTAATACGTAATGTCTTCGGAAATTAGCGGAAAGTGGAGAACGGAGTGTCTTAACATTAGGTTCTCTCTGCATACAACACATAAGTAAGCTAAAAAAACACTCATTATAAATAACTCGCTGATGCTACCCACGGTTTCATTGTTGTTGCCCTCATTGGATTGAATTTTAAATTTATAAGTAGGAGTATTCATTCATATAGTTATAGTGGCCAATAAACAAAGTTTCAAATTTTGAGTATCAAAAATTTATTTATTTATTTATTTATTAAGATTCATCACTGATAATTACATTGAACAAGCAAGAGAGGTTTACAAATTATAATTTAAGACTAAATGCATTATCCTTTAAGATGAATACAGCATCCATAAAATTATGTTACAAATATAATTAATAAAAAATTCTGACATTTTTGAACTATAGTTCTTTAGATATAATTAGTTTAAACATTTTTTCATATATTTATTCAATTAAAGATTCAAATACTTAAAATATAAAAATGACGGACTTCAATACAAAGTTTCAAAGATTATTCAGAATTACAATATATTAATTTAAATTCTACATAAAAATATCAAACAAAGTTTGAACTAGGACATGTTAAAAACATGTTAAAAAGGCATCTAAACAAAATTATTAGTAATTTCAAAACTTAATTAATGATCTAAACAATTGCACGGGTACTGATATTTTATAACGATCATTAGCCGGTCTGTACGTTACATACGTACACATACGAGTGTACTTGTGATAGCTCTGCAACGCTGATTAGCCTATAAGAGTTCATCGCATACGTAGTTTGCGGTGCATAATTAGAGTCAGCCTCACAGTAACTACAAATATTCTCTATTACTATTACCTTTTCCACAATCGATAGAAGCATTATTTTGTGCTGTATAAGCGTTTGGATACTTAAAATGTGTTCGGATATGTAATTCTAAAATAATTCTCTTGTTCCTTATTTGTATATTGTTGTTGATAATTTGGTATAAATTTTGAAGTTCCTTCTTGTTATTATATATATATATATATATATATATATATATATATATATACAGATCTTGCAGATCGGAGAAACTGTACTCACGTAGGGCAGATTGTGCCTGATCTGGACAGGATGCTTTCATGTTAATGGAGTTCGCTCAACCTGGGCAGATTCTACAGTTGCGGTTTTGGAAAAAAAACAAACAGGTATCAGGAGCTGAAATTACGAGCACAAACTCAAAAACTCCCAAAAAAATTACAGTTTTTTTCATGTACTTACGCCAATTAGGCGAAAGGCCGTAGGACTCAATACTCTACTAAACTATACCATATATACAAATCAAAGGGCAGAAACAGGTTATATAATGTATGTATATCAGATAAAAAACAGAGTCGGTACTGGATAGCAAAACCCACAGAACCCTTTGTCTTTCCAGAACGAACAAACGAAAATATTTACATAATACTATTAGCAGTACAAAAGAAAATTGAAAATTACTTTCGATAAAATTTAAATTTTGTACAAAATAAAGTTGGCCCAATGTATTACGAACTCGAGAACCGTTGCCAAGACTGCGAGGCTAGCATTACAGAATACTATATTAAATGAAGCTGTATTCGGGGTTGACATTTATAAAACATATTATATTACGTTTAATCTTTCCAAACCCGCGTTTTTTTCTAGAAGCCCGATGAATCCTTTCTCTAAAATAATTTATTTTGTCGGAATCAGTCGCGAGTCAAACTTTTACTAGCTTCTGCGATTTTAACTCGTTAGCAAATTCATTTTATTATGCTTCTTATTTTAGCGTAAAAAGTATTGCTTAATTTGGCACTGATTAGCCTAAAACCAATGTAGGTAGATAACTTTTAAATTTATACAAAATTGCAATGTATCCTTTTAGTTTAGGGCAAAAATAGTAGCAAAGTGGAACTTTTTGTTAAAGAACAATTTAATACAGAGTATGAACAAATCAAATAGAAGTTTATTAAATTTAGAAGTTTTCACCTATAGATAGACGATAGAAACTCTTTAAAAAGCTACAAAATTCCTTGAAATCATGAAAAACGACATTACTCAATATAATATCAGCAATGTAACTTCCAGGATATAGAAATCATATTTCGAAGCTTTCAAAAATATTGACTTTGTTTAATGTAGACATACACGTCTACGTTAAAAGAACATGAGTAAAGCCGCAGTTAATGACAAAAACAATAAAATGATTGCTATTTTTGTTTCAAAACATGTTTTTACAGCAAATCCGTCAACGTATTATGACATTACAATCCTTGGACACAGGTAGACTACGTATCACTACAGACGCGAGCACCATTATAGCGAGGGGTTACAAATTTCGACACAAGACACAAGTTTTATTTTAATATATCACTTCTAAGTATAACATTAATACTTCAACAAATTGCATGAAATTAGCCAAAAGCAATGTATGTATTGCTGATAAGTTTAAGCTAAGTTCTAATAGTAGTTTATAGTTAGTTGCTTTCAAGAAATGCATATAAATAAATACAGACATAATTGATGTTAAAATTTTATAATTTAAATATAACCATTAATTGGTCTAATTAATTGTTATATTTAAAAAAAATGGTGTAAGTAGAATCTAAATCCACAACTTTAATTGGCTACAGCGAGCGGGCGGTGATAGTTAAATGCGTCAGTATACGCTCCACCACGACCGTGTCAAAGAGAAGTCGCATCGTGACGTGACGTGTGCTGCGCTACTCACTAATTACTGCAAGGCTG
Organism: Dryas iulia moderata; assembly: GCA_019049465.1. Classification (NCBI taxonomy): domain Eukaryota; kingdom Metazoa; phylum Arthropoda; class Insecta; order Lepidoptera; family Nymphalidae; genus Dryas; species Dryas iulia. Next base: position 12,058,326 of record CM032418.1, on the reverse strand, counting down.
GCCAACATGGGAGATGGAAACGTAAATATAAAATAAGGGGAAAGCAGCTTTTACGAAAAGCGTTTTTCTCGTATAGAACGGTAGTCAGAGAGAACCTTGCATCAAGACACACCGCTCCCCAATTTGCACCCGAAATTGAGACGATGAATGTTAAGTGGCGGAACTTAACACCGCGCTTTGTTTTAAGTTTCAGAGCGGACAAATAAAATTAGTATGTAATCATTCCCCGAATGAGCATGAAACCCACAACCATAGCGTTTACAGTCGGTCGCTGTCCAACTACGACGGCCTCAATCCATACTTATATTATAAATGCGAAAGTCTGTGTGTTTGTCTGTCATGCTTTCACGGCTAATCTACCGGTCCGATTTGGATGAAATTTAGAATGGAAGTAGTAAAAGTGACTGGATCTAACATAGGCTACTTATTTTTGCAAAAATTAACCGCTAGAGGGTTGAAATAGGGGATGAAATTTATATGAAAAATCTAAACTACTTGACCGATTATGATGAATTTTGGCATAAATATAGTTAATAATCTAAGCTTAAACATAGGCTACTTTATTTTTCAAAAACCCACCCTCGAGGGTTGCAATATAACGAAGTAGTTATGTAGATCACGTGGCGAAGCGGCGAGCGGGCCGCTAGTCTATATATATAATAAAAGAGTAGAAAAGTCAATTCTGTACATGAAAAATTTCAGAAAAAATTTAATTGGGTGCGTTAATATATCGATAACAGAGGCCAAAAATCCACTCAGTAGAATTTTTGTCTGTCTGTCTGTCTGTCTGTCTGTCTGTCTGTCTGTCTGTCTGTCTGTCTGTTAATTTGTTCGCCAATCACGCAAAAACTACTGGATAGAAATGGATGAATTTTGGTATGGTGATAGCTTATAGTCCAAAGGTACATATAGGATAGTTTTTATCCCGGTTTTCCATGTAGTTTTTTTGGAAAAAATAAAAAACCTATATAAGTAAATTATTTGTATACTGATATCTACCGGGTAGAAATTAATGAATTTTTGTATGGAGTTAGCTTAAAGGTTAGAGCAACATATGGGATAGTTTTTATCCTGGTATTCTATACAACTGCGGCAGAAAAATAAAATAAAAAAAAAAACATTTAAATTGTGTTGATAGTTCACGAGTGAAACTAAATTTGTTTTAATATCACTAATATTACTTAAAATAATTATAAAATAAATTGAGCACAACATTTATTGAAGATAATTTGCTGTTAAAAATACATTTGACCGGTCTACAAAACTTTATATTATCTATATGACAACAAATGTCACTACGTTTTCTGTCACCATCTGTTATTATATAGTTGACATTGTACTAGATATATTCGTACTCATTAATATTATTATAAAAATGCAAATATCTGTATCTCTTCTATAGGTTTTGTTTTCACGGGTAATCTACTAGCCCGCTTTAGATGAAATTCGAAAAGAAGAAGTCGTAGGGTCAAATATAGGCTACTTTTTAAAAAAATCAAACCCTAGGAGGTTGAAACAGTGGATGAAACTTATGTATGTTAAGAATATAGAATATATTGACTGATTTCGATTAATTTTCTCAGGAAATAGTTGATAAGGCAAAGTCAAATATAGGCTACCTCTCTTTTTTAAAAATAATTCCAGAGGTGCTAAAATAGGGTATGAAAGTAGTAGTTCACCCGGCGACGCCGCGAGCGGGTCGTTAGTTTACCCTAATATCAATATAGTTGATAAGGCAAAGTCAAAAGTACCAAAGTCAAGTTATATTGATTATTTGCAAGTAAAGGTATTTTTTTAATACCAGTAAGTAACACAATTGTACAATAAAATAAAAAGTCTAAAATTTATTTAAGATATTATGACCAGTTTATAATACTATATACCTGATGGTATATATGTACGAAATCTGCTATCATGTAGATATATGATAGCAGATTTCGTACGTTTTCTTACTAGATCAGTTATCACTATAGGTTATCAAATAGTATAGACATTGTACTAGATACATCGATGATTTTCGCAAGAATATAATTAGTGACGCAAGGTTAAATTTAGACCATCCCCCTTTTATAAAAAAAAACCAATTCCAAAGAGGCAATAGTGGATGAAAGTGGTAGTTCACGTGGCGAAGCGGCGAGCGGGCCGCTAGTATAAAATAAATGGCATATTTTACAATTGTATTATTAGCCAGGACGACAGCAATATTCATATGTTACGTAATATTTTATGAAATGTTAATCTGGGATGAAGCGAAAGAAGTGCGAACTTGAGATAATTTCGTTCAGCCTACGATTTTCTATATATATAAACTACTTTTTATGTTCATCCATATTTAAATGTTCCTGTTCGTGCTTTAATAAAATAATATTTAAAATAGATTTTTATATGCGAAAATCATATATGAATGGCATGATATCGTAATTATTTTAGTACTTCCGTATTTGTAATAATGCACCACTCAACATAAAATTTCACGAACACAGTCGCAAAGTGGATAACAGAGTGCCTTCACAACATTTTCCTTAAGCTATGCGGAAAAAAGCGGAAATCTGATAAAAAAAGCATTTATAAAAAAAGGATACATTTCAATGAGAGAAAGGAAAAAATATTTTTGGCTTTACGCTTTTTTAGGGACCTCAAATTTCATCTAATAATTTTTATCGTAAAATAGTAAATAAAAATATTCTATTAGTTATTAAAACTGTACTCAAAATGAAGATATATAAATAAGACGTATGAATTACATGTAGCGACTATATATAGGCTATTGTTGTAGTCTCCAAGCGTAAATCAAGGGTTGTGAATTGTAACAAGACACTAAATAACAATACTGTTGCTCCATTATCAATAATATCAAGATATTCGTGAAGTAGGTTAGTTTACTTAAGTTAATAATGATTAAGAAAATAATAAAGACGCTGACGTAGAGCAGTTCTCATGTGTCGTGAGGTTTGATTCTCGCTTAGAGGAGAATATTCAACGTTATTAAAATTTTGCCATTAACTGTTCTTACCATTGTGGTATGGAATAATATGACTGTTAACCTGTAGACTGTGGATTCAATTCCACTCAGGAAAATCATATTGAGTTATTATCAATTGCCTGGTATTACAATATACCTATAACGTGATGTTTACGTGTTTATTCTGTTTTTTTCCAAAGTTTTCTTTGTTTAGATTGGTTCGGCCCACACGCCTTTCTTAAGACTTCACTAAGTGGTGCGGGCGGCTTGAGTCACACGTAGGTGCTACGTGGAGTTGATTATTTTACCACAAAACGATATTCAATACCTGATTGGGACTGATGGATATACTTTCATATGATTTATTTACACTTTGTACATTTCTTGTCTTGTTTCTTGCTTTATTACTTTATTTAACACATTTGTTGGTTTAGTAAAATGATTCTTTTTGTACATATGATTACATGATTGAACATATGATTCATGGGCTTATCAGAAAACGTTTCTATGAGTCATATATGACTCATGGGACAGAGAAGTTGTTAATATATAATTAACCTAGAGATAAACGTGCAGAAATCGTTTGATGATGCTAGTAATAATTTGCACACATTTTTTTAAAGATTAAGATTTAAGATCGTAGTAGTAAGAATGTAAAGCGATCAACTGTAAAGCAATGGTTGTGGTTTCCTTTCCACTTGAGAAATTATTATGTTTAAATTTTTATATATTCGCTCTGATGCCTAAGACAAAGCGCAACGTTAAGCTCTGCCACTCAATATGCAATATATCAAATTCAGTCACAATAAATTGATACTAGATCCTCTCTGACTACCCCGCTATCCGCCTAAGCAATGCTTTAAGTTGGTTCTTTATATACTTACTGGGGGATGTATTTTTAAAAAAAAATACATATTAGATGTTCGACGTTTCGTGACAACAATCTTTCTTAAAAAAAATCATCGAAACCGACCGATAGTGGTTTAAGTGTTTTATTTAAAATTGCATCTTATATTTAAAGTTGAGACCAGTCGTGGCGCAGGTGCTCAAAGTGTGACTGTAAACGCGACTGTGTGTAGGTACAAAATTTGACTGAATATGGGAAACGAAGTGTCTTAAGACTAGGTTCCCTCTGCCAACCTTCACAGCAAAAAGCTAAAAAAACTCTTTAGGCGTTTATTTTTAAAAAAATTGTTTGACCCTGGGTCTTAAATTATTTTCAATCCAAATTCTATTCAAATCAGACCGGCAGACTATGCGTGAAAACGTACAGACAGACATACAGACTTACGCATTTATACTTTGAATATGTTATGTATTTTTTTATTACAAAAAATAATCATCTTAAGAATCTCATACGATTATATGTATAGTAATATCAACATATGAAATTTTATTATAACTCCACATATCAATATATTTTCATAAACATAAGTATATGCTATGCTCTCTTATTACTTGCCAAAAATAGGAAATCAGGTTATTATGTATTCATATATCACAAAAATAGAAATTGAAAGGTTCCCTTAATTTTCTATAGCATACGTTCGTCTGATGTACAAACATACAATAACACTTTGGTAGACTATATTTAAGGCGACTTAAATATTTAGAGCAGCAGGTTTCGCCTTCGTGGAACTGATTTTGTATCAGTAACTGGGAAAATAAGACATTATACTTTTAATATTCTCAATTCAAAACACTGTTATTATTAATATAATATAGTCAGACGCTTTCCTTTACAGTCTCATATTAATGAGGCTCTAATGGAAAGTATTGATAAGGAAGGATGTAACCACGATTGGTTGTGGATTCAATTCCCAGTCGAGAATAATGATTATAGTCTCACGCTGTATCCCGCACAAATCAGGGTAGGCAGTAGGACCTAGTGTTAAGACATTTCGTTCCCCACGTTCCGACGAATTCGGAGGTATTGCGTTTTAAGTGGTGAAACTAAACGCCACGCTTTACCTCGACACCAGAGCGAAGAAAATGGAAATATTAAATATGTCCACTCCTCGAGGGGGAATCGACCCACAACCAGTCGTTAATAGTCACACGCCTGTGCCACAGCGCCACGACTGGCCCTTATGATGAATTAAATCTGAATATATTTAATTCTCTGTTCTGGTTAGAAAACAACGCTCGGCGTCGACTTCCGCCACACAAGATGCAGAATCAATTATGAGTAAAAAGTAGGGAACAGAATGTTTTGACACTAGGTTATCTCTAACAACCCTTTCTTTTTTTTTTTATCGTCAGGAAAATCCGTTACGGATACCCGCCCGGGGTGGGGACCCGGACGCGGATATGTGGGACTCCGGTTCGTTCCTCCTTCCTCCGTTTACCCACTAAAAACCTGATGGTGCTCCTTACCCGCCACTAGCCCAGGTCTCGGGCACTGCCCCAATCGTCCGCGGATCTGATCTCTAACAACCCTGTATACGAGAACAATGTAAAGTTAAAAAGAAAGTAATGTTAAGGCCTAATTTCGAGACATGGGCTGGCGGATCTAAACGCCGTGATTTGTTTAATTTAAATGATAAAATAAATATTTTATGACAGAATATAATCTACAATCATATCGCATTTACAATCAGACGCTATCCCACTGCGCCACGATGCGATGGCCTCTAATCATTAATATCAAATTACAAATTCCATTAACAATATTTAGACTATAAACAACACTTTAATATTATTTTAATAATCCTGTAATAATAGAAGATTCTTTATACAAAAGCGTTTTTCAATTAATTTTATTAAGTTTGTATTCGACTAAGTATCATTATTAAATAATGTAACATCATGTTTTGTTATTGATAAGACTGTTTAAATTTATAGTGTAAAATAAAAACACTATTATCAATAAAAAAGGAAGGAAAAATCCGAATCTAATTTTCTTCAAAAATTTGATCGAATGAAACATAAAAACGGCCTGATGGATTTAATCGAAACCTTGTGGGGTTTTTGTGAATATATTGAACTGTAAAACGTACAGTCAACATTACCAGTTTTCTTGATATATCCAACTTAGCGCCTGATTTTATCTAAAGCCACAAAAAGTTTTTTTTAATGATATTTAAAAATAATGTAAAGAATAAGATGTATTTTATTTTCAAAAAATCGTAGCTGGTTTTTATGGGAAATTTACTGAAGATTTTAAAGTACTCCTTATGTTTCTTGTGCGATCAACGGTTACTGAGATATTTATGGTTAAAGACAAAAAGATCCTCTTCCAGTTAGAGTTCGATATCTCAGCGCGAAGTATATGTCTCAAATTTTTAACAACAGCAATTTGAAGCTGATAAACAAGTTATCCGATCCATATAGTAGTTAAGTTGAAAAAATGTTCTAACTTTTTAAAGCAAAAAAATGAACCGAAAAAATTTAGATTAAAAAAAAAATGTTTTTTTTTTTTTTTTAGCTTCACGCTGTATCCCTTGCGGGATAGTCAGAGAGGACAGAGCGCCAAACGCTACGGTCCCAGCATACTTCTTTCGCCTCGTCCACTGTCATTAACCTCTTCAACACGCCCTCCGGGGGGTCCTCATACTTCTTACGTATCGATTTCTTTCCTCCCTCGGTATTCATCAGGATATAGCGAAACACGTCTAATATTTGATCGAAACACGTCGAAACACGTCTAATACGATAGAAAATATTTTCCATCTTTTTTTCCGATCCTTTAATTATTTCCGCTAGTGAATTATAAATGCAAAAATCTATCTGTTTGTCTGCCATGCTTTCACGGCTAATCTACCAGTCCGATTTAGATAAAATTTAGAATGAACGTAGTAAATAATCCAGGGTTAAACGAAAGCTTTTAATTTTTTCAAAAATCAACCTCTTAAGGATTAAATTAATTTAAAAAAAAAATATATATATGAAAAATCTCAACCGCTTGACCGATTGTAATAAATTTTGAAAAATATATAGTTGATAATCCACAGTTAATGGGCCGCTATTTTTCAAAAATCTACGCCTGAGGATTGCAGTATAACGAAATACTCATGTAATTCACACGGTGAAGTCGCGAGCGGGCCGCTAGTTTTGAATATATGTCATTATATGTGTCTTGACACCCGTTTTATTCGATCATTGTGCTATAAAAAGCTGATATATTGTTCGAAAAACATAAAAATAATGCTGACGAATGAAAAAAAAACGATTAACATATGTATATGTCTCTATAATTTAAGCGAAATAAAGAGTCCATTAAACACAACATAAAATAGTACATAAAATCGCTGTAATAAAACCTCGTATCTATGTAAATTTTTACTAAGGGAAATAAAGAGCTGAATTAGAAGTTGCAGGGGTGACGTTTTTGCAAGTTTGTATTTAACTTGCAATATGTATATTTGTTCAGGTACAATCTTGCTACTCAATTTTGAAGTCAATATGTGTAGTTTTTTGAATATGTGTACATTTAAACAAAAATTATCACGCTTAGATTTTGTTTTTTTTTTTCTTTTTCTTTTAGCTTCATGCTGTATCCCGCGCACAATAGGGTAAGCAAAGGGAACCTAGTGTTAAGACACTCCGTTCCCCACTTTAACGCCTCGACACCAGAGCGAAGAAAATGGAAATATTAAATATTTCCACTCCTCGAGTGGAAATCGAACCCACAACCAGCCGCTTTACAGTCACACTTTGTCCCTCTGCCACGTTTTTGTTCATACATTTAGTAATGTATAAACAAAAACAAAACAACTTAGGTAAACTAAACAATTGTATCCTAATCTGAAATGGTGGTGGAAACACCAGTGTGACAACAAAATTAGTGTGAAGTTAAGTACAAGTTTTGTATTTAATTTCACACTAATTTTGTTTTGACGTCTAAAAAAATTTAATTACGCTCTTTGAGGAAGGCAACCCCTAATGAAACTTTACAATAAATTAATGTTACTTTTGCGAGATTTTTGCTTTGTGTCGTTAATATAATCCTAATCTTTATCATTATTAGAGTTTTTTACGCGCCACATACTATTCTCGTCCTATAAAAGGCTTTATAGAAAGACTGTAAAGTGTTCGAAACGTTGAATTTTCTAAAAATGTATTTTCGAATACCAAAAATATACGCGACTCATCCGGTTAAAAATAGTTTTATTTCAAAATGTGTAATAATTTTTGATTATTATTGATAAAAGGAGGGCAAACAAGCAGAAGGACCACCTGGTGGTAAGTGGGTACCTTCGCCCATGGACATCCACAACAATAGAAAAGTTGTGGATGCGTTCGTGAAGGTCGGCACCTTAAAGTTGGGGAGGAAAGGAGGGAAGAAGGATAGGGAGGGTGGGAATAAGGAGAGCTGGCTTACATACCACCGAACCGGAACACATCATTAGATTTTTGAAATAATTGCGAAAACAAAAGATGTTATAATTCAACCTACAACCATTGCCTTACAGACAGACTCCGTCCCACTGCGCCACAACGCCTCAGTTAATCAAAACTTTTATATAGAATTCGATTAAAGTTATGCACATATTTTAATTTTGGATATCCGACATTTTCGGTTACGATTACGCAGCAAAATAATAACCATGACCGCAGACTAAAATCAAAAACATATCTATCTATATATTACATTGGTGTTTATATAAGAACTTGCTGTTCTCGTGACTTCGTCCGCGTCGAATTTAACAAAAACAAAATAAAAGTAGTCCAAGTTACACTCTATTACATCAGTTATCTAACAGTGAAAGTACTATCAAAATTTGTCCAGCCGTTCTAGAGACTAGTCGGAACAAAATCTTTCTATCTTTCTATCTGTTTATTGTTTATACACTCAGGCAGATAGACAAAAATTGTATAAAATATTATTTTAGTATATGTACCTTGTATGTTTTCGTTCGTGTTATTTTACTCTGTGTAAATACTTATGCACTTAGTTATAACTTAACGTCTATAAAACCGCTTATAAGCGGTTAGTTTAACCCTGGATTATAATCTTATTTTTCGACTATCTCTTTTAATCACAGGGGTTGAAGGGTTAAATTAAAACAAACTGTAGATGTATTTATCTTTATTATTTAAAACGTATTTATTTATTTTATTTTTACTATTTTTATGAAGTATACGACATATTTGTCAATAAAATAGCCTTACAATTGGGATCATATCTTTCATGTAAAATCATTCAAACAATAATATTTTTAGAACTCAATCATTATTATATATACAAAAATTTCATATAACAAAGTTAAAATATTAAAAATAATAAAATCAATTAACAAATGAAAGAAATATGTTGGTAAAAATATAGAACTTAGAACATTTGTGACATACGAGTAGTTTGTGCTCTCCGCAGAGCGATGTACTCGTATTGCACCTAGTGCTACTACTTTTAATCGTCATTCGCTTTTCGGAGGGATATGTGTTCGTAGAGTACATTTTCCCTGTTAATGGGTTCGGATTGAAAAGTGTTAGTTCCAGACATACTCAAAATTTGTATAATTGAGTCCTATAGAACAGTCCGAAGTATAGGTATTGATAACCTTTTTTGTACGTGCCGTTGATTAGCGAATTGCAAAGCTTTCAGGCAATAACACCTGGATTAAGGCAATTTCTGTTAGCCTCAAATGTATAATAAATACACATAAATAAATTAACTTTTAATAAATGAAATATAGAGCATTTCATAAAAATTGCACAGCGATCAGCGCCGTATTTTTAACTGCAGAAAGCAATGGAACACGTTTGGTCCAATGTATCTGCCCCTTCTTTGGGTATAAAACCCTCTCATTGAGGGCTTATTAGTATTTTTACTCGTCGTGCCTTCTTCGTCATATGTAAATAGACAATAATCCTTTGTACACGTCTTTTGTTTATGTAATTGTCTGTACATTTGTTGGTATATAAATAAATAAATAAATAGTAAAAATATTACTATTTGTGGTTTCGCCTGGTAGGACAGCAGTGCCCCCCCGCCCTCTCTCCCTGATAAATTTTCGTCATCGCTTTCATTTAATAATAATTGAGCAATTGCACCTAACACTACTAAAAGTAAAAAAACATTACAATACGTACGTAATATAGAACAAATATTACGTACACTACTTGGCGTTGGACAAACTCTTTAAAACATTTTTAAAGTGTTATTCCATACTTAGGAAAATTGAAAAAGACATTTAGAAATGTATAAAACGAGTTGGACAAACTCTTTTTCTTTATGTAGAAACATATATGTTGCTATGGCAATACATATTTCACGCGTCAACTAAACCTCTAATATATTTCATTAAATAATATATGGGCCAGTCATGGTGCAGTGGCACAAGTGTGTGACTGTAACGACTTGTTGTGTGTTCGATTCCTATTCGAGGAGTGGAAATATTTAATATTTCCATTTACTTCGCTCAGGTATCGAAGCAAAGCGCGGCGTTAAGTTTCGCCACTTAACACGCGATGACTCCAAATTCGGCGGAAAGTGGGAAACGGAGTGTCTTAACACTAGGTTCCCTCTGCCTACCCTGTTGTATGCGGGATACAGCGTGAAGCTAAAAAAAAAATTAATCAGTTACTGACTAATTTACGTAACATGCTGGCAAGTATTTTTTTTTACTTATAAGAATTTTTTTTTACAATACAACGGTCACATAGAATTTGTAGGTTTAATATAAGAAAGGCACACAATGACGCCGGACCGTGGGTAACTGTATGATAGGGACGTGACGCTTCGATCCCCTAATAAGCAATACATCAAAACAGGGCGAGGGATTGGACAGTTTAATGTATGTAATGGTGATAAGAAAATATAAGGCTTGTATTTTTTAATAATATTAAAATTATTAATGGAAATTTATATTAATATTTGTTCCTTATCTCTGGTGTTCTTTATTTCTGTAATATGTATTTTTTGTATTTTGTTTATTTATTTGACCTTTTTTGTTTTTTATCTGTTTTTAGCATGTTATTTAAGGCTGAAAGAACTTAACAATATATTATTTCTTTTACCATTTACCGCCCACATTGCTAACGACATCGCTTGCTATATTTTTTACTAGCGGCCCGCTCGCGGCTTCGCCCCGTGAACTGCGTAACTGTTTCGTTATATTGCAACCCTACGTGGTGGATTTTTAAAAAATAAGTGGCTTCTGTTTAACCTTGAATTATTAACTATATTTATGCAAAAAATCGTGACTATCGGTCAATAGGTTTAGATTTTTCTTATAAACTTTCATCCCCTATTTCAATCTTTTAGAGGTGGATTTTTGATAAAATAAGTAGCCTATGTTTGACCCCGGGTTATTTACTACTTTCATTCTAAATTTCATCCAAATCGGACCTGTCCACATCCAGATTAGCCGTGAAAGCGTGACAGACATTCGCATTTATAATATAGGGATGGATTGGCATAATTAAAATAATGTATGTATACTTCATATGCTTATGTATCTATTTGTTTTAAAAATAGTTATACATAAAGTAAAATCTGTCAATCTCATTTTACGAAAAACGAAGACGGAAAAATATAAAATTTTTCATAGTCGAACTTTATATGGCAAAAGGAAGAAAGCCTATATTTTAAAAATAATACAAAAAATTATTACTACAAACATTATTATATCTTATTTGACAAACAGTTGTTTAAACTGATATACGTATATAAGTATTCGTACATTTCGCTAATGACAAAATCAATAGGAAATAAATAATATAATATATTAGCATATTATATGATTTTTTTAGTACATGTTAATATAAGTGTAAAATAATATGATTGTTGAATCTGAAATTAACTTTTTCTGCTGACTATATCTGTTTAGATGGTAAGGGAACTTCCACGCCACCCCTCTTTAGGTAAATGAATTACTAACAATATTTATGTTACTTATTGATTGCTGGATTTTATTGCAACAATAAAAATATTACTTAACATCTACTTTACAAATCCCAGTGCACCAAAAGCTTTTATGCAAACATAGAGGCTGTTATGGACCAAATTAACATACTTGGGAGAAGGATTATATTCAAATTTAAATTATTTCCGCAACTTTTTAAACGATATCTCGATCTCGAACATTTTAATTTTGCCTACTGTCAAAAGTATAATATGAAATACTCAAAAGGTTACTTTTTGCAGTCAAATGTCAGATGCTTAACGAGAACAGAAATACCTGGTAAAAACAAAAAAAATATCTTTATTTCTACGAACAAACATATCGTTTTCATTGAGAACGTTTTCAATTTTGTAGTGTCTTTTGATATAAAGCGAAAGGCTTGTCCATCACAACAAATTCGCAGAACGATTCTAAAATAAAGCTGTATGAACTCTTGCAGCTGTATTTCAGAATTAGGAGCACGTAGCTTGTAGTAGTATTTATATTTGGATAGACTAAATTAGGTATGTGTATAATAAATTTATAAAATTGCACTTACAAGTATTAGAATCATATTCTGTCGGTTTGCCTGTTTGTTACTATTTGAAGTCTTAACCATTGATATAATACCAATTGTAGATTTTGCCACAAATGTAGTTGAAAACCCAGGGACAAACATAGTGACATAGTGACTCTCTCCGTTCTCCATTTTTAGGACATTTTTGATAGTTGATACACTGCGTACAATGTAATGCCTATAATGTTTTTTTAAATAAAATACAAAATCTATCAGTAACAACAAATGCTGCAAAACGTCGAGAGTAAAAATACCTCAAAATAATAATTTAACTATTCATTTATTGTTAAATACATTTATTAATAGAAGTAGTAGTAGTATTTCTTTTTTTATTATTATTATTTTCTTCGCTCTGGTGCCGAGGTAAAGCGCGGCGTTAAGTTCCGCCACACGCAAGCCTCCCAATTCGGCGGAAAGTGGGGAACGGAGTGTCTTAACACTAGGTTCCTTCTGCCTACCCTGCGTTGTGCGGGATACAGCGTGAAGCTAAAGCGTGAAAAACACAAAAAATATATTTATTTTAGCGTGTTGACCAATTTTATGCCAAAATAGCTTAAATCAGACTGCAAATTTAATGGCTCTGGGTTTGATACCACTCGGCAAAATAGTCTTACTTTCGTTTTAATTTTCATTTTCCGTGTCTGGGAAGGCGGCGTTGAATTCTGTTTAGATAATGTCTAGATAATGGATGCAAAGTGGGAGTCTATGTGTTTTAATACTAGGAAAACGATAATAACAAGGTATTATAGGATTTACCGTACTTTGAAGAGTTTAATAAGAAAACGTGTAGCTCAAAAAAGATTATAATTATCTACTAATAGCTTCACGCTGTATCCCGCACACAGCAGGGTAGGCAGAGGGAACCTAGTGTTAAGACACTCCGTTCCACACTTTCCGCCGAATTCGGAGGCATTGCGTGTTAAGTGGCGGAACTTAACGCCGCACTTTACCTCGACACCAGAGCGAAGAAAATGGATTATTAAATATTTCCACTCCTAGAGTGGGAATCGAACCCACAACCAGTCGTTTACAGTCACACGCTTGTGCCACTGGGCCACGACTGGCCACAAGATTATAATTATCTACTAATAATTGAATGATCCAAAGCTATTTCTAAAGTACGCTACAGGCACGAAATGAAGCAAAAAATTTAACCAATTTAACTTGTATATATCATAGCTACTGCTAATTTTATTAAAAAAAAGACCTAAAATTTGTGATGGTATATTCAGCAAAGTAATAATAAAAATAACTAAATCAAGCGGTTGGCTGTTGAAGGAGCGCAAATACCAAAATTATGTACTTAAAAATTTTATTAAAAATGTAATAAACTTACATTATGATTTATTACAACTTACCTATATTTAGATATTAGAAACTGAGTTAATTTATGAACTTCCTATGAACCGTGCACGTATATAAGATGCTATGCCTAAGGCTCCCCAGATCGTTTAAGGTTTTGTGTGCCATAGCAAAGTTAGGATTTAGGATTCCGTAGCGAGGCCCATAATTTAAGAAAGTCATGAGGAATTAGTATAAACATCAATTTTTTTTTTTCAGCTTCACGCTGTATCCCGCACACAGCAGGGTAGGCAGAGGGAACCTAGTGTTAAGACACTCCGTTCCCCACTTTCCGCCGAATTCGGAGGCATTGCGTGTTAAGTGTTGGAACTTAACGCCGCGCTATACCTCGACACCAGAGCGAAGAAAATGGAAATATTAAATATTTCCACTCTTCGAGTGGGAATCGAACCCACAACCAGTCGTTTACAGTCACACGCTTGTGCCACTGGGCCACGACTGGCCACATCAATTAATCAACTATATTAAAATAGTTATGTTTTAAAAACACTGCCGATTCTGTAGTATTCTGTTTTTTATCGTGAATTAATCAAATTAATGATTTGTAAACGACTTGTGCTTATTTTGCACACGTAAATATAACAGACGAGGCAATAGATTATTAGATTCGCATAAATATTAGTGTTAGGAGATAGAAACTGCACAATTTGTTAATTTTAAATTATTTATTGCATGATGTATGAATCTTTAAATATTTTAGTATTAAATTTTAATTTTGTATTTTTTTCTCTTCCTCGTTATAATTAAGACAAAGTATGGTGTTGAGTTTCGCCTCTCAATACGAAATGTCTAAACTTCAGATGGAAAATGGAGAACGGAGTATCTTGATACTGGGTTCCCTCTGACCACCCTGCTACTTGGGGAAAACCTTGAAGCTTGTTTTTTGTAAAACGTAATTATCATTGGTGAATCTAAATAAAAATAATTATGGAATGACAAAAATACTTAGTTATTTTAGTAAAAAAGCAGTTTAACTCAGTTTTGCTTTTTTCCGCATATGGAGGTATTTAGAAAGGACGTAGTGTCAAGACACTCAGACCTCAAAACATATCTTGTTGAGTGGCGGAACTCAACGCTGCGCTTTGTATTTGATACCAGCACGGAGAAATGAATATTTAAATGTAATCATTCAACAGTCAAAGAGTCAGATGCCTTCCCACTACACTACGACCGTCTTTAGTTATTAGGTATATTACAAATTCAAGGAATGCGTTAATTGTTTGTTTCTTATATATGTGATAAAATGATAAAGCTGTTTGCAATACATTTTATATGGCCTCACTCATATAAACGGAAGATTGAATTTATTTAGGCCACTATCCGCAGTCGCAGCTGCGGCAAGCTTAAGCCTATAGGTATTGCTCTATCTTCCACAAACTTCAATTAGATTACGTTATTCGTTTAATACTTGTAATTTGTTACGTTCAACTTAGTCGAGACGCCTAAACAAATAAACAGTATTGGAATGTTTGTTTGTATGTAGACACGGTACATATACCAAAATAATGTTTTTTACATATTTTATCTCTGTCTGTCTGTTGGTTCTGGTTATTATCCGAAACGGCTAGACCGATTGTAAAAGGACTTACCCTAGCATATGGCTAATAAAGAAGTAACTTAAGCTACTTTTACTATAGAATTTTATTACTGAGAAAATGATAAATTAATGAAACAAAATAAATGAGAAGGTTGGGTGAGAAAATGTCAAATGTTTGTTATAGAATGGGAAAAAATGCATCCCGAAACATAATACGTAATTTTCTAAAAATGCTCAGTCAATGTAGCCAATACAAAGCAACGCTGCCATCGTATAATACATTAATTAAATTTTCTTCATTAACGAACTTCGAAATGAACAGTACATTTCCGCAATACATTTTTGTAATTCATACGTGTGAAACAACTTTTCCAGTTACTGATTTTTAAAATTAACTCTTCAGAATAACTAATTGACTGCAAAAATATGTTATATTTTCACATGCATGCTGGTCGGTGTTGTTTATTTGCCAAGCTGTCTCTACGTATTTTAATAATATTCATAAGACAATACTGTTATTTGCCAATATTTCACTGTATCTACGATTGTTTATATAAGATTTTAATAAAACCCTCCAAATTAGGACTGAGATTAATGTAATTAAGGAAAGACTATTTTGTTTCAGTTTAAGCTAGTTTGTAATTGTTGGAGATTGCTTCGCATCTTTCTGGATTGTTGACATTTTTGTTAACAATTTTGAGTAATTTCTGTGACAAATTATGGCTAAATTTATTTTGAATTTTAATCAAAAATTTGCCTGTACAAATTAATAATTGAAATAATTATAGGGTTGGCTAAGATACTATTATTTAATTAGTTTTACAAACATATGTACATTATATATATTTAAAAAAATGAATGTTTGTCTGTCATGTCATTTATAGAATCGTAAACTAAGCATTTGATCATGTGGTGATCTTTGGCAAAGTTATTGCGCACGAGCCCAAGAAGGTTTCTTTCATTCCATTTCATTCCATTACATTCCACGAAGGTTTCTTTCGTTCCATTTTGTATTCGATTAATTTCGAATTGAAACATAACTCAGCAATGTCCCCCACTTTTTCGTAGTAAAAAAAAATCGATAAAAATGTTTCAAATTAAATTGAATATTTGAGTTTCAAATGTCTTTCCTTTAAATTTATTTTCGTTGGTGGCATAGCCATATTCACAGAGTCCTCACACCTAAAATCACCACAAACAATATAGAAAACCAAAACCGTAACAAATAAGTAGTATACTCGTACATGGAAATTTGTACTCATTTCTAATTTGAGAACAGGGTGTTATTACGAACATATGTATTTAAAACTTAATTATGAAACATTCTTGCTTTTAAATTTATTTAATCATGGTAAAATTGAAGGGAACATTAATCTTGCGAGTTTGGGAATTCCAAGTGTTCACGTTAGCCGCAGGTGGGATTTACAGCCGAACTTGTGTCTTGGGGGTATTCAACAGGACTCAGGTGAATGCTTTCGGAAATGTTAAATGTATATTGTCATTAGTCAACATTACTCATCATCAAGATAGGTATGATACTTTTGTTAATCATTTTTTAAAAACATTAATATCTCAGTTCTAAAAAAAACATTAACACGCGTTTTCCCACATAGGGGGTAGTCAGAGAGGACCTAGTGTCAAGAAACTCCGCCCCTCACTTTTTGCCCAAAATCGAAACAACGTAAACGTTATCGCAATAATGGTTAAGTTCCGCCGAACTCAATATATTACATATGAGAGGTATAAAAGCAAAGACGCTTCGGTCCAAAAATGCATTTTTTAACTGAGTATACGAAATTTTAGAGCTCACAAAGGGCTACACTATTTTATGAGAGGCAACCTGAAAATCTACCGCGATTCTATAAAAAAAGCACTTAGAAAATAACGCTTACGTGCAAAACAGCTTCGATCCAAAAAATGTTACGAGCAAATACGCCATAGTCACAATCAACCAATCAAAAGTCGTAATTTCAAAATATCTAAGATGGCGAATCTATCATTTTTCATAGTAAGTCGATTGTGGATAGTGGCTGTCAGCTGTCATACAATGAATATTAACTTGCAAAGCCACTTCGATCCAGACCCACTGGACCCACTAAAAGCAAACATGCTTTAGTTCAACGTTTAAATGCAAAGACACCTAAGTCCTACAGTACTTCTCAATTCTTATATGGTTACTGTAAAGGTATTTAATTTTAATTAATGTTATATTATTAACATATTCCAATAAAAGAACCAACATATAATTCGGGTAGAAATATCGATTTATTGCAGACATTGTCCAACATTTTGGGTTATTTATTTTAAACTTCAAATCTATTGATTTTTTGTCGATGTACCTGTATTTGTTTCATATATAGGTTTTTTTTTCAATAGCTTAACGGTTTTACCGTATAGCAACGTATTCTAGATTCTCTGACTCTTAAGACACTCTGTCATTCACTGGTCGCTCAAATTCGAGACATCTTATGTTTATTCAATCCCGCATTACACTTCGGTACAAGAGCGGGGAAATAAAGATAGTTAAATTATAAACATGGTTTTCTCGTTAAATTTTTGTAGTATCACATTCACATCTTCAAATTCCAACTTGAAAATTGATTCTTTTCTTTTTAGTTTTCCTTTCCTTTTTATCCTACTTAACAAAGCCAACGTTCAGAAATTAAATTGAAATTTACTTTAAAAATTTAAAATAAGTAATCCACAATGCGTTATGTATGTTACACGCTTAACCGATTACGATTGTTGTAAACTAAAAAGTTACATTAGTATACTGGACTTTATAACTATTCAAGTAGTCATATAGCCATATATACTTTTTTTTTTTGTTTTTTTTGTTTTTTTTTTATCGTCAGGAAAATACCCGCCCGGGGTGGGGACCCGGACGCGGTTATGTGGGACTCCGGTTCGTCCCTCCGTTTACCCACTAAAAACCTGACGGTGCTCCTTACCCGCCGCTAGCCCAGGTCTCGGGCACTGCCCCAATCGTCCGCGGACCTTGGCGGATATAGCCATATATACCTGACTAAGAACTCGATTAATCGTTCAAAGATAATGTAAAATAAGTAATAAGCAATGTACTACCTGAAAAAAAGTATAGGCAAATAAACCCATAGTAAATGCAATAAAAAAGTTTACAAACAAATATTACATGAGTAAAATATATAAATATATCTATCTTGAGGCCGTCGTGGCGCAGTGATATAGTAGTCTGTGTGAATACACGACGATTGTAGGTTCGATTCCCCTTCTGAGAGAAGATTATATATTATTTTTATTTCTGCGCTCTGGTACCTACGATAAAGCGCGACGTTGAGTTCCACCACTCAACACGAAATTTTTCGATTTTGGACAGAAAGTTGAGAACGGAGTGTCTTGGGCACTATGTCCCTCCTGAATACCTAATGAATATATGTATATTTATCCTATATATTGAATGAAAAAAGTGTTGATCAATAACAGGTACTCCCAATATCGAGGAACGTGTGAAAATATATATCCATTCATATGTATTTTAAACATCATGGTTCAATAAAAAAGATAAAAGTATACTTCAAATATAAATAAAACGAATTGCATACAACATTTTCATTCAAATTTATTTATTTTTAACTTTCTTGTATTATTCACAGAACAGAGGCTTATATTATATACACAGTGATGTTATAACAAAAATTGTCACTATACAATTTTTTAAATGATTATAGGGCATATATTGGGCCATCTTGGAGATTGGTTAAACTTAAATTATTATCATTTTTCCGTTCTGGTATAGAGGACAAAGCGCGGCGTTGAGTTCCACCACTCAACCCACTATGTCTTGAATTCACGGGAAATATTGACAGAGTGTTTAGACACTGACTATCCTGCTACACAGAAAAAAGCACGAAGTTAGCAAATAAATTACTATAGAAATTACTTTTTCATAAATTTAATATCTTTTACTAATGTTTCAAAATTGTTCTTCAGAACTTAATATTGGACTCATTACAAGAAAAAAAGAACAAGATCTTAATAAAATAATAATAATATAACATACTTCTATAATATCTAAGATTAGATGTCACATAAGATGGAGTATGCATCAATGTTCAGTAGATATTATTTACAAAATTTTTTTACACGATGCACAATCTTATACAATAACACCTTTAAATCATTATAATTTTGAATCATCTTTAAATCGAATTCAAAATTCTTCACAAATACATATTATTGTAAATTAGCTGTGTCCATATTCATTATTCCTTGAGTCTTCATTGGATTTTTTAAGTAATAACTATATTTTTTATTGATCTAATTAAAAAATATTTCAATTTAAAAAAAAGAAAAAAAGAAAGAATGGACATAACTTTTTCATTCATAGCATTAGTTATCAAAAATAAATGTAAAAATAAAAAAATAAAGAATTAAGTGTATTTCATTTAATGAAATACATAAATTCGGGTTGGCACAACTATAATGTCCCAAATATAGTGAAGAATTTTATTTTCAGTCGAAGTCACCCAACGTTCAGTTTGTTACACCGTAATATGATATTATAGTTATCTAACTACTACTAACTGACCACAATATTGTAATTATTTAGACACGTAATTAAATATCGATTATACAATTAACAGAACCGATTAATAAAATAATTATACACAAATTATTCTATATCCATTAAAATAATATAAGCACAATTAAGCGTAGTTACTAAAGACCGGTGCTCAATTGCATTTTAGAGCTACTTGTTCTAGATCAGGGGTACGGAACCCGCGGCCCTCGGGCTATAATCAGCTCGTTTAATTATTTTTTGCAACTCATCGTTTATTATTTATTATAGGCATTAACCCCAGTTATATTTTATAAGAAATATGATTAAGAAATATTATTGGGGCCAGCCAAATAATTTTAAAAAATTGCCCTTTCTGCAAAAAAGGTTGCTCACCCCTGCTCTAGATTCTAGAAGCTGTAAAATGTTTATACATTAACTGGTTTGCATATAAAATACTATTAAATAAGACCGTCATTCCAATGTTTTATATGACACTATATTACATCGTATTTTTTACGATGTAACGTAAAATCCTTGTGAGTAACAAAATTTTAAATTTACTTTTAGGTTGTTTGTCCTTGCAGATTTATTATTTATTTAAATATATACATAATAAAGTTTAAATTATACGTATTTCTTTAGATTAAGTAATAAATAAGTTAGTTAACAACTTTGTATATAATAAAAATCGCATAGTAAAACTATAATCAGTTATTTAAGTATTTTCAGTAAAAAACATTTTTCAAGGCATCAAAGCAATATAAACAAACATACATCATAAAAAATATTTTAATTTTACATAACAAATACAATAAAATGTAATAAAATTATATTTTTGAATTGTTTTCTGGTCTCATCGTAACCAACAGTCTAAATTTTCACAATACTCTGACCAGGTAGCAAGTGCCTATCTAGAATTAATTGATTTACCTAAACACAATTATATGTAACACAAACAAAGTAACTACTGTAACGTACAACTCCCTGTAGCTGCTCTCGCGGTAACCTCGAGCACCTGAAATAAAAGTTATAATATTATCTAAAATAACTTTTGTAAACTCTAATGTATATGGGTATGATATCTAAAGAATTCAATTCAATTATTTTTATTTCTTTACTCTGGTAAGACAAAGCGCGGCGTTAAGTTCCGCCACTTAACACGGAATGTTTCAATTTCAGGTGGAAAGTGGAGAACCGAGTGTGTTGACTCTAGATTCTATGTATACCGCGTGTTACCCTGTCATACGAGATAAAGCATTACGCTTAAATAAAAAATAATATATAATATACTGAAACAGTCATAAGACATATTTAACAAAATTATGATATGATATTATTTTTTATAACATGTCACTACAGCATACGGAAACTTCCACTGCACATAGTTAAAACTCATGATGGCAAAAATGGCAAATATGCCGAAAAGCTTTCGGATGAAAGCAGACTTGATGCTAAAATTAAAATTTTAATTATCTAAAAGTTCTTTGGTATTTTGATGTTTACCTACGAAATGGAACTACAAATATAACGGGTTTAATTTGGTAATGTTGCTTTTTTCTAAAAAAACTTCTATTATCATGTTAAATTACCTTATTTAGCAACAACACATGATTAAATACGTTAAAAAAAATGTTTATTACAGTTTCACTGTTTTTGCCGCGTCTAGACAATCTAATTTCAATTTCGGCCAGAATTTGAAATACTACTATTTTTTATATTTAGTTCAGTCATACGAGAACGGAGAAATGAAAATAAACTCAATATAATCATTACTTGGAGTGTAAATCGAACACACAATAAATTGCGCTTACAATAAGACACTGTCCCACTACGCAACAATGGCTTCATGAATCACTTGATTCATTTTTAGTTTTCTAGTTTCTATTTTAGCAAATAGCAGAAACATAAAAGATACACTCAAGTACAGAGAAGCATTAAGGTAAAAAGATATAACCACACACTAAACTGTGGCACACTATGTGCTTCATTTATGATTTCTGGCTTTCACTTACAACTTTGTAAGCGCTCAAATGTAGTTCGCAACTACAAGTTCATTATGACCCTCTTTCTTACAAAACTGCTTAGTACGTGTCAAACTCAAAGTTTCAGCTTTTACTGTTATATTTAAAAGAGTCTTATATATATATATAAATTTTTCTTTTTTCTTCTTTTCAAGTTTTTCCTGCACAGTCAGATAGTCAGCGAGTACCCAGTGTCAAGACACTCCGTTCACTATTTTTTGTCTATAATCAAGACATTGCTTGTTGAGTGTCGAAATTCAATGCAATTATTTGAGAATTATCATGTGGCCAGTCGTGGCCCAGTGGCACAAGTGTGTGACTGTAAACGACTGGTTGTGGGTTCGATTCCCACTCGACGAGTGGAAATTATATTTCCATTTTCTTTGCTCTGGTGTCGAGATAACGCGCGGCGTTAAGTTCCGCCACTTAACACGCAAGCCTCCGAGTTCGGCGGAAAGTGGGGAACGGAGTGTCGTAACACTAGGTTCCCTCTGCCTACCCTGCTGTATGCGGGATACAGCGTGAAGCTAAAAAAAAATCATTCCCCTTAGTTGGTATCGAACCCGCAACCAACCGCATATACAGTCTGACACTGTTCCAGTGTCCCACGATGGTCTACTTACTTCTTTTATATTTTTTATTAATATAATATAATAAATAATTATATTTTATGTAAATATAAGGTATAATTTAGTACTATAGAGAAAGTTATATAATAAAGTCAAATTCAAACAATATTTGGTATAGATAATGTTGTCAGTTTTCTTTTTAACATTTTTCTTTTCTTAATCTGGTCTGTTTAGGAAAAGACATTTCTAATGCGTAATTAACACGCAATATTTTTGAAATGAGAAGGCAGTGGGAAACGTGTCTTATCATTAAGTTCCGCCTACCTACGTGATGATAATGCGTGGAGATAAAAAAAATGAGCAGTACTTTATGCAGCCTTCATAAAAGTTTAATATGTTATTATATGTTAAGTGCACATATGTATATATGTGCATAACAGATGCATATATTCGTTACCTATTGAGGCCATTATTACGTAGTGAGACAGTGTCTGAATGAAATCGCGATTGGTTATAGGTTCGATTGAATGATCATAATTTAACAATATTTATTCTCTACTCTGGGGAACAAGGTAAAGGGCGGCGTTAAATTACGCTACGCAATGTGCAATGTCTCGAATTAAGGGGAAAAGTGGAAAATTGTGTTTTATTTCACTAGATTCCCTATAACTACCCTGCTATGCGAGAGTTAATAAAAATCTATTCGGGAAGCTGCTTACCTACTTTAAGACAATAGCTCTTAATTTTACTGTTTTTTATCTTCACGCTGTATCCCGTACACAGCAGGCTAGGCAGAGGAAACCTAGAGTTATGACACTCTGTTGCTCAGTTTCCGCCGAATTCTGGAGGTATTGCGTGTTATGTGATGAAACTCAACGGTGCGCTTTGCCTCAACATTAGAGAGAAGAAAATGGAAATAATAAATATTTCCACTCCTCGAGTGGGAATCGAAGCCACAACCAGTAGCATTTATACTCACACTAATATGCTCCTGCGCCACCACTGGCTCCAAATTTTTAATAATTTTACATTATTTCTCTGTATACATTTTTAGTTCTGCATACATTTCTCAAAGCCGTGACGTAAAGAGACCCGAAAGCCTAGTTTACGGCTGTTTTGGGGACAAGCTTCATCTTAGAAACTCAGAGCAACGAATAATTTCAATGAATGAATTACTCATCATAATTTATATATATTCCCCCGACAGGATCCAAGTCCAATGCGTGTACGGTTGCATTTTGCTGTGGTTCTCCACGATGATAACGTTAAAGCGTTTATTATCAGGTAATATTGTTTTGGGGCCAGTCATGGCGCAGTGGCACGAACGTGTGACTGTAAAACGACTGGTTGTGGGTTCAATTCCCACTCGAGGATTGGAAATATTTTATATTTCCATTTCTTTCGCTCTGTTATCAGAGGCAAGGCGCGGCGTTAAGTTCCGCCACTTACCACGCAATGCCTCTTAACACTAGGTTTCCTCTGCCTACCCTGCTGTGTGCGGGATACAGCGTGAAGCTAAAAAAAAAAAAAAAAAAAAAAAAAAAAAAAGAAAAAAAAAAATTTTCCAATAGCAACAAAATCACCAATAACTTACTATTGTCAGACACACGATGTATTGGAAACACGATCGCTTCACGCGTCTCCGGCAGCGGTGCAGGTGTGGTCCTTGGTCTCTCCTCGTCCGCTACTTTTTCGTGGCTTCTAAAATATATGGAGTATATGTACGCTGAGCAACGGATCTGTAGGAAGAAATTTTGATTATTAATTAAAAATAATATCAATTATGTGTTACACGAAGCAAGAAACAATCGTTGCGATCATCCCCACTTAGGAGAATGGTTATATATAAATCATTCATTCCATTCAATTTTTGGTACAATATCTCGGTTTTGGGTAGAAAAGTGGAGTACGGAGTGGCTATACACTAACTATTTACTCGTTTTCTCTAATTATCTTGTTATGCAGGAGCTTTTAACATTGTTTTCTAAGTTTCTTTATTTTTCATTTTAACAAGAAAAATGTTTTTGTTATTTATTTTATCGGAAAATAGTATTCTGTATACTATTACTGAAAATATATGTATGTAACAATATTAATTTACATAGATATTTAATATTTCCATTTTCCTCGCTCTGTTACCGAGGTAAAGCGCGGCGTTAAGTTCCGCCACTTAAGACGCAATGCCTCCGAATTCGGCGGAAAGTGGAGAACGGAGTGTCTTAACACTAGATTCCCTCTGCCTACCCTGCTGTGTGCGGGATACAGCGTGAAGCTACAATTTATAGAAAAACAATTCTGATACCTACCAAAAATGCAACCTCATAACAGAGAGCCATGATAATGCAAGTAATTCACATACAATATTGCTGTACCAATTCGCAAAATGTAAAGACATACGAACAAGTACATTTCTTTTCTAAGTTATCTAACTGTAATTTCTTTTATATTCCTCCAATTTTCGCGTATAATGGTTAGTCAGCAGTTCTATGCTTTTCCAGCATAGATGAAAGGCAGATGTCAAGACACTACATGTTCCGTTTTCGGATAGAATTGGAGACCTAGTGTGTTACTGAGCGGAACTCAACACTACAATTCATTTAACAGGGCGTGAAAATGTAAATAATTTAAATATAACCATTACCTCGTATTGAAATTGACCCACAACTATAGCGTTCAAATTTAGATACTACTCCAGTTCGACACAATGACCTAGGTAATAATTAGTTAGCACACAAGACAAGTCACATGTGTCACAGTATGCTGTCTATTAAATATAAATTTATGTATATTAGTCGTATATTTAGAGGCGTTGAGTGCTAGTTTGTGTGGTTCAAAGCTGATACTCGTATTTGCCTATGTATGCCAGGTAAAATATACGATCATAATTAACTTTACCCATGTTCCCTATTTCGTCACGACAGCCTCAGATTACAAAATATTAATTTAAATTACTTAATTCAATGTGTATATGTAATGCATGTTAGGGAGACCGTCTGAGCTGTCTTACGATTAGTATGCATTGAATGGGAACGCAGCTTAATTAAATTTGATATATGTAGAATAACCATTGCTAGTAGTGCTTCAGAAAACAGGATCGTTCAAAGTTACCCCGAGGGCGTGTTTGGAGTATTCAGGAACCAAGCCTGTAAGTAAATGTTCGCAGGAGAATGTTCATACACAAGGTATGTTTATACGAACGTACATGGTGCCCTTAAAACTTTTAATAGAATATATTACGTTAATCCTGTACGACTACATATTAAGCCGTAAACTTGCTTATTAGCAATTTGCCTTTCAATCTATTCTATATACGTATATAATAAAAGAGTAGAGAAATGAATTCTGTACATGAAAAAATTCTGAAAAACTTTAATTGGGTGTGTTAATATATCAATAATAAAGGCGAAAAAATCATTCAGTAGAATTTTCTGTCTGTCTGTTAATTTGTTCGTCAATCACACAAAAACTACTGGATAGAAATTTATGAATTTTGCTAAAGTTATAGCTTATAGTCCAAAGGTACATATAAGATGTAGTAGTTTTTATCCCGGTATTTCATGTAGGTTTTTTGAAAAAAAAGAAAAAACCGATATAAGTAAATTATTTGTATACTGATATCTACCGGGTAGAAATTAATGATTTTTTGTATGGAGTTAGCTTAAAGGTTGGAGCCAACATATGGGATAGTTTTCATCCTGGTATTCAATACAACTCCTGCAAAAAAATAAAATTAAAAAATACATTCAAATTACGTTGATAGTTCACGAGTGAAGCTAAATTTGTTTTAGTAAAACTAATTAAAATAATTATAAAATACAATAAGCATAACATTTATTAAAGATAATAAGCATAACATTTATTAAAGATGCATTTGACCGGTCTATAATAGTTTATATCATCTATATGAAAGCAGATAGCACTAAGTTTTCCAGAACGGGTAGCACCATCTGTTACCATATAGTTAATATTGTACTAGATAAATCCGTACTCATTAATATTATTATTATAAAAATGCAAATATCTGTATTTCTTCTATCGGT
Organism: Dryas iulia moderata; assembly: GCA_019049465.1. NCBI lineage: Eukaryota > Metazoa > Arthropoda > Insecta > Lepidoptera > Nymphalidae > Dryas > Dryas iulia. The sequence goes on along the minus strand of CM032418.1, from coordinate 12,031,890 downwards.
TATGTTTTCACGGGTAATCTTCTGGTCCGATTTAGATAGAATTCGTTAAGAAGATTGTGGAAGACCCGGGGTCAAAATTTACAAGGCTACTTTTTAAAATATCAAACCCTAGGAAGTTGAACCAGTGAATGAAACTTATGTATGTTTAGTATATAGTGAGAATGAAAGATATAAACTCCTTGACTGATTTCGATAATATATGCTACCTCTCTTTTTTTTAAAAATAACCCCGAAAGTGCTGAAATAGGGTATCAAAGTAGTAGTTCACCCAGCGACGCCGCGAGCGGGTCGTTAGTTTAGCCTGGTATTCAATAAAGTTCCCACAGAAAAATAAAAAACTGACAAAGTCAAATTATATTGATTATTTGCAATATCAATAAGTAACACAATTGCAAAATAAAATAAAAAGCGTAAAATTTATTTAAGATATTATGACCGGTATGTAATACTATATACTAGATGATATATATATATATAATCTGCTGTCATATAGATATATGATAGCAGATTTCGTACGTTTTCTTACTATATAGAACAGCAGACATTGTACTAGATGTATCTATGATTTGCTTGAGAACATAATTAGTGACGCAAGGCCAAATATAGAATACCCCCCTTTTATAAAAAATACCCAAAGAGGCAATAGAGGATGAAAGTGGTAGTTCACGTGGGGAAGCCACGAACGGGTCGCTAGTATATAATTTTGTTATAAATATATACTAATAATATTAATACAAATTATAATAATAAATGCTGTCCGTTCGTCTGTATGTCTGTCTGACCCGACTTAGATGGAATACAAAATGAAAATAGTTAAAGAACCAGGGTTAACCATAGGCATTTTATAAAATAAATCAGCCTCTAAGGCTACTTAAATGAACTTTCTTGTCGCTCGAAATGTGGATGACATATTTTTCGAAAAAAAAAGCAACCTCTAAGAAATTGTAGTTGTTGATTGTAGATAAGGCAGGGGACGCCGCGAGCAGGTCACTAGTGTTTACTAAAATTAATTCATTAAGAAAACACACAAGTCAAAGACATGGAATATGAGTTTCTTATTCAAATTTTAATTAAATTAGTATCAGTTCCAAAGTAACTTTATTACAAAAAACATATGGTACACTGTAATAAACAGAGTTACGAGACAAGAGTATCTCATAAAAGTGTACCTTTACAGTACACACAAGGCACTGGTCCTAAAGCGACTAACATTACAGTAACCGTCTGTTACTTTTGTCACAATCCTGAACCTTTCAGCAATTTGCTGGACCCTTTTTAACACCCTCAATTACACCTGTAAGATGCTTTTCGTGTTTCTTGGCTTAGGGTGTTGTTTCGATGAAAATAATAAGCTGAGGGTCAATACGAAAGGAAGTGGACATATTGACTTTTTATATTTCGCCTTTGTACGTGCTCATAAAATAAAATGAGAGAGAGAATAAAGTGAGTTGGGATTATTAATACTTATGTTCAACGCAAAGATAAGGAAATTTTGTTTATTTATATAGCTATTAATTAGGATGTGATGTAATTTTTATCTTTGTATGCCTTGTGTGTGGACAACGTCTGACTACATTACGTCTGAATACATTTGTCTGTGAGTTCAATTCCCACAAGGTGGAATAATCAACAATTAATTATTTTTATATTTCTCCTCCGCCTAAGAAAAAGCATAATGTTCAGCCCCACCATTCATACTCGATTTCGGGTGTAAAATGGAGAACGGAGTATCTTGACCCTAGACTCTCTTTGACCATCCTGGTATGCGAGAAAAAGCTTGAAGCTGCTTATATTTTTGCTTAGAAATCTGGTTCTTGTTTTTAAATAAGCGCGGCCTTAAGTTCCGCCACTTAACACGCAAGCCTCCGAATTCGGCGGAAAGTGGGGAACCGAGTGTCTTAACGCTAGGTTCCCTCTGCCTACCCTGCTGTGTGCGGAATATAGCGTGAAGCTATTTATTTATTTTTTTTGATTTAAAATAATTTGTGACGATGATATGAATATTTGTCTTGAGCCTAAACGAAGGTAAAGTGGGATTGCGATATAATTTTTCTAATATTAAATTTGATTATATAAATTATATTTTATATTAGAATATAAATTTCATTATACAATTGGGGATGTTATTATCATTCATCCTTTTCGCTTTTGTTATAAGTACGGTCGTAGTTTCAAATTTTGCTAATTAAAATGTTTGTAGGTTTCTCTGCCGTCGTGGGGCAGTGTGAAAGCGTGCGTAGACCCGATGATTGTTTGTTCCATTTCTACTTGGATATCATTTCATCAATTTAATTTATTTACATTTTCAGTACAGCGTTGAGATTCGCCACTCAACTTGTGCTTTGTCTTCCGCACTTTAATAACCAATGAAATAAAAATAATTTAGGTACTTAAATTTGTATGAAGTAAGAATAATTCAAGACTTTACTCATAAAAATTGTGGAAAGTATTTAGTTAAATTCCTAGTAATATACAATCTGAATATGAATATAAAATCCATATATTTTAATAGGAAATTTTCACGCTTAAGCTCTTGTTTTTATTCATTGAACGAGCTCGTCTACATAATTGGAAAGGTGCCAAGTATCGTCAGAATTACCTCACTCCATTTTCAGGTTGTATGTCATATAAATTCTGGATATAGCGCATCGTACTTACGTTTCAAGTTTCTAATTTACTAATTATTAACTTTGAGACGAAGGAAAAGTCGTGGAGCTAACAAGTGTCACTCAAAGTTTTAAATCTCACAAGTAGAGCGACTGTCATTACTGCTGAACTATAAAATTAGTTTCACCAGTTGCTAGCGATGAAACTTTAATTCATTTTGGAAGGAAGCTCACAAAATTTACTTTGTAAAATAGTCACGTATTAATTAGGTTAATTTAATATAGTCTATACCACTGTATAAGCCAAAATCAATTTTTCAATGTAACTAATGTTTAATTCAAACCAACTAATGCTATACTATACTACCATTACATAATAAGTCACTTGAAACGCTTATAACACGTAATTCGCTTCTATTTCGCGTTTCTATTATAGTGAATGTTATGCAATTAATCAATGTTAATGCAGCACAAATGATACATATTGTGTTGATACGTTCACATTACATGTTTGCTATTAGTATCCGTTAGCAAGTACTAATTGAGGTCACAGTGGCACTGTGGAACAGTTATCTGATTATATATGATGGTAGTGGATTATAAATATATAATCGTTCCCCGAATGAGAACCCGTCTGGTTAAGTAAGTTTATAGTAAAGTTATTCTTACTACACAGCTATAGTAAGACAAAACACCGCGTTAAGTTCCGCTATTTCAGATGTAATGTCTCTAAAATAGGCTAAAAGTGGACAACAAAGTGTCTTAAGGTTTCATTTTCTATGCCTAATCTGCTGTAATGATGTAACACGCGTGAATAATTGTCCGTCTGTTCAACATTACACCGGTATATACAATGTACTTACAAAATATTATTTTTTCAGCTATTTTCCCCGCATGATAAGGTAGGTAAAGAGAACAGTGTTGAGACACTCCGTATCCATCATCCGAACGAAACCGAGACATTACGTTGTGAATGGCGGAGCTTAACACTGCGCTTTGTCTTGTCTCCAAAACGGATAAATAAAAATAACTTATACATAATCATTCCTCTGAGTAGGAATCAAACCCAAACCGAGATATATCAATATGCTGTCCTGTACCACAATTGCCTCTAATAATAATTCTATTGAACTTATATTATGTTATAAGCGTAAGTTACAACTATTTTATAAAAATTTCACGTTACCTCGTACACAATACGCTCTTTTCCCTATTGTGCTCTAGAAATACCATAATTTTATAAACATACATGTACGAGCAATGTATTTTCTTAACATACATTTTTACAATGACAAATTAAAGCTATTATACAAATGATTATACCGTTTAGCTTCGTGGTATACGATGTTGTTATGCAGGGACGTTATGATATGCAGGGACATATCATGGCCGAACCTCTTTCGCAGATCTAATTAGCATAATGTGTGCTATAACTTAAATGTAAATATGCGCGCTTTTATACAGTAATTCAACAAAAACAAGCACTAAAATGTGCAATTTATATTTAAAATTACAGTTTAAAATTGTTCTTTTACGTACTTATTACAGCGAACACAATAATCTACTTATGTGCAAAGAAAAACATTAGCAATGAATATAGTTTTCGGTAATAAGTTGTAGTAGTGAATATAAGTTGTAATAAGCGTATGAGAATTTTGGTGTAAACGATTGTAACGCATAGCTTAGCGATGAGATTGGTTGGACGGTTTCCAAGAGGCCACGGATTCGAATATTCGTGCGCTTGATTTTTTTTTTTTTTTTTAGCTTCACGCTGTATCCCGCACACAGCAAGGTAAGCAGAGGGAACCTAGTGTTTAAGACACTCCGTTCCATTCCGCCGAATTCGGAGGCTTGCGTGTTAAGTGGCGGAACTTAACGCCGCGCTTTACCTCGACACCAGAGCGAAGAAAATGGAAATATAATTAACACTCCTCGAGTGGGAATCGAACCCACAACCGGTCGTTTACAGTCACAAGCTTGTGCCACTGGGCCACGACTGGCCACATTTGGGTCTGATTTTTTTATATTTTCTAAAAATATGTTTTATAAATGTGTAAGAATATTAAATGTGTAAGAACGCTTAGAGAATACTAAGTTAGTAGTAATTTAATTTAAAAGAATATTTTTTTACTATAGTCCTATGACTGTACTTACTTCAAAAATATATAGTCTACAAATTAAACGACATTTTAAATATGTTAGACTTATGTAGTTTACAAAAAAAAATTAAAAAAAAATCTGATTTCGCTAAAAATAAGTGATTATTTACTCATTTAAATGCTATTTTCTATAAAGTATGCTTTGAATAGCATTTTATAAAAAGAAAGCATAAACTAAGTTGCTTATATCTCATAATTGATATTCATATTATGTTCAAAGTTAAGCCTTTGTATTTCTTTTTACTTATTGTTTCTGGGAATAACTAATAGTATAGGTAATCCTCACAAAGTTCCATAATGGGTATGAAAGCCGTTTAGGAGCTACATAGAAAAGTTTACGGAACCCTTTAGTTCTACTTAGATTTAACTAAATCCACTTTCGCTTTGATAATATTAGTTATTATAAAAGCGAAAGTCTGTCTGTTACGCCTTTACAGTCAAATTCCGATGGTAGTTGCGGAACCTAAAATTGAACAGGTTACGTATTTTTTACAAAAATCAATCTCTAAAGGGTTGAAATAGGGAATGAACATTTATATGAAAAATGGAAACCACTTAACCAATATCAGTGAATATTTTTAGGAAAACAGTTCAATACACAAGGTCAGTTACAACTTAGAATAAAAATCATTGCGCTTAATGGGCTAAAATAGGGGATGAAAAATCGTATGAAAAATATAAGCTGAAAATACGAAACAAAAGCTGAAAACAGCTTTTATTGCGTACTTCACACGGGTACGGCTAGACCCGCGCGAGCGGGTCGCCATCTAATTTTATATTTTTGGGAAAAAACGAAATTATGATTTATCTAAATATATGGAAATATTAAATAATAATTATAGGTTAGGAGTAATATATTTTAAAATAATAATGGCGTCATTTCCAATAATTTAAAAGTTTTTTGCGTATTTTTATTAGATATTAAATTTATATTGGTAGCAAACAGCTATAAAACAGTTTACTTGAAATTATGAGGTTTCAACTTTCCTAGCAAGTCGTTCTGTTACAACAATCACTATTGAAAAAACATAAGTTCTTACTTTTAAATGACCTTTTCTGATGTAAATGAGTGGAAATCGAACCCACAACCATCGCCGTATACAGTCAGACACTGTTCCACTGCCGACTCAGACTGATCGTCTCTATATTCATTAAACGTTAGAAAATATAAAAATAATAATAGGGTATACGTTAGCCTTTAGAAAATATAAAAATAATAATACGGTATACGTCTAGCCTAGATTTTTTTCTATAATTATAGTTTTACAACTAATAAGTGGGATACAAACTACAAAGATACAAGACAAATTGACCCGGCGTGACCTTCCCAGCCGTTTAATTTAACCAAAGGTTTCCTAGAACGTTTTATCTTAGACCCAGATAAATATTTGGACAGCTAAAATAAACAGTTACGAAGCTGATGTATATATTCCGATTTAGCCGTAATATTAATGTATAAAATAATCTGGAATTAGAATTAGCTCAATAAAACTTAACTTTACTGAAACGGTTGGGCGTTGTATTCTGACTTGGTGAAATGATGATAACTTAATTATTTTCCTTTATCTACTCTAGTAAATAATAAAAAAATCAATCAGTAGCAGTCGTGGGACTGCCGATAGAAGTGAAAACGGAACTATTAAGTTGAGTGTAATTAAAACTATATGCAAAAATTATATGATTTTTTTTATGTTTTATTTATTAGTTACATATGATGGGTTAAAGAAATCATATAAATACAAAGTGGTTGAAAAAATAATTAATATACAATTATCTTAATTATACATAGTATTTATATTTACACGAATTTCAATGAATTCAAGTTTGAACATTAATTATACGTGTACACAGGCTACTGCACGTGCGCTAGTCTGGCTCTCCATAGCTTTTACCCTCTACCAAAAACGCTCAACGCGCCTAAAGAAGTTTTCACTTCAAAAGTAGCGTTAAGATCCGCCACTCAACACGTAATGTATTGATTTGAATTGGAAAGTAGAGAACGGATTTTCTTAATACTAAGGTCTCTGGCAATCTTGCTATGCACAGAGAAGCCACTTGTAAATAAAACTTAAGAAAATATAAAATATAAATAATAACAGATAAAAATTATATTGAGTGTGTGACTAACACATTATAGTGTTAAAAAACATTGTTTTTATGTTCTATATGCTTCTATTCAATTTTATTATTGCATATATATTTTTTCTTTTTTGCTTCTTTAGTTACGTCGAACACCTATCCGTCTAAGATTATAACGTCTTTCCGACCTAAAGCATTTCTTGAAGAGATGCTACTTAGCCTGATAACGCCTTTTGTACAATTATGTTTTTCATTTATTATGTCTCTATTTTTGTTCCATATAATAACATTTTAAATATAGTAATAATAATACTCTGATAGTGTAAAGGGTGTTAATACTACTTTCATATTTTTAAAAAAAATCCTTTTCTTTTTTTTGCTTGGATATTTTATTGTAAATCGCTTAAAAGATAATTATTTTATGATACGAATACTGACAACCATTAGTATTGACTTATAAGCTAAGTCCCGTCCAAGATAAGATTTTTCCCATACCTTTAGCCATACAGCTAATTTTAACTGGTCTCATTAAAAAAAATTTTGAAAAACCCACGACGGTTTAATTGTAATTAAAAAAGGATAAAATAACTAGAAATCCCCCGCCTAAAAGAATATATGTAACGAGATGATGGGGACGACTTCGTCGGAGCTGCCATTACTTTAAGTTTGCTAACTTCTCCTACGTTTTCATGCTGTTAAAACAGGTTTGGGAAAAAATTAAAATATTAATATGAATTTACAGTTTTGATAACTGATATTCCTTTTAAAAACTTTAAGAACGAAATCTATACTGTTAGCTACTATTTTTATTAAAATAGAGTTTGCAACTGGCAGCCCCCGACGAAGTTGTCCCCATCATCTCGTTACATATATTCTTTTAGGCGGGGGATTTCTAGTTATTTTATCCTTTTTTAATTACAATTAAACCGTCGTGGGTTTTTTCAAAATTTTTAATTTTGTTTTTTATTTTAAACTTTTTAAAGTGAATAGATACACATTATATATTATTACATAATTTCGAAATACTTTATAATTAATCTTCATGCAAATCCAAAAGAAAAGAATTATAAGCCCAAAAAAAAGCTTTCTGGTTATCAGATACTTATTGCAGCGCCTGGTAGATTGTCACCGTAACATTTTCAGGAAATTTAAGTCTAACCAAATCAGTGAAAATCACAAAACCCACTAGTAGTTTTGATTTTGAACAAACTAATTTATACTGGAGCGCCCCGTGGTAGTTCGTGATATGGCATATAAAAACACGCAACAATTAAACCTGAACCTATCACAGAAAACCGCATCTAAATAGGTTTCACACAAAAAATACAAGTAAATGCTCACTGCAGCGCCCCCTGGTGAGGTGTCACCACGACACATATACGAGAACACGCGCTAATTAAGCCTGATCCTATTTTTGATAACTGCATCCAAATCGGACTTATAGTGTTAACTTTGCATAATTAAATGTTTAATGCAACTCCCCCTGGTGAGTTCTTAACGTAAAAAAGAACCTAAAAACTTACACCAAGTAAAGGTAAATCTAATACTAAAAACTCTGTCCAATCGGACTAGTAGTTGTGGTTTTGTTTTAAATATTACAAACAAATGTTTACTGCAGCGCCCCCTGGTGAGTTAACACGATAAAGCATATCCAAGAACATGCACTAATTAAACTTGAGCTTATCACTGAAACTGCATCCAAATCGAATTCGTCATTTTAGCTTTGCACAAACAATATTTTACTGCAGCGCCCCCTGGTGACTTGTCACCGTAATATAAATTTAAAAACATGTACTAAACAAAGCGGAATCTAATACTGAAAACTCTTTCCAATCGTACTAGTCGTTTTTGTTATACACAAAAAATGGAAGCAGCTACTTACTGCAGCGCCCCCTAGAGAGTTGACACATACTTGAAAATATGCACTAAGTAAACATACATGACACATATATGAAAATATGCACTAAGTAAACTTGAATCTATCATTGAAAACTGCATTCAAATCGGACTCGTAGTTTTAGTTTTGGACAAACAAATGTACTTACTGCAGCGCCCCCTGGTGAGTCATCACCGTAACACATATATGAAAAGATGCACCAATTAAACCTGAACCTATCGTTGAAAGTTTCATCTAAATCGGACTAGTAGTTTTTACTCTACATAAACAAATGTTTACTGCAGCGCCCCCTGGTGAATTTTCACCGTAACGTAAAAACAAAAATTTTAAAATATGTACGAAGTAAAGTTTAATCTAGTTCTGAAAACTCTAGCCAATCGGATAAGTAATTTCGGTTTTAGACAAATAAATATAAGAAAAATTTTGGTTTTACACAAAAAAATACAAGCAAATGCTTACTACAGCGCCCCCTGATGAGTGGTCACCATAACACATATATGGAAAGACGCACCAATTAAGCTTGAACCCATCCTTGAAAGTTTCATCTAAATTGGACTAGTAGTTTTTGCTCTGCATAAACAAATGTTTAGTGCAGCGCCCCCTGGTGAGTTTTCCCCGTAACAAAAAAAGAAAAATCTTAGAATATGCACCAAGCAAAGATAAATCTTTTTATGAAAACTCTTTTTAATCGGAGCAGTAGTTTCGGTTTTAGACAAATAAATACAAAAAAAGTACAAACAAATGCTTACTGCAGCGCCCCCTGGTGGTTTGATACGATAAAACATATCCAAGAACATCCACCAATTAAACCTGAATCTACCACTGAAAATCTATTGAAATCAGACTATTATTTTTTGAGATAATTGAAAACATTCGTTTTCACGTAAAATGCTTACTGCAGCGCCCCCTGGTGAGTTAAAGCAATAAGACATACATAAGAACATACGCCAATTGAACCTTAACCTATCATAGAAAACCGTATCAAAATCGGACTTATAGTTTTGGAAATAATTGACATAGTAATTTGCACAAACAAACAAACAAACAAACAAACAAACAAACAAAGAAACAAACAAACAAACAAACAAACAAACAAACAAACAAACAAACAAACAAACAAACAAACAAACAAACAAACAAACAAACAAACAACCTCTCACCCCAAACACATATACAGTCGCCGTTCCGTCGCGGGTAAAAAATGACAATTAAAACTTTACGTTGATAGTATGTAATTAGTTTAAGAGATAAAGACTCTTAAAGATGCCTTAAGGCAAAAGTTTAAAGGAATTAATATATTGACTATTGTGTCACAATATATTTATGAAAATGTAATGTATGTATGTCAAAAAAATTTTTGAAAAATAAAATATTTGATTTTTTTTTTTAAAAAAAAAATATTATCATCATAGTGAACAATATGGCTACTACCAATGCGGGTGTTGCACTTCTGAAATACACTTATGATGCTTGGAAGAAGTCGCAAAATGCTATTCGAGTTTTTTGCGATCTATCCAAGGCGTTTGATTGTGTTGACGACGAAACTTTATTACTAAAATTACATCATTATGGTATTCAGAATACCGCCCTTGATCTTGTTGCCTCTTATTTAGATCAGAGAATTCAGAATGTTAATATAAATAATGTTAAATCGTCAGGATCTCCCCTAAGGATGGGCATTCCACAATGTTCTATTGGTCCTCTTTTATTTTTGTTTATAATACCAGGCAAACGAGCTAGCGGGTCACCTGATGTTAAGCGACTACCGCTGCCCATAAACATTTTCAGCACCAGAGGAACCGTTAATGCGTTGCCGGCTTTTTAGGAATTTGTTGATCCGCCCCTTAAATAGACCAACATTAAAACTGTGTGGGAACACGTCTGGTGGAAGATCGTTCCACAGTTTGCATGTTCTAGGTAAAAATGATCTGGCAAACCGGGTGTAGTGGTGTGCCAGGCACCCAGGTGGTTGGGGTGATACTGCTTCCTATTGGTCCTCTTTTATTTTTGCTATATATTAACGATTTACCATTTTATGTGATAATGTACTATTCGCAGACGATACCTCTCTGGTATTTAAAGTTGATAAGAAGCAAATAAACTATGACCAAGTGAATAGTGCACTATCGCAAATTCTTCGTTGGTTTGACGTTAATAATCTTAAATGACAAAAAAAACTAAATGTGTCGAATTTACGGCGAGATTTTAATTTAACAATTAAAGGGGGAACACTCTCCATGACAAAGGAAACAGATTTTTTAGGTATAAATATTGATCATAAACTCCAGTGCCCTTCTCACCTTAAAACACTTGCAGATAAACTTAGCTATGCCGCGTTCGCGATTAAAAAAATAAGACAAATGACAGACATTGACAGTGCCCTTCTAGTTTATTTCAGTTATTTTCATAGCATTTTATCTTATGGAATGTTATTATGGGGAAGTGTTGAAGAAGTATTCTATATTTATTCTTCAAAAAAGAGCCGTCAGATCCATTTATAATCTTGGAGCTAGAGATTCTTTGCGAGATGTTTTTAAGCATACAGGTATACTTACAGTTGCCTCACAGTATATATACTATAATATGTTATTTATCAGACAACATGTTCAGTGCTTTGCTAAAAACAGTGACATACATACTATAGCAACAAGAAATAAAGATAAACATGTAACGCCACGTTATCGCCCCCAGAAGGTAAATAAATCTTTTATGGGTCGGATGCGTATACGCATATATAATAAAATTCCACAGCTTGTTTTAGACTTACCACTGGAGAAATTCAAAATCGTTGTAAAAAATACATTCACAAGTAAGGCTTATTACTCTGTAGAAGAGTATTTAAAAGATAAAAATGCGTGGAATGAATCTGACTAGAGTCCAATGCCGGTTTAGCTAACCATAGTATCAAATAATAAAATTGTAATTTTTATATTTCAAAAGAGCAACTGCTGAGTTTCTGGCCAGCTCTTCTCAGCAAAGCTGCCTTCCGAGTCGGTGGCAGCTTATGTACAATTCGACGATTCAAAAGTGCTTTCAAAAGTCTATTTGAATAAAGATATATTGATTTTTGTTCAATATGTAAGTATACACGGTACATTTCATATATGTAATATATAATGTATACCAAAATAACATTTTTCAACAATGTTTTATCAGTTTGTTCCGGCTAATCTCAGGAATGGCTGGACACGTAGCTGATATAATAAAGAGTAACATAGGCTACTCTTATTTTGACATGAGGACGAGGCATAATTTCGCAGCCACAGTTAATTTACTAATATGAATATATGTAAATATATGTGTATTCAAATCTCATTTACCTAATGTTAATCAATCGAATGATGCCTGTTTTTCATAAAATTTACAATTAATAAGGGAATAAGTTAGCCATAGGCACTAAGGTATATCGAAGTAATGACAACTATTAATATAATAATTCCGTTTTTGTTCTATGTAACCACCCACAGACGAGTCAAACTTTCATCTTTATTATAATGACTGCTGTTATACACAGATAATTATATCGCTGTATATAAAACTTTTCATTTTTAAATTAAAAACAACTTTGTTAAGCAGAACTTACAATCGTGTAACATTCTCGTGGAAACTTATTAGAAATTCAAATATTCAATGTAGGTTTATTATACACGATAATTATATTAGTGTTTATTTCTACCTCGACCATGTTTTACAATGTCACTTAATTTATGGTAATCAATTAAAAGTACACGGTGTATTATTGCACAGTAATTGTTAAAGTAATTAGGTCTACGAAACCGTCGTGGCGCAGGGAAAATGTCTGACTGTAAACGTGAAGATTGTGAGTTCGATTTCCAGTCAGGAATGGTTATTAAATTATTTTTATTTTTTATAGCTTCACGCTATATCCCGCACACAGCAGGGTAGGCAGAGGGAACCTAGTGTTAAGACACTCCGTTCCCCACTTTCCGCCGAATTCGGAGGCTTGCGTGTTAAGTGGCGGAACTTAACGCCGCGCTTTACCTCGACACCAGAGCGAAGAAAATGGAAATATAATTTCCACTCCTCGAGTGGGAATCGAACCCACAACCAGTCGTTTACAGTCACACTCTTGTGCCACTGGGCCACGACTGGCCACGGAATGGTTATTAAATTATTTTTATTTCTCCGCTCTGGTAACTAAGACATAGCGTGGTGTCTCGGTTCCACCACTCCACACCGGCCGGCACTGTTCGGCCGAAGGGTCGGTTTCGGTTTCGGCCAGTTTCGGCAAAAAAATGAAGTTTCGGCCGAAGTTTCGAAGTCGAACCTTCGAAGCGTGCTAAAAGTTGGAACTCTTAAATTGTCACTCCATGCTTATATATGTGTGAGTGATTTTATAGCTCGTCAACCTAATCCCAAGAAATGGTAAATGATTTCAATGTGATTACGATACTGCTCAAAAAACCCTTATATAGATACTTTCAATCACTTCGCAGTACGGAAATTGGAAGAAGTGTATAGAAGATTTCACAATGCCAGCTTAAAGCGTGTCCGCTAACTGCAGCTTTTGAAAAAACTAAAAATTTTGTTTGTGTATTTGCTGACGAATAATAGTTAAAATGGAAAATCAAAAACTATTCTATATTTCTATGAAAAAGTTCTTTTACAACATTTTTTTATGATTTTCTATTGACTGTTATTCTGCAACATTTTAATGTTCCATAGAAACTTTGCTTTATTCTCTGCAAGACGTTGTTCGTCGACCGATAGAGGATATACGGCTACATCCGGTGTGTCTTCCTTGTCCCAACATATGCGCCTCGCTTTTAGTGCACATTGTTGTTCAAATTTAACGTTTCAATTTCCGCCTATAGCGTTTTCATGAAGTTCTTTACTAGTACATATTTTAAGTTATTTCTTTTTTTATTTTATAATCTTAAAATATAAGATGGGGCTAACCATGGTACAAGGGCCCAAAGCGTAAACGCCAATGGTTGTAGGTTCGATTTACATATAAAGAATGAAAATATTTAATATTTCCATTTTATTTGCTTTGCTGGATTTTTTTATAAACTTAATACGCGGATAACCTAAAACTATTTTGGGAGAAATATAAAACTTATCGACATATATGAATTATCGACTTTTTTCTAAAGCAAAGGAATACTTACAACATTTCACTAAGACGTCATTTTGTTAAACGTTTTATTGAACGAGTTATGCTCACTTCAATATATAAATGTATAATCATCATAATTTTGTTTAGCATAAAATGCAAATACCTGTCTGTCCATCCACCTGTCTGTTCCCTTCATGAAAAACTTAATAGAAATAAGAACAACATTTCATAATACAAAACATAATTTTGTTATATAACATCAACGCTTCATTATCTTGAAGTACAACAAGTAATTAAGCTTCCTTTATACATGAGTGAAGTTTTAAACTTCCTTATATATATATTATTAAAACTAATGCGCAAACATTGAAAACTTTGCTTTCTGCAATGGTTAGCAAGTTGGAATATGCCATAACATATTATTGGTTTATATATTTTGTATGATAAAAAGTTAGGTTACTAATGTTCTAATGTGTCTGTAAATTTGTCCGCATATAACTTAACAAAAAACGGTATAATTCTAAAATAAAAACAATTTCAGTAACTCTTTATTACATCAGATGTCTATCAGTGGTACTCCCATATAAATCGGTCCATCCGTTCGACAGATTAGCCTTTCCCAAACTGACATGCAAATGGATAAAAATTGTAAAGAAAGTTATTTTAGTAAATGTACCGAGTATAAAAAGCGGCTATTTTTACAAACAGACACATTAGTTTTATTTATTTGTATAAATATTATTAAGGCCAACGTTAGCCCGGTAAAGTTAGCTATAAAAGTAGGCATTACGTTACGGAATAGGCTTTCCAAGTTCAAAACATAAAAAGAACGCCAATTACACTACACCAACTACCATGGAAATATATTGCCTAAAAAGGAAGTTTTTCTTTTTTGCAATAGCTATATATTAGATATGGTGATTTATGGGTGAAAAAATAAAAAAAAACAGTTTCTGGTTTTCCCCCTCATATCAAGTTACGCAGAGAGAACCTAGTGTCCAGACACTCCGTTCGCCACTTTCTACCCACAACCGAAAAATTGTGTGTTAAGTGGCGGTACTGAACGCCGCGCTTTGTCTAAAGCTCCAGAGAGAGAAAAAAGAACATAATTAATATATAATCAACATCCTAAGTAGAAATTGAACTCAACCAATTATATATAAAATAACCGAAAGAAATCATCAACCTTTATCAAAAAAATAAATTTAACAAGGTGCACGTTTCCAATATTTGTATTTAAAATTAAGCCTCGCGTCCAATTTAAAGCCATGCAATACAGTAATACTCGGATATGAATGACAAAACGTTGAAAGTTTGTCTACAGATGACACTACACAATGCAACGGTACGGTGTAGCAACCGGATATCTCCAATCACAAACTACGTAACAGTGGATGTTTTATGACGACCACTGAAATTTATTTTCCTTGCTTTTTATACATCGTACAAAGATAAGTCACTCTGTTTTCCATTTTATTCCTCTTATATTGTTTATGCAAAATGGCGAAATTGATGCTTCTAACCAGGACAAGAAAACATAATAGAATGTGAAAATCATATTTTTAAAGCTAGCCGTTTTTAAAATTGTTCTTAGCAAGCTCTTTCATTTAATATCTATACTGTTGGAGTTCATAGAAATAACTAGTCAACCATCACTCTAACGACACAAATAACGTTACACAGCTAATCTCGCAATGTCATCCGAACTTTTTTTTTTTTATGGAATAAAGGAGGCAAACGAGCAAAAGGCCCACCTGGTGTTAAGTCGTACCTTCGCCCATAGACATCCACAACATTAGAGTTGTAGATGCGTTGCCAGCCTTAGGGATGTAGGACAGGAGGAGAGAAGAAGGATGGGAATGTTGGGGATAGGGAAAGCTGGCTTACATGCCATCGAACCGGAACACATCTTCAGATATTTGGCGGTTCGTCTTTGACATGATAGTGGTCGCGAGCCAGTCGGAGAACGAATCTCCTACCACCAAGCTACTGGGTTACCCGTCTTTTACGGAACGCTACCCAGCGGCGGAGGGGAATTGTATTCTTAACCCGACCCCCCACGGGTGATATGTATATACAAAATTTCAGCTCAATCAGTTAAAGTAAAAAATACTTATGCTTCAAAATTGAGGCGCAAGATTCCACTCGAACAAAGATACAAACAATGCAAGCTAAATAAAAACTTGTAAAAATACAAAATATCATTTTCCTAAAAGTGATAATCAGATCCATAAATTTTGTATCAATATATGCTCTGCATAGCAAAATAACCTTTCTAAAAAGTTGCTAATCTAGCATACAATTAAATCATAAAGACACAGATCATAATTATTTAATTACTAATTGTAATTACTATTACATTAATTTAATTACTAATTGTAATTACTAATTCATTATAACTTACTCTAAGAAAGAATATCTCACAATTTATAAATTAAAAATATCTATAAAACAAAAACAGTAAACCAAACAAAGCCTTTACTCGAATAAAAATAAAAGCCAAGAAAAAAATTCTACATTGAACATTTTAATGTACATAAAAGCATTAGCACTAAGTGCAACCGTCATAAAAGCAATAAATCACCTTTATTTTTCCTCTAATAAAGTGATGTTTTTGCACAACGAACTGTATCGTGCTGTATGCGGTCCATAGGCTTCCGTTTACACCTCCGCCCACTCGATGCCATACGTGTTGGGAAAGGGCCTATAACAAAATAAAATTGTATTAACATCAAAAATTCTTACTTATTATTGAATTCGTGCTGCAGCGGCTCAAAATGTGACTGTAAACGTGACTGGTTGTGGCTTCGATTCATATTGTATAGAGTGATTTAAGACTATTTTTATTCCTCCGCTTTTGTAATAGTATTAAGAGGTGAATTTGCGCTGTCTCAATGTTTGATAAAAGAGAACACTAGATTTTCTGATAACTATTAGGATACTGATGTGCAGATCCTGATACTTACAAAAATAATAGTAAGCTAGATTCCTAATTAGAAAGTGTTATATTCAAAATATTTTCATTGGCAAAATCTGGAGACAACGTGACCTTAAATACATGTAATATCTAAAATGAAATACATTCAGTGAAATATCACCGATTTTTAAGAAATACATATTAGATTACGTCAAATATATAAATATGGCACCCTCAGAATAAAAGCATGATATAAATTACAACAGAAACTCATAGACAACATAAAGGCAGTAACATCCAATACTATACGTTCGTAGCGAACGTTGAAAGCTAAAATTAAGCATCTATGTTCCTTGGGGAGAGTAGAAGCGCTGGAAGAAGATTTCTTGAAATTTCTTCAAGAACGTGAGAAACGTGGTATTAAGCTTAAAAACGAAAAAATGTAAAAAAAGGAGACTAATAAAATTATAGGTATACAAAATATAATAATTCATAAAATTCGTTGATTTATTGTTTCATTCTAAAATTATAAGTGGGAAAGTCAGTCTGTATATGTTACGCTTTCACGGCTATAGTACTGGCCCGATTTGGATATAATTCGGAATGGAAATAGTTGAAAACTTCAGTCAAAATATAGGCTACTTATTTTATTGAAAACCTAAGATGCTGAAATAGAGAACGAAAATTTGTGTGTAAAATATAAAAACTACTTAGCTCAAGTAAGAATGCGGGCAGTCATATGATTGTCATACGACTGAGAATGCGGGCAGTGTATATACATACAAAGTACTATGTATAATGATTATTTTATTGGTTTTTAAAAATAATTCTTTAAAATAAAATTAGTGTTAATACGTATTTCGAATGCCTGAATTCTTAGAACTCGAGGCTCGAGGTTTAAGTATCCCTTTAGTTTATGGATTTACAACCACTCACAGAACATCCCAAATCAAGCATGAATCTGGAAATAGAAACGCATTAACCTTTTTCGATTTATGAATAATGTGGGTAGAGAATAATTTACACTATAAGGTATACTGATACGATGGCTTTGCAACTTAAAGTCTATTTTTCAATAGTAAAATGTAAGTGTTATATGTTTAGTATAAATAATAATTAGAACCATGGAGGCATTAGAATTATGCTTCTACGTAAAGTGGAGGCCATTGTGACCCAGAGAGAGAGATTTTGACTGTTAATAACTATATGTTGAGGATTCGATTCCTACTCCAACGAGTAAGTAACCAATACCAACGTATGATTATGATTTAATTATTTTTATTTTTCCGTTCAACTAAACAAGAAAAGATCGGCTGGTCAACAGAGTGTTGTGACACTAGATTCCTTCTATCAGTCCTACTAAAAGAGGAAAGACGTGGCGACCTATAATATAAATAATAACGTTATATATAACAGAAGAATATATAATATTTACATGTAAACTTCATTCAAGATAACTTTATTACCTAAATCTTGACGTCAAATAAGGGAATAACCTTATAATAAGATAGCGTCACTCAGCTTATCAAAAAGAAAATGTAATATTTCAAAATATAGAATCTACATAATGTTGTCTAATACCATAATGGTTCCAAAAGATTTCTATACCATATAATATTTTAAATAACCCTTAATTGATGAATGTAATAAGAGATAAGAGATATGGTTGTAGGTCAATTCCCAAAGTGGGACATAATATTTTTATTTTAGTTTCACGCTGTATCCTGCAAACAACAGGGTGAGCAGAGGGAACCTAGTGTGAAGACGCTCCGTTCTCCACTTTCCTCCGAATCCGGAGGCATTGCGTGTTAAGTGGCGCAACTTAACGCCGCACTTCGCCTCGAAATCACAGCGAAGAAAATGGAAATATTACATTTTTCTACTCATCGAGCGGGAATCGAACCCACAACCAGTCGTTTACACACTCACGTTCATGCCACTGCGCAACGACTTGCCCCAAATGGAAACAATTTAGAATTATATTATTATATTTATTTTATATTCACAAATTGTACGAATTTGTACGGAAAGCGGAAAACGTAGTGTCATGACAGCAGGGACACAAAACATAGCGTAAAGCTACATCAAAGTAAATCAGACGTTAACATTATAGTGGCGCAATAGTGGGTCTAGTACTTTTACGAGAGATAAATTTATTTATAATTTTATTTTATATATATTCAAAATTAAGTTAAGTTATAATTAAGTTACAATTTAAGTACAGGACAAAAAACAACACAAACACAATATTGTATTGTTGTTATTAGTATAGGTAATGTGCATTATTTTCCTCGTTCTTTTGTATATGTGAAAATTCAATATTGTAAAATAAAATGTCATATTGTAATTTATTTGCAATACACAAACAAAATAACTATTTATACATTAAGATTATACATAAAGTGAAATAATATTGTCAATTTTAAATATATTTTATATAAGTCGCTACGATAATTAGCTCCAAGCTTTTTCCTATATAGCGGAGCAGTTAGGAAGGACCTAGTGTCAAGATACTCCGTCTTCTACTTTTCGCCCAAAAGACGAGTCATCGAAACTTTATCTTAGGTTCGAAAACGAAGAAATAAAAATTTAAATATAATCGAATTCCCTCGAGCGGGAATCGAATCTACAACTATCGCGGTTACAGTAAGACGCTGTTATACTATTCCACGACGGCCACAATATTTCTGTTATATAAAATAACGTGTGAAAATATAAATAAATATTTTCAATATTCCATTTTAATCTAGTTTTCAAGAAAACGCAAGGTTCAACCAACTGTACCTAGTTGAATAAATTTTAGATAGCAAAGTCCTATGTGGGACAGCCATGAATTTTAAAAAGCTTTTGTAGAATTACCTTGACTTATGTAAGTAGGGTATATAAAATAAATATAATGCTCAAGAATTCACAAAGTGGTATAATTTATTTAAGTTTTAGAAAATGTGCAAAATTTGAACACGACGGGATTCAAACCCGGGATTCAAATTCCTGGAAACTTAGAGTTCCTTGAAACACAATTTTTTTTCTAAAAATGCTTCTTGTACTCTAAATGTGTGATTTGATATTATAAAAATGTTAACATATTAACCTAATTTTGATAATATCATATTACTGTTAATTCTACTACCTTACTCTACAATCGATCTGACCAACCAAAGCTTTCTTACCAATATTAACCAAAAGGGTTAGGTGCTGGGAAGGAATTCAGACGCTACGTTAATAGCTTACCTTTGTCGTTTCTACCGGTATCATCAATCTTATCATATATGCCATCTCTATAGGTATGTAACAACCGTCTGTTTTTTTTATTTTTCATTTATATCAATATTTTTTTTCTTCACTTATATTTCTTCACTGTTTTTAAAGTACTTTATTCTTTTCGCCGTATAGCAATGTCATCACTGGGAGAGAACCTAGTGTTAAGCCACTCTACTTTTTATCTATCACCCAATATTGAGACATAGGGCGCTGAGTGACGAAAGTCAACACCGAACTTTCTCCAGCTTACTATTAAGAGTAAATTAAAATTGTTTAAAATTTCATTTCCTCGAATGGGAATCGAATCCACAGCCAACAATCCTATCAATAGTCAGATGCTGTACCACTACGCCACAATCATCTCAAAAAAGTATACATTTACCGTAAATAATGAAGTAGTAGTACAATGTAGTACTAGTTATTTTTCCCCGTAACTAACGGATATAGCTACCGGGCGAACATAAAAAAACTTGCAAATTATTTTAAGTCAACTCAATTTTCTCTTATTTATTATGAAAAACAACAGCATAACTATTATAAACTTGTTTTTGATGGAAGTATAAAAGTAATTAAAAAAGATCGTTAAAAGCTCCAGGGAGCTGTTTGCGTACGCAAAGTTTAATACACACTATAAAGTAAATACAACTGTATTAGAAAAGTGAAAAATTTAAAAATGCCTAAATTTAAAAAAAGTTATTAGTAGGTTCTAAAATTTTTAAGAATCAGAAATTTTTTAAGATTAATATTTTCATATATTTATAATTAAATTGAGTTTAAAGCGTGGTGTTGAGATTCATAGTAATGAATCTCAGTAGATGCAAAATTACCTCAAATTAGGGCTACCTAAAAATACCGCAATGTGAAGAACAAAGTGTCTTGATACTAGGTTTTATCTAACTACCATGCTACGAGAAAAAAACGTGGAACTGTATTTACTTCTTAAATATCCAAATTGATTTCAATATTTCTTTTAACATACTTTTAAACATTTTTAAAGTGTTATTCTTTACAAGTGTTATTCTTACACTTAGGAAAATTGAAAAAGACATTTAAAGAAAACGTATAAAAAAAAAATATTCTTATATAATTTCTTTTAACATGTTTTGGTTAATACAGTGGGGACGGAGTGTCTCAACACTAGGTTCCCGCTGCCTGTGTGCAGGATACAACGTGAAGATAAAAAAAAATTAACACTTGTTAGGTAGCTCGATAGCCTGCTTTTTTCATTTCACGTCACATTACACGAAGATTGTTTTTATAGTTATTTATATATTAATAACCATATATATCCACACAAATAGATATGGTTATAAATAACAAAAAATAGACTATACACGACATAATAAAAATAAATTATTCAAATGTGACATCGATAATGTCAATTCACATTTATGACATGCATAAAGAAAATGTCATGACTATTTTTAGTTCATATAAACTTTAGAACTCATATTATTAATTGTTTGTCAAGAAATATCCTTGTATAAATTTTCTTTAAAATTAATTGCCACATATATTAAAAAAATGAATTCAGTTTGTTTTTGTAAGAAAGTACTAATTATACACAGTAATAACTCAATTCGGCTACTACTGTAATATTCTTTATTTATTTCAGTCGCTTAACGTCTGTTTTAAAATAATAACAATAAAAGCTATAAATTTAAAATAATTATAATAAAACCTATGAACTTGATTGTGAGTTTGATCCCAATTTGAGGGAATTATTAAATTTTCATTTCTTTGCCCTGTTAAGGCAAAGCGCGGCGTTGAGTTCCACCACTCAACCTACAATGTCTTAAATTAGGGGAAACAGACAACTAAGAATTTAAATCAAAGCATTCACCAATTTCTAATGCCATTATAATTCGAAACATATTCATATTATAATAATATGTACACTGCAGGCAACGATGAAACTCAACGGCACACAAATATAGAGCAACAATCGATCATGGCCTGAATAAGGCAAAACCCGCGCTAAACGCCTGTCAATCTAAATAACAACCAACAACTTATAGTCTAAAGTAAAGAGCATTATAAATTCTATTGAGACTATCGCTTAATAGTTTGATCTTTTCACTCATAATAAAGTTGCCAGCTTCAATTTATAACGTTATTAATAGACAAAATACGGCACTTAAGTAATTTGATGAAGTAGATTAATAGGGTTCATTTTTACTTTGCCTAACACTTTCTTTGCTTAAGTAAATATATTCGATATAATATTCTATTAGCTTTAGGCCATTAGAACCTAGTGTTATATGTCACTACGTTCTCCACTTTTTGTTTGATGTCGAGACATTCAATGTCCAGTGACTGAACTCAACGCCACGCTTCGTCATAAGTTTCGGAGCTCAGATATGAAAATTTACTTAAATATGGTCCCAGACTTTCCCGAGTTTGAATCGATCATACTACAATCACTCAGACTGCGATTCAAGCCTCACATATCATTTATTACATTTCTTTTTTTTTAGCTTCACGCTGTATCCCGCACACGGCAGGGTAGGCAGAGGGAACCTAGTATTAAGATACTCCGTTCCCCACTTTCCGCCGAATTCGGAGGCATTGCGTGTTAAGTGGCGGCACTTAACGCCGCGCTTTACATCAACACCAGAGCCAAGAAATTTATTACATATATCTTTATATTTCCTCCATTTTTGTAAGGTCATCAGAAAACGCATGCCATTTGAGGATTTTCTTTTTGGGGAAGAAAGCGAATGCTTTGAATACGTAAATACAAAATATGCTTATTATTCCACTATAGAGTTTAGATGTATTGTTAGCTAGATAGTCCTGTATTAATAAGTTTGTTAGGATCCAATTATGCCACTAAAGTTAGTAAGTTAACAAATTCATTAAGTATTAACTAACATTTTTGCATATTGTTTATATCCAAATAGTTTAAATGCTTTTGAATCTATTCAAAATAAATTTCAGTTGCAAATTTTACATTTAACGGGTATAATTTTACATATATTACATAACTCATAAATACTGTGGCTTAAACATTATTTATAATAAAATTAACATATTTTAACATTAATCTAATTTAAAATTTTAACTTCAAATTAATAGTTAAATGTTATATAATATGAAATATTCATATAATATTTAATTATTAATTTGAAGTATAATTCAGTTTTGAATAGTAAAACGTGTGTCGATAGATGTATTATATGTTACTAACTAGCCATATAACGTCAGAAAATGATAAAAATGTATATGAAATACTTTTTTAAACATTTTTAAAGTGTTATTCCACACTTAGGA
The DNA here is from genome assembly GCA_019049465.1 of Dryas iulia moderata. Taxonomy (NCBI): domain Eukaryota; kingdom Metazoa; phylum Arthropoda; class Insecta; order Lepidoptera; family Nymphalidae; genus Dryas; species Dryas iulia. The sequence continues at coordinate 12,008,618 of CM032418.1, read as the reverse complement.
AAATTGAAAAAGACATTTAAAGAAAACGTTTAAAATTTTTAAATCCGCTGCGTCGAAATTCTTATACGCTTTATTACAACTTATTTTTGTTGTTAGCATCTCTATAGAGAGATTTTTACAAATTTCTGCTACCCAAAGATTATTCTACGAACAATCGTTTGGCAAGAGAGAATGCTATTTATTAAATATTTTTCTAAACATTTTTAAAGTGTTATTCCACACTTAGGAAAATTTAAAATCGCACTGCGTTCAAAATTTTTATACGTCTTTAAACGTATATGACATATGAAGTATTATGAGATTATTTCTGTAATTTAGTACATACTTTGTTTTTGTGTCAAAAAATATTAATAACGAGCTGTCGCTCGAAAATTCATTTGCGTCGAGTTGCGATTTGCGAGTTTATGATCTTTGCCGTTCTATTTCCGTGTCGATGTTTCCTAGCTCAAGCGCCGAACGTAAAATCCAGCCATTTTATTTCATTCGTAGAGAAAATTCAAGATTTTTTTTAGTACTTCATTTTTCTATTGAAAAAGGTTTGTTGTTTCTGGTTTTTTTGTACCAAATATTCAATTGCCATCGATAAGTATTACATATATGTATTATATTTATTAATATATATACATATATCGTATCGTACATAATGGCACTCATTATAAAGTTCTAAGTATTTTTGGATTAATGAAAAAAAAGTACATAAAATTAATAAAGTAAATGTATACATCCTCTGACAAAGTCTCATACATATGTTAGGTAACGCATATCTACACCTTAAGGAAGTCTCTAGGTTATACAGACAGACAGTAAATTTTCATTAAAAAATAAAAAAAATATAGAACGGAACAATAATGTAACGAAAAAAGAATTATTACTTTAACCATCAAAACTGTAAAAGAGGCAAAAAGGAACACATTTTTGGCAAACAATTTATCTAGTGTTTCATTACAGCAGACGGGAAAAAATAGCACATACCGGTTCATTGTTGATGAAAAATGATAGGTTAGCAGGTGGCATAGATTCGCGGCTGATACACTCCGCCTTTAACTTCATCCCCGACTTGTATCTATGCTTCAGGCCATTCAATTCTGGATCCGATTTCGGTAAATCTGAAACCAAAAATATTACTGTAGTTACATATCGATTTCAAGCCTTAGATATTCAATATGAATTATTAATGAACATTAGTTATTCAGCCAAATCAATATCATTGTCAACATAAAAATTGTTTAGAATTGATTGAGATATAGTTTTTAGTAGTGAATTCAATATATAATTTGAATAAATTTAAAAAATGATTTTAAAGTAAAAAGAAGAAAAAGAATAAGTGTAGAATACTCGGAGAAAAGTCGTACTTTTGCTTATCATCAACACTTATTTATAAAAAAACATGTACTTATACCATAAGTATACTATATCATTAATGCTATGTTATAACAATCCTAATTAAAATAATTATGATACCAAAATATTCCTAGAGCCTTATTACGAAGCAGAGAATAATTAGCCTCAGCTACTCAAGATTCCTGAGGTAATTTTAGAACCTCTTCCACGCTGCTCCATCAAACTCAAATAGTTTTAGTATTCTTGTGTGTAATGCTTAATAGAAATCTATTAACTATTCTAAACTAGTGATATACATATTTTTTTATATTTGTGAGCTGTGCAAATTTAACATTTATAAAAATTTACTATTTTCCGTTTTAATAATTAGTCATTTTATATAATTTACTTGGAAATTACTGTAGTACAGTTTAGTTAAGACCAGTGGCGCAGTGTTATAGCCTGTAATGGTTGTGGTTTCGATCCCACTAGAGGAATGATCATATATATATTATTTCCATTTCTCCACAGCGATATTTAAAATGTCAGGGAAATTTAAGTGGCCAGTCGTTGTCCAGTGGCACAAGCGTGTGACTGTAAACGACTGGTTGTGGGTCCGATTCCCACTCGAGGAGTGGAAATATTTAATATTTTCATTTTCTTCACTCTGGTGTCGAGGTAAAGCGCGGCGTTAAGTTCCGCCACTTAACACGCAATGCCTCCGAATTCGGCGGAAAGTGGGGAACGGAGTATCTTAGTACTTGGGTTCTCTGCCTACCCTACCGTGTGCGAGAATCAGCGTGAAGCTATAATAAAAAAGATATTTAAAATAAAAGCACGGCGTTTAACTCCGCCACTTAACACGCGATGACCTGATTTTGGGAGGAAAGTGCAGAATGGAGTGTCGTAACACTCCGTTCTGCACATTCATGTTATGACACGATGACTACTCTCTGACTACCCTGCAATGCCGGATAATTTAATTAAATTTAATTTAATTAATTACTATATAGTTTATGTATGGATAATTGCCAAATAGGTTTAATGTGGAGCTTATCGTAACCTGAATACAAATGGTTGCTTTTATTTTATTTTAAATATATCTTTAACATACCAAATTATTTTTTTAATTGTAAATATTTATATAATAATAACCCAATAAATTAAATTTTGTTTTAGAATCCGGGTGAGAAAAACAAATGAGAAAGAGACGTCTTTTATACAATACATCTGACATGAGGCCAGTCGCGGTGTGGAAATATTTATTCATATTTCCATTTCGCTTCGCTCTGGTATCGAGGCAAAGCGTGGCGTTAAGTTCCGCGTAATGTCTCCAGAATTCAACGGAAAATTTAGAGTGCAGTATCTTAACACTAGGTTCCCTCTGTCTACCCTGCTATGTTCGTGATACAGTGTGAAGCTAAAAAAATTATAATATAACATGTTTGTGCCAAATTCAAGCTATTTTTCCTTACGTAAAAGCTAAACTTTGGCCGCAACCTAACGGACATCAATGGTATAAGAATTCGTTTTGCTCATAAGGTAATCCTTAGTAACTCTTAGCAAGGTACGTGACACTGACTTTCTAAGAGCTCTGGCTTTCGTATCACAAGGCATAGACTGACCTGACTTGAACAGTCTTTTGTCGAGACATTATTTCACGCCGAAACTAACAACTAATATTTAAGTCTAAATCAGAATTTCTTTGATGTTTAAATGATGTTGCTGTTATTAAAATCTATTTTTAAGAAACATATTAAATAAATGAAAATGAAAGCTGAAATGATAATACTTTAATTGTTCTCATTAATCCACTGGTGAAAAGACAAAGAATGGCGTTTAATTCCGCCTTCCTACGCGCAGTATTTGAATTCAGGTGGAAAGTTGTGAATGGAGTGTGAGCATAAGAAATTTTGCATTATGTAAGTATACGTATGTTATCCTTAAAACACAAATACGGTAAATCCCAAGATTTCCTCGTTAAACTTTAGAATTGTCACTTTTAATAATAAAATATCAAATTGTTCCTACGTTCCCACTCTAACTACTAAAGTTAGTAAATCTTGTATCACTAGGAAAATTAATTTACAGTAGTATGGGTTTTTACAGTAAAATAGATATAATCTAGTCCAGTGTACAAAGTTACGATACATCTCAATGTCGTGGAATTTGTCCATAAAATTTTCAGCTTCAAAGGCGTCGTTATATTTTTTCCTAAATGTAAACAAAATTCTGAAAAATTTGTAGCTCTTGTTCCATTTAATTACAACTCATTCTTTTACGTCCTATGTAAAGTAAGCGGCAATGAGCCTTCAGACGTTTTAATTCAATTAGCCCTTTTCTCCTTTTTTGTGACAAAGCATTCATCCTCGAAATAGCTGTCACCCGTCGAGTTGCTTTGTTTACACTTTTGACACTCCTTAAACAATCTTCTAATAGATCATCCAATTAGACAACTTCATTACCTTTTCATGACATGGAATTTTAAAATATTTTTTTTTTGCAACTTCACGCTTTTGCCCATATAAAGAGTAGTAGAAGAGATTTAGTGTCACGACACTCCGTTCTCCACTTACCGCCTGAAATCAAGATTTAACATGTTGAGTGGCAGATCTTAACACCGCGCTTTGTTTAAGTACCAGAGTGAAAAAAATGAAAATCATGGGATAATGTCATTCCTTCAAGTGGGAATCGAACCCACAACCAATCGTATATACAGTCAGACGCTGCTCCACGTTGGCTATCACATTATTATTGACCTATATAATATGCAATAATAAAATATTTCAAAAATTTTACGTTATTGAAATATTTTAAATATTCAATCTAATTCAATTACAAATGCTTTCACTGTAGAAATTTAATCTATTTGCATTAAATTAAATATTTATTTTTAAAACGTATGAATGTGCCTAAAGCTATGTATTTATAGATACCTATAAATGCGAGTAGCTCATTTGCTAAAACAATATTAAAACAGCTATTCTACAATATACATCAATTTTGTAGCAAAAAAAATCACGATAATTGAGGCCATCGTGGTGCAATGGGGGTGCGTCAAAGCGAGCAGCAAGCGATGGGTTCGATTCCCATTGAGAGGAATCATATTAAAAATATATGTTAAATGTGAAAGTTTGTTTGTCTGTCTGTGACGCTTTCACGACTAATCTACTAAATCAATTTACACAAAATTCGCAATATAAATAGCCGAAGACTCAGGGTCAAGCACATGTCACTTTTTTTCAAAATCCGCCCAAGGGAGGAAGTAGAGGTTGAAAGTTTGTATAAAAAATCTAAAATGCTAAACAAAGTGGAAATCTAACGCTTTTGAAGAATTTTCTTAGTATGACAGCTTATGATGCAAGGTCAAATATAGGCTACCTAACGACTTTTTTTTCAAAATGTTTATATTATCCAATTTCATTTATTTAATCCTCTATTTTAATCTCTTAAGGACTAAAATAGAGGATTTTTATGAAAAACATAAACGTCTTTAGTACGCAGCAATTTATGTAGTTACCGTGGGCTGCTGCGAGGAAGTCGCTAGTAATTATAAGTTTTTTCATTTCCCCACTCTAGTAGTGAGAACAAACCGCGGTGTTGAGTTCCACCATCCAACACACAATGTCTTCAATTCTTATTCAGGTAGAAAGATGCCTACGAAATGTCTTGACATTAAATTATCACTCTACTATTACTCTGCCATGCGTAAAAAAATATAAAAGCGAAAAGCCTAATTAGGAAATAATGCAATAAAGTTCACGAGACGAAATACAATTATTGACAAAAAAGTACTACAAAGTTTCTATATATAAACTAAAGTATTCACGTGTTAACGAGGTAACATTAAGTTAATATACACTTTCAGTGTCTGTATCAGTTTTGACGTGTCGTCGAAACTGTTCCTGAATATTTTAACACATTGTATTTTCGTTAATTCAGATTTCAGAAGTAAAGGTCGAATGGAAAAGGATTGATAATACATTTTCTTTTAATAGTCGTTTTAGGTGTTTATTGTAAATATATTTAATGATTTTTGATTTCATAATTCATTTTATGTATATCACTGCGCAGCGGATATCTTAATATAAACTCTATTGTTATGGGTTCGATCCCCACTTTCGGGAACAATTACATAGCAGTGATAATTAATATCATTTAATAGTTTCTTTAAAAAACCAGTCCCCGAGTGGGATTCGAACCCATAATCAATCAGCCACGATGGTCTTAGAAGAATTAAAAAATAAGTGTAGAATAATCACACCTTGTTTCCAGTTTCGCAACTATACAATATTCAACTGCAGCTGGGAAAACAAACTGCATTGTTTAAATTAATAAGCCATTTATCAAACTCCATCTGCGCTCACTTAAATTATTTTACAAACTAATTTAATTTAGAACTAAGAAAAAGTGAATAATTTTAATCAACAGTCTTTATGTTTGTGACATATCTTCACGGTCTTTAGCAGCGTAGTCATAAAGGAAGTAGTGTCAAGACACTCCATTCTCATTTTTTAGTATCGATCGATTGATTTTTATATGCGATAAATACTTCTATTATATTTAAAAGACGAATAATAAAAGTAGTAAGAATTATTTGTCTACTGGCCATCATTGTTAACTCGATCCACAGTCAAAGGTATTATTAACTTTGTGTATTGGATTTTCGTAATTCCGCCATCTTCATGAAAATTGTAATAAAGTTTAGAACCAAATGCGAGTTTCCTTTTTTATATACCTTGAGGCAACATGCTTGCTATCCGAGATTTGCGTAAAGACAGAAATAACAAACAGTTACATAGAAAGTTTAGTTTTGTACGTCATTTTATATTCCAATAGAAAATGTGTTGTTACAGCATATTGAGTTTAAAGTCATATTGATAAGGTATTAGGTTCCTTTTATCGTTGCAATTGCCCTAGTCGTCGTGACAAGGACGTCAATTTCATGCTTTAAAAATATTGTACTAATTTTAAAACCAAAGTAGGTCAAAGCAGCAAGCTTTTTGTATTCATATATACAGTTGAACGGAATGTCTTGAGGTCCTCTCCGACTATCCTCCCTGCTATACCTGAAAAAGCGTGAAGCTATTATATACAGGTTTTCTTTTTTTTCTTTTTTATAGCTTCACGCTGTAACCCGCACACAGTAGCGCAGGTAGGCAGAGGGAACGACAGTAAGACACTCCGTTTGCCATTTTCTGCCAAATTCTGGCGGCATCGCGTTTACAGAGGGGGAACTTAACGCCACGCTTTCCTTTAATGCCAAAGTGAAGAAAACGGAAATACTAAATATTCCATTCAAGGAATGGGAAACAAACTCAAACCCACAACTAATCTCTCGACAGTCACACTTTGTGTCTCTGTGCCACGACTGGCCCCAATATATAGGTGAAGCCAACAAAAGCGTGTCAAAAATATTTTAACTTTATATTTAAAAGTCCGCTCTATTCACAACGCCAGCCGTTAGATTTATATCTTAAAAATGGTAAATTAGTTTATTTTCCTTTTAACTCACTAAAGATTTCTTATTTTTAAAACATTTTAACACTATTTCAATACAACAGGACAGCATAAGGAACTTAGTGTCAAGACATTCCGTTATTGAAAGTTGAAGTTAACACCTCGCCACCACTTAGATACCAGAGTAGAAAAAAAAATATTGTATAATTATTAAGTGGCCTGTCGTGGCCCAGTGGCACAAGCGTGTGACTGTAAACGACTAGTTGTGGGTTCGATTCCCACTCGAGCAGTGGAAATATTTAATATTTCCATTTTCTTCGCTCTGGTGTCGAGGTAAAGCGCAGCGTTAAGTTCCGCCACTTAACAAGCAATGCCTCCGAATTTGGCGGAAAGTGGTGAACGGAGTGTCTTAATACTAGGTTACGTCTGCCTACCCTGCTGTGTGCGGTATACAGCGTGAAGCTAAAAAAAAAAAAAAAAAAATATCCCTCTGAGTGAGAATTGAACCCACAGCCATCGCGTTTACAGTCAAATACTGCTTCACTGCGCCACGACCGCCTTACTTCTTATATTAAACACATTAATATGAACTATATGAAAAAACGTTAAAAATTATTACTTAATATTTGCCCCAAATAAAGAGCATAACAAAGAATGTGTGTAATTTCTAACCAACCAGCCAGGCAATATAATAAAATGTAAATGGGAAATAACTTGAATATTATTCAACGGATTATATTTCATACAGTTTTTTTGCTAATGAAATCACAGCGGCTATTTTTCGTCCACTATCGGAGGCTAGATCGACCTAGTTTTGTTTCACAGGGTATAATTTATTTGTCGTACTTAACGCTAACTAAACGCAGGCTTGATTTAAAATAGAGTAAATAAATTAATAGATTTCATAAACTTTGTGTTTTTTTATGTTATAATGTGTATCTTACAACTGCAGCTGGGAAAGCTAACTGTATTGTTTAAATTAATAAGCAATTTATCAAACTCCATCTGCGCTCACTTAAATTATTTTAGTAACTAATTTAATCTATAAATATGAAAATATTTTTGAAAATATCTTTATATTTGTGGTATAGCTTCTTAGCAGCGTAGTCATAGAGGAAGTGTTGTTAAGCCACTCTATTCTCCCCTTCGGTACGTAAAATTCTGTACCTCAATTGTACTTAATAATTTACATAAATACATATGCATAGCTAATTCATCTTGTTCCACGCTGTTTTCTGCGTATCGTTAGGTAATTAAAGAAAACCTAGGCAATCTGGTTTCCAATTTCATCCTAAACCGAGCCTATTGAGATAGATCTCAATGCCGCGTTGACTACAGGGGAGAAATCAAAATAATTTACATCTAATCATTCCCTTGATTTGTAATCTAACACAATCCATCGCTTTTATAGTAAGACGTTGTCCCACTGGACCACGGTGGTCCCTATTATTATTATTATTATTATTTAGCTTAACGCTGTATCCCGCACACAGCGGGGTAGGCAGAGGGAACCTAGTGTTAAGACACTCCGTTCCCCACTTTCCGCCGAAATCGGAGGCTTACGTGTTAAGTGGCGGAACTTAACGCCGCGCTTTACCTCGACACCAGAGCGAAGAAAATGGAAATATAATTTCCACTCCTCGAGTGGGAATCGAACCCACAATCAGCCTATTACAGTCACACGCTAGTGCCACTGGGCCACGACTGGCCACGCCCTATTAATTAAATTAAAATAATTATTAATTATCTTTAATTATAAGTCTCATTTATAAAGTATAGTACTAACTCTAGGCTATGATTTGGCTATACAAACTTCAGAATTGGGTCTAAAGAAAAGCAAATACGTCATTGTAGTAAATTTTGGAGTACCAGGTTTTTGAAAACCTTGCTTTTTAGATACACGTTGGTTAAAAAAAATTGTATCCGTTTAGGTGTTTGATCACATTCTAGCTGGCATATTTCCGGTAAATAAAAATAGTTTAAACTGCCTACACATATGCCAAATTTAATTTAAATTATAAATATTCAAACAAACATAGCTTGTTGAAAATTAAACTATTCAACCGCATAAATCACATATAATTTGGGCATTTGTAAATACATTTTCAGAAAACCCGACGTTTTCTGTAATACTTTACAGAAGTCTGTATATAAATATTTTTTGTGTATAAAAATATGTGTATAAATATTTTCTCAAGTCCCTGACCACAGGGACCTGAGAAAATATTTATTTGCGACCACGAAGCAAAGTTTATTGAAAAATGTTACATAAATATGTTATTGCAAAATGTGTAAAAATTCCAAAAGTTTAACATCTTATTATCAAATAAAGCTTTGTTTATAACTAGCCGTGTCCGATAAATGTTAATTAACAAAAAGTTATAATTCTAAAATAATAGTTAGCCTAAGTTACCCCTTATTTCCTACTCTCATCAGTATCCGTCTCATCAAAATCGGCCCAGCCATTCCAGAGATTAGTGGGAATAAACAAACAGACAGAAAGAAAGACAATAATATTATTTTGATATATACATGTGGCCAGTCGTGGCCCAGTGGCACAAGCGTGTGACTGTAAACGACTGGTTGTGGGTTCGATTCACACTCGAGGAGTGGAAATTATATTTCCATTTCCTTCGCTCTGGTGTCGAGGTAAAGCGCGGCGTTAAGTTCCGCCCCTTAACACGCAAGCCTCCGAATTCGGCGGAAAGTGGGGAACGGAGTGTCTTAACACTAGGTTCCCTCTGCCTGCCCTGCTGTGTGCGGGATACAGCGTGAAGCTGTATGTACTATATGTGACATGTGTTTACTATACGGTACATAAAAAGTCCAATTTTATTTATATAAACATACTATTTCATAACTTTTCTAACCAAGTAAGGTATAGAGCTATAGAGCTTTCCATATTCTCATCTAGCCTGCTGACTTTGGCATAATTTATGCTTAACCTTAATATGTTAGTTATTCAGCATTGGTACCTTGTACCTAAGGCTAGTAATAGAGTAGAACTTGTGTATATAGTCCTATAATGTTATTGCTATGCTAGTACCGAGTAATATTTTCAGTATATTTAAACTTAGGCTATCGTGGCGCATGGGGATAGCATCTGACTGAAAACGCGATTAGTTGTAGGTTCAATTCCCTCCCTTCTGGTAATAACAAGAATCGCAGCGCTGAGTTCCACTCAACATGCAATGTTTCTAATTTGAGTGAAAAGGGGGGAATGGAGTATCTTGATATTAACTTCTTTCTAACAATTGTGTTATTTGGAAATAAGCGTGAAGCAGCTTATAATATTATCTAGTATGGCTCAATTTGTTAAAAAGCGGTCTATTATCCATTGCTAACAAGTTTATGGAAGCAAAAATCTTTGATCTTATAACAAGGAAATTCGGCAGGAAGCTACTTTAGAGTTAGTAGACGTCCACTAAGAATGGATTTTGTGACAGGGTCGGATTAACGAGGTCTAAGAGAGCTCACGACTTTATATGTGATATTTTCATTTTTGTGTCAAATTTGAAATTTGATAGAAAGATCTAAATTACTATGCTAATGAAATTATTAGCAGCAGCTAGTCAGTATTAATACTAATTATTTAATTTAATATATGTTATAATACTAAATGAAAGCTTAGTGTTACTGCTATCTAATTAACTTTGTGAATATTGAAATAAACATAGGTCATAAATATGTCACTGTACAGATAGCAATGAAGGTGTTCTTTTATTTTAGTTTTCATCCAAACTAAAAAGTCAAAATTTGTTCGTAATTATGAATACATTTTTTAAGTCATACACTGTATAAATTAAGATTGTTTACGCAATTAATTTTATTTAGCTCGATGCATTTTTCGCATACCGGTGAAGAAAAAACGAAACAAATCTTTTTTTCATTTTTAGCGCGAATTCGTGACATTGAATTAGTGGTAAAACTCAAAGCCACGTTTTGTCTTGAAATAAATAAAATAACCTAAGTACAATAAGTAGTAATTTATCAAGTGGGAATTGATCCCATATATACAACAAGCAACATTATAATTAGATACTGTCATACTGCGTCACTATGGCCTCAATTTTTAAAAATATTCCCTAGGAAACTGATATTTTTTCCAAATTCATAAACAGCCCACCCTCCCCGCGACACTATAAGATGGGTGGCAAAATCCGACGCCTACATGTCTTGCGAGAGCTAAGAAACATATTTAATATGTATAATATTTCCTTAAATAAAATCCAACCTACAACTGTCAAGTGCAATTTGACAGTTTTATTTGTGGCATGATGGCGATAAATTATTGCATCTCGGAATTGGAATAAAATTATTTAAAGCAATCTTAGAAAGGAAATAGGAAATGAATGTTCGTATGAATAATCTAAAGTGCTTAACCAATTTTGATTAATTTTCTCAGATAGTAATATATCTGAAGCAAGGTCAAACGTAGGTTACTTATATTTTTCAAAAACCTACCCCTCAGGGGCTAAAATAGGTGTATAAAATTTGAATGAAAAATAAAAACCGCTTTACTTAGAACGAAACGAGAACGCTGAACGTCTAAAAGACGAAGCAGCTATATATAGTTGTATATTTGACGCAGACGAAAGCACGAGCCGGTCTCTAGTTTTATAAAATAATAATTAATGAATTGTCACTTACAACTTCTTATAAATGAGCTTGCAAGCGTTCCAATACTATTCTCATTTCTCCCGTAAATCCATTTCCAACTTCTTTAAGAATTTCGCGAAATCCTCTCGCATTTAAAACATAGAATTTTTATAAAAGTATCGCCACAAAGATCCTAACAACAATAATAGGTTATAATAAGCGTGTTAGAAAGAAATCGATCGACGAATACGCATCGATTTAGCCGGATGTAGAACGCGTGATTTAGAGATCGGATATAATTTTCATAGTTCTAGTTATTTAGATTGGACATAGTCTTAGTTCTCTTTTATAAAATTCACGTAAGTAATCTACACGCATTAGCGTTTAAATCCATTTCTACGCTGAGTTATTTTGACAGCACCTAATCTGTCAGTCAGTCAGTACCTAAAGAGCTTTATATACGCAATAAGTCAATAATTTAACTAAAGAACATTTTAAGTAAAATATTTTATTAATAAGCTCTAAATATTAAATTAAAATGAAAATGAAGGCCTGAATATACATTTATAGGCCAATGTCGAAGTTTCTAACGTATAATAATTTAATATCACATTTTAATACTGAGCTTTTCACTTTAATAAAACACACATCACACTTTTGATATATTAATTAAAAGCGTGTAAACAGATAATATGGCAAAATATTATTTAATTTTATTTAAATTTAGAGTAGAAGCAACAAAATTTTTTGATAAAAAAGAAATTTGTATAAAAACAGTTCATTGTGGTGCAGTCGGACAGTGCAGCGGCTGGCTGCGTCTGAATCCGTGCAATGACTAGTCTTAGATTGATCCCCTCTTGGGGAAATAAGTATATAACTTTTCCAACAACGTTAAGATCCGCCGATTGATAAAACTTAGGTGGAAAGGGGAGAACAGAGTGTATTGACACAGAAGTTTACGTCATACATACAGGACTGTACGAAATATATACTTGTTTAATATTTGTATGATTTATTGAATGATGAATGATTTAATGTATTTCTAATGCTTAATAGCTTTATGCCCTCCTTTTAGTTATAAACTTTAAGTATTCGAAATCGAATACTCCTCCAACTGCATAATTTCCCTAAGGACACCAAAGACTTTCCTCTTCATATTAATAGACAGATAGGTTGATGCAATATATGTATTAAATAAGCATTTTATTAGCTTGTAATGAACATATATACATATGTACGCTTTGAGGGTAGAATCTAGCAACTCAATTGTAAAGCATATACCTATCCTTAACCGATTAAGATGAAATTCAGAATAAACGTTTATTATGGATGACATTGAATGGTAGCTCTGTGACGTCATTCTAAACCCAACATGGCCGCATACCCTGGATGATGGATTAGTTGTTTTTAGGCACTTCTAAAATACAGATCATATTAAAAAAGCTTATTTTTTAAAAAGTTTTTACACTTTATTTTATTTCAAACTTTACACATCACTTATTATTTTTCGAGAATCCTTCGTCTAGTCTATAATAACTCAAATAGCAGTAAACAAGGTCAAAATACAGATAAAAAGTTATTAACCTCAACAGACTGATCTCTGGACGACGCTAATAAACTTGCAGTCGAGCCATGAGAGTGAGGATTATAATTCAAATATAATTTAGACTAACGTTCTGTGATTAGTATGATATTTATTTTTAATTTTGGGGCCAGTCGTGGCGCTGTGGCACAAACGTGTGACTGAAAACGACTGGTTGTGGGTTCGATTCCCACTCGAGGAGTGGAAATATTTAATATTTCCATTTTCTTCGCTAAAAAAATTCTTTTTTAAGCTTTACGTTTTTCCAGCACATAAATCTGAGTGAATCTGTTGTTAGGACACTCTGTTCTTCACTTTCCGTCTGAATCCAATACATTGTTGGTTGAATGGTGGAACTCGACGACGTGCTTTGTCATGTCACCAGAAAGGAAAAATGAAAATAATTTAAATAAAATTAGCAATTAAATCCACAACCATTGCATATACAGTCAGATATTGTTACACTGCCATGATAATACTTACTGCCTTTATATAATATATTTTAAGCCTCACGCTGTATCCTACACACAGCAGTATAGGCACAGGGAACCTAATGTTAAGACATTCCGTTCCTCACTTTCCGTTGAATTCTGAAGGCATTATGAATTAAGCAGTGGAACTTAACGCCGTATTTAGCCTCGAAACCAGAGCGAAAAAATGCGAGAAAATAAATCATATAATATATAAATAATATATTAAAACTATATACCAATTTCTGTACAGACTACTGAGCTGCTGCGCTCTTAAATCATGTATGTATAAAGGTAAGGAACTTAAATTACTATGAATACATTAGTATGTATTAACACCGCCGTAGTCGGTGTTATAACATTTTATAACTTAGCTGTTTAATGTAGCTGCTTATTTTACTATGTACTTCTTTATTATGAAATATATTTAACATATATCATTTAATAATTATTATTTGACTTTGACTTTGACTTTGACTTTGACTTTGACTTTGACTTTGACTTTGACTTTGACTTTGACTTTGACTTTGACTTTGACTTTGACTTTGACTTTGACTTTGACTTTGACATCAACTTATAATAAATTTATTACTCACTTCCCTACTCTGGTAAGAGAAATTGCAGCGTTTGAGTTCCACCATTCTAGAATCAATGTCTAGAATTTGGGTAAATTGCAGAAAATTGAGTAAAAAAATTACAAAACAGAATGAACTCATCAAAAGTTAAAAAGAGTACCGGCCAAAAAATAATTGTAGACAACATATGCCGGAATTATGTTATTGTGGTTTAATTAAAATTAATTATCAAAACTATTTCTAACAAAACTAATTAACTGAACTACTTTATGTTCAAAACTAAAGTTGTCTATATTATATAAGCATAAATAAATAATTAATTGTATTATCTAAAAGAATTATATTACAGCTTATCGTTTATATTAAATCAATAAATAATATTTTATGCAGTTTTGCTTTTTTTCTCAACCAGTAAGGCAGACAAAGCGAGGCCAGTGTATAGATAGACATACATACATAGACACTCCGTTCTCCATTTTCCGTCTGAATTTGAAAGTAAAGTGTTCAGTGGTGCATAGGTCAACATATCAGAACGGAGAATCGAATATTAAATTGAAATATAATAGCGAGTGGAGATATATATGTATATAAAGTTAGAGACTGTTCCACTGTAATAACAACTAAAGGGGATTACAGCATACAGCATTGAGATTATAGAATTCACACGATTTCACATGATACTGTAGTTCATAGCGAAACAACAGTATTTACTTGCGACTATTTCAGAGCGGTACATCAGGACCGCATCTTTACAAAGTGACTGACCTACATATGTATAAATTCTGATTTCGCTAAAATTTGACTAGACAAAGCATATTCTAAGAATTCTACTCAAGTATTTGTTAAGTTTCGCAACATTTTTTCCTTATACCAGGGCTATCAGAGATAAAAGAAAAGTCAAAACACTACGTTCTCCACTCACCTTAAGCCGCTCTTCGTCTTATATAGTAAAGCGAAGATATCAAATTATAATCATTCCGTCGAGTGAGAATCGAACCGACTATCGAGTTGACGGTCAGATTTCCCATTGCGCCACGAAGGCTTAAATGGAATATTAATTTTGAATATTCATTATCTTTAACATATGTATTAATGAATTTGTGGCGAAGTGCAAGGAAAACAAACACATCCAAAAAATGTACTACTTTCCAGCCGACCGTGAGGTTAAGACACGTCGGTTAGCAGAACCTAAAATAACATTTAATCTAATCTCGGTCTTATACGAAATTGTATGCAGTAATATACAAGGTATTCTAATTTACATACCTTAACCATCATATATATCTATGGCATCTAAGATCTATTTATTCTATTATCATCGCAGTGGGGCGGGTTGAAACGCATGTATTGGATTTCTATTTAGAGGAATTTAACCCTTAACAACTAACGTTCTTCGATTCGACGAATACACGACCGTGTATTAGTTGTCATTTCCGTGCGTGTGGCGATCATAGCACTGTTGCTTGTCAACTCAGTGTTCGTTAATCGCTTTCGGAAGTTAGTCGTTTTCGACGGGTAAGTTCAAAATTTTTCATGATACCACAAAAGTACTAGTCATTTTGAGGAATGATTAAAATTTACCTTATGTTTTCACTATTTATGGTTTTATTTACCTTACATTTATTACGGCGTTAAGTTCCGCCACTTAACACGCAAGCCTCCGAATTCGGCGGAAAGTGGGGAACGGAGTGTCTTAACACTAGGTTCCCTCTGCCTACCCTGCTGTGTGCGGGATATAGCGTGAAGCTATATTTATTATATTTATTTATTACCATATCTTTGAGTACCGGATGGTAAGACTGTTAAGAAACCAAAGCGCGAGTATGTCCAGTTTTAGATGATGCCCTGTCTTAAACTCCGTTAATTTCTGAAG
This sequence comes from Dryas iulia moderata, assembly GCA_019049465.1. Lineage (NCBI taxonomy): Eukaryota > Metazoa > Arthropoda > Insecta > Lepidoptera > Nymphalidae > Dryas > Dryas iulia. The sequence goes on along the minus strand of CM032418.1, from coordinate 11,992,739 downwards.
CGAGCAATAACTCAAACATACATATTGTCTGTCACAATAATCAAAATTTTTTAGACGTTCGTCATGGTTGGACTAAGAGTAAGAGGGGGACTTCGATCAGAACAGGAGCAGTAAATATTGCTTGCATTGCTAGAGGGCTCACACGCGCATCTTCTAATATTGTAAATATGATATTATATTATTATTTAACAATGCATAACCAACCAATTAATAAATCATATAATAAAATCAAAAAAAGTCTTTTGTCGACGAATTTTTCACATTAGTAGAGTTAGCTGTAGCTCTGCTGCAGCTAAATGAAAAGATATTTGTTCGAATAAAAAAGACGAATCATAAAGTTACTATGTACAAATGCCACAATGCAATTTGCGATAAATATTGAGTTGATTTTTCTATAAAAAACACGCTTTTAATACTAATAATTAATTTTATTACTCTTTATTCAAAGGAAATAGTGTTGTTACCTCACTACATCAAAAGTGAAAAGTCCGATTATGTTATATTTTTTTAGATATATCTTCCATAAAACATACAATTACTGATAAAATCGAAAAAAAAAACTATTGGTAAAAGGTTGTGTTATAATATATTTAAATATATTAGTAATATTTCATTTTCACGCTGTATCCCACACAGCAGTGTAGGCAGAGTGAACTTATTGTTAAGACACTCTGTTCCCCACTTTCCGCCGGCTTTAGGAGGCATTGCGTGTTAAGTTGCGGAACTTATCGCCGCGCTTTGCCCCTACACCAGAGCGAAGAAAATGGAAATATTAAATATTTCCACTCCTCGAGTGGGCCTCCTACACCTATATAGTATATATACTACTATAGTTATATTATTATAATCTGCTTTAACGACGTTAGGAAACGTCAAAATATCGATTCTTCTTATATTATAATATATTTTAACATATTATAATATAACTAGTAGACATTGGAGAACAGAGTTTCCTGCTTTTATTATAAATTATAATATATATTATAAATTATATACTCGCTTTTAAACTACGGATTACGTTTTTCATAATATTATAAATATTATGAAAAACGTAATCCGTATAATGCTTTGAGCTTTGCGCCGATTAAAGATGCACTAAAACTAAAAATCTCTGAACATTATTGAAGTGTACTTGTAGTATTATTAAAATTAGGGTAAAATTTCTCGTGAAAAACGTGTAATTACGGCATATTATTACGTATGTTAAATAAATCACAATAAGAGTATGTTGAATAAATGTGATTGTTGTGGGTTCGATCCCCATTCTGAGTAATGATTATTAAAAAATCTCGTTCTGGTACGACAAAAAGCGGTGTTGAGTTCTGCCATTCAACATGCGATATTTTGAACGCCGAATAGTGGGGAACATAGTATCTTGATATTTTGTTTTCTCTTCTTCCTATTTCGACGACACTGCTATGGGTAAAAAGAAACATGAAACTCATACAAATAATATAACTATAACATTAATTATATTTGATTAAAATTTGACCTCCACTACTCGACACATCCGTCTTAAAATTGGTGAAAGTTGATTTCTTAACTTTAGATTCTCACTTCCTACACTTCTGTATGCGAGAGAAATATTAAAAATAAAAAAAAAACAGCTTCACGTTTTTCTTCTACAACATGATAGTCAAAGACTACTTAGTGTCACTTTGTTCACCACTTTCCTTCCGAAGCCGAGAAGAGATATTGAGTTGTAGAAATCAACGCCATACTTTGTTTTAATACCAGAGTGGTACAATGAAAATAATTGAATATAATGAAAATATATCATCCTCTCGAGTGGGAATCGAACTCGCAACTAATCGCATTTACATGCAGACGCTACGCAGTTAGCAAGCAAAAATAAAAAAAATACAGCAATTACGTATTATTCCCTAAATTGTAAACGTAGAATATTTATCCCGAAAATAAAAGTATACGGAAAATTTCAGGCGAAAATTTCGTTCTCTGAAAACGGTAATAACACGGTGCAAATGAGCTTTTAGGAAGGCACATCTGTCGATTATGTGCAGCCGTACCAATTGCGTACCGAATCTATAATTGCCAAATAATGTCCTACTAGTTAATACATTTATTTTGTGAATTTCTGCACAAATTCAATGTATATTATTTACATATACAGCACATTATAATTATTAGACGTAGTTGTAGCCCAGTGGGTTATGATCTGATTGTAATCGCGATGGTTATGGGTCCGATCTTAGCTGAGGGAAATTAATTATTTTCTTGTCGTCAATAAATAAAACAAAAATCGGTGTTAAACTCCGCTATTTAATACACAATGTTTCGAATTAGGAAAACGGAAAGTAAGTTATCTTGACTCTAGATTCTCTTTGTCCTATGTTGGAAAAAATGTTAAACTAAAATAAATAAATAAATAGATATTAGGTTCTTAATGTTGTTTATATATCATTTATCAAGTTTTAGTGATATCCCTAGTGTTTACTTTGTATACAGCTATTAATATACTCCTAAGTGAGTTATTATTAGGTTCTACCCAGAGAGAAATTAATGTATTGAACAAATTTTCACGGCAACGTTCCGTTCAATTCTCCACTTTCCGTCGAAATTCTAAACATTGCATGTTAATTAGCGGAAGTCTCGATTTAATAATAAAGAAAATCTATATTTATATCATCTATGTATATTATAAAATAAGAGAGTAGCAAAGTCAGTTCTGCATATGAAAAATTTCAGAATATAATTAATTGGTTATGTTAATATATCGATCACAGAGGTGAAAAAAACGACTCAGTAAAAATGTTTTCTGTCTGTCTGTCTGCTAATTTGTTTGTTGATAACTCAAAAACTACACGATAGAGATAAAGAAGTTTTGTCATGGTAGTAGCTTATAGACCAGAGGTTAATATAGGATGGTTTTTATCCTAATATTCGATGTACGAAATATAAAAAAAAACTATATTATAATTAAACTACTTTATATACCCATACCTCAACTAGGTATGGGTATACCTATAAAAAGTAATTTAATTACATCGTTTTTTTATATATTGAATTTGCATAAGAATATAGCGACAAGATCGAACAAAGACTACCTATATTTTTCAAAAACAATTCCCAAAGGGACTGAAATAGGAAAGTTGTAGTTCACACGGCTAAACCACGAGCGGATCGCTAGTATTATAAACATAATCATTCCTTGAGGGAAAATCAAACCCACAACCTATCGTGATATCAGTGAAATATTGCCACACTGTTCTACAGTTACCTCAAAATAAAAGGCATGACATGACTAACTGATAAATATTCTTTGTTAATTATTTCTATATGGGAGATCAAATAACAAAAGTTGTAACAATATCCATTGGCTTTTTATCAATAATTCTTTATGGTAATAAATTTGTAAATTTGTCCAGTCGTGGCGCAGTGGCACAAGCGTGTGACTGTAAACGACTGGTTGTGGGTTCGATTCCCGCTCGAGGAGTGGAAATATTTAATATTTCCATTTTCTTCGCAATGCTGTCGAGGTAAAGCGCGAGGTTAAGTTCCGCCACTTAACACGCAACGCCTCCGAATTCGGCGGAAAGTGGGGAACGGAGTATCTAAATCTGCCTATCTGCCTACCCTGCTATGTGCGGGATACAGCGTGAATTTGTTTATATTCACGCATATAAATTTTAATGGTAAATATTTAAGGCTATTATAAGATAAAGATAACTTTTATATAAACTACTATGAACATTTAGGTTAATAGCCTTTCAATCCACTCCACAATTTTCATTTCAGTGGTTTGCTAAATAAGATTTAGAAAACTAACCTCAACTCTATTATTTTATAGAATTAATACAATACCACCGTAATATTGTTAAATTTGAATCGGGTAACAATATAAATAGATTTTATTTTGATGACAATAACGTTTTCAGCGTATTCCTCATTTCTTTATATAATTTTAATCTGTCAAACCATTGTGGCTTAGTGTGACAGGATCTTACTTTAAACGTGATTGATTTTCGGTTCGATTTCTACTTGAAGTAATATAATATTTAAATTATTGTCATTTCTCCGTTCTATTGACAAGTGAATGTTCAGTGTTTAATTGTTCATGTACTCTTCCTTGTACAGTAAATATTACGAATAACTTTGTACTGACTCGTCACCTCCACTTAAATTGTTTGGTTTTTTCATGTTGTGAATATAACTGGTATTGTGTTTTTTTTTTAGTTTTTGATAATCAAACCAAATTTATAAAATATAGAAGATGTGTTAGTGATGCTTTGTTTTCCATATTTTGGCAATTACAGCAAACATATTGTTGTGTATGGACATAAAAATTCATATATATGGTATCATATTCAATTATTATTTAAAGACACCTTAAAGGTTAATCTAAAGACATCTTAATGGTATTTTTTATATCAATCATCATCCTGGCAAGGACATCAAGTTTAAAAAATAGCGTGTCAATATATTCTTCTAGCCATCGATTTATAAATGAAAATGAACATAAATGGACAGACAGACCTATAACTCAGTTCTTCGCGATCTCATCTTGCTTATTCAGTATCTTACCAAAGCGGGGAAATGAAAATAATTTGAATATAATCTTAATTTCAGAAACGCGTTTACAGTCAGACTTACCTACCCATTGCCCTATAGGCTTGTATATACATGGCCACATAGAGTGTAGAACCTAATAAAAAAAATACCAAAATAAACATAACAGTAAAATATATAACAGTAAAACTTACCAACAACATACATAGCTCCATGCATTTGAGCAGTTAAGAAGGAAGGCGCATCTGCCGACACCTCGCACGTGTACCGGCCGTGCGCAGTGCGAGTCGCCGCCTTTATCGTAAGCTTCTCCGCATCGCTCGCCTCACGCTACACAAACATTAATTCATCATTAAAATACCGTTTATGAATTTAACGTTCCATAAAGTTAGAACGTTAATATTGTTAGGCACCACTACGGCACGTGCGGTAATTTTCGTAATAGCTAATTAACTAGGATTAATCCTAAATAATGTTCTGATAGTATTAAAAGTTTTAAGGAAAATAGTTTAATGATAGGTATTTGTTATATAAATAAGTCTAGGATGAGGCCAGTCATAGCACAGGAGTACAGTGTGACTGTAAACACGACAGGTTATGGGTTCGATTCTTATTCGATGAATGGAAATATTGATTATTTTCATTTTTTGCGCTCTGGTGTTGAGGCAAAGTGCACTAATTTCCGCCATTTTACACGTAATACATTCAGAATTTGCAGGAAAATAGGGAACAGAGTGTCTTAATACTAGGTTCCCTTCGTTAATCCGGCTGTCTGTGGGATACATCGTAAAAAAATAAGTTTATTATGAATATTTCAAAGAAAGAGACCTAGTGACAAAACATTACGCACACAAGCATTTTTACCCGCGACGGAACGGCGACTGTATATGTGTTTGGGGTGAGAGGTTGTTTGTTTGTTTGTTTGTTTGTTTGTTTGTGTGTTTGTGCAAATTACTATGTCAATTATTTCCAAAACTATAAGTCCGATTTTGATACGGTTTTCTATGATAGGTTAAGGTTCAATTGGCGTATGTTTTTAGATATGTCTTATTGCCTTAACTCACCAGGGGGCGCTGCAGTAAGCATTTTACGTGAAAACGAATGTTTTCAATTATCTCAAAAAATAGTAGTCCGATTTCGATAGATTTTCAGTGATAGATTCAGGTTTAATTGGTGGATGTTCTTAGATATGTTTTATCGTGTCAAACCACCAGGGGGCGCTGCAGTAAGCATTTGTTTGTACTTTTTTTGTATTTATTTGTCTAAAACCGAAACTACTGGTTCGATTGAAAAGAGTTTTCAGAAAAAGATTTAGCTTTGCTTGATGCATATTTTAAGATTTTTCTTTTGTTGTTACGGGGAAATCTCACTAGGGGGCGTTGTAGTAAACATTTGTTAATGCAGATCAAAAACTACTAAACCAATTTAGATGAAACATTCAAGGATGGGTTCAGGCTTAATTGGTGCGTCTTTTCATATATGCGTTATGGTGACCACTCATCAGGGGGCGCTGTAGTAAGCATTTGTTTGAGTTTTTTTGTGTAAAACCAAAATTTTTCTTGTATTTATTTGTCTAAAACCGAAATTACTAATCCGATTGGCTAGAGTTTTCAGAACTAGATTCAGTTTTGTTTGATGCATATTTTAAGATTTTTGTTTTTTTGTTACGGTGAAAATTCACCAGGGGGCGCTGCAGTAAACATTTGTTTATGCAGAGCAAAAACTACTAGTCCGATTTAGATGAAACTTTCAACGATAGGTTCAGGTTTAATTGGTGCTTCTTTTCATATATGCGTTACGGTGACCACTTACCAGGGGGCGCTGCAGTAAGTACATTTGTTTGTGTAAAACTAAAACTACGAGTCCGATTTGAATTCAGTTTTCAATGATAGATTCAAGTTTACTTAGTGCATATTTTCATGTATGTGTCATGTATGTTTACTTAGTGCATATTTTCATGTATGTGTCAACTCTCTAGGGGGCGCTGCAGTAAGTAGCTGCTTCTATTTTTTTGTGTAAAACCAAAACGACTAGTACGATTGTAAATAGTTTTCAGTATTAGATTCCGCTTTGCTTAGAGCATGTTTTTAAATTTATATTACGGTGACAAGTCACCAGGGGGCGCTGCAGTAAAATATTGTTTGTGCAAAGATAAAATGACGAATTTGATTTGGATGCAGTTTCAATGATAAGCTCAAGTTTAATTAGTGCATGTTCTTGGATATGTTTTATCGTGTTAACTCACCAGGGGCGCTGTAGTAAACATTTGTTTGTAATATTTAATGCAAAACCACAACTACTAGTCCGATTGGGCAGAGTTTTTAGTATTAGAGTTACCTTTACTTGGTGTAAGTTTTTACGTTTTCTTTACTTCAAGAACTCACCAGGGGGCGCTGCATTAAACATTTAATTATGCAAAGCTAAAACTACAAGTCCGATTTGGATGCAGTTATCAAAGATAGCATCAGGCTTAATTAGCGCGTGTTCTCGCGTGTGTATATATGTCATGGTGACACCTCACCAGAGGGCGCTGCAGTAAGCATTTGCTTTTATTTTTTGTGTGAAACCTATTTAGATGCGGTTTTAATTGCTGCGTGTTTTTATATGCCATATCACGAACTACCACGGGGCACTCCAGTATAAATTAGTTTGTTCAAAATCAAAACTACTAGTGGGCTTTGTGATTTTCACTGATTTGGTTAGACTTAAGTTTCGTGGAAATGTTACGGTGACAATCTGCCAGGAGGCGCTGCAATAAGCATTTGATAACCAGTAAGCATTTGGTGTATAACTTCTTTTGGATTTGCATGAAGATTAATATAAAGTATTTCGATATTATGTAATAATATATAATGTATATCTATTCACTTTAAAAAGTTTAAAATAAAAAACAAAATTAAAAATTTTGAAAAAACCCACGACGGTTTAATTGTAATTGTAAAAGGATAAAATAACTATAAATCCCCCGCCTAAAAGAATATATGTAACGATATGATGGGGACGACTTCGTCGGGGGCTGCCAGTTGCAACCTCTATTTTAAATATAGTAGCTAACAGTATAGATTTCGTTTTAAAGTCTTATAGTTATCAAAACTGTAAATTCATATTAATATTTTAATTTTTTGCCAAACCTGTTTTAACAGCAAGAAAACCTATGAGAAGGTTTGTGCAAACTTAAAGTAATGACAGCCCCCGACGAAGCCGTCCCCATCATCTCGTTACATATATTCTTTTAGGCGGGGGATTTATAGTTATTTTATCCTTTTACAATTACAATTAAACCGTCGTGGGTTTTTTCAAAATTTTTAATTTTGCTTTTTTTATACCCAGCTTACAGACTGCATGCTTGAAGTGAACGAAACTAAAATAACCCTTGCATTATAAACATAAATAATTCATGTAACAAAATTAGAATTTATGATTTGTTCAGTTACGATTTTGTCTTATTCACGTATATTCGTATTTATAAACCATTTTTTTAATACGCAAAGGAAAAAATTTGGAACCCTTTTTACAAAAATTATGGGGACGGAGGAGAATGAAAATTGTCTTTACAGCTTATATGAAAAAGAAACTCACAATATCAATATCATTTTTACAAATATAGGAGAAATACATTAAATTTATAAAATAAATATTACACACTTTAACCTAATATATTTGAGTAGAAATATAGTTCCGAATTAGTTTTTTGACATTTACGAAATTTTTACTGTTGCATTACATATTTCGCGATTAAATTTGGTTTTATTGTTTATTGAGTATATTTACAAATTGAGCGTTTGAGGTCAGTTTAATCGTATTTAAGATAGGTATATAATAAATAATCTGCAATTTATTTTAATAAAAAGTTAATTGCTCATAGTTATTTCAAAAACATATATTACAACTAAATTTGAAGTCTGGAATACACAAGGATATTATGTGTATCATCTGCAGGTAAATCTTCACCACAGCAAATATTTTGATATACAATGTGTTCATATTTGTGGCAAATGCAAATAGATGAAATTGTTATTATATTAAAGGGAACCAGTTTGCTGTAAATTTGTTTACAGCCAGCGCTATATTCACATAGACTTTATTACTAAACGTGGCTTGTTTAGGCAAAGATTTAATTGGGAAATTTAAATTAAAATTTAAATGAAAGGAAGAAACTTTTTTCGTTTCATATCATGATTGGGAAATATAACAGAGTTAGGACACTCCGATTTGACCATGTCATACTAACCCCTAATCATCACTTATAGAAGCTTCAAAATAATAAAATTGATTATTTTAAATAAAGTTAATTATAAGCTAGCATCAGGTCTGGTATTAGATTAAATAAAATGCATGGTCGCATTTGATTAGCGAATGAAAATATTTTTTCGGCTCTAAAGGATAAAATAAATGTAGGACACTAAATTGTCATTGCATAATTTATAAAAGTAAAATATTCCTAAAAAATAAATAAATATATCGTTACAATTACTGCTTCATGCTTTTTCCTTTATAGCGGGATAATCAGAGTGAACCTAGTGTCAAGTCACTCCGTTCTCCACTTTCTATCTGAACGTGCGAGCGTGACCTAGTGTGAACGAGTGGCAGAGCAACAAAAACAATTACCATTATTTTATTTTGATCACTAAACATCATTAGTCATATTCACTTTTCCGCATATAAAATATTCTCTTTCCCCAATTTAAATGAAAACTCAGAGCAAAATGTTAATATTAACAAGTAAATAAAAATTCAATCCACTTAGTATTAATATATTTAATATTGCATTGATAGCGCTCGATTTTCTCGAGTATTATATTATGATTTCAATTTAGCTTTTTAAATATGGCTCTCGTGCGTGCCAGTTAAGGACTAGCAGTTTTGCCAATATCTCGTTGAATGCGAAAAATTAACAAAGAAGATTTTTCTAAAAGAAAAAAAAAAGCAGCTTTTTTTGTAATGTACAGTAGTCATAGAGAACTTAGTACCAAGACACTCCGTTCTACACTTTGTGCCTAAAAACGAAACACTGCGTGTTCAATAGCGCAGTGTAACACTACGCTTTGACTTTTGCAGATTTTTTTTTGTTTTTTTTAGCTTCACGCTGTATCCAGCACATAGCAGGGTAGGCGGAAGGAATCTAGTGTTAAGACACTCCGTTCCCCGCTTTCCGCTCAATTCGGAAGCATTGCGTGTTAAGTGGCGGAACTTAACGCCGCGCTTTGCCTCGATACCAGAGCGAAGAAAATAGAAATATTAAATATGTCTACTCCTCGAGTGGGAATCGAACCAACCAGTCGTTTTCAGTAACACGCTTGTGCCACTGGGCCACGACTGGCCCCAACTACAACAACAACTGGACTTTTCTGAAATAATTCATTAAAAGGATTGTATATAAGAGAGATATGCATAAATCTGCATTTACAACTGAATTTATTATACTTTTATAACCATATATTAATAATGTACAAAGTTTGTCACTAAACCAAAAATATTTAGCAAAGTATGATAACGTACAGTTTAATTCTATTACATTTAATATATTTACATAAAGGACTATACACGAACAATGGACAATTAAGATTAATAGGGTGGGAACTTTATGTGGTAGGGTTTCGTAGATTGGAAAGGACCGTCTTAGTCACATTCACACAGAGAATGGTCCTTGGCCTTGATCCTTGTTCAAGGCGCAGATGACAAACGACGACAATAAAGCAAGAACATCGCCTCTAGAAACTAATGTTTTAGAGTGAAATTTAAGTTGTAAAATATTTAGATTTAGACCGTCGTAGTGCAGTGGGATAGCGTCTGGCTGTAAACGTGACAGTTGTGGGTTCTGATTCCACTCGGAGGTTTATAAACCGCTCTCATACGTAAACAAAGTGCGGCGTTAAGTTACACCTTTCAATACGCAATGTATCAATTACGAATAGAAAGTGTATTTTGAAGAACAGAGTATTTTGACACCAGATCATCTATGACTACCCTGTTAAGTGGAAAAAGTGAAAAAGGGAAAAAGTGAAGCAATATAAAATAGTTTTTTTTTCACGCTGTATCCTGCACACAGTAGGGTAGGGAACCTAGTGTCAAGACACTCTGTTTCTCACTTTCCGTCGTACGAAGGCATTGCCTTTTAAGGGGCGGAACTTAATACCACGCTTTTCCACGACACCAGAGCAAAGAAAATGGGAGTAATAAATATTTCCACTCCTCGAGTTGGAATCGAACCCACAACCAGTCGTTTCACAGACACACTTTGCGCCACTGCCCACTTTGTGCGACTGGCCCCATAGGATAGAATTTATAATCAAAAATAAATTTAGAGACCTAAAATATTATAATTTTATCTTATACTCGTATATTTATTATTCGACCCGACTGGGTAGAATAATAAATATAAGTTGTAAGTTTTGTCACATTTTTATCGTAAAATAATTGAGACATGTTTGTTTTTAGAATAATCATTTATATATCAAAAGACACGTAATAAAACATGGATTCTTATTTTAATTATTATTATTCAAAATTTGATTTTGTACACAGGCCTTCAACCTGCGCGGCCAGGTCCATGTCAATATCGGCAGCTGCTTTGATCAAGGATGCCTTGAATGACTCCACATTAGGACGGCGTGTTGAGCAGGCTCTTTCTCTAAGTATTGCCTTATTTTGTAATCCAACGGATTTAAGTCTAGACTGGAGAGCCAATCTTCGTGCCGGATGAAGTCAAATTTGCGTGCCGCTAGCCAGTCAGCCTGCCTCCTTTAGCTCTATGAGCTGGTGCAGAATATTGCTCGAATACCCAGGGTTTGTTATTGAACATTGCATGAGAACCTGGTTCCACAAGGTTCGCGAGGACTTTGATACACAATCGCATTTATTCTTACGCCTTTGTCACAAAAATGTACCTAACCAAACCATGAGTGAGGATGGGAAATGACCTCGCTGAACACGAGGAATACGGTTGCTGGCCTTCACTGCTGTGGGCGTTCACCTTATGATTTTGTTTATTGTAGCTCTCCTCCACGGTAAAATATTTTTCGTCTGAAAAGAGAATTTGACGGTGCTTTTTTCCCGCGTACAGCTTCAACAAAACGCGGGATCTCTTCGCTCTCTTCGCTCATGTCCATTAGACGCGCATCTAAACGATGTCCTTTTTTTTCTGCAATAGGCTCGTAGCCCTTGGTCTACATTCAACATCCTTTTGACCGTGGTTCTGCTTAACCCCATTTGAAGGGCTAACAGTTTTTGCTTGAGTGTGGGATTTCTTTGAACTCGCGCCTTCACAGCTTTTATCACTGCTGGCGTGCTAACAGAGCGAAGACGAGCACTTCTTTTTCTATCTAAGGAACTTGAGTCCTTATTATACCGTTTGATGGTACAATAATTAAACCTTTGGTTAAATTCATTTTTTTAGTACATCGACGCATATCGATGTACCGCGATAACCGCGACACGGTCTTCTTTAAGCGTCCACTCCACTATATTTAATAATACGGCAAATATGAAAAACTACACATTCTTATTTTCGCAAAAGATTCTAAATTCAAATTTATGAAACATTTTTGTGGCCAGCATTGCATAATTGTTGTCCATAAAAGTTTATATTGTGTGACAGAACTTATGATCTGACTAAGTATAGAGTACAATATTATACGAGACATTTCAAGATAATGAGGGTACACAACTTTCTTACCAACTATAAATGGAGCTAAATTAATAATACTACTACTAAATTAGATAGAGCTTGCTAGGTCAAGGGAAAAAATCGAAACTCGTTAAGTACTGAACACAAGATTTATTGCAATACGATGTAGAATATTAAGAGATTTTATGATATATTATTATTGTTATTTTTAATTTATTTAAAAATATTTTTAGCAGTTTTATGCTCTTTTTCTATAGAGAAGTAGAGTAAGAAAACTTAATATAAAGACACTCCATTCTTCATATATATATAATATGAAGATATTCCATATATTATAAGATATTCCATATATTATAAGATATTCCATATATATGAAGATATTCAATATGAAGATATTCCATCAGAAATCAAGACAAGATTGAGTGTCGAGTGGCGGAACTCAACTACGCGCAACTACGCTACTTAGGTACCAGAACGAAGAAATGGAAATAATATGTAATCATTTCCCCGAGTGGGGTTCAAACCCATTCATCGCGATTACAGTCAGACCCAGACCGACTGGGCCACGACGACTTTTACAGTTAAATTATATAACTTTCGTAAATGCAAACACTATCATATAATGTAATAAACCTACGAAATAAAGCGTAAAGTATGATACACTGATACACTTTCCACATCACGATATTAAAAAAGTTTTGAAATTACTGGTTCTGTAAACGTTGTCAAATAAATGTCATATTTTTCTACATTTTTGTACGTTCCTAACAAAGTAAAGTAAATAAGGACGAACCCATTGCGCTGCTTCACAGAAATTTCATAACCATCGGAAAGCAAAAGAAAATTTAGGATTTGAAGTTAAAAAATTTATGAGCAAGGCGGCACAGTTGGCTTAAATACAGTAATGGCTTTTTGATGTGGAAAAGTACAACATTTTTTGTCTGAATTGAATGTTTGAATTTAAATAATTATATAAGTAATTGATCTATAGTATAGATTCTATACTAATGTAATAAAGAGGTAAAGCTTATAACTTTGTTTGTAAGAGTTAACCTTCAGAAATACTGAAATGATCATGAAAAATCTTTCAATATTAGTAAGTTACACTATTCAGGCTATATTTTCGTATGATTAAATAGAAAGTTCAGAGAATTCTATAGGGGCTCAAATAGGGGATAAACGCTACAGATAACACGGCCGCGTGAGTTCGCTGGTATGATATATAGAAGCATTAAAATCAGTTTGTTTGCTATTGCTACATAAGTACTGGTACTTCCGCGCATAAAATACGACTACCTTAGAAACGTCAACCTAAACTTATGGCATTTTATAATTTTACACATATATTTGACATTTATTTTATATCTATAATATGTCTATGTCTGCTTGTAATATTAAAATAGCCACTTTTTACTAAATGCGTATGCATACACGGGAAATATACCGAAATAACATTTATGCTATTTTATCTGTCTGTTTGTTCCAGCTAATCTCAGGAACGGCAGGACAGATTTTGACAGGACTTTCACTGACAGCTAACTGATGTAATAGAACGCAACTTAGGTTACGATACGATAGGCTATTTTATTGTGTTTTTTTGCTGAATTCCATGCGGATGAAGTCGCGAGCACAGCTTATGTCAAGTGTACGTTACATTTATTTTATTAATTTAATGTATTTCTAATTCTTAGCAATTGAAAACTTACATATTAATTGTTACCAATTATTACTATACTAGCAACTGCCCGCAACTTCGTTTGCGTGGCCTTTATGACTATAATATACCTACTACTTTTCTATTGCTACCTTACATTGAAATTTGGGGTCAAAATTATAATAGATTGGCGAGTCCGTCTAAAACCGAATTCGAGACACTGCATATTGCATGCCAGTATTCAACGTCCCATTTAGCCTTTTGGGCAGAAAATAAAAATTCAAATATAGCCGTACCATCGAAGGAAAACTCAATAATGAAAACATTTAGTTCAGACGCTATCTGAAGAAATGAAAATGAAAGTATAATTATTCCCCAGAATGGAAATCGAACCCATAACCATTGTATTGCAGTCAGACACTATTCCAGTGCACGATGGCAGCTTCAAGTACGTATTCAAATATTTCTCAAAATATAAACAATACTTAGAATAACACCTATAACCTTTTTTTTAGAGTCAGACACTTTGCAATTACGCCACTGTTTTCTTTTTTTTTTTTTTTATGGAATAAAGGAGGCAAACGAGCTGAAGGCCCACCTGGTGTTAAATGGTTACCTTCGCCCAAAGACATCCACAACATTAAAGTTATGGATGCGTTGCCAGCCTTGGGAATGTAGGACAGAAGGAGGGAGGAAGGACGGGAATAGTGGGAATAGGGAGACCTGGCTTACATGCCATCGAACCGGAACACATCATAAGATATTTGGCGGTTCGTCTTTGACATGATAGTGGTCGCGAGCCAGTCGGAGAATGAATCTCCTACCAAAAAACTGCGCTACTGTGACTAGCATTAACTTTGTATACTTTATTTTTTAATTATTCATCCTTATACATATTGATAGGATTTATGTTGAAGCTACAGAGCTTCAACATGGAAGTAGTATGATATATAAAGTCATGAGGTCCACACAAACAGTTACGTGGACCTCACGACTTTATATATCATACTACTTTCATATACTACGTTGACATTGAACGTTGAGCCCGAAGTTATAACAGCTTCACTTTGTAAAGACACAAGTTATTACTATTTCGTTATAGGAGAGTATTTTTTTAGCTTTCTGGGACTACCTAGTCAAGACATTCCGACTTCCACTTTGCACCCTAAACTGAGACATTGCGTGTTAAGTGGCGTAATTCAATACCGCGCTTTGTCTTTATTACTAGAGCGAAAAAATGAAAATTAAAATAAAATCATTCCCCTGAGTGGGAATCAATCCCACATCTATCGTGCTTACTGATTTCTACTATATTCACATTTAAACTTAAAACGTATACGTTTTTGAAGACTAATGAAATTCCATTCTCCGTTTATACCCCAATTCGAGATAACGTATTGTATGCGGATACTAAACGCTCCGCTTTGTCTTTCTAGAGTAAAAATATAATAATAATTTAAGTATAACTATTTCATTACGAGGAAATCGAATCCACAATAGACGCTGTCCCATCCTGTCTTGCCCTATTATTTTGCCACCAAACTGCCTCTCGTATATAACATTTTTACTAATGCGGCATTTTCTCATTTTTATTGCTTAGCTCAGAAGGTCAATCGTGGTTATTAATTAAATTTCCGAGATCTTGAATCATTTCAATGGAAAATGCCTATTACGTTCAACAGGTTTTCAAAAAAAATTATGTCATTGCAAAATGCACATCACGTTGAAAAATTTTGTTATGGCAGCTTCTACGTATATCTCATATTTTAGCTGGACTTTTATAGTTCTTCATCAGGTGTTCCACATCCGAAAAAAAAATATTTCATTGCAAAATGCTCATCACGTTGAACAAATTTTGTTAAGACGGCTTCTCTATATATCTCATATTTTAGCTGGACTATTATAGTTGTTCGTCAGGTGTTCCAAATCCAAAAAAAAGTTACGTCATCGCAAAATGCACATCACGTTGAACAAATTTTGTTAAAACGGCTTCTCCGTATATATTATATTTAGGCAGATCTGTTATGATTCTAGGTCAGGTGTTCCATTCTTTGAATTAAAAAATAGCCTATAGCCTGCTCAGGGATAATAGCTATAGAAAAGAAAAAGTTTCATTCAAATTTGTTCAGTAGATCAAAAGATGTGCGCGCACAAACAGACAAACAGACAGACAAAAATTTCAAAAATGATAGATGATAGATTCTATTACTATTTTTAAGTCCCTCTGAGTTGGTTTTTCGTTAAAATATTCAATGTACAGACACAACTTTTTTACAGATTTATTATAGTATAGATAATAATTTTACATACCAGAAATATGATATAATTTATTAATTTAAATAACTTCGCCAGTTGAAATTCCAAATTATTTATAGAATACAAATAATTTGGTAAGCATTTCAATTGATTATTTTTCCGCATCACGTTATAATTTTAAGTAGCGACGCTCGCAATTTATCCGCATGCCACAACTATTATATCTGTTTGGTATTTTTGGACGGCCCGCTTGCTCGCTTAAAATAAGTGACTTATATTTTTATATGAATTTAATTCATCTCCGTAGGATTAATGGGCACCTTATTTAAAAAAAAAATGGCAGCGTAGATTTGACCTCTCAACATAAACTGTCCTTGTGAGAAAATTCATCGAAATCGGTTGAGCGGCTTAGATTTTTCATACAAACTTTACCACCATTACAGGGTTGAAAATCACCATTTTCAACCCTGCAGTGATTTTTGATTAAAAATGTAGCGTATGTTTGCCCCTGTATCTTCAATTATTTTCATTTTGAGTTCCATCTAAATCGGGCTAATGGTTTAAACGTGAAAGCGTAACATAGAGACAAAGAAACAAACAAACCTTTATAATAATAACATGGAATTTATGCAAATTGTATTTCGACTAGGGAAAATATTATAAAAATAAGTAAAATATATGATTTTGCAAGTTTTTTTCCAGCTTCACACATTATTTTCCGCACACAGCAGTGTAGGCAGAGGGAACCTAATGATAAGACACTCTGTTCCCCACATTCTGCCTAGCATGTTAAATGGCGGAATTTAACGCCACGCTCGATGCCTCGACACCAGATCGAAGAAATTAGAGATATTTCCACTCGTTGAGTAGGAATAGAATACAATCAGTCGCTTAATAGTCATACTATGTGCCTCTGCGCCAAGACTGGCCCCTGATTGACAAAATTGTTAACATAATGCCATTACTATACAGGTAGAAGTATTCTTAAGAAGAAACATAAAAAACCTTTATATTTATAAACTTGTTAGATATTCTGTAAGAAAATTAGTCAAGCGGAAGTAAACCGGTGTTTATCTTGCTAAAAGCGTAAATTATAGCCAACGTTTGAGAGCAAAGAACGCTATTGTAAGTCTGGTATTCCGTATAAGACCAATAAGTAAGTAGCTAGCTACTGCCGAGTACCGACCTTGATACCCTTACAGTGACGAAACAAAGCCGGATAAATTTATTTTTACTCAGCTATATAATAGATAATAATTGTGCTTTGACAATGAATATGGTATTATACTTGTTCATGTTTGAGCTTTGACTTTTATTTATAACATTTTAAAACCATTAACTAAAACGTTAGTTCGAAAAAAAGGTAACTTTACGATATTTTCCGTTTAACTTAGTTAGAGAGAACGACCTGGGTCAAGGCAACAAATCGAAATATTGCATGTTGATGTCGACGTGCCTTAGTGGGACAACATGACATTGCGGGTACAATTTCCACTAGTAGGAATTTATTTTTATTTCTCCACTCTGGTAGAAAGGCAAGAGGCAGCGTTGAGTTTCGTTTCTCAACACGCAATGCCTTAATTTTGGGTGATAAGTAAAGAAGGAAGTGTTTTGATATTAACACTTTCTGACTACACTGCAATACAGAAAAAAGAGTGTATCTGAGTGACAAAATTTTTCTGTTAAAAAAAAATGTCTGTACTTAATCATTCCTGGGAAAATTCCAAATGGGATTCGAAATTATAATCGATAATGTTACAGTCAGACGCTTTACGCTACCTGTATCGCTATTACAATATAGCCTAACGGTGTCTATTGCGAGAAGTTATGATATGATCAATAATTTCAAATTTCCATCATACAAATATATATTATTTATAAAACATACAGTTTCACAACAACGGAAAATTATATACAAAAGCAATAGATACTTATAAAACCATAATACCAACCAGTAAAAGATACTTTATAACAAGTAACAGAAATAGAAGCGTACATTGTTACCGCAAAATGTTTTAACAATTATATTCAACAACTGTTTAGCTAAAACATTATCAAAGTAAATGGAACGTAACAAAGAAAGCGTTTTGTACAAATTGAATGCCTAATTGCCAACATTAGCAAAGGCATTCAACAAATAGATTCACCTAGAAGAATGGGGTGAGTGGAACACGTTCACATGCGATATAATTTATCACCCAGGAAAAGTACAGTTATGGTATTTACACATTATTATTATTGTGTGTTCCATAAATTCTTGTACCTAAGACAAAGTGCCAAAGTAAAGTTAAGTTTACGCCACTTAACATACTATAATGTCTTCATTTCGGACAACAGAGTATCTTGACACTAGGTTCTCATTGATTGATTACCTTGCTACTCGGAGTTAGCGTGATACTGACGTATTCGTATTCTGATACGTCATAACTATAATAAAAAAGTTGTAAATTATTTTAGTGGAAAAGCAAGGATAATTTCAAGTTAATGCAAGGTGGAATGCGTGGATTCCAAATATTGAAAAATTACATACAAAGTAATTTTACTTTTACAAGGTGGGTCTTATGCCAGAACATGAATGATATAAAGCAACGAACGAACAAAAAAGAAGCATAAAGCAGTAAAGATCATTATGTCGTGTTATAAAAGAGAATTTCATTTTCAACATATAAATTATGGATCGCGCTTTTGAACGAGGTTTCCTTTAAAATATCATATATATTTAATGTTCAAAGCCTTCCAGTAGTTTTTTATTTATTTGTATGAATTAAATTATTGTTCGTATATGCATCAAAAAGTAAATAAAGTTGTTTACATCGATTATAATCTTTAAATGTATATAATTAACCTCGGATTATTGCTGTTGGATAACGAATTGTCTTGGCAATAAGGTTTCTGTATATTCTGCTATGCGGGAAAAAACGTGAAGCTGTTTCTTATCATTAGTATTTATAAAGTACTAGCGGCATTGTGCCTTCGCCGCGTGAACTACATAACTGTTATATTGCAACCCTAGGCAGAGGGAACCTAATGTGAAGACACTCCGATCCCCAATTTCCGCCGAATTCGGAGGCATTGTGTGTTAAGTGGCGGAACTTAACACCGCGGTTTGCCTCAATAGATCTTTAGAGGTTGATTTTTGAAAAATAAGTAGCCTATGTTCGACCATGGATTATTTCCTACTTTCATTCTAAATTTCATCCAAATCAAACTGATAGATTAGCCATGAAAGCGTAACATACTTTGGTATTTATAATATAAGTATGGATTTTAAATAAATAATAATGTAGACCTATAGTGATTTACTGGTCTACTGAATTTAAAGTTTACAATTGCTACAACAAACAAATTATAACTTTTAAAAATGAATATACTTCAAGTGAAATTTTAACTCTATTAACTTCTAAATATTTTAGGCAAAAACTTTTTACAAATTTTTTAAGATACCTTTAAGTAACAAAAAGTTTCCAAGAATAACCATGAACATTTTTGTAAGAGAATGTAAATAGATACGGCGAAATGTTCGCTTTTCAATAAATACATGATAAGTTACCTAATTAAACTTTGATACAGTGCTGATTCTGCTAAATAGAAACTAAGGAAACACATGTAATAACAATTTGCATTTTTTTTTAATTATAAATAAAAATATATAAAAAAGTAACCCAATTATGATATAAACCCACAACTGTCATAGTTAACTTGTCATTTTCTCAATTGTGCTACGAAGACGTCATCTTAATTAGTTCAATTTTTCAAACTTTTGCTACAGCTAAACTTTTTTCTTTGTTTTCAAAAGTATTGAAATAATTCTATCTGTGAATGAATATCGATAAAAATGATACTATTATAATTCGGCAGCAGTTTTACGCTTTCCCCGCATAGTGGGGTAGTGAGATAGTGTCAAAACACTCCTCCCTCCATCGTGGCGCAGTGTCTAACTGTAAACACATTGGTCGCGGGTTTGATACCCACTCAGATGAAAAATAAAATGATTATATATTACTTTCATTACTCCGGTGGCGTACCTAAAACAAAGGGTGGCGTTGAGTTCCATCATTTAACACTCAATGTCTTGATTTCGGGCAGAAAGTGGAGAACGGAATACATTGACACTAAATTCCTCTGATTACCTTGCTTTGGGGGGAAAAGCGAAAATCTGAATAAATATATACGATTACTTATAGCAACATTTTAATGATGATATATTTATATATATTGTAATATTATAAATAGATTTGTAAATAAAATTTAAGTCCACAATCTATTGCCCCATATTGATGGGGCACATAAATTAAACTGGTTTTAGTTAAATAGAATGTTAAACCATTATACGTTCACAGACCCAAAAAGCCAGTCGTGGCCCAGTGGCACAAGCGTGTGACTGTAAACGACTGGTTGTGGGTTCGATTCCCACTCGAGGAGTGGAAATTATATTTCCATTTTCTTCGCTCTGGTGTCGAGGTAAAGCGCGGCGTTAAGTTCCGCCACTTAACACGCAAGCCTCCGAATTCGGCGGAAAGTGGGGAACGGAGTGTCTTAACACTAGGTTCCCTCTGCCTACCCGTGAAGCTAAAAAAAAAAAAAAAAAAAGACCCAAAAAATACTATAATATATTTTAAATCACCCTGAAAGCTTGACTTATTATCGAAACGACGAACAAAAAGCTATATACAAAGCTCAGTATAAATAGATGCTTTAAAGTCTTCATTAATTTAACATAAGAATAGCAAAACAAAATAATTCCTCAACAATTATAATATATAAAATAAGCTACAGTGTTATTTTAAGATAGCTTTGATATATTTTTATGCCTCGAGAGCTAAATTTCACAATAAATCTAGCCCATTGTGGGGTACAAAAGGTGTTTGTTATATGTACTGTACTACACACTGTTACGTTCATATTATTCACTGTTTAAAAACTAAACTTTTTAAACTGTGTCGTTATTTTAGTTGAGAGCATTGAATAAAAATAATATAGTGATTATTTAAATATGTTATTTGATTTATATGAAGTTATATTTATATTATTTAAAGCGTTTAATGAGACCTGTTAGAAAAGTCATCGTAGCGTAGTGGGAATGTGTCTGACTGTTATTGCGATTGGTCGTGGGTTCGATTCACACATTCATCGTTTCGCTCAGGTATAAAGATAAAATATGGGGTTGTGTTTTAACACGTAATAACTCCATTTTAGATGGAAAGTTGAGACCAGAGTATTAGACTACGCGGAAAAAAGCGTGAACCTGTTTCATACGTCTAACATTTGGTGTCAAAAACGTATCTATCAATCATTACAGTCGATGATATATCAGCCAACCCAATATGAAGACTACAAAAATAGTAAACTTTAGTTTAATTTAAAACATAATTTCATTTGAGTTTTGAATAGCAATACATGTCAATATCATTTAAACGTTTTAATTAAATGATATTAAGGCAAAATGGATTCGAACCAACATATGTATGTGTAATGTTTAATTATTTAAAGAAAAATAGTAAACTGTTAATTGTAAAAGTACTTTTAAATGAGCAACTTTATTTAAGTTGTATTAAAAAGTATCAAATTCTGTATCAAAACTCACTACTATTTCCTTCTTCGCTTTGCGTTACTGTTACAGACATATGTATGTATATGTATGTTGAATAGCGGACTTAACGGAATGGAGAAGTCAAAATAATTGAAACAGTCATTTCTAAGTAAAATTGAACCCACAACCGACGCGTTTACATTCATCTCCTGTCCCACTATGCCATGATGGTCTCATTAACTTGGAAATAATTATTGCTATATATTTAATAACAATTAGTAGGGGATGTGTAGCACTAAAAGCATCTACTGTGACGTCATGGCACGAACGCTACGACTAAATTTATCAGGTCATACCACAAAATGGCAAGCTACGTGATATTATATATTATTATTATTTTTATAAATATATATAAAATTGATTTTTAAATGTTTTATTAATTTGAGTAAAAAGTCTTAAGATATTAAATAATAATAATTAAAACATTAATGTAAAGCCATAATGAATTGCAAAATAATATCATAACGTTTAAAAGTTATTTAGACGAGAATAAACTAAGAATGTGTATTTTATTATAGAACAAGTTATATACTATTTTAACCAGTTAAACTTAAAGTAGTACATGAGAAGAAATTATCCATATTCTTATTCAATCAACCCATTCTTTATGAATATTCCACTCAATAAATATTTTATTTTTAAAATGTTATTTATATACTTAGGTTTTTTTTTCAGCTTCACGCTGTATCCCGCACACAGCAGGGTAGGCAGAGGGAACCTAGTATTAAGATACTCCGTTCCCCACTTTCCGCCGAATTCGGAGGCATTGCTTGTTAAGTGGCGGAACTTAACGCCGCGCTTTACCTCGACACCAGAGCGAAGAAAATGGAAATATTAAATATTTCCACTCCTCGAGTGGGAATCGAACCCACAACCAGTCGTTTTACAGTCACACGCTTGTGCCACTGGGCCACGACTGGCCACACTTAGGAAATTGAGAATCATTTTTAGAAAATGAATAAAAAATTGTAATAATTTAATTCATCTAGTAACGTGTAAAAAGTTGTGGTATTTGAACCATCACCAGTTGTAAAACGTCAGTCGTCGATACAACCAGTTGTAGACCGCATGCCTTAGCGGCCAGAGTACGTGGTCGGTTTCGAAGAGGAGCGAGTACAAATCCCGCTCCGTTAAAAAATTGAAATGTTTCTAAAAATATTTTTGAACATTTTATTGTAAACCTGATCACATAGAAATACTGGCACGGTCGTTCTTAATAGAAATTATTAAAACAAAAGCAGCTTCAGATTTTTCTGAATAGCAGAGCGGGAATCAGAGAGAATCTAGAGTCAAGACACTCCGTGCGCCACTTTCCGCCCGAAGTTGAGACATTTTGAATGCCGAAAGTCAACGCCGCGCATCTCTTACTAGACCAATAAAATAAATAAAACCATTCTCACGAATGAGAATTATGCAACAATGGCCATAAACTTTAATTATAATATACATACTTTAATTTATGAACTAAATAGAGTTTTCAACCGTACAGCATTAACTTAGCATATTAGTTTTAACTTTAAGTTTATAACTTAGCACGCTCATTCGAGTTCTCATTCTAGTTTCGAGTTCCCTAAGGGAAACGTTTAATCTTATATTCTTTCCGTATCTAAGATCTCATTACATTCGAGAATTTTAACCAGAAATGTAGAGTACATTTTGTCACGTCCTCTGTGAAATTTGAAACAATTTATGTTGAAATGACTTTTATTTGTTACGAAATCACTTTTTAATATAAAACTAGTGGCAGTTGATGCATAAAATATTAGTTGCTTTAACAACTTGTACGTTACTGTATTAAGTTTATGTATTTGTGAAGAAGTTTATTCAACTAACTTAATGCATTTTTGTAAAGTATATTATACTTTCAAGTAAATGAGTTGACAGGAGGGAATTAAAATCTTACAAAATTCTATCCTTTTCATTTATTCAGCAGTTGTAATAGAACGCTTATCTAGCAGCATTCGTTAAAGGAAAAGTTTCAGACGGACTCTGTGAGACTTAAAATAGCTAGGTCCAAGTTTATCTGTGTATGTTTGCCTTAAAAATGCAATGGAAACGAAATGAAGGATAGCATATTTATCTCCACTTTGATAAGTTTTACAGTGTAAAAAAATCAAACTAGCTAAAAATGAAGTAAACAAAATAAAATTATGCTTTTTATGTCTCATACATCTTTTCACTTCGATAATCATAGAGGTTAATCGTTAATGTGACAAACATTAACCCATTGAAGTTTACAAAACTTTGTATACTTCAATGGGTGATTATGAAATTTGGGTTCAGTACATATCACTTTATAGCAATGGATTTATAACTTAGCTGTCCTTCCTTTTTTAGATTCAGGCTTAATCCCTAGCGTGGTAATCAGAGAGAATAGTAAGTTAAACGGTACGTTACGGTACTTGCATACTTCTTTCACCTCGTCCACTGCTATCAACCTTCGTGACTTTTCAGTATTGTCAATACTGTATTCTCGTAGGTCAATCGAGGTCTCTCTCTTATCACATAACTTCCTTAACTAATATCTCAAAAATAAGTAATTACTCACATCGACTTCAATTCCTGGGATTGGAAAAATTTTAAGTGGCGGCACATCTCTAGGCGAGTACCGGCAGAACTCCCGGTCACCTCGGTACCACTTAACTTGGTACAGATCTTCTTTTTCCAAATCGTACATACACCTGATGACAGCGGGCTTCCCTCGCTCCACAGCCTCTGGTATAACCATGTAGACATTTCGAAGACATAATGAACCTGTCAATAGAAATGAGTATGAGTATAATATACTTAAAGCCATCGTAGCACAATGGGATAATGTGTGAGTGTCAAACCGTTTGATCGTGAATTCAATTTACACTCGCGAGAATTATCATTTTTTCGCTATAGTACCTAAGACAATACACAACGTTTCCATTTCGAGCAGATAATGCATCTTATCACTGGGTTCTATTAGATTTTTCTACTAACGGAAAAAAGCAAGTAACTAAAATCTTATTTACCGTATCGATATACTTTAAATTTCATTAAAAACAACTTAATTAAAAATGATCCCAATACGCACAATATATATTTTATTTTAAATCCACCTCGTGTTTTCATTTGTACTGATATGAATTATTTGTAACTACCATCATTTTCAGTAGACAAAAAGTAAATAAACAACTTTTAATAAAAATCAGACACATTAATAATAGAGTTTTAATATAAGTATGATATTGTACGTTAAACCGTAATAATATTTTTGTATATATAACTTCAAGCTGTATCCTGCACACAGCAGGGTAGGCAGAGGGAACCTAGTGTTAAGACACTCCGTTCCCCACTTTCCGCCGAATTAGGAGGCTTGCGTGTTAAGTGGCGGAACTTAAAGCCGCGCTTTACCTCGACACCAGAGCGAAAAAAATGGAAATATAATTTCCACTCCTCGAGTGGGAATCGAACCCACAACCAGTCGTTTACAGTCACACGCTTGTGCCACTGGGCCACGACTGACCACTTATTTTTAAACGGTTTTATTTAGCTCACCCCGTTTGTTTTATTCTTGGGTCAAATTTAGTAATTCAAATTTCACCCTCTTCCTGTCAACCGATTAATCTGAAATTTTGTATACACTTTGGATTTTGGTGACAATATAATTATGTTTATTCATTATCATTATAAATTCAAGATGGCCGCCGTTACAAAATGGCGGATAATTTAGGTTTCATTAATCCCATCAATATGGGTATCAAATGAAAGGGCTCAACAAGCAGAATACAATATACTATAAAAAATTGAAATCCAAGATGGCGGCCTCTACAAAATGGCGGATAACTTAGGTTTTATCAATCCCATCAACATGGGTATCAAATGAAAGGTCTCAACAAGTAGAATACAATTTACTATTCAAAATTAAAATCTAAGATGGCCGCCGCTACCAAATGGCTGATAACAATATTTTATCAATCCCACCAATATGGGTTTCAAATAAAAGGGCTTGACAAGAAGAATACAGTGCACTACACAACCTCAATATTTAAGACTAGACGTCAAACAATACCCAGCAGTGGGATAAAATGTAGCCTATGTTACTCCTGAAGGTTAAGTCTATCCCTGTGCCAAATTTCATTCAAATCGGTCCAGTAGTTTTTAGTTTCTAAACTCAAAAACTAGAAAATAAAAATAGGTAAAAAAACTTTTTAAGTTAAACGGTTTTATGTTAAACATACATTGCAATGTTTAATATAAATGTACTAAAAACCAAAAAATAATAAAATTGATACAGTCGTGGGAATTATAAACATATGCATAGACTAGACTAAAATAAAACCGTGGGGCACGTCAATTGTCTACAATCGTTGATTAAAATGTTTGTTTTGTAATGTTACACTATAATTAGGCAGTTGTTCAACCGACAACGATGGACGTGTGATAAGTAGGGCTAGAATGTGGAAACAAGTTAGCAAGCTCGATTAAGCGAGTTTTAGGGTTTCATAATGTTGAGCGAGTAGTACTTTTATCATAAGTTTTTTTCGATTAAAGACAAACTACGAGCAGTGAAACGATTCCTCGCTAGCCAGCAAAATAGTAAGTAATTTGCGCACCGTCTGCGGGCCAACTACCTAACGACGAATTAAACGATTCTTCTATCGCACATTAAGTCTATAATTTGTAGACAATTGACGTGCCCCACGGTTTTATTTTAGTCTAGTCTATGCATATGTTTATAATTCCCACGACTGTATCTATTTTATTATTTTTTGGTTTTTAGTACATTTATATTAAACATTGCAATGTATGTTTAACATAAAACCGTTTAACTTAAAAAGTTTTTTTACCTCATATTTTTGTTTATTCTATTATATATTATGTAAATCTTAGAGGTTAGGTAAGTTTTTTATATCGTCCGCGTAAGAATGTCCAATGATCAGACAAACAAAATACACAACAAAATTCATATTTTATATGCTTATAATATAAGTTAGTAATCTAAAAAAACATGCAAACAAACTTGGCAGAAGTTAGTAGTCCATAAATAAATAAACTATATCCTTCGACTGGAAAACGAAATGCTCTGTTTTAATATTAAAACATTATTTTAAAAGTGATATAGTATTAGTACTATCCCACTATTATTATTTGATAAAATACATCTCGTTTAGCTATAATATGTAGGTATATTTTTTTTATAATCTCCTATTTTTAATAGGTTTAATCTAATTTCTGACAACTCAAAAAATAATAAGGCCATCTTCTCATCATAAAACTTTTTCAACTTCTACCACCCCTTGAAGATTGAGAATCCAATCTAACACAGGACAACGCTATCCTAAATTTATATTTCTAGCTCCAATAGTTCTGGCTTCACGATAATATCTCTTTCAGCTTCAAAGGACGCAAATGTAAATCAAACAATTTTGGCAATAAGCTGAAAGTAAGAAATATCTTTTGCACGATAATTTTGTTATAATGATTTATTCATAAAAAGCTTTTAAGCTATTTTAAATATTAAATACGATCTGTAAATATACTTCTTGTACTTAAGATTTAAGATACCTTACAAATGTGTGTAATATTCTAATATTATTGTACATATTTTAATTATGTGTCTCTCTTGTGTATTCTATATCCTTGTGTGCAATAAAGTATTATTCTATTCTATTCTATTCTATTCTTTTCTATTCTATTCTATTCTATTCTATCCTATTCTATTCTATTCTATTCTATTATGTATGTATTAGCTAAAGAAAGAATGAATTACTGTTATGTGAGTCTGCTAGCTACAAACGCGATTGGTTATGATTGGGGGAAGTGATTATATTTAAAATTATTTTCATTTATCTACTCTGGGCCTAATATAAAACGCGAACGTTCAGTTTCTCCTCTCATCACACCGTATCTCGATTTCTAGCAGAAAGTGGAGAACGGAGTGTCTTGACACTAGGTTTTCTAAGTTACATGATGGGAGCAGACTAATATTTCTTTTTTACAGCTTCAACTTTATCTCGCTTAGCAGGGTAATAAGTGTTCACTATATGTTTGTTTACAGTGCCTTAAAAATATATATGACTTAAAAAAGAATTCCGTACACTATTATTAATTGTAAGCGCGATTTGATTTACATTACTAATAATAAACCGTGGTGTTGTGTGCTGTCATTCGAGATATTGCTATTTTTTTTTTTAGCTTCACGCAGTATCCCGCACGCAGCAGGGTAGGCAGAGGGAACCTAGTGTTAAGACACTCCGTTCCCCACTTTCCGCCGAATTCGGAGGCATTGTGTGTTAAGTGGCGGAACTTAACGCCACGGCTTTACCTCGGCACCAGAGCGAAGAAAATGGAAATATACACGCTTGTGCCACTGGGCCACGACTGGCCACAATATTGCTATTTTACGCTAAAAATCGGACACCGAATAATTGTTATCTCAATGAGGTCTCAATAAAACCATCTTACTGGAAGATTATTTTAAAAATATACATACATGTACATATATATGTAAATCATCATTTATGGATGGAGGATATTAAAAGCAAAACATGAGAAATTTTTGCATATATCATAAATTATTACATACTCGAGGCGTCTACCAGCCAAAAGGCGTTAGCCAACCTCGTGTAATAAATAAAAGTAAGTACAGATATTTCTCTTTTATCGCAATTGTTTCATAAGAGTTAAAGTGTCCTCGATTGAATATATGAACTTAATACGTGACATCATAAATTATTCCAGGGACTTTTAGTGACAGTTCACAGATTTTTTTCAGAAGTTTTTATGAGAAAAGTTTTGTATTATAAAATATGTATGGCAGTATATGTTAGTAATATATTTATGTATGTGGTGTATTTGAGTGGAAGTGTAAACTGAAATATTATGTACATATATGTTACTAGTTGTTTCCCGCAACCTCGTTAGCTTTACTACTTCAATTTACCAGCTTTTGACTTTGAAACTTAGACCCAATATTACATCGTCTTTGTCACGTGGATATGTTCCCAACTTATGTTTATATAAATACAAGAGATCGAAGCTTACTTATTTTTTAGAAAATCTAGTCAATATACAGATAAATTCTTTACCATATTATATAGTAGTTTTTTTTTGGGGGTAGGTGTTAAAAAAGTGTACACTGCTAAAATTTTTCTCTCTACGTTTTTATTTTATTAAACTAGTTATAATTAATATTAAAGAGTTAAAAGTGATAAATAAGTTACAATTAGAGATAACAGTTATTTGGAATACACATAGTTTTGTAATTTAAATGACTTTCACTGTATAAAGTTCGAGTAGCACACACCTGCTGGCTTTCACATACAGTCACTAATCCTGCACTATATCAGTCATCCAGAATACAAAATGGCCAGAGTAGAGGATATCCTTGAAGTCCATAGAAACATTGCAGAAGCGCTTGGCAACAGGATGACCAATTTTGAAAAACAATTAAATAGCACCAACGAGTCTGGCAAGGGTGGTCTGGACAAGCTCGCCAGTGAGTTTAAGGAGTTTAAGGCTTCAGTATGGAGTATCTTAGATCTTCTCAAGTCGTTGATATACAACTTATCCATGCAAATTGATGAGGTTGATAACTCCACTAGGAAAAATGCTCTTCTTTTTGGGGGCATTCAGGAAGCAGAGGGAGAAAATCTAGTTTCCACAGTCTTAGGCACCATTCAGGTACTAATGGGTGTCTCTGATGTAAATGCCTCCGCTATTCAATCCTGCCATCGACTGGGGACTAAGAAGCCCAATCTCAGTCGACCAATAGTAGTGCGCTTCAATGACCTCAAGGTGAAGAATGAACTCTGGGGTAATAAAAAGAAATTAAAATCTTCCCAAGTGGTGCTGAGTGAGTTTCTCACCAAAACACGGCAGTCTATTTTTGCTACAGCGCGCAAATCTTTTGGAAGCAGGAATACCTGGACATACCAAGGCAATGTTTATGTCAAGCTGCCTACCAATGAGCGTAAGCGAATATCTACCACCACCGAGTTAGATGAGTGTTTGAAGCTGCTTCCACATACTAGTTCTTCTCCGGTTGAAAAAGTGATTACAATTGAGCGGCCAAAAGTAAGTCCAGTGAATGTTGGTGAGCAAATCAAGAAGCCTCTCACCAGGCGTACTGGTATGAAGAAACCTTAATTTATTTTGTTTTATTTTTAGTTTTCATATTTCTTTTGGTTCACTGCTATGTACATCCCGAGAATGTATTGATGTTTGTGCTGTTTGTTGGTATCTGCAACTTTTCATCTCATTGCTTTTCAATCAGCTATTTATATGATGCCTTATGTTGTTATTAATTTAATTGTATAGTTAATAATTCCTTTACTATTAATTAACTTTGTTTTTTTTTTGTTTTGATGATTTGATTGATGCCTTATGTTGTTATTAATTTAATTGTATAGTTAATAATTCCTTTACTATTAATTAACTTTGTTTTTTTTTTGTTTTAATATTGCTAACAAATTAGTTGTTAATTTCACTTATGTATTGTTTACAATAATTAACCTATCTGTCAGTGACAGCTGTCACTTGAAACTGTGTAGGTCTTTTTTTTTGTGACATAGAAAACTGTATTTTGGTCATATTTTCTCTTATTGAATTTTGTTTATGTTTTTATTTTTATATACTTTCCCTCTGTTGCTTCTGGGATGTATGTTAGTTTTTATTTTTATTTTATTTTATTTTTTTTTTTATTTTTTCAATATTAGTTTGTAACTGCTTTACACAATTTTGTAATCATTTTTTTTTTTTTAATTTTTTTTTTTTTTTTTTTTTTTTTTTTGTAACTGTATATTACTTTGTTTTTTTTTTTTAACATAGTTCTTTTTTTTAAGCCATCAG
Organism: Dryas iulia moderata; assembly: GCA_019049465.1. Taxonomy (NCBI): domain Eukaryota; kingdom Metazoa; phylum Arthropoda; class Insecta; order Lepidoptera; family Nymphalidae; genus Dryas; species Dryas iulia. The sequence continues at coordinate 11,962,265 of CM032418.1, read as the reverse complement.
GTCATGTGCGATATTGTTTTTTTTTTTCTATTAGCATTTCACATTTATAATTTTTTTTTTTTGTTTATATTTAAACTTAAATATATTTAAATAATACATACACATATATTATTATATTAATTTTTTTATTTTAAATATTATATATACCTACATATATATTGTTTAATATATACATATTTATATATATATTTTGTTTGTTATATTATGAATTCAAGTACTGATTCTTTTCATTCTGCCCTGAGTTACAACGACGATAGTTATAACTCCCTTAGTGACTTAGTTGAACCCTTTTCGTCGCTAGAAAGAGTACTATTGACAGAATTCGCAACCCTTCACAAAAATTTAAACTTTTGTCATATAAATGCTCAAAGTATTCCTAGACATTTCTCCGATTTCTATTCCACCTTCAATCAAAATAACATACATGCAGTATTAATTTCCGAATCTTGGCTTAAACCTACCTTACACTCCACCTGTTTCTCTGTACCCGGTTATGTATTAATAAGAAATGACCGACTTGGTAGGGTTGGTGGTGGGGTTGCCATTTATCTAAAGAGTTATATTTCTTATAAAATTATTTGCCAGTCTAGAACATCACCTGACACCTGCCTTGAATATCTATTCATTGAATTAGGTTTGGGAATAAAGGTTGCACTTGGAGTTGTCTATTGCCCACCGAACAAAAGTTACTTTGAAAATTTGGAGATTGTGTTGGAAGACCTATTAGCCAATTACACGCAAGTTTTAATAATGGGTGACTTCAACACATGTTTATTGCGTGAGGACTTTCGAGCAAGAAAATTAAATTCTATTTTAACGTCCCTCAATTTACATTTATTACCCCTGCAACCTACTCACCACACCAATAATACAGATACACTTTTAGACCTGATAATAACTTCCAATTCTGATCTTGTTTCAAAATTTGGTCAATTTTCAGCTCCTGGATTTTCCATGCATGATCTTATTTTTGCGTCACTACGAGCTAAACCACCTAAATCTAAGCCAACAACTCGTTTAGTCAGAAGTTTTCACAATGTAAACAAGGAGTTGCTGCAAAATGATGCCTCGAACATTAACTGGTTGGAGATAGAGACTTTGTGTACAGTTGATGAAAAGGTTCAATTTCTAAACTCAAATATTTTAGAACTTTTTGATAAACATGCTCCGCTCAAGCTCGTTAAATTAAAAAACCATTCTACTTTGTGGTACAATGACGACTTTCGCAAAGCTCAGGCTAAGAGAGATAAAGCTTTCTTAAAATATAAAAACAATCGAAGCAGTTTGAATTGGTCGATTTACAAGGCTGCAAGGAATCAGTGTAATCAGATGTGTAGAAAATTAAAACGCCAATATATTTTCAATAAAATTTGTGATTCTTCTCCCGCAGCGACTTTCAAATTCTTAAAGTCACTCGGTATTGGTAAACTTTCTGTTTCTCCCATCAATCCTGACCTTAATTTAAATGACCTCAATCAGTATTTTTCTTCATCTCACCCACTAGACTCTTGTATTAAAACCAACACTCTTTCTGAAATTCATAGTTTGCCGAAACTTCATTTCCCAGCTTTCACCTTTTCTTCTATCAATAATATTGATATTAAGAAAACTATTCTCGCCATCTCATCTAAAGCAGTTGGATCGGATGATATTAGTCGCATTATGATCACCTTAGTTCTAGATATCCTTGTCCCTGTCATCACTCACATTATTAACTTCTCTCTATCCTCAAATCAGTTCCCAGAGATGTGGCGTAAGGCTTTTATTCTCCCACTTCCTAAAATATCGAATCCTGCGCTGCCATCTCATTTCCGCCCCATATCAATTCTCCCTTTCCTCTCCAAAGTTTTAGAATCCACTGTTTATCAACAAATCTCCAATCATTTTACAACATGCAACTTATTGAATCCACTGCAGTCCGGATTTAGAATTGGACACAGTACTACCACTGCTTTGTTGAGAGTAACTGAAGACATTAGATCAGCAATGGAGGGTCAGCTTCTAACAGTCCTTATTCTAATTGACTTTAGTAATGCTTTTAATGCTGTAGATCATGATCTGCTTGTTGCTCTTCTATCCCAAGCTAATGTCTCCAGTTCGGCTTTGGAATGGTTTTCTTCCTATCTTCGGGGACGACAGCAGTCGGTTCGTGTAGATCAGACTAACTCTGACTGGCATGATGTGACGGCTGGCGTTCCTCAAGGCGGAATTCTTTCTCCTTTACTTTTCTCTTTATTTATCAACTCCATTACCTCTGTCCTAACTTCTCGATACCATCTTTACGCTGATGACTTGCAGCTTTATCTGCACACTAGCGTGGATAATATTAGTCAGGCAATAGAATCTTTAAACGGTGAACTTCGACATATATCAATTTGGTCCGCTAAATACGGCATTGAAGTTAACCCCTTAAAATGTCAGGCTATTATTGTTGGTAGCTCGCGACAACTAGCCAAACTTGAACATAAAAAGTTGCCTAACCTAATGTACAAAGGCACTGTCATAAGTTTCACCAGTACTGTGAAGGATCTAGGTATCATCATTGATAACAAGTTGACTTGGAGAGACCAGGTTAGTGACATCTCGCGCAAAATTTTTGCTTCCTTGCACTCAATGATGAAACTTAAAAATTTTCTACCTGTGCGCACTAAAATCCAGCTAGCGAATACCCTGCTGCTACCTATTATCGATTACGGTGATACTTGCTGTTTGGATATGAATAAAGACCTCTTAAACAAACTCGAACGGGTTTTCAACACTTGTATTCGGTTTATTTATAATCTGCGCAAGTATGACCGTATTTCATCGTGGAGGCGACAGCTTGGTTGGCTTTCGCTAACTGATCGCAGGAAGTCTAGAGTCCTTTCTCTTCTATTTTCCATCCTTTTTGATCGCAATTCTCCCTCCTATTTGTCCTCTGACTTCTCCTACCTTTCCTCTTTCCATACTAAGTTCCTAAGGCCCAAGCTAACCTCTTAGTCTCTATACCGAGTCCTACGTCAGGGTTCAAGTCTAACTCGTTTGCAGTCACTGCTGCAAGACTCTGGAACGACTTACCAATGTCCATTAAAACTGCTCCCTCTCAGGGGGTTTATAGCGTCGAGTAAAGGAGTACTTTTTGAATAACTCATAATATTTATCTTGATAGGTATATATTTATTTGTATTTGTGTTTAGGTTTATGTAATTTATTTAATAATTAGTATGTATTTAATATCATTCATATATATTAGTGTATTATAGTATATTTGTATATAGTATATATATATGTACACTTTGTTTATGTTTATATATACTTGTATTTATCGTTTATTTAAAGTTATAATATAAGCTTTTGCACACCTACACAATGATTTCCCACATGACAAGGTTGGCTGGTAGAAAATGCTATTTAGCGTTAAGCTCGCCTTTTGTACATATTTATTTTTTAAATTGTGTGCAATAAAGGATATAAATAAATAAATAAATAAAATAGTAATAAGCTATGAGGAATTTCTGTTTTATTGGATTTCTATAATGGAGTTTACATAATATACGAATATACTTTTAAATAAATGAAAAAGTGGATAGAGATGATTTTTGGTTTTAAATTAACAAATTGGAAACGTTATAAAAAATTGAACTTCAAAAGCTTTATTTGGTGGATATCATATGATGCACCATTGTGGTGCATCATATGATTATAAATTTGATTTATTCTGGGTTCGATTCCCACTCAGGAGAATCATATTTTAGTTATTTTCGTATTTTCTCTTTGGTAAGAAGTAAGAGGTACAGAAGAGGACGTCGCTTCTAGGACAGCCAAAGCCAGGACGACCTTCGCACAACTTCGGCCCGTGTGGAGGTCTAGTAATCTGACCCAAAAGGTTAAATTAAAAATATTTCGCGTAAACGTGAAGTCTGTGCTCCTTCTACGGGTGCGAGACGTAGAGGGTCACTAAAGATATCACGCAACGGATCCAGGTCTTCGTTAACCGCTGTCTCAGACAAATACTCGGTATATACTGGCCCGATAAGATCTCTAACGAAGAACTGTGGGATCTATGCTCAGAGACTCCGATCGAACTCCAAATAAGGCGCCGCAAATGGTTTTGGATAGGACACACCCTTAGAAGACCACCTGATCACAATCCAAGACAAGCCCTAGAATGGACGCCCCAAGGCAAAAGGAAACGTGATCGTCCTAAACATACTTGGAGGCGTTCAGTGATAGCGGAACTGAAGGCAATTGGGTTGTCGCGGTCCGAGGCGAAGCGAATTGCCCAGAACAGATCGCGATGGCGGAGCACTGTGGGAGCCCTCTGCCCCACCTAGGGGACATAGGACAACAAGTCATGTTAAGTCAAGAAGTAAAAGGCGAGAGTATCGTTGATATTCGCCACGTAGTGAAAAGTGGAGAAACGAATGTCTTGAAACTAGTTCTCAAACTAACTATACCAGAAAATAACGTGAAGCTGTAAAAAATCGCAATATAATTAATTAGCTTATGATAGACAACTTGATCTTTTAACAAATTCAAAGAAGAAAAGTCAGAAGTGTTCATTATTTTTACTTTAATAAATATATTTTAGTTTTGTTTTGCTTTATGTTTCTGTTATTTAAAGGCTGGTAGGTCATAACTTGCTATGTACTGAAATACGCAGTTCTCTATTGTCCACCTCTTCTAGAGACACTGGTTACTGTGGCGGAGCCTAACGCCGGATTTTATCTCACCAGACCAGCAATAAAATGATTATAAATGGTACCATTCTCTGGAATCAGATCCAATCAATGTGCAACAAAACCTTGTGTCAAGATAACATCAATTAGATTTTATTATTATTATATATATTTTTCGTACTCTTCAGCAATAATTATCATTGCATAAACACTAAATCTTCCCGGGCGCTCCATCTAGCAAAGTAATGAACTAAGCAACTAATGCAGAACATATGTCGACAGGACTAAAACCAGGACAGCCTTTGGGCTTGTGTAATGTAAGCGTGGTACGTGACAACATGAACATGTATGGCAAGCAAGTTGCAGATTTAATGCTTGCATTAGCAGAGCTTTAAATGTTAGTAGCACAAATTTATAAACAAAATACACTACTATAGCAAGTTATCGCTTCTTTGTGGATTTTACTAACCTCGCTATATTATTTAGTAGTGACTGCTTCCTGTTTACCCTGCGTCACTTTCATCTCCTATCTTTCATCTTTAGGGGTCAAATTGAAACTGAAGATAAAATATTTTTTTAAGTACAGAAGCAACATGCTAGCCTAGCAAATAAGGAAGAACAGAGTAATGTTCATAAGGCTCTCCTTTACGTCTGTATAAATCTATAAAAACAATCACTAACTAATAACATATATATACATAAATTGGGTTATTTTTATTCTTCACATGTTTGTAATATTATAAATATGTATAATAATATGTAATATACATACTTAATACCACTATTTAGTACTTTAACAAACATTAAATACCAAAACCATGTACCTAATATATTATGTAGTCCGCATGAAAAGATAGTTGTAAAAGTAACACCAACGTGTAGGCCCATTGAAATGTTCAAGTAGGAGTTAGAGAAAGTGTATTTAGTAGGTTCCTTCAATACTTAAAGAGATTCTTGAATTAATTGGTTAATTCTAGTACTACTAATTACCTATTTGAAATTTTAGACATAGAATCTCGATTTCTAAGTTCTCATGTTTTTTTAATTAAAAGTCCTTATTAACGTTTCATAATATTAATGTTAATTAACTCGTGAAATATTAAAATTCTTATACATTAACGTATTCTCTTTCTTATAGAAGAATTTTAAAATATGCTTTAATTCGTGGTTGCTAAAATAACTCGATTATTTTTTTATTGAATAAAGGAGGCAAACGAGCAGAAGGACCACCTGATGGTAAGTACCTTCGCCCATGGACATCCACAACATCAGAGGAGTTGTGGATGCGTTGCCGGCCTTGGATATAAAGGAAGGAAGGAGGGAAGAAGGATGGGGATGGTGGGAATAGGGAGAAAGCTGGCTTACATGCCATCGAACCGGAACACATCATGAGATATTTGGCGGTTCGTCTTTGACATGATAGTGGTTGCGAGCCAGGCGGAGAACGAATCTTTTACCACCAAACTACTGGGTTACCCGCCTTTTACGGGACGCTACCCAGCCGCGGAGGGGAGTTGTATTCTTGACCCGTCCCCCCCACGGGGAAAAATGCTCGATGTGTGTTACTTCCAAATGAATTTATATAAACGTAGCAGTAACAAGTAGATCTCCGCCAATAGACTCTCAAATTCTAGAAAAGACGAAAAATATGAATAACGGAAAGATATGTCTCTTTCCTATTTACGAGTACCTGGAAATGCATATAGGTAATTTAAACTATTTAGTCGAGGTATGGAGTGGGTATAAGAAGGAAAGTAGAAGAAGAAGTAATATATTGCTAATAAGATTTCAAATTGTTAATATAATATTAATAATTTGAAACCATCGTAGTGCTGTGTGATACCGTCTGACTGTGGGCGCGATGTGACCCATGAGAGTTCGACTCTCACTTGAAGGAATGTATATATTTACATTATTTTCTTTATTAAAAGTTAATTATGCGATATAAACAAAATATGTTTAGATAAATTATTAAATATTAATTGTGTAAAAAACAATGCACGCATTGTTTCGGAAAAATCCTGGATTCGGATGGAAAGTGGAGAACGTCCGATAAAGAAACCTGGATGATGTCTTCACACTAGTTCTCTCTTCTACTCTATCATTAAGGTGAAAGCGTGACCTAAACTATGTATTACTCTTATCTTATCTATCTTAAAAGCAATTTGATGTTATACATAAAAAAAGTCCATTACCATAATAAAGGCTTTCAAATTCTCTATTTTAAGAAACCCCAAAAGACAGCATGTATTTATTTTTAATATAAAGTATTGCCTCTAATGTAATAAATTCGCGTAAGACAATGTAATATTGTTAAGTTATGAACACTGCGGGCGTGATTAAATCTATCCCTAGAGAATATTCAGGTGAGAGTTCGTAGCAACAGGTGAATATAATAAAAAAATCAGTAAAAAATATTTTACTCGAAAAAATTAATTCACCTCACTTAGCCTAAAACGACGCCACATCAATCACTTTTGTATTTTAAAAAGTATGAAGACTCGTTTTCATATTATTTTTTTCTGCATATCAAAGGTTAGAAAATAATGAATTTAATATTATATTTTTTTGTAAAATAGTTTTCTGACTGTAACTAAGCTGTATAAAAAAATATGATGTTCTCTAAGCTACAAAATTATATAGAAGATTAAAAATGTGTGAACGAACTCAAAATATCTAGCGTTTTGAGTTCGTTCGTTTATAATAGTTCGTTAGGTTATAATACATATTAAATTAGCATAAGACAGGTTAAAGCCATCGTGGCTTGGTGAGTAACGGCAAACATAATAGTCGAAGTTTCAACCCTTTTTCGAAGAAATGAAACGGGTGAAAAGTGGAGAACGGAGTGTCCTAACTAGTTTCTCTCAACATACCCTGTCATATAGAAAATAACTGTATAATTATGATATAAAAATCTAATTTCTACATACATTATTTCGAATTTCGTTGTATAACTTTACAAATATAACATTATTAGATTATCATGACCTTTTTATGTTACTAATAAACTAAATGTTATTATTACCATCTTCATGTAATAAGGCACAGATTACGATCCTGATGCTTACAACACACTGATAACTTCATCCTTTGCAAACTTCTGAGTCGAATGTTTATTTATAAAATAATTTACTTAACGAATAACGGATCCTCATAACTTTACGAAATCTCTAAAACACAATTTTGTTCATTCAATATGTACATATACATAACTAGTCGAGATATTGCATATTTTTAATAAATATTGAATGCGACGTAAAACTATTTTCAATAAAAATGCTACATGAAAAACGTGACAGCTGATATAATACACTTTTGCGCCATTTTTTTTTTCTTTTTTTTCTATTGTTAATGGCCGATTGAAATTTATAATATTTTTTTAGCCAGTGTTGTTATTATAGATACAAAAAAATCTGAAATTCATTATGTTTAATTTTAAAACAGAACTGTTATATATATTACTTTGAATATTTTAATTAATTTATAGAACTTTTTGAATATTTTAAATATTTTTATGTACACAAAATATTAAAAATTTAAAAGCTTAAACGTTATACGTTTAAAGAAATCAATGAAATATTTTATATTTCTCCATTTTATACCTATAATTTTTTGTAGCCAGTCGTGGCGCAGTGGCACAAGCATGTGATTGTAAACGACTGGTTGCGGGTTCATTACCAACCCGAGGAGTGGAAATTATATTTACTTCGCTCTGGTGTCGAGGTAAAGCGCGGCGTTAAGTTCCGCCACTTAACACGCAAGCCTCCGAATTCGGCGGAAAGTGGGGAACAGAGTATCTTAACACTTGGTTCCCTCTGCCTACCCTGCTGTGTGCGGGATACAGCGTGAAGCTAAAAAAAAAGTTAATAAATTATATTTTGCACAAAATGTAAATTAAAATAAGAAAATTTGAATCAATTAATACAGTAATCAATTCATTATTTAAATTTTCATAATCAATTAATTTTAATATACCCGGTAAATATATTTGTTAATAATTTGTAAAAACTCATTCAAATAATGTTGATATATGAACGTAACTTAAACGAATTGACATGACATAACAAGCCATAGATGACTTTTTTTATCTATATTAGATAAATTAAACTCTTCCATTACCGACTGACTGTTATACAATTGACATTCGAAACTATGCGACTGCGCATAGAAACCGGAAATTTGGTAAAGTTCGTCAGTTTTAAGGGAAAACTAAGAAAGGATATTTCGAAATTTCTTTAGCCACGGGAAAAAAATCATTTTATAGTCCATGCAAACAAAGTTGGAGACTAAAGTACTTGTTTATTTTTGTATCTTGTTCTCTCATCCTCCGTCCTCCTCCGTGCTTACACTCCGTCTTCCACTTCCCGCCTGATATTGAGACAGTTTGCGTGTTCACCGGCGGAACTCACCATCTCGCCTTTTTCTTAGGTGCCAGAACGAAGAAATAATAATTTAAATATAATCATGTCCCCAAGTGGGAATCGAATCAACAGCCACAGCCTTTACGGTCAGTCGTTGTTGTCAACTGCTCTGCGACGGCCTACTCGTTTTAATGTTAAGTAACGTAAAAAATATTTTGTGGACTTACATAAAACTTTAAAGTATTTAAATTATTTGATCATGTTTTATTTTACTTATTTTACTCTTTACTTTAATATATCTTGCAATGTACGTATGTTTTTTCGTGTGGGCTTTTGAAGCATATACATACATATATCCTTAAAACTGATTAAGCTAAAATGTTGAATACACGTTTGGTTTAGATGTCAATACATGGATGTCAATATGACGTTATTCTAAATCCAGCATGTGGACACATCCATGATGGTGAACTAGTTATTTTTAATGCCCTGCCACAATATGGATATGAAATGAAAGAGCTTGCTGAGAATACTGTGAAAAAAGCTTATTTCAAAGAGTTTTTCGCTTTTAAGTTGTTTTAGGCTATTATTATATGGTATGGTAGTGGGGAATGGAGTGGTAGTGGGGAATGGAGTGTCTTAACACTAGGTTCCTCCTGCCTACCCTGCTGTGTGCGGGATACAGCGTGAAGGTGAAAAAAAAAAGATCTGTAGTTGAATATATTAAAACTCTGTTTGAAAATGGACATAGAAAAACTATGTCATATATAATGGTCAATTCGAGTCATCGCGTACTTATTAATAACAATAAATACGCTATGATTGCCACACAATAATTACGGAATAAAATTGTTAATCTTTATTTTCAACATTAAAAATCTCTTCTTTAACTATGTTGAAATATCGTAACAATCGACAGTATCTTTCAAAGAATCCGAGGGCGATATACCGAGTGTAAGCCGACGACTCCAGTAATTTGGCAGCCCCTTAGCTGAGTTGAATACCCTTTGAAAAGCAGATTTAAATTCCATTGAAATGCCGGGTTAATATTCAACTGATTTAGGTAATAGTGGAGTGCTTTTTTATTGTTTTTTGCTGGTAATAAAATTGTGTAATCTTTAATTGATCTATAATAATGTTATAATCGGGAAAGTCTATCGGTCTATCGGTCTGTTACCCTTTTACAGCTAATTACCAGACCGTGGCCAGTCGTGGCCCAGTGGCACAAGCGTGTGACTGTAAACGACTGGTTGTGGGTTCGATTTCGAATATTTAATATTTCCATTTTCTTCGCTCTGGTGTCGAGTTAAAGCGCGACGTTAAGTTCCGCCACTTAACACGCAAAGCCTCCGAAATCGGCGGAAAGTGGGGAACGGAGTGTCTTAACACTAAGTTCCCTCTGCCTACCCTGCTGTGTGTGGGATAAAAACCAGACCGTTTAGGATGAAATTTAAAATTAAAATATTTGAAGAACAAGTGTCAAACATGGACTATTTTTATTTTAAAAAATAAACTCCTAAAGGATAGGGGATGAAAGTTAGTGAGTGAGACCATAAACATACAAAAACAGACCAATAAAATCAATCTGCTCTTATTATTAAATTCAGCCTATCTTAAAGACATTGGAACCAGTGACACAGTGGCATAAACGTGTGACTATAAACGACCGGTGTGTGTTCGATTCCAACTCGAGGAGTGGAAATATTTAATATTTCCGTATTCTTTACTCTGGTATCGAGGCAAAGTGCGGTGTTAAGTTGCGCCACTCAACACGCAACGTCTCCAAAAATGGGCGGAAAATGGGGAACGGAGTGTCATGACACTAGAAAAAAAGAAGACATGATATTTTTTTAGGAAACAAACACACTCTTTTTAACCAAATCGAAAAAATCTCTAATGTACCTATAATAATAAATATGAATCCACACTCGTAGCTTCTAATAGAATCATTTCTAACTGGACGACAATTAAGCGATATCTATTAATGGACATGGCCGACTACTCAAATGATAAATATTTACGGAATTCGACGCTTGTCCCGCTTAGTTCCCTTAATGATAGTGTATCAAGTTACTGGAAATAGCCAATTATATTTTTAGCTTCACGCTTCTACTCATATAGTAGAGCAATCAGATGGAACCTAGAATCAAAACACTCCGTTTTCTACTTTCCGTTAGAAATCAAGATATTCTATGCTGACTTGCGGAACTTAACGCCGCAGTTTCTCTTACTAGGACAAGGAATTACAATAAGTTAAATATAATAATTTCTCCGACTGGATATCAAACCTAAAACCAATAGCTTTTACAGTTAGACGCTCTCAGCAATTAGTCAGTCAATTTATATTTTAAATATTCATTACTAACTAATTGAAGATAAACTTTTATTAGATATAAAGGCAATAAAAGCTTGGATCATTGATATTAATATACTTCTAGTATTTATGAAATATCTTGAAATGCAAAAGTTTTATTCAAAAGGTATTGCACGAAACAACACTTCAACTGTCTGCTATGAAAGCTCGTTTAAAAAATGGCTCGTTCATTTTAAGCGCTGGTAAAATTTTAAAGGCGTTTATACGTATATTAATTATTAGTATATATTTTTTATACATATTATATTAATTATATGTGCTTATTTAAAGTTAACATATTTTGATATAATATATGTATTTAGTTTTTAAAAAATCGAATATTTTTTGAGACCATTTTGTTGTATAATGTTACAATGGCCTCAAAACATTATATAATTAATTGTCAGAACCTCTGACTGTAATCGTGATTGGTTAAATGTTCGATCTCCTTAATACCGAATGTCTCACTTTCCGCCGGAGAGTGAAGAGCAAAATGCCACTAAATTCTATCTAGCTTACCTTCCTACGCGGTAATAATCCTGAACGTGAAAAAATATATTTTACAATAATCTTCTAGCGTGGCCAGTCGTGGCCCAGTGGCACAAGCGTGTGACTGTAAACGACTGGTTGTGGGTTCGATTCCCACTCGAGAAGTGGAAATTATATTTCCATTTTCTTCGCTCTGGTATCGAGGTAAAGCGCGGCGTTAAGTTCCGCCACTTAACACGCAAGCGTCCTAATTCGGCGGAAAGTGGGGAACGGAGTGTCTTAACACTAGGTTCCCTCTGCCTACCCTGCTGTGTGCGGGATACAGCGTGAACCTAAAAAAAAATCTTCTGTACTACGTCTTGCAATTGTACGGATTGTATTCTCCTTCTCACTAAAATTTAATATTATATAAGATGACCAGATATTCAGTTATACCGTCTTGGATAAAAAAGATAAATTTATATCTTGATAAAAAAATAACTTTAGGTAAGACGTAGAGCTGTTTCCGTTACGAGTATATTAACATATATTGACCTATATATATTCCACAATTTTTAAGTATACACGCTGATTCCCGCATAGACAAGGTAGCCAGACAAAACTTAATATTAAGTCACTTGTTTTTCACTTTCCAGACGAAAATCACGATATTACGTGTTAAGTGGCCGAAGTCGACGCCACGCTTTACCTTAGAGAGCCCAGTGGAGAAAAGAAAACAATATATATTCATTCCTCTGAGTAGGAATCGTACCCCCAAATATCGCGTTTACAGTCAGAGCTTAACCCATTGTGCCTGAGGCCTTCTAAATTTGTTGAATAAATTGCTATTAGCCGAACCATTTCATATAAGATTATAAAGTACTTACGAACCAAAATAATTTCAAGAAAAAACAAAATTGTTAATGATAGTTTATTTGTTCTTAAGAACTAAAGGAAAATCTTTTGCTTATAAAATCTAATACAAAAAGCAGTGTTAATTATGGTTATAACTGCAGCGTTTCCTTAAGCTGCAGCTGCCACGCGTCCTAGATTTCTTTTACAATTTTTTATTATAATAATTATTTTTAATTACACAAAACCACAGAGGTTTTTGTAATATTTGAATTAAAATTTTAATGAAAATTGTGAAAATAAAATAATATCGAAATCTACAAATGTTGCCATAAGTAAGTAGGTATATAAAAATAACATAGCAGGAGAACGTACAAGAGTTATTACCGCTGAGTGATTAATTCTAAAACAGTAACTCTTCCAGGAAGTGAATCAGACAGTGGAGGCAACGAGGGGTGAAAATGGAATGTTCTGTGATATAAAATATATGTAGGTGTATTTAATCAAGGTATATTTCGTTCACAAGTTGAACATACACTTTTAAATTATTGTAATTATTACAAATAACTGGAAATAGCCAATTACTTTTTTAGCTTCACGCTTTGTCCCGCATAGCAGGGAAGGCAGAGAGAAGCTAGTATCAAGACATTACGTACTCCTCTTTCGGCCCGAAACCGAAATATTGCGTTTTTAGTGTCGGAATTCAACGCTGCCTTTTTTATTTACTAAAATTTATTAGGTTAAGCAAATATTGAATTTAAGTAAAACTATTAAGGAATATATACTTTTGCTTCGTCTAGATTAGTAACATAACCTAGAAAACATAAATATCTTACATACATTAACATAATATTCAGTATAACTACATAATGATAGCATATTATAATTAGCTATGCTTAAGACGTTAGCTATTATATATTAAGCATCTATTAAGATAATGGCATCTGGTGCATGATTAAAGGATTTTATAACAGCTTCGTAATTAGTGTGCGCTAAAATCTTAAGACATCACGTTCTGAGTTAATCTCAAAATATGTTGAAGCATTTACTAATATATTATCTCACTTTAATTATTATTATTATTATTTTTTTAGCTTCACGCTGTATCCCGCACACAGCAGGGTAGGCAGAGGGAACGTAGTGTTAAGACACTCCGTTCCCCACTTTCCGCCGAATTCGGAGTCATTGCGTGTTAAGTGGCGGAACTCAACGCCGCGCTTTGCCTCGACACCAGAGCGAAGAAAATGGAAATAATAAATATTTCCACTCCTCGAGTGGGAATCGAACCCGCAACCAGTCGTTTACAGTCACACGCTTGTGCCACTGCGCCACAGCGCGGCGTTAAGTTCCGCCACTTAACACGCAATACCTCCAAATTCGGTGGAAACTGGGGAACGGAGTGTCTTAACACTAGGTTCCCTCTGCCTACCCTGCTGTGTGCGGGATACAGCGTGAAGCTAAAAAAAAAAAAAAAAAGGATTGACACTTTTGAACAATATTAGTAATCTTGCTGACGTGTAATATACACATTGCAACGTATATGTTACTTACTTATGTATTCATACATAAGTAAGTGAGCGTATCATAAACACATTGCGTTGATTTTTTAATTATAATAAATCAAAGTTTTGGCTTTTTGTTCTGGTGTTTATGTAAAGAAGTGATTTACATAAACATGAACTATGCTAAATTTCATAGTTCTCTAAAGGCATAATTTTTACAAAAGGGATCTAAAAGTTTCCCTTCGTGTATTAATAAAAACAAAAAAAGAACAACTCTTTCTTCCACACCACATGATAGCCAGAGAGAACCTTACGACATAAACCACCATTATCTGCACGTTAATATAAAAAATACGAAGAAAAGTTATTTAGATTTATTCAAAAAAACTTTTTTTTATATAAGACAACAAGAATAAATAAATGCAAGTCAAGATCGTCGCCTTCACTCTAAGCTTTGTATCAAAGATCCTTAAAAAAGGGGAAGCTTTATACGTATTGCTGTAGTCGAGCTCCTCTCAGACGTACGCCAAAAATTGTCAATATAAAAATACGTTTCTATTCTTTGAAAACATTTTACAGAATTCAATTGAATTATTCATACGACTCACTATAATAAATTGTATTTATTATTTAAATCGCTGTAGGATATTAAATTTGATTATATTATACTTTTACGTCACTAACAAGTTATTAAAATTAACTATGTTCTCAATTTCAAGCTAGCGGATTAGTCATAGAGAACCTAGTGTCAAAACACTACCCTATCTATCTTCCGGACACTGTGTGTTGAGTAAAGAAAATGAAAATTGTCTTTGTCTTACGACTGGTTGTGGGTTCGATTCCCCCTCGAGGAGTGGAAATATTTAATATTTCCATTTTCTTCGCTCTGGTGTCGAGGCAAAGCGTGGCGTTGAGTTTCGCCACTTAACACGCAACACCTCCGAATTCTGCGGAAAATGAAGAACAAAGTGTCTTAGCACTAGGTCCCCTTTGCCGACCCTGCTGTGTGCAGGATACAGCGTGAGGCTACCAAAAAAAAATATTTAGAAATTAAAAACAAAGTCTTTCAAGCTTCTAGAACTTATTGTATATATGTATGATAGATATAATATTATTTACATTAACAAAACATAATTTCGTTTGAAATACTTAATATCCATAATGGATCTTTAAGATAAACATTACAAAGCTTTTTATTTTGATCTATGTATATAGAGAATAATAAAAAACCAAATAAGCTGACGAAGGAGCTACTACCATTGAATAATATTTATGTCCAGCTAAAACAATATATGTTTGTAAAAAAGAGTAAGTTAGTTATGTAATGTAATCATATTTTTGAAGTAATAAACCAATTTAAGGGGAGTCCATCATATGTAGCTCAATGGAACAGTATATAACTGTAAACGCGATTGGTTTTGGTTCAGTTTGGATACGAATATATTCATTTCTTCGCTCTGGCATCTAAGACGAGTTACGCCAGTTATGATGTAATATTTCGATATCGTGCAGAAAGTGGAAAACGAAGTGTCTTGATAAGTGTCTTGATAACCTAGCCATGTGGAATGGATAATACTATTTGGTGGTTAATACTATTTGGTTTCTAATACCCACTAAGCGGCGTTGAGTTCCGCCACTTAACACGCAATGCCACCAAGTTCGGCGGAAAGTAGGGAACGGAGTGTCTTAACACTAGGTTCCCTCTGCCTACCCTGCTGTGAGCGGGATACAGCGTGAAGCTAAAAAAAAACTATATCCACTATCTGACCTATCGCTGGTAGTGACAGAGTTAATTAATCATAAGAGAATATAAATACTTTTTAAATTTTATATACTGTTTTATATTCCGTGACTTATTAAATTTAAATACATAAAACACTAGCAACCTACTCGCGGTTTCACCCCCGTGAAATACACAAATAAAGCTGCTTCGTATTCAACGGCCCGCGTTCTCGCTTAAGTTAAGCGATTTACATTTTACAAACAAATCTTTAGCATGTATTTCAGCTACTTAGTGGTAGGTTTTTGGAAAAATACGTATATTTGTTAAGTATATGCCTATATTTGACCTTATCAAATATCTTCCTAAAAAAAAAATATCTAAAATCGGCAAAACAGTTCGACTTTTTCATAAAACCTTTCAGACCCTATTTCAATCATTAACCTGGTTGTTTTTTTTAAAAATAGCCTATGTTTTATCTTGGGTCTTCAATAATTTACACTTGGGTCTTTTATTTTGAATCCCATTCAAATCGGGCTGGTAGATGAATCTTAAAAGCGTAACAGACAGACAGATTTTCCCATTGATTGCCAGACTAGTCTTAAAGGCATTTCCGTTTTCGACTTTACAGATTACTATTGTTTCCGAAATTACTATTGTTAATACACAACAAAACCTACAACCATGATTACATACTAATGTAATTATGTAGATATTAAAACGTACTCTTGAATATTCAAAGTGTGAGTGAGGCGTCAGAGCGTATTTAAATTCGCTGACAACGTAGCGGGACTTCATTTGCTTAACCAATTAACTACCTGTTAATATAATCTTAGCATAAGTCAAAATCAATAGGGCACTGTACTTATTAACCTCAATTATGTGAATATTTAAAAATGACAATCAACTTTAACGTTAAGAAAAACTTTCAGAAAGCTGAGGGCGGAGTGTCTTGACACTAGATGCTCTCTAATTACCTTGTTATGCAGGAAAAAGCGTCAGGCTGCTTTCTTCTTTTTAAATTAATACTGGTTGAATTACATTTAAGTAAATTACATGACGCGTATAAAAAAAATTGCAAAATAGAAACCGAGGTCATAAAAACTCCAGCCTAATATAGCCTATATAGTAAATACTTTTTGTTATGAAAAAATTATATCTACTATTTACTAAAATTGTATGCCTTGAGTGGTTGGGTTCTCTTATAAATTAGGGAAATAAATTTTCCAGTCGCTATGAGCTAACGTTCATACATGAGTGCCTACATAAATTAATCATGTAGTAAAATCATTTATTAAAATAATCGGTAAAATAATAAAATTATTTTAAAATTATATTGGCGCCAGTAGTGGCGCAGTGGCACAAACGTGTGACTGTAAACGACTGGTTGTGGGTTCGATACCCACTGGAGGAGTGGAAATATTTATTATTTCCATTTTCTTCGGTCTGGTAGCGAAGCAAAGCGCGGCGTTGGGTTCCTTACTTACTTAACACGCAATGCCTCCGAATTCGGCGGAAAGTAGGGAACGGAGTGTCTTAACAATAAAAAAAAACACATAATCTAAGTCAAAATAGTTTATTTTACACGTTTATTTTACACGTTTACCTACAAACCGGGGTAGTTAAAGAAAATATAATGTAAACCATTCCTTACCGCTTTCCTAACGTAGATACGCAACTTAACGCTACACTGCAACCAGATCGGGGAAATTTTCTCTATAAGTAATCGAATCTATAACCGAACGCATTTAGGGGATTGTTCTGCACCACAATGGCCTTACTTATTAATTAAATCATTATTTCCACATTAATCTGACTTCTATAATGGCATGCAGTAGGTATATCTGTCCTACCTTAAATATCTCGAAGGCACGAAGAATAACTATGCATTACTGATTCACGAATCTTATCCTGCATTATTTGTGCCACAAATTTTATAATAATTAGATAGGTGTAGGTATTATTCATTATAAATATAAAGAATTTTACTATCGAAATAACCATATCAAAAATATATATTGTACCTTTTGAATTTATGAATGAAATGACATAGAAATATGTGTATTTTCTGACAAAGTTTTGGGAGAACTTCGTAATTTTAGTATTTTGTTATATAGTATTTATTATTCTCTAACATTCGAGCTTTATCAAAGCAAATTTTATTAAAATCAAAGTTTACTTATTTTCGCATTTAAATTATAGTATGAACCTAAATGTATGTCAACAGCCTAAAAGTTTTTTCACAAATTCATATTGTGAACTTAACAAAAACATCTTATTGCCAAAAATTTTCCATCTATTTATCTGAATCTGTAAAAAAGCCTTCACAAAGCTAGATAAAATCCGAAAATTTCAAAGAATAGAATGCGAATTTCGCTAAAAATTGTCAAAGGGATTATTTGTGACGCAGTTCACCACCGCCTAAACAGGACATTGTGTTGACAAAGTCCAAAATGTACATGTTCATACAGATTTAGCAAAATATATTGTACATATACTGTGTATGTAAGATCGTTATGTACATTTATATGTAGCAGTTTAAAGTTATAGTCAGTAGTCAGTAGATCAAGAGCTTGCATATTTAAATACAAAATAAAATAAAATTATAATGATTATAAAGACTTGTATAATGAATATAATAAGCTTTTCAATTATGACAAGTAAAAAATGTATATAGTTACTTGATTCTATTTTTTAATAAAAAAATAACTGTATTGTTCAAAACTTTCTACTAGAATGACTTAATAAAGCTGTATTATTATACGAACTCAGAAAATTTAATACAGCAATATAAAACACACAATATATGAAAAAATATTTTCTTTACCAAATGATGTTCTTTAATTGATTAAACATTATGAATGTAGTAAGTACTTATTAAAATTAAATTAAATTAAATAGCTTCACGCTATATCCCGCACACAACAGGGTAGGCAGAGGGAACCTAGTGTTAAGACACTCTGTTCCCCACTTTCCGCCGAATTCGGAGGCATTGCATGTTAAGTGGCGGAACTTAACGCCGCGCTTTACCTCGACACCAGAGCGAAGAAAATGGAAATATTAAATATTTCCACTCCTCGAGTGGGAATCGAACCCACAACCAGTCGTTTACAGTCACACGCTTGTGCCACTGGGCCACGACTGGCCACAAGTTATTAAGTCATATAATCAAGAATACTTAAAATTTAAATAAAAAGCTAATTTTTACTCTCAAGCACAAATAGTTTGCTAATTTTAGAAATATTGGGCCACCACAAGTATTCTCAATTATTAAATAATCTTGGTTATTTTTTTTTTAATTAATTGGAAATGATTAAAATTATTTTTCAATTAAATTATATATTTTTTTATTTCGATGTAATCATTACTAATATGAGTATCACATCTGTAACGACAGTTTTTATCCTATTATTTAAGGTTGAATGATCATTTTCTTTCTACAATTTTTAACTTAAGTGGAATTTTGATTCCTATATCAGCTATAACAATATAAAGCGGCGGCAACATTTGACAAATAGTACCTACAGACTGATGAATATTGTCTCTACTAAAGATAAACAAATGACACGCAATTAATGGTCATAACTGAATAGAAAATCATTGTTTTTAACTTATATAATATATTTATATAAAATACGTGAAGGGAAATCTTTAGAGAACTTTTTACAAAAATTTGGAGACCATATAAGTACGTAATTTGGCATAATTATAGTTTTAATGAAAAAGAGCGGAAGCCTTCTTCTTGCGTTTTTCATTGTAATAAATTGAAAATATGTTGGTATTTCACATATATTATTTTATTTAGCGTCACGCTTTTTTCTCGTATAACAGATTAGTCAAAGAAAGTCTATTGTCAAGACACTTCGTTTTCCACATTCCACCCGAACCCAATACATTGTGTGATGAATGGAAGAGTTCAACGCCGTGTTTGGCCTTACAGAGCCAAGAAATTAAAATTATTCAAATATAATCGTTCCTCCAAACAGAATCGAACACACAACCAGTTGTGTTTAGAGTCAGACTTTATTCCACTCCCTACGATGGCCTCATTAATGGATTGTTAGCTTTTTAAAAATATAGTGATGCGTCACTACGTATCTTCATGTAAAAAAACCCAAGAAATAATAAATTTATTCCTAAAGTATATATTCTCTAAAAAATAGACATACAATTTAAATTAGATTGGTGTATAAAATTTCCGCTGGTTTCACTTTTTTTCATCAAATTATTCATAGAATAATATGAAAGCAAATAAAATTCTTCATAGGTATTTATTATAATAACATATCTAGTTATTATAAAAAGCTCGGTCATAAATTCTGAATACTTAACGTTTTCTTGAATTAATTATTATTGGATATTCCTTATTATACTGTAAGTCTAGACCCCAATTTAAAAAATCTTTCTCTATGTTAATTTCTTTGCCAATAATGTTTGCAAACATTTCTCAGAAATTGAAGATTAGATTTGTTTTATTGAAAATTATATTTTTTTAAGCAATTATTAAAATTATTAGAATACCTTACTATTAGATATACATACATATAACAGATTCACGCTTTCCTCGTTTTAGAGTTGTCAGAGGGGACCTAGTGTTAAGACACTCATTTCTACACTTTACGCCCAAAAATCGAGACATTGCATATTGAGCGGCAGTAATCAACGCCGCTTTTGTTTCTTAGGTACTAGAGCGAAGAGATGAAAATTTAAATATAATGTTTCCCTTGAGTAAGACCCGAACCCATAACTATCGCGTTAACAGTCAGACGCTATTCCATTGGGCCACGACGGCCTCTCAGTCACTTATCAATAAAATTATATTAATTCTACTACATGACTATTTCATTATATTGCAACCCTAGGTGGATTTTTGACAAATAAAGTAGCCTATGTTTAACCTTCGATTATCAACTATCTCTATGCCCAAATTCATTACAATTGGTCAAGCGGTTTAGATATTTCATATAAATTTTCATCCCCTATTTCAACCCTTTAGAGGTTGATTTTTGAAAAAATAAGTAGCCTATGTTAGACCCAGTTACTTTTATTACTTTCATTCTAAATTTCATCCAAATCGGACCGGTAGATTAGCCGTGAAAGCGTGACAAACAAACACACAGACATTCGCATTTATAATAAAGGATTGTTAAAATCATAAATTACATCGTTCCCATGTTAAAGTTAAGTTTTTTATTTTTCAATTACCTAAATAAAAAAAAATTATATAAAACATTTTCAGAAAACATATAAGAATTTGTATATAGCAGGACTCGAACCCGTAACTCTTGGAAATAGTCCAGGCGCTCTGTTCATTAAGCCATACGTTTGTGGAACGTATATATTTCATAAAAAATACTTCAAACATGTTAAAATAAATATATACAAACATTTTTTCAACATAACTTTTTAAAGTATCTATATTTATGTTGCCATTTATAAGCATTGTTTTAAATATAATTCACATGCAAAATGGCTCGATTATTAAGAATTGATAAAATATATTTCATTTCGCTCTGAACCCTCGAATGAATCCACTTATTACCCACGCGAAAACAGATAAAAAATATGTAACTAAAAATAATATCCAACCTTCATGTTCTACAGAATATAAGAACACAAGCAGTTTTAAATTCTCAGCAATCTCTGCCTTAAGGTAGTCTAGTGACGTAATGTTAATCCTTTTTTCCTTCTATTTTTGCTCGGTTTTTCTATTTCTGTGGTATTGCGTTAACAATTACAATGTCTTGAACAGTAGTTTTATTTTTAACATATAATTTGCTACTCTATGAAGCAGCTATAGCGTTATATAATCTGTAGTTTACCTACCCACTCGAGTTTAGTAAATTGGCAGGGCACCAATATTTACTTAGAATGATTACGAAGCCTGAACCAAAACTGGTCAGCCAACCGAAACCTTCCTACAGAAATGCTAATCTATGTATAGAATGGTCTACATAGAAGATTATTGTGTTTAAATTTAATTTTTGAACGATTTCTTGGGCTGTCGTAGCTCAATTAGGAGGCGTTTGACGTACGCAATGAGAATGACTTTAATTCTTACTAGAAATAATAGGTATAGAAGAAGAAGCATGATATGTATAGATAAAGTTTCTTGGATATAACTAGGTAAAATATCCCTTTTAATTTTGGCACCTCACTTAGCAAGTAAATGGTATTTATACATATTTTAATGGATAAAAATGGGAAACGAGCAGAAGGATCACCATACGGTACATCCACAGCCAGCCTTGAGAGTGAAGGCTGGAAAAGTATTGGTGGGAATAGGGACAACAGGCTTACATGCCATAGAACCGAAGTAGCGAGCCAATAGGAGAACGAATCTCCTTCGACCAAGTAACTTTTTCTTATAAATTTATATAATGATTGGTCATTAGATTATCAATATATTATGGTACAGGTTCGTTAAATGCGACAATTTGAATCAATTAATATTGTCGTTACTAACTATATAATCTTTTAACCAAAATATTAACGAAAATATCATAAAATACCACATGTCAATATTTCTAGCATCGCACATTTTAAGCTGACTTCCACTTTTTGCCGAAAAGTAAGACATCGCGCTGAATGAGTGAGAAACAGAAAAAGATCCTTACTCCAATATGATTCTGATTTCGATAAATTTTCTCAGGAAAATTGTATGACACAGACTTAACATAGGCTATCCCATTTTTTCAAAAACCAACCCCAAGGGGTCTGAAATAAGTGATGAAACTGTAGTTCTGCGGGTCCCAGTAATTTAAATATGATCCTTACCTAAAAAAAGAAAAACTTGAAAAAGAACCCACAACCACGAAATTACTGTCAGGTTGCCCTACTAGGACAGACTGTCCTAGTAGGGCAGCCTGACTGTAATTGCGTGACTGTAATAGTTAGCAAGTTTAATTCTACATCAACATTCTGATCTCATTAAAAATCTACGTGATTCCTATATATGTATAAACATATTTGTATAGAATAATTCGTTAACTGCGAAAAGGGTTTTACAAAAAATCATTTACTTATTCCAAAGAAATACCATTTAAATAAAAGAACCTGACCATTAATTTACGAAAAATGTCACGGAACTTGGAAATGACAAATGGCATGTTTACCGCGACCGGACTACTTGTATTTATTTATCAAACTATATATCGGTGAAAAATGTGAACGACCGACCTCTTTCATGGGAAAAGTAACCATAAAATAAGCGTTCAGTAATCAATTAATTTATACATAGCAAGCGATATCACGAATTCGGTTATTTTTATTTTTTATATTTTAAATAAAAAAGTAAGAACTCATTTTTCGAGATATTACAGATTTAATATATATATCGTCATCATTGGACGTCCACTGCTGGACATAGGCCTCCCCCAAAGTACGCCATTTAGAACGGTCGATCGCCTCCCTCATCCAGCGATTTCCCGAAATTCTGACGAGGTCATCGGCCCACCTTGTGGGGGGCGGTCCAAAGCTGCGCCTTCTGGTTCGTGGTCGCCACTCGAGAACCTTTAATCCTCATCGGTTATCGCTTCTTCGGGCGATGTGGCCTACCCATTGCTCTTTCCATAGCTTGTTGAGTGACAACAAGTTGCCTAATGAGGCCAACAGTGAGAGAGCACGTTTGAATGTCATAAGTCATCACTGGCAATACGCACTGATTGAAAACTTTCGTTTTCAGGCTCTGGGGTATACACGACGTTAAGATAGGTCGAAGCCTCCCGAATGCTGCCCAGCCGAGTTGGATTCTACGAGCGACTTCTTTTTCGAAGTTGGACTTAGCTAACCTGACAATTTGTCCTAAGTAGACATACTCGTCTACAACTTCAAGAGTACCGTTCCCAACATTTACCGGTATAGGTGGGACATGAACGTTATACATCATTTTTGTCTTCTCCATGTTCATCCCAAGACCAACCTGTTGGGAACTCTACTGAGGTCGTTGAGCATGATGCTAAGATCCTCGAGTGTCTCCGCCATTAAGACTATATATTGATGCTGGGCATCAATATCCTTTCCAGTTCAAGAGCTCGAAAATACCCTCCAATGCGTTGGCAAACAGTTTCAGAGATAGGAGTTTTAAGACTTTACGTAATCTGTGGTGGAACTTAACGCCGCATTTTCTCTTACGAGAGTGGTAGTTTAGCATAATAATGCTAAAATAGTTTAAATTATTTAAATATTGCCTTCAATAAGCATCGAACCTACTACCGCCACCATCGCTTACATAATCACACTGCCTTTCTACATTCTCCAAGATAAAGTAAGTACTATACAATTTTAAATGAAAAGGGTAAGAGAAAAGTACCTAAGAGACGGATTTGACCCAAGTCACTGTTTATATCACAAAAGAAATGCTATGAAACTTATATTGCTCAACCGTACTGTTATCCAAATAGTTTTATTT
The DNA here is from genome assembly GCA_019049465.1 of Dryas iulia moderata. Classification (NCBI taxonomy): domain Eukaryota; kingdom Metazoa; phylum Arthropoda; class Insecta; order Lepidoptera; family Nymphalidae; genus Dryas; species Dryas iulia. The sequence goes on along the minus strand of CM032418.1, from coordinate 11,937,941 downwards.
TGAACATCATTTACAGTTTACAGTTACTTAACCTAAAATATATGTAAATAACTAACGCATATATTACGGTTGTTAAATAACAATAACAAAATAATAACAATTATTTCTGTTAAACGTAAAGTTATTTTAATGAATAGTATATATACTAATACTGAAAAGCTTTCGTTATATTATTTATTATTTATACGAGTTATATCTATAGTTGTAGTTAAAAGAAGTAATAAGCGTAGAACTTATTATCTATTTTACAAACCTAATCTACCTAATAAGTAAATCTATTGCAGACTGGCTACCCGCTGCTTCACCTGTATAACTATGAGTCAGCCAAGTTAACAAAACTGTTTTTATAACAGTTTTACGCAAGAATATATATTGCAATTTTTTTTTTAATTATCTACCGATGATAGTGGCCAGTCGTGGCCCAGTGGCACAAGCGTGTAACTGTAAACGACTGGTTGTGGGTTCGATAACCACTCGAGGACTAGAAATATTTAATATTTCCATTTTCTTCGCTCTGGTGTCAAGGTAAAGCGCGGCGTTAAGTTCCGCCTCTTAACACGCAATGCCTCCGAATTCGGCGGAAAGTGAGGAACGGAGTATCTTAATACTAGGTTCCCTCTGCCTACCCTGCTGTGTGCGGGATACAGCGTGAAGCTAAAAAAATGAACCGATTTAAATAAAATGAACACTAAATGTTTAGGGAAGTCTACCAGAATACAAGAGTCAAAACTGCATTTAAATCGGTTTAAGCCATTTCTGAGATTACCACGCACAAATTCACAAACAAATAGTAAAGAAAATAAATATCACTGTTCTATCACATTGATAAATAATAATATATTTTTTCTCATATATTTTCCTTATACAGACATTGATCAGTTTTATTTTTAATATGTATAAACAGTGTTGGGCAAAATTTAAATGGAATTACTAATTAAATATTAACAATTCATTATTTGCTTGAAAATTACATAAAAATCATATTTAATTGTTAATTTTGCACAACATGTGCATAGATTAGGTAAAAATAATATTATAGATGTCTATATTTTATAAAACTCAATAAATTATGCACTAGAATTGCTTGATGCAAATTGGATTTGCCTATTTACTGTGCACAAATAATAGAGAGATATTGGATAAAACAAACAACTCCGGGCGATCAAATCTAAATTCATGAGATGGACTGATATATTCTATTTTAAATATTTATATATGATGTATATATTATGAAGTAAAATAATATAACGTTTGTTATTTTCTCATATAAGCAATTATTCTGTAATTTATAAAAACAATTAATTTAATTAAACTGAGATTTTATTATACATACCCATATAAACATAAACAACAATGCCATAAACTCGATCAAAATAAGACCCTCTAAAACTCACCCTCCATATTTCTTAGGATAAGGAAAAAAAATAAAATAATTATCTGCCACAATTTCAGACTCCTGCAAGTTGTTTACCACAAGAAATAGACCGACTTTTCCAATATAAGACAAGTACAATATTCAATATATAGTTCATTCAATAAGCAATATAATTAATAAATAATTACCTCTAAATAAAAACAGGAACAATATTATCCGACTCAAAGTGCAAAAACTTTTAAAACTCATTGTTAAAAATGTACGGCAAATATAGCTTTATAAGTTAAATCACAACTTTTTACACAGAATAACTTCACTTTCACTAACACTTCATTCACTGGGGTCAAATGGTAATTGTAAATGGTCAAATTTATGATATACTTGTTTCGTAGCGATCCTTAGTTTGTAGCATCGGCGTAGCGTCGTAGCGAGCGGGCGCCATGAAGACGGCTGGCGGTAGACTGATGTGATCTGCGCGCGACCCCCTCTTCCATTCACACTTCCCAGCTCATATAGGGGCTTAAGTGAAAACTAAGCTTGTGTTTTGACATTTTAATGTTTGCTATTGTTACCGACGTTTAAAAATTGCAAATACTATTTATATATATGCCTAAATTATTCATATATTATATAACGGTAGTGTCCTTACAGCACTTTCGCGGCGTTTTCGGACTTCATGAAACTTGTGTTTTAAATGTATTTATTTAAACATTGTTATACTCTAACTTAATGTTATATTTTTATGTAAATATTATTTTAACGGACTTTGTTATGGTGCATTAGAAAGTATCATGAATTTTCACGAGGTTCCAGAATTTAATTTACAATCAGAGGAAAGTATGTTTACAATCAAAAAATGCAACTGGTTAATACTAGTGGCCAGCTTATGGCTTCACCTGCGTGAACTACACAACTATTTCCCTATAGGCACGCGCCGCCGCGCCAACATAACATTAGAAACCTCTAAAATTATAAGTCTTTCTCTACTATATTATGACTGTATACATGAAAACCTTACTTTTGAATCATTCTGCCTATTAAAGGAAACATCAAAATCCGTTGCGTAGTTTTTAAAATCTAAGCGTATATAGACAGACACGGAAAGCGACTTCACTTTATACTATGTGATGAGCTTTACCAAAGAATATTCTGAATCCAATAAACACACATATTGGTTCTCTCTCTCTACTGTCATAATACAACAGAAAATATAAAAAGGAACTAAATATAAACTTTATAGGTGTAAAGTAAGGTTACCAAACTTTACCAAAATATTTAAATTATATTCATATATCCAGGTAGGTGCCTGCACCTTTCACATTTCAACTTTGAGTTCGGCCACTCATCTCGCAGTCCTTAAAATGAATGGCAACTGTTTAATAGGCAAAGAAGACCTGTCTATTTCATAAAATGCAAGACACACAAGATTTAGTTGCAAATAGGATTTCAGCTTTTCACGGCTAGGAAACCTATAGACAAAATAAATCACACACATCACACATAAGAATTTCATATACAAATACACCACTTTGGGAATGTGTGTGTATGTGTGTGTGTGTGTGTGTGTGTGTGTGTGTGTGTGTGTGTGTGTGTGTGCTTAGAATAACCCACCTAACCTCTCAGATCTAAATGATAATATATTCAAGCCACCCCTAGCTTTGTGATTAGTCCAAAGATATATGAGCCTTTGAATGTCTGTCATGGCTATTGTTGACGTTTACCTCTACTAAAAGATAATTTAAAATTTGTATATAAAAATTCTAATTCTCATTAAAGCTTTGAAATTTATTTTGAAATTGGCCCCAGTTAGTGGCGTTATAATAAAAATGTCATAATTTGTAGAAAAGTTTAATGCATAGCATAATTGACAAGAGGGTTTAACGGCGTAATCCAAAAGACCCGGTTTTAATTCTTAAGTTTATTACTGTTCTTGAGCCACCGCGGCTCGTTCGGAAAGTACCTGACTGTAAATACAAAGCTTGTTGTCTTGTATTTCTATACGATTTAGTAATGTGTTTTAATAAGGGTGTATTATATAAATAAGCATAATTCTTCATAATATTTATTTATTTTTAACTCCTTTAAATAAATATATACTTTACGCATTTTTTTGATACTATAGGACTTTTTAGTGATTAGACGTTTCGTTCTCTGTTTCCAATCTGAACGCGTATTAAGTAGCGAACTTAACGCCGAGCTTTGTCTTACCAGAGCAGAGAAATATAAGTAACTAGCGGATTACTAGATTTTTCATACAAACTTTCATCCCGTTCAATTTCAACCCTTTATGGATTGATTTTTGAATAAAAAAGTAGCCTATATTTGACCTATATTAATAATGTAAAAAACAATTAAAAACGCATACATGTAGATTATACCGTCCACGTCCGCTTGAGTAATTCCCTAAAGTTTAAAAGTATAACTCAACATTATTTATTCAAATTATCGTTTAAAGTTAGATAACGTTTTAAAAGTTAAAGTGCTTCGTAGGCCCGAATCCATCGCATTAGCATTTGGTCGTGATTGGCAACTCGGCTGTCAATAGCGGACCGCAGCTTTGCATGCATTTCTCCGCACGCTGAAAGCGCAATCGAGCAATTTATAGGAATCCCAATGTTTCTGTCACTAAAGTTTGTGACACACGGACATGTGTTACAAGTATTAAAAGTTTAATGTTATAGGATTTAGTGTTGCAATTATTATACATGAGTAAGTATTTACTACAATTTAGTAAACGATGTTTTTAAACAAATAACTAAAGCTATGTTTTTAGAAGGACGAAAGGTATACAATAGATTGAAGTTCAATTCATATATTTATGGAAATAATTTCGCATTCTTTTCCATTTTCCGCTCGAAATCAAGGTATTGAAGGTTGAAATGGTAATTATTGAATTAGGATATGATCGTAATTCAATTGATGGCCTCTATTCATATATAATTAACTACTTTTATTAATTTACCGACACTCAAACGCTTTGCATTAAGTTCCGGTCTGCTGTATACAGTCATGATGCTTGTGGATAAGTCCATCAATACTACACTAGGAAATAAATAATTAATATATATATATATATATATATATATATATATATATATATATATATATAGATATATATATATATATATATATATATATATATCTATATATATATATATATATATATATATATATATATATATATATATATATATATATATATATATATTTTAAGAGTATATAATATTCAATAGATACATTAGTGTTTTTATATCCAATCGTAAAGTATTTTTTATATAAAAACATGAAAACTTACAATTAAAAAGTTTTATTATAATTTGTAGCCATCGTGGCAATGTCTAACTGTAAATGCGATGGTTATGGATTCGATTTTCAGTCAAAGAAATGATGAGTAAATTATTTTAATTTCATTTTACCAAAGTCAAAGCGCAGCGTTGACTTCCGCTTCTCAAGACGCAATAAGTATCCCCATTCGGAAAAAAGTAAGGGACGGAGTGTCTTAACACTAATTATGCTTATGGGCGCTTTGCGAAAAAAAACATGAAGCTGCTTAGTTTTAATTATAAGAGTAAGATTATAAAAATATTCTAAAAAAATAGTTTTTACTATAATAATTATTTTCGATTTGTGGCCAGTCGTGGCCCAGTGGCACAAGCTGTAAACGACTGGTTGTGGGTTCAATTCCCACTCGAGGAGTGGAAATATTTAATACTAGCGACCCGCTCGCGGCTTCGCCACGTGAACTGCCACTTTCATCCTCTATTGCTCTTTGGGATTGTTTTTTTTTTATAAAAGGGAGGGTAGTCTATATTTGACCTTGCGTCACTAATTATGATCTTGAGAAAATCATCGATACATCTAGTACAATGTCTATACTATTTTATTATATATAAAGCGATAATATAACTTAAATAAATATATAGCGATAACTGTTATAGTAAGAAAACGTATGAAATCTGCTATCATAGTATATCTATACACGCAATGCCTCCGAATTCGGCGGAAAGTGGGGAACGGAGTGTCTTAACACTAGGTTCCCTCTGCCTACCCTGCTGTGTGCGGGATATAGCGTGAAGCTATTTATTTATTTTATTTATTATTTTCAAATTGAACCCTTTTTACGACAAAAGTACATTAAAAAAATCATTTAATCAAACAGTGTTTAGAATAAACAGATTACATTACCCGCAGTAATTATCTGCCGGAAAACCGTCCTATAATTTCAACCGATGTTCTTATTTAAACAGACAATTCAAACTTGACTACAGGATCAAGTTTCAATTTAAAATCCATTAGGACACTCATACTCGCGTGGCCACTGCATATTAGTTTTAAGTGTAAGGTGCACTTAAAACTAATATGCAGAAAATGACGACAAAGTACTATTTTTTAATATATTTCTTGTTATTTTACATATATAATAATCTTATTTATGTATATGTTGATAAATAAATTGTTTAAAATTTTATATTTATTGCTACCTAACATATTAAATTAAATACACTTTTTTTGGCACTCGGAGAATTGCGAAAGTTGTGATAGTTTAAAATCATAGGGAAAGTATTTTTTTTAAATATATAAGTAAAACATCAAATTAATAAAATACAGATTTATTACGAATTACGATTTAAAATAATGTTTGTTACATTATTACAAGCAAAATATTTCAAAAGAAAATTGATAATTAGTGCTAACAATTAAAAATGTTTATCAATTTTTTTTTTCTATGTAGGGCGTAAATAGCAAAGTGACAAATACTTAATTTCAAAGTGTAAAGTGCCATAACTAAAGAACTGTAAAAACTGGAGCCTTTGCGTGTGTCGTCGCGGATTTATCTGATTTCCAGAGCGAAGAAACGATTTAAATATAATCATTTCCCCTAGTTGGAATTGAAACCCCTCAAATATCGTGTTTACAGTCGGAGAAAACCACGGTAGCCCACGGTAATATTACTTGAGGAAAGGCAACAATTAATTTGCATATATAAACATATGTACAATAGCAGCCCGCTCGTGGCTTCGCCGCGTGATCTACGTACATGTTTCGTTATATTGCAAACATCAGGGGTGGATTTTCGAAAAATAAAACAGCCTATGTTTAACATTAGATTATCAACTATATGTATTCCAACAATCAGTCAAGCGGTTTAGATTTTTCACATACATTTTCATCCCTTATTTCAACCCTTTAGACGTTGAATTTTGCAAAAATAAGTAGCATATGTTTCACCTCGGATTAATTACTACTATAATTCTAAATTTCAACTAAATCGGTCCGCTAGATTTGCCGTGAAAGCGTAACAGACAAACAGACAGACTTTCGAAAACAATGATTTTAATATAAAAATATATTGTTATTTATAAAGTTATTTAATTAAATAAAGTTGAAAAATATACCTTTGCAAAAAATTAAAAATTTTGAAAAAACCCACGACGGTTTAATTGTAATTGATAAAATAACTAGAAATCCCCCGCCTAATATAAGAAAAATTTTGATTTTACACAAAAAAACTCAAGCAAATGCTTACTACAGCGCCCCCTGATGAGTGGTCACGATAACACATATATGAAAAGACGCACCAATTAAGCTCGAACCTATCCTTGAAAGTTTCATCTAAATTGGACTAGTAGTTTTTGATTTGCATGAGCAAATGTTTACTGCAGCGCCCCCTAGTGAGTTTTCCCCGTAACAAAAAAAGAAAAATCTTAAAATATGCACCAAGCAAAGCTGAATCTTTTTCTGAAAACTCTTTTCTATCGGATCAGTAGTTTCGGTTTTAGATAAATAAATACAAAAAAAGTACAAACAAATGCTTACTGCAGCGCCACCTGGTGGTTTGACATAATAAAACATATCTAAGAACATCCATTAATTAAACCTTAATCTATCACTGAAAACCGTATCGAAATCAGACTATTATTTTTTGAGATAATTGAAAACATTCGTTTGCACGTAAAATGCTTACTGCAGCGCCCCCTGGTGAGTTAAGGCAACGAGACATATCTAAGAACATACGCCAATTGAACCTAAACCTATCATACAAAACCGTATCAAAATCGGACTTATAGTTTTGGAAATAATTGACATAGTAATTTGCACAAACACACAAACAAACAAACAAACAAACAAACAACCTCTCACCCCAAACACATATACAGTCGCCGTTCCGTCGCGGGTAAAAAAGACGTTGTTTAAACATTCAGTCAAGTCAGTTTTATATCCGCGACGGAACGGCGACTGTATATGTGTTTGGGGTGAGAGGTTGTTTGTTTGTTTGTTTGTTTGTTTGTTTGTTTGTTTGTGTGTTTGTGCAAATTACTATGTCAATTATTTCCAAAACTATAAGTCCGATTTTGATACGGTTTTCTATGATAGGTTAAGGTTCAATTGGCGTATGTTCTTAGATAGGTCTTATTGCCTTAACTCACCAGGGGGCGCTGCAGTAAGCATTTTACGTGAAAACGAATGTTTTCAATTATCTCAAAAAATAATAGTCTGATTTCGATACGATTTTCAGTGATAGATTCAGGTTTAATTGGTGAATGTTCTTAGATATGTTTTATCGTGTCAAACCACCAGGGGGCGCTGCAGTAAGCATTTGTTTGTACTTTTTTTGTATTTATTTATCTAAAACCGAAACTACTGATCCGATTGAAAAGAGTTTTCAGAAAAAGATTCAGCTTTGTTGGATGCATATTTTAAGTTTTTTCTTTTTTTGTTACGGGGAAAACTCACCAGGGGGCGCTGCAGTAAACATTTGTTTATGCAAATCAAAAACTACTAGTCCAATTTATATGTAACCTTCAAGGGTAGATTCAGGCTTAATTGGTGCATCTTTTCATATATATGTTATGGTGACCACTCATCAGGGGGCGCTGTAGTGAGCATTTGCTTGTATTTTTTTGTGTAAAACCAAAATTTTTCTTGTATTTATTTGTCTAAAACCGAAATTGCTTATCCGATTGGCTAGAGTTTTCAGAATTAGATTCAACTTTGCTTGCTGCATATGTTAAGATTTTTGTTTTTTTGTTACGATGAAAATTCACCAGGGGGCGCTGCAGTAAACATTTGTTTATGCAGAGCAAAAACTACTTGTCCGATTTAGATGAAACTTTCAACGATAGATTCAGGTTTAATTGGTGCTTCTTTTCATATATACGTTACGGTGACCACTCACCAGGGGGGCGCTGCAGTAAGTACATTTGTTTGTGTAAAACTAAAACTACGAGTCCGATTTGAATTCAGTTTTCAATGATAGATTCAAGTTTACTTTGTGCATATATTCATATATGTGTCATGTATGTTTACTTAGTGCATATTTTCATGTATGTGTCAACTCTCTAGGGGGCGCTGCAGTAAGTAGCTGCTTCTATTTTTTTTGTGTAAAACCAAAACGACTAGTGCGGTTGTCAAGAGTTTTCAGTATTAGATTTTTTTTTTTTTTATGGAATAAGGAAGCAAACGAGCAGAAGGCCCACCTGGTGTTAAATGGTTACCTTCGCCCATAGACATCCATAACTCTAATGTTATGGATGCGTTGCCAGCCTCGGGGATGTAGGACAAAAGGAGGGAGGAAGGATGGGAATGATGGGAATAGGGAGAGCTGGCTTACGTGCCATCGAACCGGAACACATCATCAGATATTTGGCGGTTCGTCTTTGACACGATAGTGGTCGCGAGCCAGTCGGAGAACGAATCTCCTACCACCAAGCTAACTGGGTTACCCGCCTTTTACGGGACGCTACCCAGCGGCGGGGGGGAATTGTATTCTTAACCCGTCCCCCCACGGGGTAAAAACGTGCTCTAAGTAAAGATTCCGCTTTACTTAGAGCACGTTTTTAAATTTATATTACGGTGACAAGTCACCAGGGGGCGCTGCAGTAAAATATTGTTTGTGCAAAGATAAAATGACGAATTTAATTTGGATGCAGTTTCAATGATAAGCTCAAGTTTAATTAGTGCATGTTCTTGGATATGTTTTATCGTGTTAACTCACCAGAGGGCGCTGCAGTAAACATTTGTTTGTAATATTTAATGCAAAACCACAACTACTAGTCCGATTGGGCAGAGTTTTTAGTATTAGAGTTACCTTTACTTGTTGTAAGTTTTTAGGTTTTTTTTTCACGTCAAGAACTCACCAGGGGGCGCTGCATTAAGCATTTAATTATGCAAAGCTAAAACTACAAGTCCGATTTGGATGTAGTTATCAAAGATAGGATCAGGCTTAATTAGCGCGTGTTCTCGTATATGTGTCATGGTGACACCTCACCAGGGGGCGCTGCAGTAAGCATTTGCTTGTATTTTTTGTGTTAAACCTATTTAGATGCGGTTTTCTGTGATAGGTTCTGGTTTAATTGCTGCGTGTTTTTATATGCCATATCACGAACTACCACGGGGCGCTCCAGTATAAATTAGTTTGTTCAAAATCAAAACTACTAGTGGGTTTTATGATTTTCACTGATTTGGTTAGATTTAAGTTTCGTGGAAATGTTACGGTGACAATCTGCCAGGCGCTGCAATAAGCATTTGATAACCAGAAAGCATTGGGTTTATAATTTCTTTTGGATTTGCATGAAGATTAATATAAAGTATTTCAATATTATGTAATAATATATAATGTATATCTATTCACTTTAAAAAGTTTAAAATAAAAAGCAAAATTAAAAATTTTGAAAAAACCCACGACGGTTTAATTGTAATTGTAAAAGGATAAAATAACTATAAATTCCCCGCCTAAAAGAATATATGTAACGAGATGATAGGGACGACTTCGTCGGGGGCTGCCAGTTGCAACCTCTATTTTAAATATAGTAGCTAACAGTATAGATTTCGTTTTAAAGTCTTTAAAATACCAGTTATGAAAACTGTAAATTCATATTAATATTTAATTTTTTTGCCAAACCTGTTTTAACAGCAAGAAAACCTATGAGAAGGTTTGTGCAAACTTAAAGTAATCGCAGCCACCGACGAAGCCGTCCCTATCATCTCGTTACATATATTCTTTTAGGCGGGGGATTTATAGTTATTTTATCCTTTTACAATTACAATTAAACCGTCGTGGGTTTTTTCAAAATTTTTAATTTTGCTTTTTATATATTTATACTTTTGATGTCACTCGTATTTTGTGTGTCAAATAAAAACTATTCTACGACTATTCATATCTAAAATACTTGCTTTATTTGATAACATTATTGTCTTACTATGGCCAGTCGTGACCCAGTGGCGCAAGCGTGTGACTGTAAACGACTGGTTGTGGGTTCGATTCCCACCATTTTCTTCGCTCTGGAGGTAAAGCGCGGCGTTAAGTTCCACCGTTTAACACGCAATGCCTCCGATTTCGGAGGAAAGTGGGGAACTGAGTGTCTTAACACTAGGTTCCCTCTGCCTACCCTGCTGTGTGCGGGATACAGCGTGGAGCTAAAAAAAAAAGAATATTGTAAATAAGACATAATATATTTTATATACAGTGTACTACTAAATAGAAAACACAGTTTTAAGGTGTTTTACCGATATTTTAGTCGCTTTTACAAGGACATTAGGACACTTATAAAAATTTTTACTCATATCTAAAAAAAAAGCGCTCCAATCAAAGTGAATTTCCTGCCCTAATGACCCTAAACGGAATTTCATCTACTAATGGAAGTGACATCTGTAACCAATTTGCAACGCATTTTTCTAAAGTATATAGTCCACCAGCATTACATCAATCATTTGGGACCACAATGCCATTTCATTATTCAGAATCTGCTAGTATTAAGATTTTTGAGGATGACATTATTGCTAAATTAAAAAGTCTCGACGTAAACAAAGGAGCTGGACCAGATGATATACCTCCTATATTTGTTAAACAATGTGCTGTGTATTTGTCTAAGCCTTTATACTTGATATTCAATAAATCACTATGTATTGGTGAATTTCCACATTTATGGAAAAAGGCAAAGGTAGTGCCTATCTTCAAATCCGGAGATAGAAAAGATATATCAAAATATAGGCCAATTTGCATATTATCAGTATTCTCTAAAATATTTGAATCTCTTATCTGTCCGGTGCTTGAGTGGAATATGAAGTCAACAATGATGGAAAACCAACATGGTTTTGTCAAAAAGAGGTCCACCATGTCGAATCTGGCGATAGTTGTTGATGATCTATCGATGGCATTAGATAATTCAGAACAAATAGACTGTATTTATACCGATTTCACTAAAGCGTTTGACGTTGTTGATCACAATAGGTTATTGACAAAGCTTATTGGTTACGGCATCAGTGGCTATCTTATTAAATGGTTAAAACCTACTTGACAAATCGAGAAATGAATGTTGTTATCGGAGGATACAAATCACGCTCGTTCACATCGACTTCCGGTGTACCGCAGGGCTCTATTTTAGGCCCGATATTGTTTGGGATTTTTATAAACGATATACAGGAGTGTTTCAATCATTGTCAATTCCAACTGTATGCTGATGACCTCAAAATTTATAGAAAGGTAGAAACCATCAATGACTCTATATACATTCAAGAAGACTTAGATAAACTCTCGAAATGGTGTGATCATAACTCTTTGAAATTAAATCATTTGAAATGTTTTGTTGTAACATTCACAAGAAAAGTAAAAAACATCAATTTTAATTACAATATTAACGGCAATGTACTAGAAAAGGTGGACCAAATAAGAGACCTTGGGATCTTATTAGACAGCAAATTGAGTTTTATACCTCATTTAGATGACATGATCAGCAAAGCACTGAAATTATTAGGTTTTATAATGAGAGCTACAAAAGAATTTAAGAGGTCAACAACTAAAATAGCACTGTTTAATTCAATGATACGTAGCAGATTAGAATATTGTGCTGTTGTTTGGAATCCTCTATATCAAATTCACAAGGATCGGGTAGAGAGAATTCAAAAAAAGTTTTTACGGCAATTAGCCTATAAGGACAATGTATTGCAACATACTATGAATTATAATGATCATCTAAAAATTTATAAATGTATCTCTCTGTCTAATCGTAGAGACTTAATAGATGTCTGTTTTCTACATAAAATTATAAATGCTAATATCAACAGCTCAAATTTATTAAGTAGAGTGGGGTTAGCAGTACCAAGATAGTACCGTAGTAGTACCGTTAGGAGTCACATTAAAAAGAAACAAATTTTTAAACAGCGTTTTGCTAAAACTAACCTTGGTATGAACGCCCCATTAAATAGAATAGTAATAAACTATAATAACATGTTAAACAGGGGAGATATAGATATCGATATTTTCCAAAATCAGTCTGTATCATCTTTTAAGCATCGTATAAAAAAAAAAATCACTGTTTAATTTTAGTCATACTTTTTAGTTTTGATTTGTATTTTATTGTTTTTATTGTGTGTATGTTTTATATACAATACTACAATACACGGACAGTAGTAGCGACCCAAATGAGACCTGGGGTTTTCTTCGGAATGTCTTGGCTAAAGCCGCAATTGATGTTCTTGGCGTAGAAGAAAGGCCCACTCGCAATCCGTGGTTTAACGACGATTGTCAAAAACTTACGAATGCCAAAAATGAAGCCCACAAACTATTACAGCAGAAGTATACTCGAAAACGTAGGGAGGAGTATCAGCTATCCAGAAGGAAAGAGAAACATTTGCATAAAAAAATGAAACGATTGCATGATGAACAGCATCTGAAGGAAATTATATCTAGCTACTCTGAAATGGACACAAGACACTTTTATGGCCAGATAAACAAAGGGAGAAAATCATTTAAGCCCATAGCCTGTGCTTGTAGAGGAAAAGGCAGAGAGTTTCTTAGCAATAAGGGTGACATAATGAAGAGATGGGTTGAGCATTTCCAGGACGTACTTAGCGGTCATAACACCTCCACATCCACCACCATCATTGGTTTACAACCAAGAGGACAAAATGACGATAGCGTTTCGGAACCTACTCTCGAAGACATTATACATCGGCATTCAACAACTTAAAAACAATAAGGCCCCCGGCTGCGACAACATTCTAGCAGAATTAATAAAGTATGCGGGAGAACATTTCGAGAGGGAATTGTTCAAACTGTTTCTACAGATCTGAAATGAAACGTCTATGCCCGAAGAATGGGGGACTGCTGTTATCTGCCCTTTACATAAGAAGGGGGACGTATTGGAGTGTCAGAACTACCGTGGCATATCGCTCTTGAACACCGCTTATAAAGTATTTGCGCGTGTTTTGTTTAATAAACTACATCTATATGTTGAACCCTCTTTAGCAGAATACCAATGCGGCTTCCGACCTAACCGCTTAACAGTAGACCAGATATTCTCACTAAGGCAGATCCTCGAGAAAACTCTAGAATCTAATGTGACCACACACCACTTGTTCATCGATTTTAAGGCGGCATATAACAGCTTGCACCGTAATTTCCTGTACCAGGCAATACTTGAAATCGGTATTCCATCAAAATTAATCTCCCTCACCGAAATAACTCTGAAAAATACTCGAAACATTATTAGAGTTCAGGTTCAGGAGGACATATCGGAACCGTTTAGCACTTTTGACGGACTCAGACAAGGTGATGCGCTCTCTTGTCTGCTCTTTAATGTTGCATAAGATAAATGTATACGCGACTCAAAACTCAAAAATCGAGACTACTGGCAACATATTCTTTAAGTCAATCCAAGTGTTAGGATATGCAGATGATCTGGATTTAATAGGAAGAACTCTGCCTGCAGTGGAGAGTGCATACCAAGCTCTGACAAGGTCATCTAAGGAAGCCGGATTTCAAATAAATGCAACCAAAACAAAATATCTGGAAGCGTCAAAACAACTGCATGCATTACCGTCCGATATAAGAATTGGGAGCAGCACTTTCGACTGGGTCAATGAATTTGTGTATCTCGGCTCTTTAGTAACGCAGGACAACAATGTATCTTTGGAAATAAGTAGAAGAATTATGGCGGCTAACAAATGCTACTTCGGACTGCTAAGATACTTTCGATCCAAAATACTTTCAAGAAGTATAAAAGTACTTCTCTACAAGACCTTACTAAGACCGATTTTAACATATGGATCAGAGAGTTGGGTGCTGAGCAAAAAGGACGCGAACACACTACTTGTTTTTGAGCGCAAAATCTTAAGACGCATATTCGGTGCAGTGTTGGAAAATGAACAATGGCGAACTCGGTACAACCACGAACTCTACCACATGTATAATGAACCCAACATAATAAACAGTATCAAAGTTGGACGCTTACGATGGGCCGGACATGTGGAGAGAATGAGTGTACCCAGAATACCTAAGTCCTTGTTTAATTTTTCACCGGATGGTCGGAGAAATCGACGCAGACCAAAACTCAGATGGTTGGATGGAGTTGAGCAAGACCTGAGAACTCTGGGCGTAAAGAATTGGAAGGATAAAGTCAGGAATAGGGTAGAATGAAGGGGTATTCTAGACCAGGCCAAGGCCTACCCGCAGCTGTAGTGCCTTTGATGATGATGATGATGTTTTATATAGTGAATTTGTTGTTGGTGATTTTGTATATTTATTTGTATTTTTTTTGTTTGTTTTGGTCGTGTAATCTTGGTTAATCTTTTTTTTTTTTTTTTTTTTTTGTTTAAATTTAAATTTGTAAACTTTCTTAACTGTACTGTTTCTCGTTTTCTTTTGTAACTTACTACATATTGTATGCATGCTAAGTAAGCCTATAATTGAGGTATATAATTACTAAATTGGAAATTTTAAGAATGTATGTATATTCATAAATAAGAAAATTGTATACAGCGTTGGCTTTCTGTTAAATAAAAATAAAAAAAAAATAAAAAAAAATATATGTCTAACCGGACACATGTGTGAATTTTTCAAAAAATCAGACAGCATCAAGTAGATCAATATTAATTTGATAAAATTTTCTGTCATTGATACAGATACAAGTCAAGCTAATATTAACATGATAAATGAAGCAGTGTATATCATATATATTATCTTCTTAATATATAGCTTCACGCTATATCCCGCACACAGCATCTATCTAGTATAGAATTTATTTAGATCTCTATAGTATAGAGTTTATTTAGACAATTATATTAAAATGGTGGCCAGTCGTGGCCCAGTGGCACAAGCGTCTGACTGTAAACGACTGGTTGTGGGTTCGATTCCCACTCGAGGAGTGGAAATTATATTTCTATTTTCTTCGCTCTGGTGTCAAGGTAAAGCGCGGCGTTAAGTTCCGCCACTTAACACGCAAGCCTCCAAATTCGGAGTGAAACGGAGTGTCTTAATACTAGGTTCCCTCTGCCTTCCCTGCTGTGTGCGGGATACAGCGTGAAGCTAAAAAAAAAATGTTAATAAAACTTTTTTGTTTATAGCTTCTAGCCCTAGACAGGACTTAGGATATAATTCATTTAAAAAAGTAAAATATGAAGAAATGGCCGCCATTTCTTACCAAAAATTCTTCGGAGTGATGAGCGTTATTGCGAAAAGAGTCGCAAAGTCCACGCAAATGAAACTACGGGGTAGTTACTTGTAATAAATAATAATTTTAAAATGATACGAAATAACTTGCTGATTTGCTTTGAATAGCGAAGTATCTTGATGATCACCCAAACAGCGTGTATAGGTACACAATTTACTAGTTTTGAAATAAGTTACTTTGGTGAGTTAATTTATACTAATGAATAGAAAATAACTGTACACTCAGCATCCTTTGAGAAGTGTCCTGCTAAAATATTCTACCTAGAAATTATATGGAAAATGAAGTTAAATTATACGAAACTAAATGCTGCTTCATTTAGTTACGAACTAAAACCATCCAAACCAAATAAAGTTCAAGTTCACAGACTATGTACATAGAATTTGTACTTGAAATATATTTTTGAAATTCAGAGTAATGTATGTATTAAAGTAAAGAATATTTTTAATAATTATTATTTAAACTGGGGCCAGTCGTGGCGCAGTGGCACAAGCGTGTGACTGTAATCGACTGGTTGTGGGTTCGATTCCCACTCGAGGAGTGGAAATATTTAATATTTCCATTTTCTTCGCTCTGGTGTCGAGGCAAAGTGCGGCGTTGAATTCCACCACTTAACACGCAATGCCTCCGAATTTGGCGGAAAGTGGGGAACGGAGTGTCTTAACACTAGGTTCCCTCTGCCTACCCTGCTGAGTACGGGATACAGCATAAACCTATAAAAAATATATATTTAAACTAATATAATGAAGACGATAGTTTGTCTATCTGTCTGTTACACTTTCACGGCTAGCCTAACGGCCCGATTTGAATGGAATGTGGAATAGATAAAGAGATAGATGGGTCACATAGGCTACTTTATAAAAAAAAAAATAACGTCGAAAGGTTATAGCCTATACGGAAATGAAAATTTATATATAATCCGCTTGACCGACCCAGCCGCTATCACTATAAAAAAATTATAAAAACAATATTATTACGTGCACATCTTTGAAACTACTGTGACGGATTTGATGGGTGTTGTTGTTGCATAACTTTTTAGTTCAGGCAAGGCATAAAGTATAACTGATTGACAAATAAATTGATACAGAACCATAATTTACCAATTTAAAATTAAATATAAGCAAATGACACCCTTATCAAAGTAGCTGAGCATAATGGTCAAATAAAGAGTAAAAGGCAAACGAGTTGCGGGCTGCAATTAGTCTAATATAAAAATGAGCTTGTTTCAAGCTTGATATTAAAATTATTTAGATTATTTCACTATTAAATTAGATTTTTCTCTCAAGTTAGATTTAAAAAAGCTTTAATTTGTTTTATAACAATAAAAATCTGCTGATAAAGTATGAGCATAATAGATACATAGTGATCGAAAACCAAATGACAATACTGTGTACTTACTTACATAGTAGTTGTTTTGTACGTTAGTTCAACAACACGATGTTCTCGGTAAGAATTAAAAACATTAGAACCATGAGCTATGAATAAAAATAATAAACTCAACGCGAGCAAACTCTGCTACATATATCTAATCTGGGCACTCGCCGTCTACTTTTCATGAATTTTAAAGTTGTGGTTTCTGAAATGGATTATTCTTTTCACAGTCTTGGTGTGTAATTGTAAATACATGATGTTATTATAATGTACGTATGAATTATTTACTTTTGGGATTGCTGAAATGCTTTTAGTTAATATTTGCGTTGGAATTTTGTAAAGGTTTGCATTTTAATGAAAAATAAAGTAGTTATATGAAAACATATCTACATATGTATGTATACACAAAAACTAACTATTTAAATTTAAGTATGCACTAAAAGATAAAGAAAAAAAGATATTTAGAAAACGTGTAAAAATTTAAACGCAGCAGGATTCGAACCCGCGCCTCCTGAATTCCTCTCTCTCACTGCTGCGTCGAAATTCTTATACGCTTTATTACAATTTATTTTGTACACTTTATTACAACTTAGGTTGTTTGTTGTTAGCATCTCTGTAGTGAGATGTTTACAAATTTCTGATACCCGAAGATTATTCTACGAACAATCGTTTGGCAAGAGACAATGCTTGAGTGTTATTCCACACTTAGGCGAATTAAAAAAGACATTTAGAAAATGTATAAAAAAAATTAAGAAAATAAATCTTTCTATGAAAATAAATAATATTTTGTCAAAACCTTACATACTATAAATATTTATAATATGCTGCATATTATAGTTCATATCCCAATTCAAAAAGCTTATAACTTGTTAAAGTAGATTTTAACAAGAAACAATCAAATATCTGAAGGTCACATTAAGGGGCACTGGAGCACAGTAAAAGAGAGCTCAGGCACGTGGGTGTGTATGACAGAGAGAAACTTTGAATAAGAGATGAGACTGGGATCGAGAACGATCTAGCCACTTGAAATCTCTACAAGGGGCTATTCAGGTTCATATTCAAAATATTCCGCACTTACATAGACATTTACAATCAATTTAGAATTGTCGAATGAATATAGCCTCTTTTTTGTGAGGAACTTATGTGATATTGTACTGTTCGCCTCTTTCTTATTGAAATGTACTATTGTGATTTCTTCGTTGGTTTGACGTTAATAATCTTCTTTTAAATGCCAAAAAACTTATGTTCATTAAAATTTAATACTAACATACCTATGTACAAGAACAAAGTTTGCTCAGCGCAAATTGTAAATATACCCGTATTAATTTATATATGTTTCCTAAAAATGTTTTTAACTCAGCCCGTCGTGGCGTTTTGGACAATGTGGTCTACAAAAAAAGACATATACAAAAAAAGATTAGAAAGAGAGACATTCTTAGTCTAGTCAGACTGAAAAGGCCATTTTGGCTAAGTGGGTCAGCGTCTTACTATAACCGCAATGGTTTCTAGTATCGAGTTGTCGCTATCGAGTATCGAGTAATGGTTTCTAGGACTACTCCCCCGAGTGAGATCATTCGTGGGAGGACTTCCAAAAATGATCCCTGACTCCCAGAACAGAATAGAAATCATTATATATTTACATACATTTCTTTGCTCCTGATCCTAACTCAATGCGGAGCGTTCCGCCACGTCCAAGTTAATAATTAAGTGCTCTTAAATGCATTCCGAATTAAGCTTTTATATTTATAAACCACTGGTGGGAATCACTTAATAAAATCTACTCCTGCTCCTGTAAACTCATTAAAAGAATCTGACAACTCTAAAGTCAAAGTCAAAGTCAAATAATTTTATTCATAAAAAACAAAATTAAAAATTTTGAAAATACCCACGACGGTTTAATTGTAATTGAAAAAGGATAAAATAACTAGAAATCCCCCGCCTAAAAGAATATATGTAACGAGATGATGGGGACGACTTCGTCGGAGCTGCCATTACTTTAAGTTTGCTAACTTCTCCTAGGTTTTCATGCTGTTAAAACAGGTTAAGGAAAAAATTAAAATATTAATATGAATTTACAGTTTTGATAACTGGTATTCCTTTTAAAAACTTTAAGAACGAAATCTATACTGTTAGCTACTATATTTAAAATAGAGGTTGCAACTGGCAGCCCCCGACGAAGTTGTCCCCATCATCTCGTTACATATATTCTTTTAGGCGGGGGATTTCTAGTTATTTTATCCTTTTTCAATTACAATTAAACCGTCGTGGGTATTTTCAAAATTTTTAATTTTGTTTTTTATTTTAAACTTTTTAAAGTGTATAGATACACATTATATATTATTACATAATTTCGAAATACTTTATATTAATCTTCATGCAAATCCAAAAAAAATTATAAGCCCAATGCTTTCTGGTTATCAAATGCTTATTGCAGCGCCTGGCAGATTGTCACCGCAACATTTTTAGGGAACTTAAGATTAACCAAATCAGTGAAAATCACAAAACCCTCTAGTAGTTTTGATTTGGAACAAATTAATTTATACTGGAGCGCCCCGTGGTAGTTTGTGATATGGCATATAAAAACACGCAACAATTAAACCTGAACCTATCACAGAAAACCGCATCTAAATAGGTTTCACACAAAAATACAAGCAAATGCTTACTACAGCGCCCCCTGGTGAGGTGTCACCACGACACACATAAGAGAACACGCGCTACTTGAGCCTGATCCTATCGTTGAAAACTGCATCAAATTCAGACTCGTAGTTTTAACTTTGCACCATCAAATGTTTAATGAAGCGCCCCCTGGTGAGTTCTTAACGTAAAAAAAAACTAAAAACATACACCAAGTAAAGGTAAATCTAATACTGAAAACTCTGTCCAATCGGACTAGTAGTTGTGGTTTTACATTAAATATTACAAACAAATGTTTACTGCAGCGCCCCCTGGTGAGTTAACACGATAAAGCATATCCAAGAACATGCACTAATTAAACTTGAGCTTATCATTGAAACTGCATCCAAATCGAATTCGTCATTTTAACTTTGCACAAACAATATTTTACTGCAGCGCCCCCTGGTGACTTGTCACCGTAATATAAATTTAAAAACATGTACTAAACAAAGCGGAATATAATACTGAAAACTCTTTCCAATCGTACTAGCCGTTTTTGTTATACACAAAAAATGGAAGCAGCTACTTACTGCAGCGCCCCCTAGAGAGTTGACACATACTTGAAAATATGTACTAAGTAAACATACATGACACATATATGAAAATATGCACTAAGTAAACTTGAATCTATCATTGAAAACTGCATTCAAATCGGACTCGTAGTTTTAGTTTTGCACAAACAAATGTACTTACTGCAGCGCCCCCTGGTGAGTGATCACCGTAACACATATATGAAAAGATGCACCAATTAAACCTGAACCTATCGTTGAAAGTTTCATCTAAATCGGACTAGTAGTTTTTACTCTACATAAACAAATGTTTACTGCAGCGCCCCCTGGTGAATTTTCACCGTAACGTAAAAACAAAAATTTTAAAATATGTACGAAGTAAAGCTTAATCTAGTTCTGAAAACTCTAGCCAATCGGATGAGTAATTTCGGTTTTAGACAAATAAATATAAGAAAAATTTTGGTTTTACACAAAAAAACTCAAACAAATGCTTATTACAGCGCCCCCCTGATGAGTGGTCACCATAACACATATATGGAAAGACGCACCAATTAAGCCTGAACCCATCCTTGAAAGTTTCATCTAAATTGGACTAGTAGTTTTTGCTCTGCATAAACAAATGTTTAGTGCAGCGCCCCCTGGTGAGTTTTCCCCGTAACAAAAAAAGAAAAATCTTAAAATATGCACCAAGCAAAGATAAATCTTTTTACGAAAACTCTTTTTAATCGGAGCAGTAGTTTCGGTTTTAGACAAATAAATACAAAAAAAGTACAAACAAATGCTTACTGCAGCGCCCCCTGGTGGTTTGACACGATAAAACATATCCAAGAACATCCACCAATTAAACCTGAATCTACCACTGAAAATCTATTGAAATCAGACTATTATTTTTTGAGATAATTGAAAACATTCGTTTTCACGTAAAATGCTTACTGCAGCGCCCCCTGGTGAGTTAAGGCAATAAGACATACATAAGAACATACGCCAATTGAACCTTAACCTATCATAGAAAACCGTATCAAAATCGGACTTATAGTTTTGGAAATAATTGACATAGTAATTTGCACAAACACACAAACAAACAAACAAACAAACAAACAACCTCTCACCCCAAACACATATACAGTCGCCGTTCCGTCGCGGGTAAAAATAAGAAGTATAAGCTTCATTTTTTGAACGTCAAATAGTTTACTACCGGTTCACTAAATTTAACGCCTCAGACCTGAGAAGAACCGGCGCAAGAAACTCAGCGGGACTTCTTTTTTATTAAAGTAATTGTTATATATAGATTTATTGCTGACAGTGATACTTTTGAAATAGCCTGGAGCGAGCATTTCATTCCCAAGGCGTGTTATCATTTATAAAATTATTTTGAATAAAAAATTAGGTTATAACCTCACGACACAAACGTCTTTTCACAACTTTTTTAAATTGTAATATAGACAGACGTTTTCTGGGATTTTGGACGTTTTCTGGGATCCTATTGTAAAAGCGCATACACTGCCCCATGAATGTTTTATTGACTCGATGTAATCGAATCACAGGTGTAATCAGTTTATGTTTATTTCTCATAAATGTTATGTTAATACCACATTGTATGTATATGTTAATACCACATTGTATGTATATTTATTTTTTGCTTTACATATTTCACTTGGAAGTATTGTATATTATTTTAAGGAATAATTGTGACTTCACTTTTTTCTTTCTATAAATTTCTCTCACATAAATATTATGCATATGGTGTTTATCATAACATACTTTAAAATGGTTGCTGTATTTTACAACAAATGTAATTTTTGTGTTTTAATTTCTTTCTTTTGTGGCAATAAATGTGTTTTTTTTTATTTTGTTTTATTTTTAATCCTACCTGTAATACTGTACTATTGTGATAAACCAATAAATAAATAAACTAGATCATTATTTAATGGTTGAGTCAATGTTTACATTAAGCTCCCGACTGTCTACTCTCTTACGGTATGTCTGATGAAAACTTAGATAAAAATATTTACAAAGCCCATACATTTATAGCACACAACAGGCTATTAATAATAAAATACCTTATATTATATTCAATTTTATAACATCTGTAAAAAACGCAACTACGGTAACGTTTTAGGTTACTGTAAGGAAAAACTATAAGGATACCCACATCCAGTAGGATAGTCAGAGAAAACAAAATGCCAAGACGCTTTGTTCTTCACATCTATGTATTTTTTATTTCCATATATATTTTATTAAAAATTCTTGTCATTGTTATTGTGTTTATAAAAAAAATGGTTTATAACTACACATGTCCATTTAACCCTAAGTAAATAAGGAATTTGAACCCACTAACAATTGATGTTTAATAAATACCTACTTAAGTGAATAAATACTCACGTGAGTAGAATTTGCTGTTTCAAATCATATTCAAGTGAACGTTTGTATTTCTTATTTATATTTTCTTTTTCCATGTCGGACTTTATAGTGTAGCATTAACATCGACACGCAATGTCAAATATTTTAATAGATTCTATCTATAAGACTGCAAAATTTAAAGTAGCGTATATAAATATTTAAAATTTAACTTACTATAGGAAGCAGGTATGTTATTAATGATATTTAGGTAGTTATATTATTGGTACAGATTCCCTTTTGACAAAGAAGTTTACAAGTTTCAGTGTTAAATCGATATATAGAGCCAAGAGTATACCAGAGTTCTTCAGTTGACAAAACTATGTTACAATGAAAAATCCATACTTATATTATAAAATGTCTGTGTGTAAAATAATTTAAATATAACCCCCGTGTGTAAATCGAACCCACAATCATCACGTACAGTCAAACGCTATCACACAATAAATGGCCACACCGTTTTAAATTAGGTTTCTTTAGAAATCTTATATTTTAGCTTAGTGAAAGAAATTACAAATTTAGCTCTCGCTACCCAACAAGCATACTTAAATAGAAGAACTACTAGACGCAATCCGCCGATTCTCAGACAAGGTGAAAGCATTAATTCTCAGTGAGCGTAAATTAACAACCGATTCCGCATAAACCTTTCACTGAAGCACTGAAGCTATTTATGTCAATTAGGAATTGCAACGATGCATAATTTTCAATCCCACAGGATTCCTCCAGGATAAACTTCGAGCCACGATCCCATGTGATTACAGTACTAAACAAATTTCATATTTTGAAATTGAATTATTATTATTTAGTAATCATATTAGGAGTAAAAGCATCTATGTAGTTTGTACTTCTTTGTTTGTATATCTCAGCCAACTACGGGTTTTAAAACTAATGTTGTTCGTTTGTGAATATTATAATACCAAACCAAACCAATACCAAAAATTAGTTTATAATTTATTAAAAAAAATGCTATATAAAGCATATTGAAATATTTACTTATCTTAATTAATTTCCTAGAATAGTGTTTTGACTTACTTACTCCAAGGCTTAAATATATTTATTACTGCATTAAAAATAAGTGAATATTATACGTAAATATACTGGTTATTCGAACAAAAATTTCAAATAAAAAAAATCAGAAAACAGAAATAATAAACAAAAATTCATAAAATATTGCATAATGTCCCAATAATATATGTCCATATCCCAATAATATATGATATATAATATATGTCCCAAGGGAAAAAGTACAAAATCATAATAACGATAAGAAAATGATCGGAAAAATTATTTAATTTAAAAAAAAAAATAGTCTTCAAAATATGCAAAATAAACTTTAGCTTCACGCCTTTTCTCGTATAGCTGGCAGAGAGAATTTTATCTCAAAACACTCCGTTCTTCACATTCCATCTGAATCAGAGACGTTGCGTGTTAAGCGGCAGAATCAATTTCCATAACTCTCTAAAATGTTAAACTACTTGTAGAAGTATTCCAGCATAATACAATAAGTATTCGTAGTAATAGTAAGAAAGAAGACAAAGATATTGCAAAATGTACGTAATATACTGAATAACGAAACCAAAAAAGATATGGACTAAAAAAATTACAAAACAATAAGAAAACCATAGTGGCTAATAGTGGCCGGTCGTGGCCCAGTGGCACAAGCGTGTGACTATAAACGACTGGTTGTGGGTCGATTCCCACTCGAGGAGTGAAAATCTATATATATAATAAAAGAGTAGAAAAGTCAATTCTGTACATGAAAAATTTCGGAAAAATTTTAATTGGGTATGTTAATATATCGATAACAGAGGCGAAAAAACCACTCAGTAGAATTTTTGTCTGTCTGTCTGTCTGTCTGTCTGTCTGTCTGTCTGTCTGTCTGTCTGTCTGTTAATTTGTTCGCCAATCACGCAAAAACTACTGGACAGAAATGAATGAATTTTGGTATAGTGATAGCTTATAGTCCAAAGGTACATATAGGATAGTTTTTATCCCGGTTTTCCATGTAGTTTTTTTGGAAAAAATAAAAAACCGATATAAGTAAATCATTTATATACTGATATCTACCGGGTAGAAATTAATGAATTTTTGTATGGAGTTAGCTTAAAGGTTAGAGCAACATATGGGATAGTTTTCATCCTGGTATTCTATACAACTGCGGCAGAAAAATAAAATAAAAAAAAACATTTAAATTGTGTTGATAGTTCACGAGTGAAACTAAATTTGTTTTAATATCACTAATATTACTTAAAATAATTATAAAATAAATTGAGCACAACATTTATTGAAGATAATTTGCTATTAAAAATACATTTGACCGGTCTACAAAACTTTATATTATCTATATAACAACAAATGTCGCTACGTTTTCTGTCACCATTTGTTATTATATATTTGACATTGTACTAGATATATTCGTACTCAATAATATTATTATAAAGATGCAAAAATCTGTATCTCTTCTATAGGTTTTGTTTGCACGGGTAATCTACTAGCCCGCTTTAGATGAAATTCGAAAAGAAGAAGTCGTAAGGTCAAATATAAGCTACTTTTTAAAAAAAATCAAAACCTAGGAGGTTGAAACAGTGGATGAAACTTATGTATGTTAAGAATATAGTGAGAATGAAAGATCTAAACTCCTTGACTGATTTCGATTAATTTTCTCAGGAAATAGTTGATAAGGCAAAGTCAAATATAGGCTACCTCTCTTTTTTAAAAATAATTCCAGAGGTGCTAAAATAGGGTATGAAAGTATTAGTTCACCCAGCGACGCCGCGAGAGGGTCGTTAGTTTACCCTGGTATAGTTCCCGCAGAAAAATAAAAAATACCAAAGTCAAGTTATATTGATTATTTGCAAGTAAAGGCATTTTTTTTAATACCAGTAAGTAACACAATTGTAAAATAAAATAAAAAGTCTAAAATTTATTTAAGATATTATGACCAGTTTATAATACTATATACCTGATGGTATATATGTACGAAATCTGCTATCATATAGATATATGATAGCAGATTTCGTACGTTTTCTTATTAGATCAGTTATCACTATACGTTATCAAATAGTATAGACATTGTACTAGATGTATCGATGATTTTCGCAAGAATATAATTAGTGACGCAAGGTTAAATTTAGACCATCCCCCTTTTATAAAAAAAAACCAATTCCAAAGAGGCAATAGTGGATGAAAGTGGTAGTTCACGTGGCGAAGCCGCGAGCGGGTCGCTAGTATTTAATATTTCCATTTTCGCTTCGCTCTGGTGTCGAGGTAAAGCACGGCGTTAAGTTCCGCCACTTAGCACGCAAGGCCGCCGAATTCAGCGGAAAGTGGGGAACGGAGTGTCTTAACACTAGGTTCCCTCTGCCTACCCTGCTGTGTGCGGGATACAGCGTGAAGCTAAAAAAAAACATAAGAAAACAATTTGGTCGATAATTTCAAATGTCATTTCAAGTGTTGAAAGACAATATTCTTTCACTTTCCAGTCGTATCTGGGTCGTATGGTTGCGTGGTAAGATTTGTTTTATCACCAGAGCAGGGAAATGAAAATAATGCAAATATAATCATTTCATCGATTAAGAATCGAACACACAACACAACCGTCACGTATATAGTGAGACTCAGTCACTTTGCGCCACGAACCTCCAAATTCCAAAATGAATCCATACTTATATTATAAATGTGAATGTCTGTGTGTTTGTCTGTCACGCTTTCACGGCTAATCTTCTGGTCCTATTTGGATGAAATTTAGAACAAAATTAGTATAAATGACTGGGGTCTAACATAGGCTACTTAGTTTTTCAAAAATCAACCTCTAAAGGGTTGAAATAGGGGATGAAAGTTTGTATGAAAAATCTACACCGCTTGACCGATTGTATTGAATTGTTGTATATATATAGTGGATATTCCAAGATTAAACATAGGCTACTTTATTTTTCAAAAATCCACCTCCGAGGGTTGCAATATAACGAAACAGCCACGTAGATCACGCGGCGAAGCCGCGAGCGGGCCGCTAGTAAAATATAAATAGCAAAACTAACAAGAAATGACCAATGAATGAATGTTTTAAGTGTTACTCGTTACCTGCACCATAAATACTCGCAATATACATATGGACGCAAATGACTATGTAATGACTTTATTGTTATAAGTAATAATTATATTTAAGATTGTTATTTAAATAATTATTGATATTTTCAAAACCGTCATATATTAAAATGTAATATTTAATGGACACTGTTTTAACTGTTTAGTTTGAAGATATTGAAAATTGATTTAATGTTTAAATATTTAAATTTAATTATTGTTTCATAATCATTATTCGAATTAAAAAGAATTAAAATTATTATAATTATTCTAACTGTAATTTAATGTCTTAACTAATAAATAAACTTAATTTTATTTACATCCTTTTGAGTGGCGCCATGTTAAACTATCTTAGCAAAACATGAATTAATTTATAATTGTAATTTGTGTGAGATAAATTATTTAAAGTATTGGAAAATACCGTTATAATATTAAATTAAATCAAATATTAAAATTAAATTAAAATTAAAAAAATAATATATATTTTTAATATAAAGTTATAATATTAATATGTAATATTAAACTATTTTTTATAATATTGTTTAAATTATTTCCTTTATCGGAAGTGATTGTTATTATAAATGTTAAACTTGTGTTTGCCTATATAAAGACTTGAGTTTTGTATGAAAAAGGTTATTCTGTACTGAACCGTTGTACTGAAATAAACATTATTTGTGTCAACTAGTATTTTCATTGTGAAAATACTTGCTTTTAACAACTTAACATTTGTGTTATTAAAATGTAATTAGTGATATTTACAAAGCGTACCACAGTATTTTGTAATGAAACAAAATAATATGCTTGAGGCTTAGTGTGAGCCGAACGAAATAAATATACGTAATTGTGTATTATATAATCTTTGCACATTTTAATTAGACTTTGAAAGAAGCTTTTGTTGTTGTGTACTTAATGAAAAGGTAAGGACTCTTTGTAATTTGTAAACTGTTTAAGAAATGCAAAGAAATATGATTTAATGGCTTACTTGCTTTTTTTTCTGTATACCTTCTGATAATAACAAAAAAAACGTTATCATATAGTTCAAAGTTTTCCCTTTCCAGATTTTCAGGAATATATTACACGGAATAAAAACTATTAAAATTTTTATATTCGATATGTACCTAGTCGGGTCGTAAGTTTTGTCACATTTTTATCGTAAAATAATTGAGACATGTTTGTTTTTAGAATAATCATTTATAAATCAAGAGAAACGTAATAAAACATGGATTCTTATTTTAATTCAAAATGATCTCCGCTATTTTGTATACAGGCCTTCAATCTGCGCGGCCAGTCGTCTGCTTTGATCAAGGATGCCTTGAGTGACATTAGGATGACGTGTTAAGCAGGCCTTTTCTCGTAAGTGTCGTCACATTTTGTAATCCAACGGATTTAAGTCTGGACTGGAGGAGGGCCAATCTTCGTGCCGGATGAAGTCAATTTTGCGCACCGCTAGCCGGTCTTGCGAGCTTTTCGCTCTATGAGCTGGTGCAGAATCTTGCTGGAATACCCAGAGTCTGTTATTGAACAGTGTATGAGAAACTGGTTCGAAAAGAGAATTTGACGATGATTTTTTCCCGTGTACCGCTTCAACAAAACGCGGGATCTCTTCAGTCTCATGTCCATTAGACGCGCATCTAAACGATGTCCTGTTTTTCTGCGATAGGCTCGTAGCCTATAGTACTAGTAGCCTAGGTCTTCATTCAACACCCTTTTGACCGTGGTTCTGCTTAAACCCATTTGAAGGCTTAAAAGTTTCTGCTTGCGTATGGGATTTCTTTGGATCATAGTTTTTAGCACTGCTGCCGTCCTAACAGGGCGAGAACGACCACTTCTTTTTCTATCTTCCAAACTTGAGTCCTCATTATACCGTTTGATGGTACGATAAATGAATCTTTTGGTTAAATTCATTTTTTTTGTATATCCAAAATCTGAGTTGGCACGTAACCACAACCGCGACACGGTCTTCTTTAAGCGTCCACCCCATATTTAATAATACGCCAAATATGAAAAACTACACATTTTTATTTTCACAAAAGATTCTAAATTCAAATTTAAGAAACATTTTTGTAGCCAACATTCCATAATTGAAAAGTTTCTATTGTGTGACAGAACTTATGATCTGACTAAGTATATAAAAACATGATAATAAATTTGGATAAATTAAAGTAAATATTACACAATGTTTTCAGCGCAATTTACATTGTACCATCGGCATCTATTTAACTTAGAAACGTAATCGCAGGCGGAAGCTAGTTAATAACAGGGTAGGATATTAAAGCCCGGGGAAGAGTATTAACGACGTAAAAATTTGTCTGGTATATTCGGTAATTTAAAAGTCCTATTAACGAAGTCCACTTTTAACGAAGTTATAATAAAGAGGTTTTAGGCAAAACAGAAACTAAACTTAAGTAAATTTCATTTCATTTCCAAGCATTGCAAGCAACGTTTTGTTCATAAATGTATGTAAAAAAAAGAATCATAATATTTTGTTTATTTATTCATTTTAACCTTTTGCGTAAATTGATATGCGTATAAAGACATGATGATCAATCATGATCAACCTCATGGTCAAGAAAAGGTCGCACTTACAGCTTTTTTGAAAAGTAACTAAACCGATGACTACATATTATATATTTTACGATAAAAATAGAGTAAACAAGCCAATATATTTTTTAAAATAATACATTAGAAATACATTAAATTGTCAAAATGAATATTACACACTGCCATTGCCATGTGTATGTTGCCGTAGCAGCGCGTATATTTTATCTTATCTTATATCTTATATATTATAAATGCGGAAGTTTGTACAGATGTGTGTGTTTGTTACTCTTTCACGCAAAAACTACTGAACGGATTTTCATGAAACTTTGCAGTAATGTAGATTTGATATCAGAATAACATAATAAGTTAAAATTTATAGGGATTTTTAACCGACATAAAAAAGGAGGTTCTTATGTGTGTTTCCCGATTACTCGAAGATGGGTGGACCGATTTTCAAAATTCTTTTTTTGTTCGAGAGGGTATATTTTACAATTGGTCCCATGGTAAGGAGATCAGGATCTGATGATGGAATCCTAGAGAAATCGAGGGCAACCCTCAAATTTGAAAGGCATAGATGCGGTTTTTTCGTATAATAACGCAATTGGGAGATATGTATCTGACTATCATTTCATTTTATTAACCGACTGCAAGAAAGGAGGAGGTTCTTAATACGTATGTTCCTCAGATTACTCGAAGATGGGAAAACCGGATCGGAACTCAATGAAGATGTTTCTTGGTTCACGCGGACGAAGTCGCGGGTAACGGCTAGTTGTTGCCATAAATTATATAAATATATAAAAATAACTTCTAAATTTCCTACTGTACCACCAGATCTAAGCAAATGTAAATCGTGACATTTGTTTCATGTATGTGACACAAGACGTTGCAATTACAGTTTTCCTTATCTCTTTTCCGGTTCCGTCAGGTCGTGCGATAGACAAAATCGATTTAGCAACGAATCAATCAATGTAATCTATTTGGATGTCAAAGTGTGCTTAGGGGAAGTCGTGTTTGGTCGGAATCCGAATACAAGATTACTTTCAACTTCCCTGTAACGGCATAGGTACCGTGTGTTTCATCACAATTAGCTATCGTTTTATAGGTGACGAGAATTGAAAAGCCTGAAAAAAAAATTTACAGACGTGATTGAATTCAATTTGGGTAACACTAGTGGCAATCTATATAAAATGACGTTTGAAGTTTTCATAAAAGTCATTTTATAAAAGTTTTAATCTATATAGAACATACATCTATTTGAAAGGTCATTCAATTTAAAAAAAAATGTTCATAGTTTCGTCATGTCAACATTTCATCATCATAAGATAACTAATCTCAAATAAGAATTCGAATTAATAATATCAGAGCAATAGAATTAGGAATTATATATTTATAATGTACAAACCACCTATAATTTCTTGCTCATACGTTAATGTGATTTTTTTTATAGCTTCACGCTGTATCCCGCACATAGCAGGGTAGGCAGAGGGAATCTAGTGTTAAGACACTCCGTTCCCCACTTTCCGCCAAAGCGTGTTAAGTGGCGAAGAAAATAAAAATATTAAATATGTCTTCTCGTCTAATGGGAATCGAACTTACAACCAGTCGTTTTTAGTCACACGCTTATGCCACTGGGCAACGACTGACCCAGTCGTGGCCAGTCAAAACAATACAAAGCGGGATAAAGCGTGAATTTAAAAAATGTTGAAATACGTTAAGAATATTGCAATTTAGGTTCACGCTGTATCCCGCACTCAGCAGGATAGATAGAGGCCACCTAGGTACCAGGGTAGAAGGTAATGTTAAGACACTTCGCTCCCTATTAGAATTTAAATTTTTAATTTAAATACATTAGAATATTTGCAACTATTTAAAACCTATCTTATCTGTTACTAGAAAACTAAAGTAAGGAGCTTCAAAATGTAATCTACACTTTCGGCCTCTTCCTTAAATCCTACAGAATTTCCACAAACTGTGAAGATCTACACGGATTAACCTTATTTCTTCCAATCAGAAGGAACACGTCTAACAAACAATCCGAGAAAATCTCTTTATATAACTTATATTTAAATATAAAAATAGATACATTGACTTTACTTGTAAAAAAACAAAGCAGGAAAAACAAAGGTGGAAGCTTCTCATACTTACGAAATGAAAATCATTTTTAGAGCTCGTGTAAATTATGAACACCTGGCTACCTACCTGGTCACAGCACTTGAACTGTTTCTAACAGCCACGAGTTCGAGTCCCGCTGCGTTCAATGTTTTCGATGTTTTCTAAAACCGACAACCTTTTTCCCCTTATAGCTTTATAGTTTAAGTAAGTAAAGAGAACTTAGTGTCAAGATATTCTGTTCTCCGCTTTCACCTGAATTTGAAACATTGCTTATTGAGATGCGGATTCCAACACCCATCTTGCTAAAGAGGATAAATAAAAATTATTTAAATATATATTCACACCTATCAAACCCCCAGCGATCGCTTTAATAATTAGTAAAAATATTTTTATACAAAAAATATTTTTTATAACAATCAAAGTACGACGCTGTTGCGCCACCAATTACGCCGTCCCTCGAAATGATACGCTATTAAGCTCTCTCCTTCCGCGAAATGCAAATGAGGCGTGAAAATAAATATGAAAACAGTTTTCTTCATCTTTCTTTGGCCAGTCGTGGCTCAGTGGCACAAGAGTGTGACTGTAAACGACTGGTTGTGGGTTCGATTCCCACTCGAGGAGTGGAAATTTTTAATATTTCCATTTTCTTCGCTCTGGTGCCGAGGTAAAGCGCGGCGTTAAGTTCCGCCACTTAACACGCAAGCCTCCGAATTCGGCGGAAAGTGGGGAACGGAGTGTCTTAACACTAGGTTCCCTCTGCCTACCCTGCTGTGTGCGGGATATAGCGTGAAGCTATATTTTATATTTTATTTTTTTATATTTTAACAGTATAATTTTCTAGCAATTCAACCAGATGGTGCTTTAACGCTGATTTACTAAGTTTAATACGACTTTAATAAGAACTGTATACAAACATTTATATGCTAAAGTAAAGAAATATCGCCACTTTTAAGGCCCAGTGTCTAACATTCGATTACTTTTAAAATTTTGGCAAATTACGTGTTCGAATCTAATGAGAAAACATTATGTTCATAACATGAAGCTGTCCTAGCCAAGGTGAGAAGGCATAAGGCAGACAACATTTTGAAAATAATTAGAGCAATACGAGTTCCTTTTATTTACTTTTTTAAACTAATTTAATAATTATAATATAATGGCTGTTTCCCGTGGCTTCACTCGCGTTATAAATAGAAATTAAAAATAACCTACGTCATTGTACAGTTCCATTATATTAAATAGCTTATAAAAGACAGACGTACACATTGTTACATAACTGACTTTTTGGAGTTACTTGCTTGGAGTGATTCATATATGCACCATTATGGATTTCCCCATAGGAATGAGATGTTTTATCACTGTATAAAGTAGCTCACGTCATTATATAGGCTAATTATCTGCAACCAAAAGCATTACATAATATTGCTTCATTCCGACATGGAAGTAGACCGAACAAAGAAACACACTTTTCCGTTTATGTTACTATTCTTTATGTTATTAAAAAACACAATACAAACAAATCCATATAATTAAAAAATCATAACATGTGGCCAATTTTGCGCGGTGGGAAGGGAGTGTATGGCTGTAATCCCGATCGATTTAGCGTTCAATTCCCACTCGGATGAACAATAATAATTTAATTATTTTCATTTTTTCTGCTCTGGCCACTCAATACGTCATATTTTAACTGATCTCTACCTAATGTATGAAAATATATTATTTGATCAATCATGCTTTGGCTCATGATACGTATTACGTGGTTGGGTCACGTAGTGGGATCGTTTATTGTTGTGTTCATGAGTAAACCAAAATCTTTTTGAGATTCAAAGTTATATAGTTATTAACAGTGTTAAAAAGGTCTACTCATATTATGTTAAATTTATTTAATAAGCCGCCAGAAGGTAAACTTTGTCAATTATGAATTTACCATCAGAAGGTATCCTTCCTTAATATACATTTTCAAGCACAAGGTATACACTCGTTTTCATATAGTAATGAGCCTTCAGAAAGATTTATAGACATATAAGTATCTAAACATAAACTACGCATTGAAATCATCCACAGTTCGTCCAAGGAAAAGCCCTAGGATCGTTCTATCTCTCTTCAAGTTATAAGCAAATAAGATACGACAGACCAACATCTCCATAGCAATTCACTTTAGCCAATTACGTCAGCCTCAGTAATACCAAGCTACGTTAGCTGTGCTACCGACATCAGTTATCAGTCAGCTATAAGCTCCCTGAACCTTGACATACGATTGTCAGATCAGACACCACATATGTCACGCCTATACACGTAGTGCATAAATTTATGTTATTTTAAATTTGACACATCATGTATTACAATATAAAAGTAATTTGCAAATTTTATAATATTTACAATAATGTAAAATATAGTGTTCACATAACACTATTCAAAGATGGCGGAGCGACACGCCAAATGCTTTAATTAATTGCTATTGCAAATTGTACGTTTCTTTTTTTATAAAAACAATATTCTATGTTTTTATTTATATTAATTTATACATTACTTTGTTATTTTAATATAAAATAAACTAATTAATGTAAAAAAAACTCACCAAGAAATTCTTCATAATTCACAAATATGCATCTTACTACATACACCTGTATGTCACAAAACTATTATATTTCGATACCTTTACATTTTAAATGACAAAATTCTCTAATGAAATATCCAGTTCCTTGTAAATTATATATTTTAAATAAAAAAATTAAAATTATATTATTTGTAATTTAATATTAATAATTTTTAGAGCGTCACTTTTACTCACGCCATGTTCTCGCCAAGCTCCCTTCTTTTTTTAAATTTAGAAACTGTACTCGGCCAGTAACTCATACAGCCTGGTTTGAATTAAATAATATATATTTTTTTATATTTATTTAAATATACCAAATAAAATTGTTTTTTTTACTAAATATGTCATTATACAATATATGTTCTTTCTGAATATGAGGGGAAAATGCAATAAAATTCATAATTCAATTAATTCAAAATTTTTAAAAGCCATTCATTATATAATCTCATGAATATTTCCCAATTATAGAATAGATTAACCAAAATAGTTTACTTGGTCTGTTCCTATTAAATAAAATAAACCGAGGGCAGTAATTGGTTGGGGCTCACATCGATCATTGACTCGTAGAAAATAGATCCGTTGCGGAGCTCGTATCTCCGCAATCAATCATTTCTTCTACCAAAATAATATCTTGTACGCTTTTATAAAGGAATATCGCTTAGCCTAGCTTCAGATCTGAATGTCATTCAGAAAATATCTGGTTCACGTTAAACATTTGATTTTCGCTTATTAATGATGCTTATTAAATATTGAAGAAGTAAATAAATATTTATTATAGATTTATTTCTCAATTTATAAGTAATTATACAGTGCTTTATATAATATATTTTGTTTAAAATGTGGCCGTGGTTGAACAGCGTCTGACCGTAAACGGGATGGTTATGAGTTCGATTCCTATTGGAGAGAACATTATATATTCTTATAATTTATCCGCTCTGCATAGCAATAACACAAAGGGCAGTGTGGGCTTAAAGCTGAGTATAGATCTCTTCATTTATTTCATTTCAAAAACTTGGCTGATATCTACAATAAGACTTTAAAGAAAAATGTTCTATTATTTTTAAATAAATAAATATTTTTTTTTATTTTTTTTTTATAGCTTCACGCTATATCCCGCACACAGCAGGGTAGGCAGAGGGAACCTAGTGTTAAGACACTCCGTTCCCCACTTTCCGCCGA
This sequence comes from Dryas iulia moderata, assembly GCA_019049465.1. Taxonomy (NCBI): domain Eukaryota; kingdom Metazoa; phylum Arthropoda; class Insecta; order Lepidoptera; family Nymphalidae; genus Dryas; species Dryas iulia. The sequence goes on along the minus strand of CM032418.1, from coordinate 11,902,661 downwards.
TTTCGGAGGCTTGCGTGTTAAGTGGCGGAACTTAACGCCGCGCTTTACCTCGACACCAGAGCGAAGAAAATGGAAATATAATTTCCACTCCTCGAGTGGGAATCGAACCCACAACCAGTCGTTTACAGTCACACTCTTGTGCCACTGGGCCACGACTGGCCACAAAATAAATATACTATAAATAATATTACGTTTAAAAGTAATATATTACTAACCGTTACTTGCGAATGCACTCTTATGCTAGCTCAGGATAGAAAATATCCTAGGTCATTCTGCATCTTCCCGTTAATATATTAAATAGTTTACAAAAGAAAAACAAACACATTGTTACTTTTACTATGAAGTGAATCATATAAATGCATACTTATGGATCTTTCCACGTAGGTAACTTACGTCACCCATCAACATCTGAAGTATCTTCAAATAAAAAATCGTTGTGCTGATTATTTGTTTCTAGAAAGAACAGCAAACAAAGAAAGTAACAAACATACTTTCCCATATATAATATTAATATGTCAAAATCAAAATCAAGGTCAAATATACATGCTTCATTTTTGAACGTCAAATAATTTACCATCGATTCACTAAAGTTAATGCGCTGGCCCTTTTTTAAAACATTTTTTATTTTTTTTAATATTTTTTTTTTACTTTTGAAACCTTTAAGTAATATATATTAAAACGTGACTCACTTGTAAAATTGACTTCATTCCAAATAAAATGCTAGATTTCGATTTATCACAGTCGACAAGTTAGAAACAACTTTTCATTCGGGAAACTGGAATAAATCGTATATATATTGCAAATAGAAGCATTTAGGCCACACTAAAAGCCGGAAACTGGACGGTATTCAAGTGTAGGCGGCCAATGAGTCAATACTATTTGTATTGTCATGATTTTCTTACTAAGACGCTTATTGCCACTCAGCAGTAATTAACTATTGCATTTTTGTCTCTAGAACAAATTTAGAAGACTGTATTGTGTATTTTTTTTTAACTTAAACGTAAAGAATCTAGTGTCAAGACACTTCGCCATTCGGTTTCCGCCCAAATTTGAGATATTGTACCTTTAACTGAAGAACCCTACGTACTGTGTTACCAGAGCGAGGAAATGAAACTAATTTAAATATAATCGAGTTGGAGTGAGCATCGAACCTACAATTAAGTTAACAGTTTAAAGATGTTTAGTAGATGTAGACGAAGAGACTTGTCGTCTGGAAAAAATAGTTATTCAAAGTTTTGTGCAGAAATTTTTATAACTATATCTATTTGATATGTCAATTTCGTAGCATAATATTTGTCTCGACAAGCCCCGATAACATCTCAAATACCTACGAGTAATAGATATTAATACCTACGAGTCAAGAAAATAAAACGATAGTAGATATTTATATATTTAAAATTCTCGTTATTGGTTTCGGCATTTTCAAAGCAACTGCACACTTTTTCCTATAAAGCTATAGCCAGAAAGCACTTACCCTCAAGACACTCCGTTCTCCACTTCTCACCAAAAATCGAGACATTTGAATTAGGTGGCGGAACTGTATGCTGTCTTAAGTATCAGAGCGGAGAATTTAAAATAATATAAATATAATCATTGCCCCGAGTGGGAATCGAAACTACATATGGTATTTATAGCCAGACGTTACCCCCTGAGCCACGACGACCTCTACCTCTACGTTTCTATCAGTTGGAAAGTGGAAGGTTGAAAAGATTGCCAAAAAAATTGAATGTTTTTTCATAGCTTCACGCTGTATTTCGCACACAGCAAGGTAGGCAGAAGGTGCTAGTATTAAGACACTCCGTTCACCAATAGAATTAATGGTGGTATATTATCGTTTTCTATAAAACTATAATAAAACAGTAAAAACACAACATTTGCAAACGCACATTTTCGGAAGTGTGATGGCGGATTTGAATGAAATCATCTTTATTGTTGTTGTATATCTTGGAAGCTTATATAACCTAAGGCCTACGCCTTAGGCTATAATATACTATGAAGAGTGGAACACCTGATGTAGAACCAAAATATGCCAGCTGTACTTTAAGATATAAAGAAATTGTACCTAAGTTGTCCAGCGTGATAGGTATTTCGGTGCGAAGGGTCATTGAGTCCACGCAAACGAAATTACGGGCGGTAACTAGTATAAAATAAAACCATTTCTATTTTATATACTTACATCAATTGACATTTCTTAATTTAACGTTGGTACGTCTGTGCGAGTTTACAAAACGTCTGAATGTTGGCATGAATGTTATTATTGTAAAATGTTATATTATTATTTTTATTAAAACAATGAGGTCGTATATTTCAATTTGATTGACACATTTTTTTCTTTATAAATGAAACATTCCGAACGACAAAATTCTTCCTACCAACGTTCGTTACGTTAACAAATATTTACCCTATATTCTATATTAATTATGTATTTATCATCACAGAGAATGGCTTAAATACTAACGAAATATTTGAATATTTTAAAGATAAATATTTTGCTTCTTCTTTGATTAGAGGTAAATATCGAATAAATTTTTTCTAATATTACTTATTCATTTGTTTAATGAAAATATTAATTTTCTTAACTTAACTTTTTTATACATTTGGTTCACTATGGACAAAGGCATTTTTAGAAAAGGAATAAAAAATTAAACGCAGCAGGAAATCAAACCCGTGCCATTTGAAACTGTCCAAGTGCTTGCCAAACCGCTAAGCCATGCGATCTACTACCACTATCTATGTCACTATGAACACTTTGTGCTGTTGGGTAAAAGCTGCATGCGAGATATTCTTGGGTCCCAAAAGTTTATACTTGCCAAAAGCTTCTATAAAGGTCTAAAATGGCAATCACAAATTAAAGCTGCAATTAGAGAACGCCATTTTATGTGTGTTTTGGGGCTTAACGCTAGTTGTAGCGGCTGTCAAATATTTTACGTGACTAATGAACAAAATATATTACTAATCTATTCATACAATAAAAATGTAACTGTTTGCTGTCTGTATATAGAAGATCTGTAAGAAAAGCATACATTGGGGGAATATATTAATGTAATAAAACCCAAAACAATGACTTAGAAATTTCATAAACATCCTTCGTTTTTTGTCTGTGCGAATGTGCACGCTAATCTCTGAAACGGCTTCACCGATTTAAATTCAGTTTTGACAAATTTGGTAAAATTCCTTTAACATTTATTGCTTATCGCAATTTTGCTTTTATCGCAATCAGTTCATAAATAAAGAAATTACAATAGTTCAAATTACAAATTCAAGTAAAGTTAGTGGTGTAAGTAAGAGAACGAGGGCAGAAGAAAATACGAAACAGTTATAGTCGTGTATTGTACGCACGCAAAGCTGTGGCGGGTTCTTACTTTAATATATAAACAGTTTAATATATATTTTTTTTAGCTTCACGCTGTATCCCGCACATAGCAGTGTAGGCAGAGGGAACCTAGTGTTAACACTCCGTTTCCAACTTTCTGTCAAATTCGGAGGCATTGCGTGTTAAGTGGCGGAACTTAACGCCGCGCTTTGACTCAACACCAGAGCGAGGAAAATGGAAATATTAATTTTCACTCCTCGAGTGGGAATCGAACCCACAACCAGTCGTTTACAGTCACACACTTGTGCCACTGCGCTACGACTGGCCCCAATTTATTATTTAAAGAAGTAAAAAAATATTTATATAAAAAGTAAAAAACAGTTTAATATATATAGTAATCAATAATATTATAAATCAGTATTATTAAGTACTTTAGATTTATAAAATAACATTTTAAATAGAATGACACTATATTAATTAATATAATGTTAAAGAAAAGTTCTCGTGGTTTCGTACTAACAATCCGTCTCTACCTTACTGACTTCACTTAAATAACTGTCAGAAAATTGTAGCAACCGCTATATTGTGGGACGCCAATACTGTATTACTGTACATTCTGCAAGAGTAAAGCATGACATTAGAAATGGCTCCGGAGCTCGCGTAACCTATATATCAGTGGAAAGTGGATTTAAAAGTGTTCAAGATTTATTGTTCAATATGATGTAATATAAAATAAATGACATATAGTTATTTCAATATTATGAACAGATATTTTTTAGCAGCTACGTATTTGCCTGTATAGCAGAGAAAACTAAGTGTTTTACACTCCGTTCTCCACTTTTGACCAAGATTCTAGACATCGCATATTAAATTGGGAGACTCATCGCTGCAGTTTGTCCTATAGGGGCGAGGAAATAAAAATAAAATAATTTTGTGAAGCGGTATTATATAATATTTGAAATTTCCCAATTTATAAATAGACAAAGTGTCTCGTTTATCACTAACTTACAAGATGCAAGGTCTTTATTTTGGCTGAAGTGGAAGTTAACAGAAGATAGTAGAATATTCTTTATTGGGCTTTCTTTACTTATAGCGAACAAGTTATATAATCCATTAATAAGCATAAATCATTTTCTCGTTTCTGTTTAAATGCCAGAAAACTCTCGTATACTTTTCTATGTCTTAGGTAGGCTATGAGCTAGCTAAGGCTCTTTAGTGATAGAACAGATGGCTGACTTCAGCTTTGAGCGCAAGGAGACTTGGGCGCGGCTTGCGTAAAAAAAATACTTCAAGATAGCTTTTTACTTCGAATAACTAAGTTTGTACGTTGTCTATCAATTACTCAGTATTGACAATGGGATACGCACAATGTGTGTGTGAAATATGTAAAATAACTAATATAAATATGTAAAAATAATAAAATAAGTCAAATGCATCGTCATCTAGCAATTGTTCGATCGACATTTATATTTATACCTGTACATGTACTATTTCTATGTAAGTGGCTTGTGCCTTTAATGGAAATAATAATATCTTCAACCGTAAATATATATAAAACTACTGAACTATCAAAAACATGCATTAACGATAATCTTCTTAATAGACCAACAATATATCTATGAACCAGCAAAAGATTCTTTTGGAATTCATTCAAGGAGGGTGAAATAAGTATCTACACTTTCCTTCAGCCTGGGGAAGTAATTATTTCTTAAGTTATGAATACAAAAGGGTCTTGTTAAAGTAATGATGATCGACCGAAAATGTAAAACAAGGCGACTTTGAATCAATCTTAAATTTTGCAAAGAAGCTTTACCCTTTTCCCCATAGCCGAATCGTTAGAAATAACTTTGTGTACTTTTCTTACTTATATGGTACTTTCTTCCTGAAATCGAGATATTGTGTGTTTTGTCCTATAAGATCGGAGAAACGTAAAAAAAATACGTCAAATCATTCTTTCGAGTGAGAATCGAACCCAATATCAATTACGGTTACAGTCAGACTTTGTCTCCTTGCGTCATGATATTTAAAATAGAACAAATTAAAATAATAAATAAACACTAGCCGTACCCGGCGACAATTTTTAGAGTACAGAATTCACTGCTCCTATTAATGACGCTTCCAAATAATAATTTCAATAGTGAATAAATATTTTTGACTTTTATGTACATATCTATATGCTATGTTAAATGGAGTCTTTGAAAAATAAAATAGCTTTTTTTTATTAATCACTCATATCGTGGCAACTATAATCAATGATAGTATAGCGTCTGACTGTAATCGCGTTAGGTTATGGGTTCGATATCCACTCTGTGGAATGAAATTACTTTATTAATTACTAAATTACTTTAATTGCTTCGCTGGAGTGACAATGCAAAGCGTGAGATTGACGTCTGTCACTCATCACAACGTCGAGGAATTAGGCGGAAGGTGGAGATCGAAGTATTTTGACACTAAATTCTCCATGGTTACCTAAGTGGGAAAAAGCGTGCAGCTAGCTATAATAATATTTTAACTTAATCTTCGTATTACGCATTATTATTATTTTTAAATTCGCTGGTTAATTGTTGTTTTTCTTCTGAGATATGCATATCAAAGATACATTCTTCATTTTTTTGTGATTACTCATAGAATAGATGCAGACTTACATCCTACTTGGCAATATATATGTTCGATTTCTTTTATTTTTTTTTATTATTATAGCTAGATATATGCGGTTTGTTTCCCTAACAAATAGTGTTATTATTTGAACAGTAGGAAGAGAAGGTATTTAAAGTTGATTTACTAAGGATGCCCTTCTACCCCAACAAATGCGGGCAATATGCTAAGAGTAAAAATTCACTACAACCAAAACCGCCCTGTTATTATACGAGTTTAAAAAAACGGACGTGGGTAGATACTTGGCGAACTTCGAACTGTATAATAAAAACGAATGGTAAATAACGATATGCTAATCGCGTCTATTATAGGATGAGATCAACGATCTACCGAAATGACTGCCGCTATCATTAATTTATACAATGACGGCTCGTTATTCCTACCAAAATTCACGATCCGTGAAGATCATTCAAATAATCTTTTATGCCTAGTCATAAGCTAGGCAATTTATTTACTCTATGTGTTTATAATATAATACTGCTTGAGACCGCAATAGGGTTATTATAAAACTGGGTGGTGTCAATTTCGTGTCAACGAACTTTAGTTTTTCTTTTGAAGCATTGATTATACCTACAGAATGTGTGAACCAAAGTGAAGCGATTAATTCTATTTATTATAACAGTAATATATATGGCAAATATAATACAATTTTAATAGTAACACTATACTTCTATATAACAGATGACTGACAATAAACTTTCTTAGAATATTTATCAATTTATTAAGCGTATAAATAACTACATAAACTCATAATATGAATTACAAATAAACATATCTAATTATTTCATTAAAGTGTAATACTTAATACACAAGAGATAATAAAATCTTAACTAAATATTTTGTGAACAGTACAGAGGAAAAATAATAAGCTATGAAAATACCGACCCCGATCATATAAATCCGTTAATAATTAATATATTCATCCGTAACTATGTCTAACTGGATACTGATAGACAGACAAAATCGTATATATTATATTATATCTATATGTTTCACCTTTCATGTTTAATTTGGGAAAATAATATAAATAATATTAAATAACAATTTAAATGTTGAATAACGTTAAAGTTTTAAAGAATCCCTTTCGTGTTCCCATAAAATAAAACTATTAATAAATAAATAAAACCATTAAAAGTTAAATTATCATTATTGTATTAAAAACTTTTTATATACTGTATCTTTTTTGTAATACCGCAGGGGAGCAGTTTGATTTTTATACAAGAACCCTTAACCCCCGAGGATTGTAAAGCAAGAGCAATTACACTGCAGAATATTCGAAATATCTATAAAATTATAATGAAAGCTTATTTAAACACATAATTTATAATTTGGAAACCGATAATACACTGACTTTATTAAAATATCAATATATATTTTTCGTTATATTATTTTTACACTCAAATAGAACCTTAAGACTTGATTGAACTAAAACATGCAAAATTTTTTATACTTATAATAAAGGTAAAAAATAATAAATAATATAATATAGCTTCACGCTATATCCCGCACACAGCAGGGTAGGCAGAGGGAACCTAGTGTTAAGACACTCCGTTCCCCACTTTCCGCCGAATTTGGAGGCTTGCGTGTTAAGTGGCGGAACTTAACGCCGCGCTTTACCTCGACACCAGAGCGAAGAAAATAGAAATATAATTTCCACTCCTCGAGTGGGAATCGAATCGACAACAAGTCGTTTACAGTCACACTCTTGTGCCACTGGGCCACGACTGGCCACACATGTTAAAAATAATTACTATTATAGAAACATACATTAATCAAGAACTAAAAGTTCTTGAATGAATATGCAATGAAATATGAAATATTACTGAATTTCACAAGCGATAAATAAAACACTACTCTTAAACCCCAAGCCTTCCCCACTAGAGATATAACAAGGAAATAAAAACAATATCATCGAAAAAATTCCCCAAAGTACGTTGAATGATGCTTTTACTTTGACGTTATTTAGAATATCAAATATCTAAGTGTTGTTGATATAGCATGGCAGATCAAGTTACTTCATACGTCCCGAGAGCTTTTATCTTTGAAGACACATCTTTAAGCAGATCTCTTATGGGAATTGGAATGAGACAAGCAAAAGTAAGTACCGAAACAAAAATCAAGTGTAAAAACAACTAAAGTTGATATCATACGTTTAGAATTGAAGTTGTTTAAATATTTAGCGGCGTTGAGTTCCGCCACTCAACACGCAAAGTCTCGATTTCAGGCAGAAAGTGGAGAACGGAATACTGGGATGATATAGGTCAGTTCTACTAGGTTCTTTTTGTCTATCCTGCTATGCGGGGAAAAGCGTGACACTGTTTTTTACGTATATAGATGCATGGAACAATTTGCAAGTAAGTATTCTACATAGAATATAATAAAATTCCACAGCTTGTTTTAGATTTACTACTGGAGAAATTTTAAATGATTGTAAAAAATACTTTAATAAGTAACGCTTACTACTCTGTGGAAGAGTATTTAAAGGATAAACATGCGTGGAATGGATCTGATTAGAGTCCAATGCCAGTTTAGCTTACCATTGTATCAAATAATATAATTGTAATTTTTATATTTGAAAAGAGCAACTGCTGAGTTTCTGGCTTGCTCTTCTCAGCAGAACTGCCTTCCGAGTCGGTGGTAGCTTATGTATGTATATTCAAAAGTGCTTACAAAACTCTATTTAAATATAGATATTTTGAATTTGAAATAAATTAAGCCTTCTAAATAACGCAAGATCGATACTGAAGGAAGGTCACGTAAAAGCATGAGGTCCCCCCGAAGTGCGTCTAGTGAAAGAGGTGAAATAAGTATACTAGAACTGTAACGTTTGGCGCTCCATTCTCCTCGACTAACCCGCTAGGCTTATAGTAAAAGCTGAATGTATTCAGGCAAAACTTTAAAATACGTAATAAATTTGATCTTACCTAGTAAGAAAGTCTATAGCCTTATAATATGTTAGTTACAAATTATTTTGCTATTATAATTATTCTTTTGTAAGAAATTTATTAGAATTTCGACTATTCTAGTCCTACGTACTACGTAGAATGACGTTTATTTTATTATTACTATTATTTATGAATATGTTTTTTTTTTTTTAATTATAAGTGTATGGTTTTTTTTGCTTCTTTCACGTATATTTAAAATTCAAATTCAAAAAAGTTTATTAACGTTTTTACAGAAAAGCAAGTGATAAAAATATAAACACAAAACAAAATAACTATATCACATGATAAAGTACTTTATCATCCATTTTTGATAAATTATTTAACAATTATTTTTATTTTATAAAAAACATTAAGTAATATCGAAATCGAAATATAATTAAGTAATATCGAAATATAAACATTAAAAGTGTAATCAATTTTATTAATGTAAACTATTTAACACTTATTATGCCAACATTCACATTTACCTTTGAAATAATAAAATAAATAATTATTAGATATATGTATATGTATTTATTGAAATACAGTGTAGTCCGTTTAGTACGACCCCGCATATATATACCAACCAATTTTAGCGACGTAAGTGTAGGCATATGTTTGGTTCCAGTATACGCTTGTATGAAAGGACATTCGTTTAGTACGACTTCCCTTACAGCGACCGACCGCTTTTTGCGACGGTTCTTTAAAATAATAATAGTTGAATTCAAAAATCCGTACAACGACTAGCGTTAACATGTTTATATTGACTTAATATTTTTTTTTATCAACAAAATGTCTGTTCGTTTAGTATTTATGGTTAGTAATATATACGATGTAATATCCCGGTCCCTTGGCCGTCGTTATAACCCGATTTGACTGTATTTAGATACAATATTAGAGAGCAAAAAAATAAAAACTTGAAAAAAAAACATACACATAATAAACATGTATAGCATTTTCTACCAACTAGCTTTTCATTTTACTTTATTCGATTTATTACAAAAACGTCCATTTTGCGAATGAGTTAGTTAAGCCGGACGGTAAAACGAGAAACAGATACCCAAGAATTCTCTTTTAGGTCTTCCCTGAAATGTTAAAATTTTCTACGCTTACGAAAATAAAAATAATATTTTGATGTGATGTGAATTACTCACAAACAGTGTATCTGTGTTTTATATTAAACCTACTGTGACCAACAATGCTTACGTGGTTCTAAAAGATTTCGTGTTTAACTATCTTTATTACGTTTAGAATAGTTTAAATATAAATTGAAATAAATATTTAATGTGTTATGTCTACAAGCAATAGGTATAACTAATTAGATTAACTATAAAACACTTACACTCATAAAGCAAAGCAAAATAACCTACGTTCACAATACCCACTTTTTAAAGAAAAAAGATATTTCCTGCAAAAATGGAAAAGAAACCAATGTTATGTCACTCAATTACCGCATTTTCTAACGATTGTGGAATGTTCTCGTAAATATTTTTTAATAATGACATTCTTTCGAGTTCACAATCATCGCATATGTTTAACGAAATAACGAAAAGCAATGAAAGCCTTTTTATTACCATAAAACAAATAATACTAATATGCCTACATATAGATGCCAGTCGTGGCGCAGGAGCATATAAGTGTCACTATAAATGCGACTGGTTGTGGGTTCGTTTCTCAGTCGAGGAATGGAAATATTTATGTTGACTGTAGCCAACTATAATAAATTACGGTTTTTGAAACATTAAAGACGAAACAAATAAATTTTACCAGGGTTGTCCAAGTGCCAAGCTTCACGTCCATCACCGAATCTAACGGATATCCAAATCAAAAACAAATATGATCGAAGTCTAAACGAGAGCTGTTAATAGCAGATCTCTTTTAAAATAAAAGTATCTTGTATTAAACTCATACTACACAAAAACATCATATATTAGCAGCTAAAATTACTTACGGAAATGTAAGTAATTTACAGATAATAAAAATCTGTAACCGAAATTATCTCAAAGTAACGGATAATCCTAAATAATTTTATATACTAAACCGAATTCAGAATTGATATAGTGTTGAAAAAGACATTTATAAACGTATAAAAATTTTGGGGTACGTATTTGAGAATTTTTATACGTTTTCTTTAAATGTGTTTTTCAATTTTCCTAAGTGTGAAATAACACTTTAAAAATGTTTAGGAAGTGATATAGTGTTCTTCCTGTATTAACTAAATTTAAATCCAAAATACTTTAATGTTTTTAAAGTGTTATTCACACACTGAAATTGAAAAATGTTTAACAAAACATATAACAAACAAACAAACAAACAACCTCTCACCCCAAACATATACAGTCGCCGTTCTGTCGCGGGTAAAAAATTGAATACAACGAGATTCGAACTTTGTGCAAGCCATCCAATCATACAGACCGCTAAGCTCTGCGTTCTGAGACGGTTTCCAAAGGGCATGGATTCGAACCCGTTAAGTTCATAATAAAAATGATTTTCATATCCAAAATATTACAAAAATAACACCCCAATTTGTATCTTGTCAACTAAGTAAAATTTCAAAGCATTGTAAACGTGAAGCAAAAATTGGCAACAGGGTGAGTGCAGAGATTAATCTTGGCTGAGATAAAGAGTCTCGATGCAGCGGCGGCCGCGGGCAACGACCTATTCAGCCAGAACAAACAATACCAAATAACTAAAGCACTTTAAGCGCTTGCAACGCCTACAGCTAGCTGTTTTGTAGCGTGCCGCGTAGGTTTTGCTATTATTTTGTTATAGGAAAGAATATTATAAATTTGGACTGTATGTAATTATTTTTTTGAATGAATTTTTCGTAATTTCATTTATGTTGGCTAATTTTAGTTTGTTAGAAATTGATAATATACGACACGAATGATAGCATTTATTACATTTACATTTTGTTTAGATCTTCTAGTCTTTGTTATTTCGTAAACCTCATTTTTTTATTTAATATTTTCAGTATAAAAGAAGCTTTTCAGTATAAAGTAGTCTTTCCACCTTATATTTCTCGTAATATCATTTTGAAGAGCTAAAGAACTAAAATATATACCTAAAGCAATAAGTACTATATCCATACTTATATTATAAATGCGAAAGTCGATGTGTTTGTCTGTCACGCTATCGCGGCTAATCAAATTTGGATGAAATTTAGAATGAAAGTAGTAAATTACCGTGGGTCTAACATAGGCTACTTATTTTTTCAAAAATGAACCGCTAAAGGGTTGAAATAGGGGATGAAAGTTTATATGAAAAAACTAAACCGCTTACCCGATTGTAATCAATTTTAGAATAAATATAGTTGATAATCGAAGGTCAAACATAGGCTACTTTATTTTTCAAAAATCCACTCCCGAAGGTTACAACATAACTAAATAATTAGGCAGTCCACGCGGCGAAGCCGCTAGCGGGCCGCTAGTTGCTTAATATACGAGTATAGTTTAAACTCTTACTATGAATTTACAAGCAATAACGTATTTTTTATTGTCAATACTACTACTGTCAGACTAAAACACCAAAAACCAAAGATAACTTCAAAAAAGAAGTCTCAAATAATACTCATACATTTTAATATCATTTATTCCTATATTTAGCATCTACGCTATATAAAATAAAATAATATAAAATAAAATATGCAGTCTAAGCGTTAAGCGCTGCAGCAGCTAAATGGAGTGATATTGAATGAAGGGTAACTGGCGCCGCACTGTCGGCTACGTTCGCTTGTCGCTGGCACAGATCTCCCTACTTATGAACGGCCGACTTCAACCCTCCAATGATTTTTATCAGGTTCTTGATATTATAAACCTCTGTGATATGACGAGTAAATAAATTACATTTTGTATATAATGTTAGTTGATTTGAAAATAATGTTTGAATTGAATTTGAGCCATTGTGGCGCTGTAGGACATAATTTGGTTATTTAAGTGATGGCGGTGGGTCTATGGGTCTGATCAGTAACTAAGTGTACTACAAAAAAAGGGAAAAAAGTCGGTAAAAAGTGTAGTACGAAATTTCTTGACATCAAGTCCTTTCTGCCTATCATGCTATGTTGGAAGAAAGAGAGAATATATAAAAAAAGAATCATCAAATCGATCCACTCAGTAAAAAGTTCTGCGGTAACACATAAAAAATACAACCGAGTTGATATAAATGACAGTTATGCCACAGTGTACAGTTAAGAAGTTTACTTATTTATTAAAATGTCTTTACATATATATTTTGTATATTTAAAAAAATATAAATTTCAGTTTTGTTATCTTGTTAGACAAACTTAACGTAATTTTTTGTTTGAGGGAATTATATTAATTTTATTTTTCCTCTTCTCTGGTGCCCAAAACAAAATGTGGTGATAAATTTCGACTTGTCAAATATCTTGATTTCAGGCGGAAAGTGGAGAACTTAGTCTCTTGATATAGTGTCAAGTTCTTCTCGTTCTCTCTAACTACTCGGGTTTCCGTGAAAACGGCTAAAGCCACTTTTTATTAAGATAAGCATTTATATATTTTTTTTCTTTTTTTTTTAGCTTCACACTGTATCCCGCACACAGCAGGGTAGGCAGAAGGAACCTAGTGTTAAGACGATCCGTTCCCCGCTTTCCGCCGAATTCGGAGGCATTGCGTGTTAAGTGGCGGAACATAACGCCGCGCTTTACCTCGACACCAGAGCGAAGAAAATGGAAATATAATTTCCACTCCTCGAGTGGAAATCGAACCCACAACCACTGGGCCACGACTGGCCATAATAATTTCTTAATTAAATCATTTTTAATATTTTTTTTGTATTTAAAATATATGTAAACTTAGTAAATAAGGGAAACAAATCCTTTTAAAATTAACCTTCCTCACAACGAAAATTTCAATAATAGTCACGCAACCCGTTCCATAACGTTGGTATTAGATTTGTTTAATATTTTAACTATATTTTCTATTACACCGCCTTTATCCGGCGTGTACATCACGTCGCGTTAAATTGATTTAGTCGAGTAATTCGCACTCGACTCGTCATTAGTAAAAGGGACGTTACGCGTATGCGAAACAAAGAGTAACCTAGTTAATTTTATACTTGTGTTAATTAAAATTTAAAATGATTATGGTGTACTTTAAATGAATATTATAAATTAATAGAAAATAAATAGATTTTTTTGTTAAAAGTTCCAAAATTGCGCTGAATCTGTTTTATATAGATTTTAGTAGTGTCCGACCGAAACTGAATTTTCAGCCGAAACCGAAACCGAAACCGAACCTTCGGTTCTGACTTCAGTTTCGGCCGAAACCGAAACCGAAACTGCTGATGACGTCATAAAATTGGAATAATATGTAAAAAAAAATCATTTTTTACGCTTTCAAAATTACATGTGCATTTGAATTATTGTGATTACGTTGATTTTATTATATATACTAGCGGAAATAATTAAAGAATCATAAAAAATACAATTTTTTTGAGGTTTTCCAAGTGGCAGTGAGAGGTTTCCTCAAAAATAGTCGCATTGAAATAAAAAAACCATTTTGAAGCTTAAAGTGTCTAGTTTTGAGATAAGATGAAAAATGTCTTCAAACGACGTGTTCCTATCTATCCTGATAAATATTGAAAGAGAAAAAAAACATTTTTTTTTCAGTTCATTTTTTTTTTCTAAAAAGTTGAAACATTTTTCAACTTGACCAATATATGGATCGGATCACTTGTTAGTCTAGACCTACGCCAGTTCTCTTTACCCAAGGCTCTTAGGGATTTACATAGAGGTTTTTTGAGCCGTTGCGCAGGGACCTGTGGGTTATCAAGGCCCTCGGTCGCCACTTAAGATTGGCAACACTTGTGTTAATAGGTATTTCTTTACAAAAGGTTTTCACCTTTAACGTACCTGTGCATTTCTTGCAGAGAAATTTATGTGCTAATTTATGATAAGATTTACATTAGATATATATTTATATTAACTTATTGACTATATACTGTGTAACATTTATATAGAAAACGGTTATGTTTAAATAATATTAAGGCAAGCCTCCAATATAGTAACTAGCCCAGGGCTCGCAAAATATCTATCAATCATAGGTATTCGACCCCTGAAAGGAGCCACATTTATGCGAACAGACACATAGTTTCGTTACAGACTAACAGGGATAGTTCATTTAATCTGTCGTCAGCAGTTCATAGTATTCTCATCATTAATTTAAATATATTAAAATTTACTACATCTTAAGATTAGGTTGACAAGCTATAAAAGCACTCAAAAGTATCAAAACTACGTGAAAATTCTTGAGTATGTTAAGGTTCGGCAGCTTTTTTGCCGAAACCGAAACCGAAACCGAACCTTCGGTCGGACACTAGATTTTAGTAATTGTCCGCAGCTTTCATCGCATAAAACATACAAATAATAGTTTATATATTAATGGATAAACATAATGTAAAATATTAATTACGTTAATTTAAGACCTCTGTGTATAATACATTCGTAGTTCAACTTTTGACCAGACTGCTGTATCACTCTCAAGCTTGAAATAGTTGTTTGTTAAATATATTATGAAAAACTTCAACATAACATTTTTAACACCAAATGTGACTATAGAACGTTCGAGATAAATTTCAGCGTAGAGTTTTCATAAACGTTAAATAAAGTTTCATTTCTAACATCAGAAATAACCAAATTCCATAAAAGCTCGCCTTCTGATTCTTCGATGAGATGGACACAAAAAACAACTTTACTTTTACATACATTATACACAATAAATGGATATAGAAATGCCTCAGAATCGTGAGGAAAGTGGAGAACAGAGTGTCTTCCCACAGGTTCTCTACACCTACTCCATATGAAAACGTATAAAGCTATTTTTTAATTAATTAATAGTAAATTAATATTAATGTGCGTTTGATTCGCGGAAATGTTTATATTATTGGTTTTCTGCTTCGGTTCGCCAAAGTTACACGAAATTTAAATATAAATAATAAATAAATAAAAGTTTATTGACCAAAAGTAACAAGTTACATATACACTCTGGATATAAGATTACACAAATTTCTTTAACAATTTTGTTTATATTACTAGAGGTGAGTGTTGGCAGCCGTACTAGTATAAACTGTGTCACAGCCGCCAGCATCTTTGCCCCTTTGAAAGGCTTATACTATTGACATTTTTAATATATTATGTAGCAAATAAAGTAATTACACAACAAAACTATTACCATATAACATGATGAAAGCAAAGAAAAAAAATACATTTATACTATAAGAAAACAAAAAATAAAAATACCATGTGTATGAAAGAGTGTGTGAATGTGTGAGTGAGTGTGTGTGTGAGTGTGTGGGTATGTGTGAGCATGAGTGCTGATCATGTATGTGTTGAATAACAGTTTGGATATATGTGTGTGCGAATAAAAGTGTGAGTATCGAGTGCGAGCAAAATCGTCGGTACATATGGGTTATGTAGCAGATTTAAGTGTTTGCGGATAGTGTAAAGGTAAACAACATTTGGTCTCGAATAAAATTCTCAGCTTCATTATAAGATAAGGTCTGAATCCAATTTTTGATTACCTTTTTACAATTAATCAAAATTAGTGGAATATAGGTTTGGTTAAATTGGGATCTTCACATTCTTCCATATATCAGTGTAGTCAGAGAGAACAGTCCATTTTTAATTTTCAACCTGAATTCGAAACATTGCGTTTTGGGTTACGGAACCACTGAAGAACTCTGCATTCTACTCTCTGTCTCTACTACCAAAGCGGAGAAATTAGAAGAATTTAAATATAATCGTTCCCCCATTAGAAATCGAACCCACAATCGACCTTGTTTTACAGTAAAATGTTCCACTGTGCCATAAAGGCCTCCATTTGAAATGAATAACAAAATCGTAGTGGCGTTAGTCGTAACTTAAGCTTACCGTATGTTATTCAGTGAAAGCTTAAGGAAAACGTCAGAAACGACCACCAACTAGGTCAATTTTTCGTGTTCTAAAAGTGACATTTTTACTTTATCATTCCTTTGTTTTCGTGAGTTCTAGTTTTTAAAATGGCTTACTTTATTTTATAATGAATTATGAAGTGATTGAAATCACTAAAGCGTTTATGTTTATTTCATACGTATATTTATATACATATAAATAATCCGTTAAGACTTGTATTTGAAATTGTTTTTATTACGCTTTACAAACTATATTTGTAGGCGATATATATCGTATTTTAAAATTTGCATAAATGAAAATTTTGGGGCCAGTCGTGGCGCAGTGGCACAAGCGTGTGACTTAAAACGACTGGTTGTGGGTTTGATTCCCACTCGAGGAGTGGAAATATTTAATATTTCTATTTTCTTCGCTCTGGTGTCGAGGCAAAGCGCGGCGTTAAGTTCCGCCACTTAACACGCAAAGCCTCCGAATTTGGCGGAAAGTGGAGAATGGAGTGTCTTAACACTAGGTTAGCTACCTCTGCCTACCCTGCTGTGTGCGGGATACAGCGTGAAGCTAAAAAAAAAAATAAGTATAGGTATGCTGATCATTACTAACCTTAATTTTTTTTTGATAATATATGTATTTTTTAAAAAAAATGGTTTACTTTTTATTTTGCGTAAAGAAATTATATTCGAAAATACATTTTTTCTTGTTACATATTTCTTTCCTTTTATGTTACTAAATAGAAATTTTGCAACGTATTTCATTTATTGATGCATATTTCAATTATAATGTGTCGCTTAATCACCAAAGAAATTGGCAAAATTGGAAACAGCACAAAATGAGTATTAAAGTTAATATTGTTTTTTCAACTTCACTCATGACAATCATGTCAGGCAAGAAGAATATTGCGAGGTGGAAAACTACGAAAAATGCTAATAATTAAGCAACATATACACCATAACTATTTCCAAAAACCTTTAAAAATTGGGAAACCCCACTCCGTATTAAGTCTAAGATCGAGAAAATTTAAATAATAAAATAAATAAGACCAGGCCATATATCAGGCAGATTCATCCGTCGGGCAAGGGAATCTTCCTTGATTGACATAGTGGGGTATAACCTCAAAATGTCGATCTCTCATAGAGACACAGAAGCCATGAAAATTAACAAGGATCTATACTCTGGCGCTATCTGCACAGGCTGAGAGGAAGATAACGACCCAACAATCACCGGACCTGACTCTTAGAGGGACTGCTACAGTCTCTCTATTACATAACAAATAAATTAAGAAATACAAATAGATTAAGAAACGTGTGACCGAGTGTACTCACTCGCTAAATTAAATTCAAAACAAAATCACAAACAGAATAAGTAATAAAAGCAGTAAAGTACACGGACCTCGAGTCTGTGGTGACTAAAAAAAACAAAGAAAAAAAAAAAAAAAAAAAAAAAGGGGGCCAGTCGTGGAGCAGTGTGACTTAAAACGACTGGTTGTGGGTTTGATTCCCACTCGAGGAGTGGAAATATTTAATATTTCTATTTTCTTCGCTCTGGAGTCGAGGCAACGCGCGGTGTTAAGTTCCGCCAATTAACACGCAATGCCTCCGAATTCGGCGGAAAGTGGGGAGCGGAGTGTCTTAACGTCAGGTTCCCTCTACCTACCCTGCTGTGTGCGGGATACAGCGTGAAGCAAAAAAAAAACAATATAATTTATATATAACTTATCCGAAAATAGAATCAATAACCATGGCGTGAACAACAAATTTCTAATTGCTACACAATAACGTCTCAAATCTTATTTTTCTATAATTACTAAAAAAGTATCGGGTGACCCTAACAAATTCTGAGTATCCGATTACAAAGGTGTTCAAAACTTTTAAGTGTAGTTCATAACTTTCCCAACTTCTCAACCTTAAACCAAGTTAAGCTCCTAAAATAGATATACCTAAATAAAAATGTTAATGGACAGAATTTGTAATATCATTATGAATATTATATTTTTTGAATAGAAAATATTTTTGAAGCTATCTTAGCTCAGTGGGATAGCGTCTGACTGTAAACATGATTGGTTGAGTGTTCGATTTCCAGGGAGAAGAGTTGTATTTTGATTATTTTTATTTCTTCTCTCAGTTAGGACAAGTGGCCAGTCGTGGCCCAGTGGCACAAGAGTGTGACTGTAAACGACTGGTTGTGGGTTCGATTCCCACTCGAGGAGTGGAAATTATATTTCCATTTTCTTCGCCCTGGTGTCGAGGTAAAGCGCGGCGTTAAGTTCCGCCACTTAACACGCAAGCCTCCGAATTCGGCGGAAAGTGGGGAACGGAGTGTCTTAAACCTAGGTTCCCTCTGTCTACCCTGCTGTGTGCGGGATATAGCGTGAAGCTATTTTAGTTAGGACAAGGCGCGGAGTAGAGTTCCGCCATTCGGTAAGCTATGTCTAGATTTCGGTCGGATAATGGATTACGTAATGTGTGTCTACTTTGAAACGCTGTTTCATGCTGTACCCCGTAAACAGCAGGGTAGGCAGATCGGATCCTCGTACGCACGCAATGCCTCCGAATTTGCCGGAAAGTGGAGAACGGAGTATCTTGACACTAACATCTTTTTGATTACTCTACTATGCAGGAAAAAGGATACGACTAAAAGACCCCATACATTTATTATCCCACTATGCCTTTCTTTATAAAGTGTACTTTTATATAACAAAAAAAACGAACCTATATTACTTAATTAAAGAATATTGACAGTCGCGTGACTTACTTTGGTATGAAACGATCTAACCCTGGGAAAATAACAATGCACAAGATTGTGGTCTGTGGGCGCTGTGTTTGAAGATCTGGCTGCGTTCAAAGCGCAATTTAATTCCCAACAAAGCCAGCTTGAGTGTTAACAATCGTGTGCCTGCATATTCCAAATGCATCTATGTGTAATTAGTATATATGTAGCTGATACTGAAATCTGTTGGAAGATTTTATTACAAAATATTGTTTTATTTGGACACTTTATTTTCAGAGATTAAGTATAATTATTGAATACTTTATGACGAATACAATTATTTTTTTATGTTAAAATACGAGGCAGAATGTACGTTATTATACTTATTACAACAAGGAACTTCTTATAGCTTCAGAGAGACACAAGTATCAAGATACTCTGTTCTCCACGTTTTTATCCCAATTCGAGTTAAGTTCCGCCACTTAACTCGCAATGCCTCTGAATTCGGCGGAAAGCGGAGAGCGAAGTATCTTAACACTAGGTTCCCTCTGCCTACCCTGATGTGTGCGGGATACAGCTACATAAAACTCTACCGTTACTGAGTTACTGCCAGACAACGCACAGCTTAAATAATTAGGTTTTTTTTTTTTTTTTCTTGCACCTCCATTATTAAGAATATGGAGACCTTATTTTCTATGTATTATAACTATTATATATTTTACAAAGGAAATCAAACTTATAATATTACTGTCTATCCTTCGTGCTTACCTACTCTTATTTTATATATACCTAATTCTTATTGCTATCCCTATATGATCTTCCAGAATAACTTTTATGTTATGCTGGGATCATATAACTAATTACTATTTTTACTATTTACTATTTTAACTATTTTTACACAATATTTCAAAAATTTCTCCCTATTACTTATAATTAGCCTATTCAAATTATCCACAGTTATCCTATCCTCCAGCTCGAACTCCGTATCCAGTCTCAATCGCGCTTACAAGGGGCACTCCGCGATGACGTGCGGGACAGTTTCTGCAACATTTAGGTCGCAAGGGCATGCTGGGTTCTCTTTGCATTTGAACCTGTTCAAATACTCGGAGAACCCACCATGCCCGGTGAACAGTTGGGTTGTATACTTACATGGTATGATACATTTAATCGCTCTGTACGCTTCCCTCGCGTCGTGAAAGAAGAGCTTTGTGACCGAAGCGGTCCCTCCGGCTTGGTACCTCCGGTTCCACTCGTCAAGGGAGTCCATTCGGATTCTTCTCTTGATGAATGACACCGGGCAGTAGCCGTAGTCGGGAGCCCGCTTCAGTCTCAAAGCTGCCTCTTTGGCCAGGTGATCGGCCCGTTCATTCCCCTCCATCCCTGCATGCGCCTTTATCCAGAACAAAGAGAGCCGCTTTTTCTGGTTGGAAACGGTTTTAATATTGTTCCTCGCTTGAACTGCTAAGGGATGGAGGTGATTAGGATTTGCAATTGTCTGCAGTGCTGCCCTGGAGTCGCTGTATATACCCAGCGAGCCTGCCCTGTGCCGCAGGGCCAGCTCCGCGGCCCTACATATAGCCAGAAGTTCCGCCTGGTAGACGGTGCAAAAGGGCGGCAAGGTAAGTTTAAGGGCACGGGTTTCTGACCCACTGCTCCATATGGACAGTGCGGCGCCCACCCTGCCCTCAATCTTACTGCCATCCGTATATATTTGGACGTTCGTGTTGCTAGCTTAAATAATTAGGTTTAGAAAGCTAAAACTATGCATGTAAGTTCCTTGAGAAGTATAAGATTAAGAATGGATTCCTTAAAAGATCTGCAGGGACAGGACAAATAGAAGAATATATTAAATAGTGAAATTATGAACCCAGAAATTTAAACAACCGCCTCCGGTCAAATGGAACAGTGTTCGGTTTATTTTCGGTTAATTAATAATAAAGTAAAGACTTATCTGACATTCGATTTTATTCATATTTCATTGGAATTTACGAATATTTTTAGTAAATAATCCAAAAAGCTGCTGCTATATACATTTTTTTTTATAGCTTCACGCTGTATCCCGCACACAGCAGGGTAGGCAGAGGGAACCTAGTGTTAAGACACTCCGTTCCCCACTTTCCGCCGAATTCGGAGGCTTGCGTGTAAGTGGCGGAACTTAACGCCGCGCTTTACCTCGACACCAGAGCGAAGAAAATGGAAATATAATTTCCACTCCTCGAGTGGGAATCGAATCCACACCCCCAGTCGTTTACAGTCACACTTTTGTGCCACTGGGCCACGACTGGCCACGAATACATTTTTTTGTGATACTAATACTAAAACGTGAACTCAATAATGATAATTCTAATCCAGCATTTCTGTCAAATATCCAACCATTCTAGCCGATCTATCCTACCCATTAAGTTTGGCGATATGGCAACCTTACTCAACAAGATATATGTACGTAAATATAGATTTATACGAAGAATCAAATATAAAGAAATAAAACAAATAAATATAAAGACTTAAAATAAGTGAATATGCTATCAATAACGTTCGTATTACGGAATATTCATTTAATATTTAGCAAAAGATTTATATTTCTCGATATTATATTTCAATATTTCACTAATCTCTGAGCATAAATAGGTTTCAGACGAATGTGATTTTCTTTAAAAATATTTTATATAAAAGTTGTGCTAATGTCATAACATTTGTTTTCAGAAAACATAGTGTGAACTTCATTCTCCATTCTCGTTTCTCCGTCAAAATATATTTTTTTCAATTGCTTAACAAATGAATAAATTTAATTATTATTATAAAATATGTCGTGCTTCAAAAATCTGAGAAAGACGGTTATAGAAATACTAAATTCTTTTATTGGGGCCAGTCGTGGCGCAGTGGCACAAGCGTGTGACTGAAAACGACTGGTTGTGGGTTCGATTCCCACTCGAGGAGTGGAAATATTTAATATTTCCATTTTCCTCGCTCTGGTGTCGAGGTAAAGCGCGGCGTTAAGTTCCGCCACCTAACACGCAATGCCTCCGAATTCGGCGGAAAGTGGAGAACGGAGTGTCTTAACACTAGGTTCCTTCTGCCTACTCTGCTATAAGCGGGATACAGCGTGAAGCTAAAAAAAAAAAAAGTCTTTTATAACTCATCTAGAGTTATTAATGAATTTAGTATTCTCTAACCGGCAGAAGACCACAAACAGCCTTTCTAATTAATCGTTGTAATCAATTTAATGCGTTGTTTCATTTTTTCTTAGAAACAATCGACATTTCTCTAAATAAAGTTATTTTCTTGATAGCTATAAATCTAACTCAACGTTATAATATTTCGTATTCTGATTCTAATAATACGTATCCGTAGTGGGTAATTTAATATTTTCTAAGACAATTATATATAATATAGTTTAAATTTCATATCAAATCATTCCTATAGAGTTATGTACATTGAAATATCAGGTTTCATGTCCGTACCGTAAATTCAATACTTGTTTTCAATAGTTTAGGCTATTTTCATTATAGTATAAAAGAAAGGGACCAAGGTAGTTATAAAGAAAGAACAATTGTTACTAATCCTATCAATAAATAATAAAATTTAAGATTTGATGAAAGTTAAGGTGTAAATAAGCGTTGCCTTAGTTTAGACTTTACTTCCTGGAGCGTCAGCTGGAGTTTATCCTCCGCCTCACGCGACTTTGTACTGTGGGGCACAATATTTTATTAATGTTATTTGCAATCAGATCTAGTATACGAGCATTACGATGTTATTAGTTTAGTTAATTTATAAACGTATAGCAATATTAGAAATCAAAGTGAATGTATATAATTAGTCATACCCACTTGTAAATTAATTGTAATTGAAAAAGGATAAAATAACTAGAAATCCCCCGCCTAAAAGAATATATGTAACGAGATGATGGGGACGACTTCGTCGGAGCTGCCATTACTTTAAGTTTGCTAACTTCTCCTAGGTTTTCATGCTGTTAAAACAGGTTTAGGAAAAAATTAAAATATTAATATGAATTTACAGTTTTGATAACTGGTATTCCTTTTAAAAACTTTAAGAACGATATCTATACTGTTAGCTACTATATTTAAAATAGAGGTTGCAACTGGCAGCCCCCGACGAAGTTGTCCCCATCATCTCGTTACATATATTCTTTTAGGCGGGGGATTTCTAGTTATTTTATCCTTTTTCAATTACAATTAAACCGTCGTGGGTTTTTTCAAAATTTTTAATTTTGTTTTTTATTTTAAACTTTTTAAAGTGAATAGATACCCATTATATATTATTACACAATTTCGAAATACTTTATAATTAATCTTCATGCAAATCCAAAAGAAATTATAAGTCCAATGCTTTCTGGTTATGAAATACTTATTGCAGCGCCTCATAGATTGCCACCGTAACATTTTCAGGAAATTTAATTCTAACCAAATCAGTGAAAATCACAAAACCTACTAGTACTTTTGATTTTGAACAAACTAATTTATACTGGAGCGTACCGTGGTACTTCGTGATATGGCATATAAAAACACGCAACAATTAAACCTGAACCTATCACAGAAAACCGCATCTAAATAGGTTTCACACAAAAAATACAAGCAAATGCTTACTGCAGCGCCCCCTGGTGAGGTGTCACCACGAGACATATACGAGAACACGCGCTAATTAAGCCTGATCCTATTTTTGATAACTGCATCCAAATCGGACTTATAGTGTTAAGTTTGCATAATTAAATATTTAATGCAGCGCCCCCTGGTGAGTTAACACGATTAAGCATATCCAAGAACAATTACTAATTAAACTTGAGCTTATCATTGCAATTGCATCCAAATCGAATTCGTCATTTTAGCTTTGCACAAACAATATTTTACTGCAGCGCCCCCTGGTGACTTGTCACCGTAATATAAATTTAAAAACATGCACTAAGCAAAGCGGAATCTAATACTGAAAACTCTTTCCAATCCTACTAGTCTTTTTGGTTCTACATAAAAAATAGAAGCAGCTACTTACGGCAGCGCCCCCTACAGAGTTGACACAAACATGAAAATATGCACTAAGTAAACATACATGACACACATATGAAAATATGCACTAAGTAAACTTGAATCTATCATTGAATATTGCATTCAAATCGGACTCGTAGTTTTAGTTTTGCACAAACAAATGTACTTACTGCAGCGCCCCCTGGTGAGTGGTCACCGTAACACATACATGAAAGATGCACCAATTAAACCTAAACCTATCATTGAAAGTTTCATCTAAATCGGACTAATAGTTTTTACTCTGCATAAACAAATGTTTACTACAGCGCCCCCTGGTGAATTTTCACCGTAACAAAAAAACAAAAATCTTAAAATATGCATCAAGCAAAGCTGAATCTAGTTCTGAAAATTCTATCCAATGGAATTTTCAGTAATTTCGGTTTTAGACAAATAAATACAAGAAAAATTTTGGTTTTACACAAAAACACTCAAACAAATGCTTACTACAGCGCCCCCTGATGAGTGGTCACCATAACTCATATATGAAAAGACGCACCAATTAAGCCTAAACCTATCCTTGAAAGTTTTATCTAAATTGGACTAGTAGTTTTTGATTTGCATAAACAAATGTTTAGGGCAGCGCCCCCTGGTGAGATTTCCCCGTAACAAAAAAACGAAAATCTTAAAATATGCACCAAGCAAAGCTGAATCTTTTTCTGAAAACTCCTTTTAATCAGATCAGTAGTTTCGGTTTTAGACAAATAAATACAAAAAAAGTACAAACAAATGCTTACTGCAGCGCCATCTGGTGGTTTGACACAATAAAACATATCTAAGAACATCCACCAATTAAATCTGAATCTATCACTGAAAATCGTATCGAAATCAGACTATTATTTTTGAGATAGTTGAAAACATTCGTTTTCACGTAAAATGCTTACTGCAGCGCCCCCTGGTGAGTTAAGGCAATAAGACATATCTAAGAATATACGCCAATTGAACCTAAACCTATCGTAGAAAACCGTATTAAAATCGGACTTATAGTTTTGGAAATAATTGACATAGTAATTTGCACAAACACACAAACAAACAAACAAACAAACAACCTCTCACCCCAAACACATATACAGTCGCCGTTCGAAGACAACTTTCCGCATAGCAGGATACTCAGTAAGAATGTAGTGTCAAGACACTTACCCCTTACTTCATTCCACCCAAATTCAAAACATTTTATATAAGAATATTATATAATTGAATATTAAATAAATAAATAAAAATATACTCGGTATATACATATAAAATAATTAAAATTATATCGTTACCTGCGCAGTGACATTTGAAGAAGACACACGAAAAAACTATAAGTGTTAAAGTTCTACAATACTATTAAGTATGGCCGAATATGATATTAACAATATCAACATCTATTTCATTGACACATTTTTAGAAACGATACCAAATCTAATAAGAAAATTATCAAATCTAAAAAAAACAAATGCAAAATTTTACGGGAGACGTGTCGTAGACGTCTATATGTTAGTGTTGCCACGATAAACACAAAAATATAAACCTTGACTATGGTAAATTTCATACAACCCGTTCACACAATTCCCCGTCACAACTCTACTAGAGGGCAAGAAAGTTTTTTTATATATATATATATATATATATATATATATATATATATATATATATATATATATATATATATATATATATATATATATATATATATATATATATATATATGAATGAGAGTGAAAAAAAGTTTCTATTTTATATATAAAGCATATTTTTATCTTCCCGTGGGGAGACGGGTTAAGAATACAATTTCCCCTGCCTCTGGGTAGCGTCCCGTAAAAGGCGGGTAACCCAGTAGTTTGGTGGTAGGAGATTCGTTCTCCGACTATCATGTCAAAGACGAACCGCCAAATATCTTATGATGTGTTCCGGTTCGATGGCATGTAAACCAGCTCTCCCTATTCCCACCATTCCCATCTTTCCTCCCTCCTTTTGTCCTACATTCCCAAGGCTGGCAACGCATCCATAACTTGAATGTTGTGGATGTCTATGGGCGAAGATAACCACTTAACACCAGGTGGGCCTTCAGCTTGTTTGCCTCCTTTATTCCATAAAAAAATATATAAAGCAAAGTAAATTAGATACTATCATAACTTAGAAATAATGCTGTCCAACTATTTTAACGAGGCTGTCGTGGCGCAGTGGGGCAGCGTCTGACGTCTGTAAAGCGATGGTTCTATTCTCACTCGGTAAATGATTATATTGAAATTTTCAATTCTTCGCTCTAGTTCCTAAGACAAAGCGCATGGTTGAGTTCCGCCACTCGAAATCGCGATGTCGCGATTTCTGGCAGAAAATGGGATATAGTGTGGCTTGACGCTAAGTTCTCTCTGGCTACCCCGCATTGCGAGAAAAAGCGTGAATAAAAATAAAATAAAAGAAATAAAAACTATTTTAAGTATAGTCTAAACCATTTAATCCCAACAGGAGCACTTTTAACTTTTAAAAGAAATTTCTCGATCAGTGAATCTAATAAATTTTAAGGAATTTTATTAGATTCGCTGATCGTGATGTTTTATTGGACTTTTTATTACAAACCTTTGTTAGTATTAGTCTGATAGTTTGAGACTGGTATCGATTACTACGTCCATTACTTATATTGAAAGCCTTAAGACAATATTTACTACAAATGTTGATGTAATTCATTATCACCCCTGTAAAATTATACGCAAGCTAACATATGTACTCATATGTATACATGTATACGTAAGTTAACTATAGAAGCCGTCGTGGCGCAGTAGAACAGCGGACAGCTGTAAACGCATTAATTGTGGGTTTGATTATCAATGGGAATGATTATATTTGATTGTCATTTCTCTGCTGTAGTATACTTAAAGTCAAATAATGTTATTCAAAATATCAAGTTACGCGCTTCATATTTTGAACGTCAAATAGTTTACCACGGTTTCACTAAAGTTAACGCCTCAGACCTGAGCAGAACCAGCGCAAGAAACTCATCGGCACTTATTTTTTAGTACGCGCATTCTATCTTAAAAAGTCGTATATACATAAGCTTTTCTAAATTTACCACAGGTACAGTTAGCCGATGACACCATGCGTTAGAGCGGCAATAAAATACATAATCACTCCCCTGAACAGAATCGAATCCAGAACCATCGCAATTTACAGTCACATACTGTCACACTACGCCACGACAGTCTCAATTGATTAAAATAAAGCTTATAAAATCTTAAACATTTGAATTTATCGCGAAGCACGCCCGCCTTCACAGCGCGAGCGACGGACGTGTGTAAATAGAGGAGGTGCATCTGCAGCGGGAATACACGAGATCTGCATCAGAATTTTCTGTTTTTAAGTAAACGTCGGTAAAGTTTTAACACATAAATTATAGATAGCGTCCCGTAAAAGGCGGGTAACCCAGTAGTTTGGTGGTAGGAGATTCGTTCTCCGACTATCATGTCAAAGACGAACCGCCAAATATCTTATGATGTGTTCCGGTTCGATGGCATGTAAACCAGCTCTCCCTATTCCCACCATTCCCATCTTTCCTCCCTCCTCCTGTCCTACATCCCCGAGGCTGACAACGCATCCATAGCTTGAATGTTGTGGATGTCTATGGGCGAAGATAACCACTTAACACCAGGTGGGCCTTCAGCTCGTTTGCCTCCTTTATTCCATAAAAAAATATATAAAGCAAAGTAAATTAGATACTATCATAACTTAGAAATAATGCTGTCCAACTATTTTAACGAGGCTGTCGTGGCGCAGTGGGGCAGCGTCTGACGTCTGTAAAGCGATGGTTCTATTCTCACTCGGTAAATGATTATATTGAAATTTTCAATTCTTCGCTCTAGTTCCTAAGAACAAAGCGCATGGTTGAGTTCCGCCACTCGAAATCGCGATGTCTCGATTTCTGGCAGAAAATGGGATATAGTGTGGCTTGACGCTAAGTTCTCTCTGGCTACCCCGCATTGCGAGAAAAAGCGTGAATAAAAATAAAATAAAAGAAATAAAAACTATTTTAAGTATAGTCTAAACCATTTAATCCCAACAGGAGCACTTTTAACTTTTAAAAGAAATTTCTCGATCAGTGAATCTAATAAAATTCCTTAAAATTTATTAGATTCACTGATCGTGATGTTTTATTGGACTTTTTATTACAAACCTTTGTTAGTATTAGTCTGATAGTTTGAGACTGGTATCGATTACTACGTCCATTACTTATATTGAAAGCCTTAAGACAATATTTACTACAAATGTTGATGTAATTCATTATCACCCCTGTAAAATTATACGCAAGCTAACATATGTATACATGTATACGTAAGTTAACTATAGAAGCCGTCGTGGCGCAGTAGAACAGCGGACAGCTGTAAACGCATTAATTGTGGGTTTGATTATCAATGGGAATGATTATATTTGATTGTCATTTCTCTGCTGTAGTATACTTAAAGTCAAATAATGTTATTCAAAATATCAAGTTACGCGCTTCATATTTTGAACGTCAAATAGTTTACCACGGTTTCACTAAAGTTAACGCCTCAGACCTGAGCAGAACCAGCGCAAGAAACTCATCGGCACTTATTTTTTAGTACGCGCATTCTATCTTAAAAAGTCGTATATACATAGAAAAGCTTTTTTCTAAATTTACCACAGGTACAGTTAGCCGATGACACCATGCGTTTAACACTAGAGCGGCAATAAAATACAATACATAATCACTCCCCTGAACAGTCGAATCCAAAACCATCGCAATTTACAGTCACATACTGTCACACTACGCCACGACCGTCACAATTGATTAAAATAAAGCTTATAAAATCTTAAGCATTTAAATTTATCGCGAAGCACGCCCGCCATCACAGCGCGAGCGACGGACGTGTGTAAATAGAGGAGGTGCATCTGCAGCGGGAATACACGAGATCTGCATCAGAATTTTCTGTTTTTAAGTAAACGTCGGTAAAGTTTTAACACTTAAATTATAGATAGCGTATGCACCGTAATGCATAAGCAAACGGAACGTTGAGAATTTATTTGTAAGGATCTTATTTTTTTTTTATTTTTTTAGCTTTTCGCTGTATCCCGCACATAGTAGAGTAGACAGAGGAAACCTAGTGATAAGACACTCCGTTCCTGATTTTCCGCTAAATTCTGGGGGTATTACGTCCTGAGTGGCAACGCAATGCTTTTGCTTCGGCGAAAATGAAATATAATCGTTGGTTACATAAAAATAAAATCGTTGGTTGCAGCGTAATTAGAGTATAATGTGAAAGTAAACGTGAAAGAATTTTCTGCGCCAAATTTTTGTAAAATTTTGATTACTTAATTTTAACAAAAAAACACAGCTGTTTATTATATAATATAATTTTAAGTCTAACTCTGCCTACTCTTCGGTTTGAGGGATACAGTGTGAAGCACAGAAAAAAAAGAACAAGAAAAAAATCACTGATATCGGCTTTTTATAAACAGCTTATACCTACTGTTTAGAACAAATAAACAAAACTACATATGGAACATATAAAACAGTGACTTTGTTACACTCTCATTCTATAGAATCTAGTGACACATATTGCTTCGTGAGATATTTCACAAACAACAATCCTAAGCCCAAATACGAACGTACAGCGTTATTTTGCAAGAAAGTAACCGAAACCCTCGGGCCCAGTTTCAAACATTAAATTTACATTTGACAGATTTAGGTATCGCCAAGGAAATACCTTGCGAGTTAAGTAAATTATTGTATCGTATTTCCACTGTTTGTAATTAGTGAAATATTTTTTTTATTTTGTTCTGATATTTAATTAAATAAGTTGGGGTGTTATTTCTTTCTCTTTCTTTTAGCTTCACGCTGTATCCCGCACACAGAGGAAACCTAGTGTTGATGCACTCCGTTACCTACTTTAAGTCTTTATTTTCTTTTTTTTAGGTTGAATTCTTTTTCCCGCATGGGTTTGTTAGAGAGAAGTTAGTATAGAGATGCTTTTTTTCTATTCGCTTGAATTCAAAACCTGTTTAGGTTTATAATAAGTTAAGCACTGAATTCCGTATATTAATATCAGCTTCTAAATAAATTTGTTAAACTAAAGTTTACTGGTGCTACTTAGTATCAAGACTCTTTGCTGTCCATTGAGTGCTACAGAGGCGGAACTTAACGCCGCGCTTTGTCTTAATCATTGCTAAGTTATAAACATCGTGGTTCAGTGAAATGCTGCCCGACTGGGATAATTAATTAATTATGTTTCCCGTTTCAGTATTCGTATTTGAGTGAAATCAACACATATAACAAGAATGATAAGAATAATATACCAATAATCAATATTCTTAAAACGAAACATGCTCACACAAAAAATAACACACTTAAGTTGAATAATACACAAGTACGATAAATATTATATATATATATATATATATATATATATATATATATATATATATATATATATATATATATATATATATATATATATATATATATATATATATATATATATATATATATATATATATATATATATATCTTATATATAAAAATGAAGAATGTGTTGCTAAGCGCAAAACTAGGAGAAAGGGTGGACCGATTTCGCTAATTCTTTTTTTAGAATATTCCTTGAAGTACGAGGATTGTTGTTAAGGAGAGAAAAAATACAAAAAAATCTGAAAGAGTCTTAAAACAACACTTTTCTATCCTCCCATACAAAATATTCGTTATAATTATTAAAAGTCAATTTGAGCTTTAATACCATACCATAAAGTTTAAATGTTACTGAGACGGAGAGGTTCCGAGACGGCAAAACAATTGATAAAGAGCTGCTAAAATATCACTTTTTACATAGTATACGAATGTCAATTTCGCGAATTTTGCCGCAGTTGTGATAGCTCAGTTTGAAGAGCGCTTGCTTTTTTTATCGTTATTTTTTATCAGGGTCCACGGTTCGATCCTGGCATGGATGTCTATTTAGTTTTAATTTTTTTATTCTTTTTCGTTTTAATTTTTTTTTTATTTTAATTTATTTGTATAAGTTTATTGGACTTTTAATTATAATTTTTGTTTATTTTATAATATTTATATTGTAAGCATTATTTCAAGAAACGATTCCCCGAAAGAAATATTGAGTGGAGCTTTATTGTGACTTTTTTGAAGCGTAGGTGCTCAATCAGAAAGGATTTTTAAAAAATCATCTCTTAAGAGGGGGAAATAGTGGTTAACAGTTGGTTAACAGAGTGTATGAAATTCCATCAGTTTTGAAGTTAAAGCCATGAAATCTAATTTCTGTATATTTAATAAAAAAATATTAAATTTCTATTTCATTGATTGTGAAATCTCGACCCCTAACATGGTGAAATAAAGGTTGAAAGTTTGTATGGAAGTTCGCCATTTGCAATGTTAAATTGTGAAACTCTGTTTACAGCGATTATGAAATTTCTACCACTAAGTTGACGAAAAAGGATTGAGAAATTTATGTATTTATGTTATTTTCTGCGTTAGAAATATAAAAAAATATTCACTGGTTCCTGATTAGAAACCTAAACTACTCTACTAAGTGAGGCTGCCGTAGCGCAGTGAGACAATCCCCCTCGGGAGTATAATTATTTTTTATTTTCATTTCTTCGCTTTGGTACCAAAGACGTGGCGTTGTGTTCCGCTCCAAAGTCTCGATTTCGAGTGGAGACCGCAGGACGGAATGGTATGACCCCTCTATGCCGGATTACCTCGCTTTGCGGGAAAAATCATGAAGCGAAAAGAAAAAGGAAAAACTACTCTACTATAGTAAAATAGTGAACAATTGCGTCTATACACATACATACACAAATTTACAAAAACAAATATTGATAGGAACGTGAAAACGACATTAAAACTTGAATATATGATTTTTAATTTTTATGTTTTTATAAAATTGAACGCGCACATCTTATGATCTACTGGACAGCTTCGAACAAAGTTTTTTTTGTTGTATACTTCAAAATAAAATACCTACCTGAACTTTAAAAAATAAGGCAATGAAACCTTAAGAAAAGTTGTTTAGCGTGATGAAATTCCTTGACTTATAAAAATTACAGATCTAAAATATCTGGTGAAGAACGAATGTCAAATTTTCAACACACTCGGAGTCCAAATCGTAACTTGGGATGTTTTTTGTATAATAAATACTTAGCATTCCTAATACAAAAGCAGTTTTTTAATGTTCCTGAGTAAATAGTAAATTAATATAAAATTTTATCTAACGAAAAACTTCAATCGCTTCTACAAAACTTTAAATGGAAGTAATAAATATGCCTTATTCCTTCAGTCATATAATAAGCCCTGCTGTTTATACAGGATGAACGTGTGTCGGTCAAGAGTACCTATAATATTTTTCCGATTTTTAGTTCGTAGATTAAATTATGATGTATGACAAGCTAATAACTTGGCTTGAACTTATAGTGTAAAGTGATATTGTGCAGGTTATATTTATTGAGATGTATTTATATACTTCAATTCAACTTGACCAATAAACACTATTCAAACTTTATTCAGCTACTATTAATTTATATTCCGTTTCCTTATACTGCATGCATTAGGCATTCAATTACATTTTTCGTAGGGATATATGTAGCTGTATTAAATCAAAGCTGTGCTATCATGTTATCCGTCATACAGCTAAGAGAGAGATAATTGTGTAGCTACAACAACGTTTGCATGAACGTAATTAGTTGATTAAATTGTTTAAAATAGCCTGAGAAATTATACCGTCATCGGACAATCATAAAGTAGTGATCATAGCAGGCAAAGAGCTACAGGAGAACATGAGAGAAAATGTAAAATGAAATTCCTTAAGTTGTTAAAGACATTTAGAAAAGGTATAAAACTTTGGCGGAACTTATTGCCGCGCTCGCAATGCCTCCGAATTCGGCGGAAAGTGGGGAACGGAGTGTCTTTACACTAGGTTCCCTCTGCCTACCCTGCTGTGTGCGGGAAACAGCGTGAAGCTAAAAAAAAAAATTGAACACAGCGGGATTCCAACCCGCGCCTCCTGAACACCGAATTCAAATTTTTAAACGTTTTCTTAATGTCTTTTTCAATTTTCCTAAGTGTGGAATAACACTTTAAAAAGGTTTAAAAGTAACATTATAATGCTATGTGTTGTATACAACAAATAGCATTCTAATGTTTAAAAGTCCATAAGTTGTTATTGGAGAGAATATGGACATGTCAAACACATCGTTTTTATGATGATTTGGAATAGCATTGGGCTGAAGAGGGAAGGGATATCATTAGCACTATTTTTTTTCTACCTGGAAGAAAAAATTGTTAAATATACTTACATATTAATATTTCGTGTTATGTACTTTTTCTTAGGTTTTTCTAATTTTTTAATTAGTTAAAGTTTCGTAACAAGACTTTAGTCTTATATCTGTTAGTTTCCAATATTTAAGAGAGATCTCAAAATGTTTAGTTGCCTTTTTGTTCTATCTAACAAAATTTATAAATTAATATTTAAAAAAAGTATCACATTTTTAAACGCAACGGGATACGATATTATAAACGTTTTGTAAAAATTTGTTTTTTATATTTCTGAATAACACATAAGAATATTAAAAGTAAATTAACATATATATTTTATTTATTATCTCATAAACTTAATACATTAATATTATTTTCGTTCATATTATGTAATAGCATAAAAAAATATTATTATGATATCGCACAATGTTTACAACATATCATTTCTATTATAAATATTACGTCCGAGTAAAAATCGAATAATTAGTAATCGAATATTACTTACGAGCATATCAATTACAATAAGTCAATGCTTAAATATCTATCCAATTATTACTAAAAAAACCTTTGACTCGAATAATATTCGAATACAGAATACAATTCCTTTAAATAACTACATACCAACTGCATCACAACGTCATCAATACAATCGCATAATATTTACAACTAATATTTACTATTCAACGAATTAGCTTAATCAAGACTAAATTTTGGGGCCGTCGTGGTGGGACAGCGGCAGATCGTTAAAACGCGATGGTTGTGTGTTCGATTCCCACTCGAGGGAATGATTACTTAATTTTTCTTTTTTTTTAGTTCACGCTGCATCTCGCACACAGCAGGGTAGGCAGAGGGAACCTAGTGTTAAGACACTCCGTTCCCCACTTTCCGCCGAATTCGGAGGCTTGCGTGTTAAGTGGCGGAACTTAACGCCGCGCTTTACCTCGACACCAGAGCGAAGAAAATGGAAATATAATTTCCACTCCTCGAGTGGGAATCGAACCCACAACCAGTCGCTTACAGTCACACGCTTGTGCCACTGGGCCACGACTGGACTGAATTTGATTTTCATTTCTTTGCTCTGGTACCATAGACAAAGCGCGGCGCTAAGTTCCGCCACTCAATCGCTATTTTCAAGTGGGAAGTGGGGGACGAAGTGTCTTAACCGTAAGTCCTCTCTGACTACCCCAATACGCGGGTTCTGACATAAACCTTAATTTTTAAATTACAAATCGTTTATAAAACCATAGGTGTAAAATGTAGGCTACGGAATGTCGTCCTGATAAGATATCCCAAGAATTCTGAAAGGAATTTCATTAAATTCAACGCGCACTTATTGATATGGACGCCAAGCGTTCTAGGCCGGGTCGCACTTTATTAAGACATCATATAAATGTCGTAGAAACGCGACGATGTACGTGACAATATTCTATATTGCGTGTTGGGGGATAATCGACATATTTCGCAAGATAAATTAAAATAAAAGCTTCTAAATTAAAAGTTTAATTAATAGAAGAAATATCTGATTATACTTAGTTTTTGATAGCAGAAGAAATGTTACATATATAGGAGCATGTGTATTATGAAGTCTTAATATGTCGAGTATTTCTAATTAATAATAAATAATTTTGATTATTTTATAAAGGTAGTATATATATAAATATAGTAGTGGAATAATAAATAAATTTTTTAGGTTAATCTCAAACCATTCGAAATCTACTAAAGACATGTCTTGTTGCTTTATTACAATTTATTTTCCACCTATCCGAACTAAAGGTAAAGAAATATGCTACTATAAGGTGTAGATAATCAAAACTTTCTAAATATATACTTTAAAAAAATAAAATGAAATAGGTATTTACATCCATATTAATATTATAAATGCGAATGTCTGTCTGTTTTTCTGTCACGCTTTCAAGGTTAATCTACCTGTCTGATTCGGATGACATTTAGAATAAAAGTAGTAAAAATTACTGGGCCAAACATAGGCTACTTATTATTTCAAAAATCAACCTCTAAAGGATTGAAATAGGGGATGAAAGTTTATATGAAAAATCTACACCGCTCGACAGGTTGTAATAAATTTTGGCGTAAATATAGATGATAATCCAATGTTAAACGTAGGCTTCTTTATTTTTCAAGAATTCACCCTCGAGTATTGTAATATAACGAAACAGATAGGCGGTTCATGCAGCGAAGCTGCGAACGGGTCGCTAGTTAAAGAATAAAAATACTACACGTAAATATTGCTTTTTGGCTTAATATTAAGACTCAGACAGTTTAGTTAATCTATAGAATAATATATTTTTTTAATTTCTTGTACTTTGGCACCATTTTACCTAATATACTTTACCAATAAAAACTAAGCACAACAAAAAAAAACAAAGTTTTGTTTGACATTTACAAATATGTGCCAAGAATATATGCCAAGAATATACCTATATTTTTAAACTTTCCTCCTCTGGTTTTCTTCCGGTTTGGATCGGGGTTTCTTCCTCCACATACAACAAACAGCTTCATGCATTTTCCCGCATAAAGTCTAGTGTCAAGACACTCTGTCGTCCACTATAGTGGGCATATATTCTAAATATATGGCTGGATGTAGATATGTATATTCTAAAAGAAAATGTTTCTTCTCACTTCTTTATATACTTACCTAGAACCATTTATATTTATATACCTGCAGCACTAAAATGCCACTTTCCACTAACTTCAGTGTAGTATAGCGTTATAAAATAAAATCCGTTCTAGCGTAAGATTGAGGCTTATACCTAAAGAATTTTCTTCGCCGTAAGTACAGTATAGTTTTCTTGTACATTTTTTTCTTCAGTCATATCATTATTATGATTCAGTGACTTATTAGACACTACTTGAAATTAAAATGTCATGTAACAGTTAAATAATATAAATTTAGTATAGATATAATAAACAAGAGGCCGTCGTGTCGTAGTGTGACTGCGACTGACTGTAACCGCGTTTGTAGGTTCGACTTTCACTCGAAGGAAGCGCAGCGTTGAGTTCCGCTACTAAAGCGCAATAACTCGATTTCAATGGGAAATTGGAAAGCGGAGTGTCTTAACACTAGGTTCTCTCTGACTACCTTATACTATGCAGGAAAAAGCTGTTTAACAAACATTTCAATGAATTTCAGCGTCTTATTAAGTCAGTTATTAAGTCCTCCATATAAGTTATTACCGTTCACAGTCTGGTATCTCTACTTCTTTAATATATAAATAAATACATGAAACATATTTAGACCTAAATTATGATGGTATTGAATTCAGTCAAGGGTTATACAAAGAAGGGGTGCAGAAAGCCAACATTTTTCATAAAAAATGAGTTATTAATATATTCGAATATTGAAATATATTTGACAAAAATAGGTACACTAAGTAATAAAGAAGCACTCACGTTGCCAGGGCAACAAGTATATTACGCGTCAACGGGGATACCCGTTCATATAAATTCTTGTGATGAAGTTACCGTCACATTATAACTCTATTTATAAGCACAAGTCGCTTACTATGGCTGATGTTTAGAATATCATGTGATTTCTAATACCACATTGTTTACAGTGATATTTGTATGTATAATCGTAATATGAATAAATAATATTGAGATGAATATATATTTGACAGAATCTGAGGCCGTCCTGGTGGGTGTTGAAATCGATACTCTTTAATATATATATTTTTTTTTTTAGCTTCACACTGTACCCCGCACACAGCAGGTTGGCAGAGGGAACTTAGTATTAAGACACTGTTCCCCACTTTCCGCCGAATTCGGAGGCATTGCGTGTTAAGTGGCGGAACTTAACGCCGCGCTATACCTCGACACCAGAGCGAAGTGGGGGTGGGAATCGAACCCACAACTAGTTGCTTTACAGTCACACTTTGTGCCACTGGGCCACGACTGGCCCCTACACAAATCATTTTAACATAAAAAATTTAAAAAAAATCAAATATATGTACAATTTATTATCAATAACTAACTTGAAATTGTATTGTGATTTAGAAAATTGCTATAAGTTCTTAGGAAGGATGGACCGGACGGACGCACATTTGGGTTAATCCCCACATTATTATAGAGATTCATATAATGAAGCCTCCACAGTTCAATAATAATTTTGTCAATGTGTTTTCGTTTTTCTTCGGATAATAAATTGTCTCATCCAGAAATCTACAGAACATAAATATTTTTCATTTTTTTTTTAAGTCAGTACAGCAAATTCTGCGTCAAAGTACATTTTTTATAGTATAGTCATCACCAGAGGGAACCTAGTGTGAAGACACTCCGTTCCTCGTTTTCCGTCGATTCTAGAGGCATAGCGTCTTAAGTGGCGGAACTTAACACCGCGCTTTACCTTGAAACCAGGAACCAGAGCAAAAAAATAAGAAATATTAAATATTTCCATGCTTTGAATGGAAATCGAACGCACAACCAGTCGCGACGGCTGGCCTCGAGGAACAGTAAAATAATTTACTTGATTTAGTTTAATTTTACTTTCATCTGTATTTGCAATTTTTATTAAAATCTACACAGCAAGTTCTGCATAACAGAAAATATTTACGTTTTATTTTACATTCTATAGTAACTTAATAGATTTTCTGGAATTAAATATAATATGCTCTGTTCTTAGAAATCAAACGGAGCTCAGTACTATTATTACTATAAAAATTTAGTTGTATGATACTTTTCTCACATATAATAGGTATATTTGGGGTTACCGTGACGCATTCGTACAGCGTTTGACTGTCATGACAATAGGTCTATTCGGAAAGATCATAATTCATTTTTTTTTATACCTCTGGTGGACAAGACAAATCGTGGCGTTATAATCCATCGCTTCAACACGCAATTTCACGGTTTCAGACGGAAAATGGACAACGGAGTGCCTAGTCACTAAGCTCTCTTGGATTATCCAACAAGAAAAAGTGTAAAGAGGAGAACAAAGAACCAAAAGAATACAAATTGTATTAATAAAGATATGTATGTACAATATGTTTAAAAATATAATCTATTTTTAAGCTCGTCTGTGCGTGGCCTTAATCGTGTGAACAATTAGAGGCATCCACTGCATAGGATAGAGAAATGTGACATGCACATAGTTCCGTAGCCATTATTGGAAGCTTAGTTTATCGAAGGCCAGCTGGTCATACGATAATACTTAACTAGCACATGCGAATGGCGTTGTCTGTTTAATTTATTATATTTAGTAAATTATTTTAGAAAAGGATATAATACAGTTTTTCATATCAATGTCATTGTTTTTGCATGTGAAAAATTTAAAAAGACTAGGGTTATCACATATTTTAGAACTTTTTATACGTATATTATGTTTATTTCAATATTAAAACATGATCTATTATGCATATACAGTTTGGGTTTCGAAGTGGCCATTCAACCACCCTCCAGGTGGCGAGGATGATCCATCACATCACAGCAGCAACGAACAGGAAAGAATCTACATCTACAGCTGCCGTTTTCCTGGATGTCACTCGGGCGTTTGACCGGGTTTGGCACCCTGACCTCCTAATCAAGATGTTGAATACCGACACCCCACTTCACCTCACACTAATGTTAGCCGCCTTCCTCCGTGGTCGCACATTTAGGGTGAGGGTTGACGGCGCCATTTCTGGGAGTTTCCCGATCAACGCAGGAGTTCCACAAGGGAGTATACTGTCCCCATCAATATACTCACTGTTCACTAACGACATACCAGTCCAGGAGAATGCATTCCTCGCTTTGTACGCAGACGACATCGCTCTCCTTACTAAATCTATGAATCCACGCTGTGCTGCCACGCTATTACAGATTACCCTAGACTTGCTGCCCGACTGACTGGCGGTGTACAGGCTGACCCTCAACGTCGCCAAGACTCAAGCCGTTATGTTCGGGGGTCGCAGGAAGACTCCTGCGCCTCTGGTTATAGAGGGTTCCAGCATTCAATGGAAGTGCCAGGCCACCTACTTAGGCGTCATTCTGGACAGCGAACTGCAGATTGCCTTTTTGCCCGGATTGCCTTTTTCACTTGGCCCCCCAAGTGAAAAAGGCAATCTGGGCTGCCAAGATTGCGCTTAACTTGCTCCGTCCACTTTTCCGATCTCGATTACCTCTTCGCGTTGTACAAGACGTACGTCAGACCACATTTGACGTATGCGGCGCCGGCCTGGTACGCCCTCACTAGCCCCTCTTCCCGAAGCAAGTTGCAGGTCGTACAGAACACCGCGCTTCGACGTGTTACACAAGCTCCGTGGTTCGTAAGGAACACGACCATCCACTGCGACCTCTAAATCGAGAGTCTGGACCTTCATCCGCAGATTTGCGACCAGCTTATTTCACCGCGAAGATGTTTCCTACTTCCCTCATATCAGGAACATCGCGCCGTGGCATTCACGCCCTCCGGATTGCCGTAAATTTCCTAGAGACCTCCTACCCTCATCCAATTCCTGAACCTCATCCTCTCTTTCTGAAAAACACCCCCCACCTACCCTTTTTTCTCCATCTCCCACGGTGGAAATTCATTTTACAAGGCCTCATAAGCCTTACCCCGTGATCCATCCATAGTCGTGGATGGAGAAGATCGCAACGGTCATAGGGTTAGGCCCTGAAACCGTTTCCCCTCTCCCATGCGGTGAGAGAGAAGACCTACTGCGTCAAAAACAAAATAAAGAAAATTCTCAAAAGAATATAAGTTTATTAACTTTTAATCTATCGGAGATTACCCAATACAATATCAAAATAAAATGAACAAATAACTTTTATTTTATTACTGTACAATTGTTGTCTATGACAAAGCGAAATAGACTCCGATAGCGCAAACGGGTCACTGGTTCAATATGAAAATATTCTAGCATCATTGTTATAATGAATGAAGTAGAATTATTGCTACAATAGTAAAAATTTATCACTAGCTTTTATAAGAATAAAATATAAATTCTTAACTTTTAACAATATTCTCGCTATTAGTCTAAGCCTTTTCGTTAACTTAAAAGATTGCAAGCAAGATAGTGGATTCGAATACCTCATTTGGTGTTACCCGCCAGTAAAATATTTTTAATTTAATCTTTTCCAAGAGCGCAAGTAGAACTAATTAATTGGCTGGCTGCTAGAGCGCTTTATTGTACAACGTATGCAATAAACATAGATTCGTATATCTACTTTTAATAAAACAAATTAGATACTATTTAATACTATATGTATTAAAAAAGAACGTTGTGGCTCAGCTTAGAGAATGCGTCTCTATAAACGCATTAGTTGTGGGTTCTATTCCCATTCTGCGGAAATAATATATTTAAATTCATTTCTCCGCTGTGGTACCTAAAATAAAGCGCGGCGTTAAGTTCTGCCACTTTACACGCAATGTCTCGAATTTTGGGCGCAAAATGAGGAACGGGCTCTCTTTAGAAAACAGTTTCCTCTGTCTACACTGCTAGGCAGGAAAAAGCGTGAGGCTAAATTATTAAAAAAAAAACATGAAATCCCAATATATAAAAAGTTTCTCGACATAAATTAAAATAAATTAACTACCGAGTACCTACCGATTTAAATAAAATATCATTTTTATCTGATAGGTCTTTTATAAAGTTATCTTCAAACTATTATTATTTAATTTATAACGTATCTGAACCACGGAGAGCGGAGGTCTCATGCGTAACTGCTAGCTTTCCAACCACTTATGTGCAGCCGCTCGGAAACAAGCCTTATTCAACTAGAACAGGGCTTCTTAAACTTTTGTCACTCACGACCCCATTTATGATTGCAAGTTTCTTGACGACCCCATTTATGATTGCAAGTTTCTTGCCCCATTACCCCATACATACAAAAAAGAAATATATATTTTATTTTTTGATGATTTATTTATTAGGTAATGATATACATATATATGAAAATATATAATTTTAGTATCGTTTTGAAACATACCAAAAAACCAAAATTAAAATTCCACTCCTCTGTATTCCGCCAACTCTAGTGATGTTATAAAATGGTGTTTATAAGAGTAAATATTTAAATTTAAAATCTCTCGACTCCAGAATTTTGCTACGTGACCCCATTTGGGGTCGCGACCCATAGTTTAAGAAGCCCTGAACTAGAATAAACAATATTGAACAAATACTGAACTCGAACATTTGTAGTCGTATTTACTAAGTGATTTCCTATTCATTCAACCACTCTATTTACTTTTCTTTGTAATATAGTTCAAAAAGGAATAAGAAGAATTTAGGTATCTTTTACTTATAAAATACAAAGATCAAGCAAATGTTATTTCAAACTGTGAAAATATAGATAATATTTTATGATATACGAGAGTAGTAAAATGTAATTCGTCAGTTGTATTGTTATTATATATTTTTTATAATAAAAAAATATTAGGTGCGTAAAAATTATAAGTTATTTAATTATAAAAAAATAATATATTTTAGCGAAATATTACATAAAATCAAAAAGATTTTTTACCTACATCCACATTGCTGATGAAAAGTATAAAGTACACTACTACAAGGATTGAATTAAAAGTGTTATGCG
This sequence comes from Dryas iulia moderata, assembly GCA_019049465.1. Taxonomy (NCBI): domain Eukaryota; kingdom Metazoa; phylum Arthropoda; class Insecta; order Lepidoptera; family Nymphalidae; genus Dryas; species Dryas iulia. The sequence goes on along the minus strand of CM032418.1, from coordinate 11,860,360 downwards.
TTTGTACGTTTACTATCAAAAACACGTAAGTACCTACATAGCGGGCTAATATACACTTGCAAATACTATAATTATGTTTATTTTTTGCAGCTTCACGCTATTTCCCGAATAGCGTGATAGTTAGAGAGAAACTAAACACCCCGTTCTCCAATTTCCGTCTGAAATCGAGACATTCAATGGTGTAACCCAACGCCGCACGTTGTCTTAAGTATCAGAAAAAAGAAACACAAAGTTATGTATAATCATCCCCCGAGTGGGATTCGAACCCACAATCATCGCGTTTCAGTCAGACGTCTGTCCCACTATCCCACTGCATCACGATGGTCTCGTTTATGCCTTAAGAAAATAGTCAATAAGGTAGCATTGCTAAAATAAGTATAATAAATATCAAAATAAGTACCGTTAAACAGGCAAATAAAATGGGATGGGGGCGTGACCAATAGAAATTACTCTTGATAGATGTTTGTGTTCTTCTGAATCATAATGAAATGCGATATAAATCAAGTATATAACTATTTTCATGTAATCCATACTTATATTATAAATGGGAAAGTCTGTGTGTTTGTCTGTCACGCTTTCACGGCTAATCTACTGGTCCGATTTAGATAAAATTTAGAATGAAAGTAGTAAAAGTGACTGGGTCTAACATAGGCTACTTATTTTGGCAAAAATTAACCTCTAAAGGGATAAAAGTTTAGATGAAAAATCTGAACCGTTTGATCAATTGTAATGAATTTTGGCATAAATATAGTTGATAATCTAAGCTTAAACATAGGATACTTTATTTGTTAAAAAATGCGCCCCCGAGGGTTGCAATATAACGAAACGGCTCACGCGGTGAAGCCGCGAGCGGGCCTCTATTAGCTTATATTATCATGCAGCTAAGAGTGAAAGATCTGATATGACTACTTCATGATTGTCCGATAACGGCTTATCGGATAATCATGAACTCATAGTATGTAAAGACCTGGCGAGCAGGAGAACATGAGATACAATATAAAATTAAATGATGAAATGAAAAATGAAATAAAAATAAGATGATGACAACCTTCAGCATATAAGTAAAATACATCGTTCATATGATGGTTTAAGAAAAAAGGGATGTTACTTTATTAAACAAAATGAATTGTCCAGCTACTGGATGGCAAGCCATCAGCATTATTTATTTTATATTGGTCCTTCCGGAAAAACGTAAAATGTTGGACATTATAATGCATTACAATTATTATAAAAATCTTAGACTTAATTAAGTATTTAAATCAAAAAATATTACGAAACGAAGTTCGCCGGGCCTACTAGTATTCTCATTTATTCTAAAGATTTATTTTAACCTGAATAATTGAAAATAAAATTAAAAGAGGATAGTAGCTCGGAGCAACCCTACACTATTTGTACATTCACTCTCATTGTGTGTTGATAAAACGGACAGTAGTTATAACTCCGTCGTATAATATTGATTGGACAAAATAAGTAATATCATAATTTTCATCACTTAACAGTTAACCATCTTTTTACATTTTTTATTTTTAATCTATGCCCCCTATAATTTATACAGTTTGACATTGACATTAGACAATTTACCGTTGTTTTCAAATATAAGAATTTCTGTGGCACTTTAATAGACTTCTTTACTTTCCTAGACAAACAACGTGACATTGGCAAAGTACTTGATATCATAAGTGGTTAACTTCCACGTTCGGAGCTCCTTAACTAAAGAACTGAGTCCTTGACTACTTAATATTGTGTGAACGATTTTGAAAATAGTTTGTAACATACTACTTTTAATATTTTCATTGATATATTATGCATATCCTCCAATATTGAATAATATTGCTAATATTGCAATTGTATAAAAGTGTTTTAGAACCATGTCTAATAGAGACACGGAATTTGACGATTATTGTGAAATCACTTCACAATTAGACGCCAGAGAAATATTAAGATATTTAAATGACTTAGGAATTCGTAACATAAGTGGAGAAGTGCTTAAATATTTCATAACTGGTGAGCAAACATTTTAGAAAGTCAAATTATACCAAATAACAATTTATCTATATAAAAAAAACTACATAAAATATCTATATTAGAAAGTTTTATAAAATGCTCAAGCTAAATAAAAGATTTAATATAACTTTCCCTTTCAGACCTTAAGAAACTTATTAAATATGACCTTCAACATAAAACTGAACATCAAACCACAAAAGCTCATAAGTCTGATATATTAGGTCCAGAAAGGCTGCATAGTGCTAGTACATTTTCTTCCAGAATTAGGTCAAAAGTTCAGAACTCTAATATCATGTGTAACAGACAGTGTCAAATATCAAGAAAATTAAATAATATTCGGACAACATATTCAGCTCCTAGTGTAGGTAATAACAAACAAGAAGAAAAGTCTCCACGAAGAGCATGTTCATGTGTTAGAATTGAAAGTAAGAAAGACTCGGCAAAAGAGTCCCAAAAACCTATGTTTTCAAGTAGTAATTGTAAGTAATATTATTAAATTATATATAAACAGTATATAAATTATTTATTCATTACACAAAGAAGTGGATATTTTAACTATACAAATATTGAAAAAGACATTTAAAGAATGATTGTTCGTAGAATAATCTTTGGGTAGCAGAAATTTGTAAAAATCTCTCTACAGAGATGCTAACAACATAAATAAGTTGTAATAAAAAGTGTATAAGAATTTCGACGCAGCGGATAGTAGAACCCATGGCTCAGTAGTGAGAGCGCCTGAACAGTATTCAGGAGGCGCGGGTTCGAATCCCGCTGCATTCAAATTTTTATATGTTTTCTTTAAATGTCTTTTTCAATTTTCCTAAGTGTGGAATAACACTTTAAAATGTTTAAAAGTATACAAATATTCCTTTAAGTGTCTATTCAAACTTTTTGCTTTTAAATGGTTGGATATTCCTATGATAATTTCTATAAAATTGCAGTAATCAAAGTCCCAAAGCAGAATATTAAAAGAAAAAATGACCCTGTGGCTTTGTATCACTACTACACATCACTTTGGGCTAAATATAAACCTAATGTACCAGGAGAAAACAATTGGTCAGAACTACGATGGAATATTAGACAAAAAATGGTGGGAAGTATTGCTTCTCAAACATCTAATAAGGTAAGAATTTGTGTTTTTATAAATATATATTTTAAAATTATTTTTGTATTCACATTTTTTTTCTTTTCGTAGCCCATACCTGATAATGAACAACAGAAAAAGACCAAACCACCTACTGGTTGCTGATATATTTTAATTATTGTTTTTAGGATATTAAACAATTGTATACTTAATTTAAAATAAAACAATACAAAAATTACATTTATTTTATTTAGAATTCTAACACCAATTACACTACATTATGCTTAAAACTAAACTTGATTCAATTTAAATTCAGCTTGCTGTTGAGTAGTAATTGCATGCAAAGTTTGTAGAATTCTTTCTTCAATTCTTTCTGCGGCAGCTTGTGTCAAAATGAGAGTATCATGTTTCAGCATTGAATACACATTAAGACCATAGACTGGCATAATATTTACATGTCCAAGAGGATCTGTTGCCACAGTTATATTCCGGGGTGCATAGTCAGTGCTGAAAAGAAAAAATATTTATCAATATATATTTTTAAGATTTTATAAATATCCATTTTGCTAAACATATTAAGATAAATGATATAACAGATTTTGCACAGACAAAATTGCTTTCTGAGATAAATGAAGTTTATTTGACATTAAATATATTTTAAGAGAATTTTATGTTGTGATACACATTTTGCATAAAAACTGGAGGTTAACTTACTCATCAACTATCAATACTGAGGGCCCCCAGTTTCTTTTCTCAATTAAATCAGCAAAATATTCTGGTTCATCTGTAGGTAACTCTAAATCCTTTACAACATGGAGGTCATCCTGTGCAAATTTAGCTGATAACGTCGAAGTAAGCCCATGTACCCGCAAATGGAATGGAAGCATGTAAAAATGTGTTTTGCCTGATCGAGGTCCGTGAGCAATACCACCACCTTTCCACAAAGGGGATCTAATTGAACCATGGCGGGCTCGCCCCAAACCCTTTTGTGGCCATGGCTTTCTACCACCACCTCTTACTTCACTCCTAGTCTTAGTATGAGCGAATGACACCCATCGAAATTTCTTCTGCCATATTACATTTTCATGTATTATATCTATACGAGGAGCTGCTGCGTATACTAAAGGATGCAATTCGAAGAGGCCAAGTTTCTTTTCTTCAATGGAATCTAAATTTTCGATCCATACCTCTCTAGGCTTTGTGTACTGAGGTGGAAACTTCCATTCTTTTTTGGTAACACTAAATTCTTTATTATTGTTCACAATATTAGTAATAGACGAATATAATCTTATCTGAGGTAGCACTGATATATGTAACTTTTTTATAGCGCTAATCAAAGCAGAGCTCATTTTAAATTAATTTTAATGGAACATTAACAATAATATAATATATTTAGTTTTTCTCCAAAAATTCGTGTTCCGAAATAACCTTACAATTTAAGTGTCATAATCATAACACAAATTTGACTTTTGAGTATCACTGTCTCTTTGACAAGACTTCAAGCATTGACAACACAGATAAAACAAATATTTTTTGAAATGTATATACTTTTAACATTTCTAACAAATCAGAAGTAACAATTTCACTGCTAAAAATATATATATTTTTATTCACATGGGTTTGCTCCTGTTAAAAAACTGACATTGCCATGTCAAAAATTATAATTATCCTTATGGAAGACTTATGATTAAAAATGATACTCCATTCGTATTGATGAACAATTAAACAGTAATTTTCTTTAAGACAATAAAATTATGCATTTTACAATAATTCTCTGACAAGGGTAAGTGCACAATAATTTGATTTTAAAAGAGTGTATGAGAGAGCTGTCTCTGTCTTTTTCTTTGATTGATTTCTTGAAATTTTACCTGAAAGGAATTCTTCAATATTTCTACTATTTTTTGTCTATAATAAAGACTTTTTTTATTGTTTTCCTTTATAATTCTTGGGTTCACATGAACCTAGTCCTTTAGTAGGATTACGAGGGGACAGTGGTTAAAGAGATTTTTTTAAGCTTGGTTGTCACGCTAATAGACCTGAGCGAAACGAAGCTCTTACTGGTCAAAAGTGTGTTTCGTTGTGGTTAAACTTTTCCTGGGCTATTTGTTGTAGACCTCTGAAATTTTGCAGGGATATCGAGCACAGTGTCTCGTATGCTGTGAAGTTTTTTGGTGACAATTGTAATTGTAGTTTTTGAATAAATGGTAATTAAATGGTCAAAAAGCGCCCATAGACTTAGGCTGTGGAACGTTAAGTGTTATGTTAGTGTTTGTTAAGTGTTTGCTTTTAAAACTATTTAAACATGTAATAATATTAAATATGTACTTCACTCAGCTCTTCCGGCCACGCAGAGGAAAGAGGCGGTTCCTAGTATATCACTCTATGAGATAAGGCTAATAAAAAATCATAATTTTATATTATTTATTTTCTTGTCTTTTTTCTCGACGATGAACACCTATCATCAGGCCGACGTGGCGCAGTGGGATACCAATTACCTGTAAACAATTTGCAATTGATTGTGGGTTCAATTCCCATTCGAGGGAATGATTATTTAAATTGATAATCATTTTTCCGTTCTGGCGTGGAATAAAGTATGGCGTTGATTTCCGCCACTCAAAACATAACGTCTCGATTTCGTGTGGATAACGTAGTGTCTTGACAATTACTTCTCTATGCAGGATAAAGCGTAAAGCATTCACTTTTATTTTATGAACATTCACATTTTATAAAATTTAAACATTTATTATAGTAATAGGTAACTAAAACCAATACATAAAGTACAAATAAATTTAATAGGTATATACGATTATTTCTACCAAATACATGGATTAGAGCTTCCATTTCAGATAATGTTGTTTTTTTTTCACGCTGTGTCCCGCACACAACAGGGTAGGCAGAAGGAACCTAGTGCTACACTCCGTTTCCCACAGAACTTAACGCCGCGTTTTACGTCGATGCCAGAGCGAAGAAAATGGAAATATTAAATATTTCCACTTATTAAGTGAGAATTGAACCCACAACCAGCCACACTTTGTGCATCTGCGCCACGGCTGGCTTCTATACAAAAAAAGCTAAATTAAAAAAAGTATATAAATGTTTATATACTTTTTGAAATTTTTGTTCTTGATGCGCCATCATGTGTCTAATGTCTAAAGCAGGCGGAATTGAGGAATACAGGCAACGTCTTAGGCTGAACACTTAATTCAGCCTGCTTACCAGAGAAAATGCGGGGGATGCGTGAAATTAGAAACCTTTAAGTAAAACTTTTTAACACAAAAACAAAATATCATTATCAACTTAAAAGCTCAAAATATTTAAGACTGTTTCTACATTAGCGGTTTATTTAGTATCAGACATCTAAATACCTAAGTTTTTGTTTGTGAAAAAGTTTAACCTAACCTAAATCTCCTACCTACTAATTTTGGTTGACTGCAGGTGAAGTTATAAGATATTATTATAGTTCAAATAGGTTAAATTTTTTTCAACTTCATGATGATGATGAATCATTTATATTTAACAGATGTCTTTACAAGTAATTGTTGTAATATTGTTTTTTTTAGATTTGTCGTTTTCGCGAAAACACAGCGATTTCAAATAAAAATTGAAATGAACGTCACGTCTACGATGTAGCCACGTTATATCGTAACCGTTATGTACATCATAAAGTACCTAATTTGAAATTATAGTAATGTAAGACATAGATCATACAAAAATAGCATGTTATAATATATTATTTTATTCAATCAGAATTTTTATACGTACCTAATAATAGTTAAGTAAATATTTTAATATAAGCGTATGCCTGGAATAGTAAAATTGTTGAAGAACTAAAGACGATGAGAAATGTAAACCCTGCAGAGTGCATTTGCGGAAATTGCTCGGAAGAGTTCAGATTGCGCTCTGAATCCATAAGAATTGCATCCGTTGAGAATTTTAATAGTTTTTAATTTTATAACGTATGCTTTATGTATTTATGTAAAATTTTATTAATTTTACTATATTTTATTAGTTATTGGTTGTCAGTTGCTTCATTTTAAAAAGGTTTATTACCCTACAACGAAGCTTCAATAAATATTAAATATTTAATTAATTTATATCTAAATATTCAAATACTGAGAGAACTACTATTTAAAGCTGCGATATCTTATTTATCGTCTTTATTTGTTGTTATAATACTACTTATTTTACCTAAGTTAATAATATTAATTAGAGATATGTAACTAACCTAACCTACCTGAAGAGAGAAACACAAAATCACATTTGAAAATAATTTTGCACCTCCTAGTCGCTATATACTTTGGTAAAAAGTATTTTCATTCGTCAATCTGATTATATAAAACATTTCAAGTTATATACTTATTATGGAAACTAAATTAAAGTCATATTTTAATACAGGAAATTACTAAAGCGGCAAAACTCCGCATCAACCTACTGTAGCAGGTAGTCAACGTAACGTGAATAAGATAGCAATCTACATTTTTAAAGTGGCGAAATGGGCTGTAACGAGCTTTTCATGTTAATTAATATAAAAATTTATGTTTTCAAATCTGTTCCAAGTGTAATCTGAGCTTTTACAGGAAGTTTAATTCACTAATTACTTACCAGACTTCATTTTGTTCATTTTATACAATAATTATAATTATACTAATTGGAATAACTGAGGGATTACAATGAAAATGGCTTTTAAAATATTATTTTGACTTACTTCAGTACATTCTGACTTTACGAAGCGACCTGACTCACATGGTTAGGCTAGTTCACAAAATTACCTCATTCTTCACCCTTCTCTTTCATATGTTGGACGAAATGTAAAGAACTTTGTAACAAATAACCCGTGGGGGGACGGGTCAAGAATACAATTCTCCTCCGCAGCTGGGATACCGTCTCGTAAAAGGCGGGTAACCTAGTACTTGGCTTGGTGACAGGAGACTTGTTCTCCGACTGGCTCGCGACCACTAGCATGTCAAAGACGAACCGCCAAATATCTGTTAATGTATTATGGTTCGATGGCATGTAAGCCAGTTCACTCCCTATTCCCACCATTCCCATCCTATATCCCTCCTTCCCTCCTTCACCCCCCATGGTCGGCAACGCATCCTCAACTTCTATAGTGTTATGGATGTCTATGGACGAAGGTAACCACTTACCATCAGATGGTCCTTCTGCTCGTTTGCCTCCTTTATTCAATAAAAAAAAAGAAAGAACAAATTCAAAAACTTAAAAAAATCAGCTTTTCACTTTTTCCCACATAGAAAGATAGTAAGAGAGAAGTTAATGTTAAGACTTTGTCGTTCTCCACTTTGCGCCCGAAATCGAAACATTACGTGTCAAGTATTAGAACCGAACGCCTCGCTTTGCATTAAGTACCAGAGCGGAGAAACGAAAATAAAACTCGGAGGAATATTTAAATATATATACTTAAATATATATATTTAAGTATTCCTCCGAGTAGAAATTGAGTCAACAGTCAGAATGGTTACAGCCAAACGCTATATAACACTGGGCCACAGCTGCGTATAAATAATAACTTTAAATCAATAAAATATACCATCATATATAGTGTAAAATAAATACCAGATTTTGATTTCATTTCTGACGTACAAAGTTCAAAGCTACATAGTTCCAACATGATCTCACTGTTTCATACGCAACAACATCGCAAAGACAAATTACAAATGGAAGTACAAAGCAAAATAGTTCACGCTAAAGGCCAATTCTGATTGGATTTTCAGTTAGGTATGTGATTCATCTATAACAATACTGGAAACTATAAAGTATATAAGAACAAGTATTAATGTATAGCAGTAAAGTGTGAAATTTTTGTAGAAAAATGTGTGTCGGCGTAAAAAAATATAAAAGATCTAGGATGCCTGGATTTACGAAAGGTAAGCCGGTGGGAATCTTGTTATATGGACACTTCGCCACTGATATATAGTTATAATAAAAAGTTGGTATGATGTAACGAAAACGTTGTTTATTTGTTTTTCGTTATAGGATTGTAATATACAATACCGATTTTCAAATTCAGATGAAACTAAAATTTAATAAAACCAGATTCAGTGTACTTAAGGAAGCTCTAGCTAATTAGTACCTATATACGAAATATGCTCAAAAAGTAAAATGGCTTTATATTTTTTATGAAAATATATTTATTTGTTCATCAACGTTTATTTCGCTCCCTTCAAAGTAATCCTCCTCAGATACAATTCACCTGTGGTAAAGTTTTTTTTTTAATTCTCAAAACACTTATCAAATGCACTCATTTTGGGCTTGACATTCTTCAGCGATACAATTATTAGTTGATCAATCTTTGCAAAGCAGACGGCACTCTTTTATAATTTTAAATAAATCTTTTCAATTTTGAGAACATGAAAACTGGGGCCAGTCGTGGCCCAGTGACACGAACGTGTGACTGTAAACGACTAGTTGTGGATTCGATTCCCACTCGAGGAGACATATTTAATATTTCCATTTTTTCGCTCTGGCATCAGAGGTAAAGCGCGGCGTTAAGTTCCGCCACTTAACACGCAATGCCTCCGAATTCGGCGGAAAGTAGGGAACGGAGTGTCTTAACACTAGGTTCCCTCTGCCTACCCTGATGTGTGCGGGATACAGCGTGAAGCTAAAAAAAAAAGAAAGAATATAAGATTTTATAGATCTGCCAAAGAAATAGAACATAATAATTATGCATTTTTAATTTTCAACACTCATCGGTTAGGTATGTTGGTACTAAGTACCTACTCCCCGAGAGACCACACACAGTCGAAACCACTGGACGTAAAAAACTGATTTCAAAGCATACATACTAAAATATTTATTTTTATTTAACACCACAGACTGGAGTTCCGTGTATTTCTCAGTTTGTGATTTTTTTTTATTTATTTTAACGAGTGAGTCCACTCGGTCACACGTGTTTTGTAATTCGTACAGTTCATTTCATTTGATTATGTATTAGAGAGGCTTTAGCAGTCCCTGAAAGAGTCGGGTCCGGTGGAGGGTAGATCACTATCCTCCGAGAGAAGGATAGTGGTCCACCTACCACCGGTGGTAAACTGCTTAAGAAAGCAGTGCAGATAGCGCCTTCTGTATCTATAAGAGAGATGAATGAAAAATGTCATTTTCAGATTATAACCCTTCCTCATTCTAAGATTCATTTTAAGATTCCCTTGCCCGACGGATGAATCTACCGATGATTAACACAGCTTCAAAAGTATTACTTCACTTTGCAAAAGATAGAAATAGAAGTTTCACATACAAAAGCCCACGTCAACGTAATCGCAGGTGACATGATATAAAACATAGATTTTACATATATTTAGTTTAAATCGTCTTGTCGAACGAACCAACGTAACTAAATTTGAATATTTGGCACAGTTCTAACTAGGCCGTAGGTTTGCCAAAACTTCTGGAACTTAAGGTTTAATTTATTATGTCGATGTCAATATGACAGCCAAAGTCTCTGCATACGAATTATCGAATCGAATGGTTAATTTAACAGTATTTATTTTGTTAAGCATTTCATTTATTCCAGTCAACTTGGCACCTTTTAAGCGTCGACCTCAGTGTCGTTAAGCTTTTTAAACGAGATGCAATCCAAATAAAAAGGTACCACATTTAACCACTTTTCCGTTCTCCATTTCCATTGGAAAATCTGTTAGCTATCTGTGTCACTAATAATATTGTTCCCATTTAACCTTTTTTAGTGAATATTTTTAAACGTAATAGGTATAAGTTTATATACATATTTTAAAAATATTAAACGAATAATTGCTTCAATCTTCATTTTCCAATTTCAATCATAATAAGATTCTGTACAAATAAAAATTTATATGACTTAAGAGTAATTATTTGAAACAATCCATATTAGACTCAGTGTGGATGTTTAAATAATTTAAATTACTTACTTTTAAAATGGATACGCAAAAACGGAATAGCAAATGATATTTCGGTGAAGTTTTACTAATAAAATGATCATCTATAATGGAGAGAATAATCATGAATAATCTATTTAAAACAGTAGTAATTAAATTATTGATTTTCAACATCATCATTTTAATGTAAGCTGTCATTGTGCAGTGGGAAAGCGTATGACTGTAATGCGAAGGTTGTGGGTTCGATTTCCTCTTGAAAATGATTATATTAAAATTTTCAGTTCTTTGCCGTTTGTATTTTTTTATTCATCATCGATTCTATTTTTGGTACCAGAACCAAAAATAAGGCGCTGCTCTGAGTTTCGGCACTCAACACGCAAAGTTTCGATTGAAACGAAAATTGGAGGATGGAGTAGACAATCCGTCCTATTAAGACTGTCACTAGGTCTTCTCTGACTAATCCGCAATGAGGAAAATAGTGTAAAGCTGCAAAATAAAAATAATTTTAATAAAAAATATTTTTATTTGGGAGAAGAATTCAAGTTTATCACGAAAAATTTAATTGGAAATATTTTTCCCCCTTTTTAAAAAAAGTCATTTAAATATTTAATCGCTACGACACCTGCTCTTAAATCCTTTTTTTTTCTTAATATTATAAGCTAAGCGAGTTATTCGAGCGATCTATTCTACTTAACTCTACAATTACATTAACTCTTACTTAAGACAATATAAAATATAATCAATGAAAAAATGGAAAAATGTTTAGAACTTAGAAATACATGCAAACAGACCCTCGTACTTAGCACAAGAAATTTTGAAGCGATATTTTGACAGGTAGAAGAAGACATTGGCTTTAAGCAAAAAATTAACTAGGTATATTAATTTTATGGCAACACTTAAAATCATTTTATCTATCTATACAAAAAAAAATTCAAATATAATTCCCAATTTATATAATCAGAAAATATTAAAACAAATAATATATTTTATTTTCTAATGTACCTACATCATTTAGTTTAAGAAAATGTTAAACCATTTTATACGTCTACACGGTATTCTCTATATCTCTATCTTTGACAGCTAATGTCAAAATTTGTTCCCAAATAAACTTTTGAAACTCATTATTACTTTTTAAGTTTTAACTTCTTAAATAAATAACTTAGGTACTGTATGTTAAATAGAGTCAAGAAATAAATAAATATAATAATAAATAACTTTTATTTAATAGAAACATGTACTTTTATAACATAATCGGCTCTATCTTTTGCTTTGTTTACATGTCAAATAAGATGAGGTTAGCTAACAATGCCACTGATAACATTGTTAAGGTACATTATATAATAAACATTAATATGACTTAATGACAACAAACGATAAATAGAAATTAAATAGATACAAACTTCTTGTATTGCACTTTAGTCTCAGTATTTCTACACACAAAACTCTAAGAAATAACATTTAACGCATTTGAACTTTAAATATATCTAATATAATCATTCTACATCTATTTTAATTACGCCTTAAAAATGAATATCGTTAATAACAACCATGTTCTAATTTGGGTGAACATATAGCCGCAGGGGGTTCACTAAATTGACGGCCTAACAAGATATTGTGATAATATAATGTGAATATAAAATCTATAGTATTACTTCTTTATCATCTAATTTATATATAACCTATTAAGCAATAACATATACGTTACTTGTTTACGTTATCTCTCATTGTTTAACTTTACTACACGATTTCATATGAATTCTAATTAGATAGTTATGTATGTAACATATTATTATTTAGCTAATACCAAAAACTTTCCTTAATTCGAAACTTTTTTGTAGATAAGCTATCTTTATACATATTTTAACATTTTGTTTTTTTTTTCTGTTTGTTTATTCGTACCTACACAAATATAACAAACTACAAATTAAATATTTTATTATTTCACATATTTCAGTCAGCTCGGTTACTTTCAGGGAGTAAAAGTAATAATAATCTAAAAAAAAAGTTAATATACATTAAAAGAAACAAACGTAATTCGTGTAAGAACATTTTAAACCGGTGTTTATCAAGTGTCAAGTGTATTGAGTTTACGCGAACACATTAACAGTCGGTCAGTAGACGAGATCGTACTCACAGTCGCATTAGAGCTGCACATACGAAAGGGAAAATGTCGAAAGATTACAAAAATAATGCCGCTGTTGCGAACTTTGTCGAATATCTTAGAATACCGAGTGTCCAGCCTGATATTAACTATGGTAAGTCAATGTATTTTTCTTTTATTTATTTAATAAATATTTTTTGTACAATTATAATACATATGTATTTTATTATAATTCAGTTGTACTTCATCTTAGTTCATTTTATACAGCTTCACGCTCGCTACAAGGTAGTCGAATAGAGCCTGGTGTCATAACACTGCACATAATAATAAAACAATTTAAATTATTTTAAGTAACAAAATATCTAGTGCTTCATATTATTTTTCGATTTATAACATATTGTTTAATATTTTTCATGTAATATTTACTTAGTCCCTTAGGATTTCTATGAAATCAGATGCTTATGAGATTTACGCTTTGGTTGCTGTTTTAGCGTATTGAAATATACATATAGGGGAGATTCGGGTAGTCCCGGACACTTGAGATGAAATGCAAATAAATAACAGAAATGAAAGGTTTTATGCGTCTTATTTCATATTTTTCAAGAAATTCTTGAAATTATATCACATTTTTCTATAAAATATACTACGAAAAAGTTAGCGTAGTTTTTTTCGATATTTCAAAAGTGGCGGGTAGCCCCGGATACAGTAATTCATGATGGCCCAACAGGTTTTTGGCTTTGCACGCATAAGTTACAATAATCATCCGATACGTCTATATGAAAACAAACTTCATGGGCTCAGCTTTCGCTTTCTTGAGATTGAATTCAGGGCTCATCAAATGTTTCCCCCCATATATTGCATTCACTCCATTTTTCCATAGATTTCATAAGGATTTTTGACATTTTATGTTTTTAAGTTTCTGTTTGATCTTTTTTATTGGATGCCACCTTTTTTTCCGGTTTTCTTCCACTTTCTTTTTATACAATGTCATAGTCATGCTTTTTTGCGACTTTTATGTTAGCATCAAAAAATACATATTTTATTGCAAAAAGAAAAGGTGATAGCTGTTTTTAAAAAAATGTTTTATTTAATTCAATTTATATACTCTTTTCCTGATTCTCTCCTGCAATTTTGACATATCTTATGTCTTTTTGCTAAGATATTAATTACATATTAAAAAGTTTTAATAAAGTACGTTTGACAAAAAAGTAGAATAACAATTTGCAGTTTTAGTGCTAGGAATGTGTCTAAATAATATTACGATATATGAACAATACGTTGAACCGTGTCTGGGAGTCATTATCATCATCATCGTCGTACTGGGGTACCAGACGCTATAGTGTCCGGGGCTACCCGACAGATATCGATTAATAATTTTTAACGGAACTCTGAAAATATACAATAATTGTTATAATTACTATTATAATATTTAAATATTTTAAATTTTCTAAAACTCTGAATAAAAGTCAATTAGGAACTCTTAACTATTGTACTCAATAATATTCAATAAAATATATAAGGGCCGACGAAACATTTTTGATGGGAACAAAACACTCTGTCGCTACTAATTAACCCCGCGTCCACGCCGTCATTCATATGCATTTATTTTTACTCTTAAGGAGGTATCTTTATCATATCGCTTTGCCTAAGTATTATGTTTAGTTTCTTAGAAACAAAATTGTCCGTGGCCACCCGCCGTCCGGGGCTGCCCGAATCTCCCCTACTACGTCAATGAAATATACTACGTCAAAAATTATACTTTAATTTTAAATTAAATAAAGACAAGAAATATAGACTAAATATAAGCAATTTTAAAGAAATTATTACCTATATTTAAAACATTTTAACCGCGTATAGTTTTGGTATTTGAAAATCTCTCGTCGTCTAATATCAACGTCTTATAACGTATATGTGACCACAGAAGTAAACTGTTCGAAACATCGGGTGTTCCTTAATTTATTTTTATATACCAATTACAGACGCAAATAATCAAGGAAAATCGTGTTAAAACCGAGAAAACTACAGATCTTATTTTAAGTATGATTATTATCTAATCATCTGAAAAGATGTAGACGTTTTAGCGGATATCGCTATCTGCCATCAAAATTGTATTTTGTAAGAAAATGATAATTTCATTTGACCTTCGTATTATTATTTTTGAATAATTTGGCTCGGTCTACAATTTCATTACCATTACAATAGGTAGGTTTTTCCTTTATTTAGCAGAAATTTGAATTCCTAAAATAATAATGATCTATACAGAATCAACATAGAATAAAAATCAAAAAGCCTACTCGACTTTTTTATTTGGGATGGAAACATGTGACATACGGTTCTATCTACTATAACTTTATGTTCAAAACGCAAGTACAAAACGAAAGACCAGAAAATAAAAGTAATTTTGTTTCTGAAATTATATTATTTTAAAATTTATTATTAAACTTTTATTTTAAAATTACTGATGTATCAATTATATTTTACTTTATATTAAACACCTTTCTTAAATGACAATGACAATTTGGAATACGTAATAATATGGTACGCTATGACTGTAAATTGTAATCCATACAACGTAAAATGTTTTTTGCTCACTAGGCACATTCGAAATGCGATAATTACATAAATGAACTGAACTGTAAATTTCAGAATTTACAATAATAACATAGAATATAAATAATATTCCAATATTATTGGAAAGACAGAATGAGCGTTTGGATTTCGTCATTTCACACTACACGACACTAGAAAAAACAGTAATTTTTTTTATCTTCAAGCTGTATCCTCTCACTCCGTTCCCCACTTACCGCCGAATTTTGGAGGCATTGCGTGTTAAGTGGCGGAACTTAACGCCGCGCTTTGCCTCGATACCAGAGCGAAGAAAATGGAAATATTAAATATTTCCACTCCTCGAGTGGGAATCGAACCCGTAACCAGTCGCTTTACAGTCTCACTTTGTGCCTCTGCGCCACGACTGGCCCCAAATATATATGAATATAGTAGAAATAGAGTTTATATATAGATTCGGCTGAAACTACACACAATACTTAGGCAAAGCGATTTGATAAATATGCCTCCTTAAGAGTAAAAATAAATGCATATGAATGACGGCGTGGTGGCGGGGTAAATTAGTAGTGACATAGTGTTTTGTTCCCATCAGAAATGTTTCGTCGGTACTTACAATTTTCATTGAAGATTGTTGAGAACAGTAGTTAAGAGTTCTCACTTGTCTTTTATTCAAGTTTTACAAAATTTAATATATGTATTTAAATATTTTAATATGTATATAAAAATTATTGAATATTGTCAGAGTTACGCTTAAATGTAACGTATTATTCATATATAGCAATTATTTAGACATATTCCTGTCGCTAAAACTGCAAATTGTTATTCTACTACTTTTTATAAAACGCACTTTGTTAAAACTTTTTAATACGTTATTAGTATCTTTGCAAAAATACATAAGATATGTCAAAATTCAAGGGGATAACCAGGATAAGAGTAAAATAGAATGAAAATCAATTTTTTTTTTTAAAAACAGCTATCACCATTTCTTTTTGCAATCAAATATTTTTTGACGTTAGCGTAAAAGTCGCATAAAAGCGAGACTATGACATTTTTACCATACAAAAAAGAAGTGCAGGAAAACCAGAAAAAGAGTGATATACAATAAAAAAGATCAAACAGAAATATAAAAACATAAAATAGCTAAGGAGACATTGAACACCAGGAAAAATATCCAAAGTCTTTAAGAAATGGATCGATAAATAGTGTGAGTGCATTATATGCGGGGAAACATTTGATGAGCCCTGAATTTAGTGTCAAGAAAGCGAAAACTGAGCCGATGAAGATTGTTTTCATATAAACGTATCAGATGGTTATTATAACTGATGTGTGCAAAGCCAAAAACCAGTTGGGCCATCCTTTATTACTGCGTTAAGGCTACCCGCCACTTTTAGAGATGACAAAAAAACTAGGTTCACTTATTCGTAGTATATTTTATGGAAAAATGTGATATAATTACAAGTATTTTAATGATTAAAATGATTTCATGAAAATGAGAAGATTGTTTGTTTTTAATATGAGATAAAACGCATAAAACCTTTTAGTTCGTGTCCGGGGCTACCCGAATCTCCCCTAATAGTGGTGTTCTTTCGCCGTCTTTTGTCTACATATCTATTTTATAGATTAATTATTTTTTAAAGGAAAATGAATAAGATATTAGCAATAACAGACATAAAATAAAAGACTTAAAATGATTTTCTCGTCATTATGAATGTCTTGATCATCATGATCCGATTAATACTAAGAAAATATTTCGTTTTCATCTCATACGGACACTTATACTATTTTTTAAGCAATTCGGATTCGTAATATATGGGTCAAAATAGACTTACAACATGTTTTATTTCTCTATTAGATACAATACAAGTAAATAGATTGAGACATTATATTTATTTTTGTAAAATTAATCTTATTTGATTGTTTGTCAAAAGATTATTAAATTGTAAAAAAATACATAATAATAACGAACATTATCTATATTATAGAATAAAATATAAATAATAATATATTATTAAAATAAATAATATAATTTATGCTCTTAAAATGTCAAAACGTGCAACATGCAATCTATACTTATATTATAAATGCGAAAGTCTGCGTTTGTCTGTCACGCTTTCACGGCTAATCTACCGGTCCGATTTTGATGAAATTTAGAATGAAAGTAGTAAAAGTGGCTGGGTCTAATATAGGCTACTTCTTTTTTAAAAAATTAACCTCTAAAGGGTTAAAATAGGGGATAAAAGTTTATATGAAAAATCTAAACCGCTTGACCAATTGTAATGAATTTTGGCATAAATATAGATGATAATCTAAGCTTAAACTTAGGCTACTTTATTTCGCAAAAATGCGCCCCCGAGCGTTGCAATATAACGAAATATATCACGCGGCGAAGCCGCGAGCGGCCCGCTACTGTACAATATGCTTTACATCAACACTAGGCAACAATATAATGTAGTCATTATAAAAAGTAGCAATTTTTCACTTGGCGACCCCACTTCGCTGTAATTTTCCACTTGGTCGTCTTATACCTCTTATCAAGGTATAATAAGATACAGTATGACAAGCCCTCAACACATCCTCGATTGATGCATGCCCCTCAATCAATTTAAATTGACTAACAAGGATTTATAACTGTACCTAAACAATTGTCACCATTGACTGTAAGCTGTTAATTTGCAATATATATGTACATACATATGTATCAGTGGGACAGCGTCTGACTGTAAACGAGATTGATTGTTGGTTCGATTTTCACTAGGGAATGATAATATTAAAATTAGGTTCAACTCTTCGCTCTGGTACCTCTAAGACAAAGTATGGCGTTGTGTTTAGCCACATAATACACAATGTGTCAAATATCAATACTAAGTTCACTCTGACTACCTCACTATGCAAAAAAAAAACATGATCGTTGGTCAATCAAGTAAAAATATTATAAAATTCATTCGAATATTTATTTCAAGCACTTTCGAATCAAGGAATAACATAAATGTAAAGTAATGTCAGATTTGTCAGTCCAACAGGACATGAATATTGGCACGGAAGACAGTCCTTCTGAGAAGTGATAGTAAGAAACTCAGTGCTTGCACTTTTTAGATTATATATATATTAAAAAAACTTCATAATATTTATTAACTTCCTCAAATCGCATCGAATTCACAAAATTCGATATATTATATGTATTTTTTGCATATTAGGAACTAAAAAGAAGCTTTACGTTTTTTCCGCATAGTAAAGCAGTCAGAGTACGTTTCGCCCGAAACCGAGATATTGCATGTAGAGTGGTAGATATCAACGCCGCGCTTTTTTTAGGAACCAGAGCGAAGTATGAAAAATATATTTTCAATGTAATCATTACTCCGAGTGGAAATCAAACCCACAACCATCACGTTTACGGTCAGACGATGTCCCACTGCGCCACCATGGCCTCTACAATTATTGTAATATACGTAACAAAAATATAGCTTCACGCTGTATCCCGCACACAGCAGGGTAGGCAGAGGGAACTTAGTGTTAAGACACTCCGTTCCCCATTTTTCGTCGAATTCGGACGCATTGCGTATTACCTAAGTACTTAACGCCGCGCTTTGCCTCGACACCAGAGCGAAGAAAATAGAAATACTAACTCGAGTGGGAATCGAACCCACAACCAGTCGCTTTACAATCTCACTTTGTGCCTCTGCGCCACGACTAGCCCCTAACAAAAGTATAGATAGTATATATTTAGTATTTAAATAAAGTTTAAATGAAAATTTTTATTTTTTAAATATAATTGTATTTATATACATACAAGCGACCTCTTTCGGCTTTGTCTTTGGAATAACACGACTTTTCATACAAACTTTCATCATCAAACTTTCAGGTGTCGATTTCTGAAGATAAGTGATTACTTAGATAGCCAAAAATAGATTTATTTTTGGCCCTGGGTCTTTATCTATTTTCATTCCGAATTTGATCCAAATTAGACCAGTACATTAACAATGAAAGCAAGCACAGACAGACTTTCACATTTATATTATTAGTATGGATACAAGATAAGTTGATAATACAATACAATATATAATATTGTTGCTTCATTATTTCTTTAGTTTAGTCAAAAGGTACTTTAAGCTTCATTAACAACGGCAACTTCAAAGACAATTGTACTAAAGTGGTTTAATTGAACGCAATCATTAAAATTACTTGGATAATAAACAATTCACTTTCCGCTTCGGTAATATATTTAAGTCAATATTATATAAGGAAATTATGATTTGTCTTTTAATTTTTCATTCACGCCGGTTAACATTTACGCAATGTCTTGATTTCAGACAAAAGCTAGGACACTTTATCCTCTTTTGTATTAGCTTCACTCTGTACACACACAGCAGGGTAGGCACTAGGGTCCTTCACCCTAGTGTTAAGACACTCCGTTCCCCACTTTCCGCCGAATTCGAAGGCATTGCGTGTTAAGTGGCGAAACTTAACGCCGTGCTTTGCCTCTGTTACCAGAGCGAAGGAAATGGAAATATTAAATATTTCCACCCCTTGAGTGGGAATCGAACCCAGAACCAGTCTTTTACACACACACGTTAGTGGCACTGCGCCACGACTGGCTCCAATGTCTTCATAGGTTTATAGGTGACTGGCATGTGTTCATAGGTATTAGTTATCTAAGATATTTTATAATAAATGGACACTAAACGTTAGTTTCTTGATTATAGATGACTGCGTGAAGTTTTTTAAAAAGCAAAGTGAAAATCTTGGACTGGACTTCAAAGTATATGAATTAGTGCCAACGAAGCCCATTGTGGTGTTGACATGGGTAGGGCAGAGCCCGTCGCTGCCAGCGATATTGCTAAACTCGCATATGGATGTTGTACCAGTTTTCGAAGTAAGTCACTTGATATAATATTTGTTACAGAAATTATTACAAAATTATTAGGATAGTATACATGTATTTATGCACATATGTCGATAATTTTCTTTTAGCTTCACGCTTTATTCAACATAGCATAGTTGGCTGAGAGAATTAGTATCATGACATCTTGCAATTCTTTAAATACCAAAATCAACGAGGTCAGTCATGCCTCAGGGGTACAAAAGTATGAGAGTCAACGAGACTAGTTGTTGGTTCGATTCCCACTCGAGGAATGGAAATATTTAATATATTCATTTTCTTCGCTCTCATGTGGAGACAAAGCGTGACGTTAAGTTCCGCCACTTAACATGCAATAACTCTAGAATTCAGCGGAAACTGGGAAACGGAATGTTATAATACTAGGTTCTCTCTGCCTAGACTGCTGTGTGCAGGATACAGCGTGAAGCTAAAAAAATCAACATCGAATCTATAAATATAAAGTTTGTACATTATTAACTGGGATACAAAAGAAACAGTCTCACTTAATTTGCCGCGTTGGTCGCTCCAAAATTGGCTATAATAATATGATGACTCTGATGCGTCTACTTTAGCAAATCGGAGTTAAATTAAATTGACATTCAAAAATGTATGACGTGACTTTTTTATTGAATGAACTGATTTGACTTTGGTTGATTTCTTGAGGTCTTAGTCTATTTATAGAGAACTTATTTTTTACATATAAGTAAACATTAAGATTTTCATGTGCTGATAACAATCAATAAAACCAATTGCACTAAAATATACTAAAGTAATTAACTACCTAACAGGTATGGTCAAGTTACAATTAGTTCTGAGCTATGCTTGTCTCACTAAAAGGCTAGATGATACTTTAGAAACAACTCTATGAATCTTTTGTCTTTAATTTAATGTTAAAAATTGTTAAAAAATATATTAAAAAACGGAACAATATTTTTAAAAAGGGTACATACCATAAATGACCGTAGTGAGTTAGCGAAAAAGTAATACTTGAAGTATATATACAAATCTGTGATGATATTTAACCACAACGTATGGACTCTGCCGACTGCAGCACGTTTTCAGACCTTCGCTTTTAACTTTATTTTTTCAGAATAGCTGGACATATCCGCCGTTTAGTGGGCATATCGATGAAAACGGCAAAATATTCGCCCGAGGCTCCCAAGATATGAAATGCGTCGGCATTCAATATTTGGAGGCTGTGCGGAAATTAAAATCCTCAGGAATCCAATTAAAACGAACTCTACACATTTCTTTTGTACCAGGTACTAAATCAGACAAAATATTTTTAAAAAAGTAGCTTTACGCTTTTTCCTGCTTAAAGGGGTAGTCAGAGAGAGCTTAGTGTTAAGACCCTCTGTTCTTTATTTTAATTGGAAATCGAACGAGACTCTGCGCTTTGTTTTAGTTACCTGAGCGAAAAAAATATATATTTAGTGTTTTTTTTTATGTGAAAATACAAAGTATTATAATAAACTAGCAATCGCTCGCTGCTTCGCCTGCATAAAACTAAGGACCACACACAAACTTTCTTACCCTATTTAAAAGATTTAAGGGTTAATTTATGAAAGAAAATAGCCTAGTTCGACTTGTATTCAAATATTTTTATTCAGAGTTCCATACAATTAGGGCCGGTAGGAAACGTATCAGACAATCAGAGATTCACATTTACAATTACAGTATGAATTAAGCCATTCTCATAGTTATTATTATAATTTGTAGATGAAGAAATTGGTGGTCATGATGGTATGGAGAAATTTGTGCAAACCGACAGTTTTAAAGCTCTAAACATTGGCTTCGCCTTAGATGAGGGCATGGCCAATCCTGGCGAGGAGTTCATCATATTCAATGGGGAACGGAGCATTTGGCGTAAGTAAAGTTATTAAGCCAGTGGCCAGTCGTGGCCCAGTGGCACAAGCGTGTGACTGTAAACGACTGGTGGTGGGTTCGATTCCCACTCGAGGAGTGGAAATATTTAATATTTCCATATTCTTCGCTCTGGTGTCGAGGTAAAGCGCGGCGTTAAGTTCCGCCATTTAACACGCAATGCCTCCGAATTCGGCGGAAAGTGGGGAACAGAGTATCTTAATACTAGGTTTCTGCCTATCCTGCTGTGTGCGGAATACAGCGTGAAGCTAAAAAAAATATTAAGAACCATAATATAGCAACATTGGAATGCATGTAGTTGTACAAAGTCAAAGTCAAAGAATTTTATTCAAAATAAAGAGATACCTATTACAAAACTAGTTAGTAGTTATTTGTATACATATGTATTTAACTAATCGCCACTCAAGCTGTATATACAGCTTCACGCTTTTTCCCGCGTAGCGAAGTAGTCATAGAGAAACTAGTGTTAAGACACTTCCCCCTGTCCGCATAAAATTGAAAGAATACGCCTTAAGTGGCGGAACTTAACGCCGTGCCTTTGTCTTTGTTATCAGAGCGAAGAATTTTTTAATTTATCATTGACCGAAGTATCGAAGCCACAACCAACGCGATTAGACGTCAGACGCTGTCCCAAAGCACTGTGGCGATAAATAAATAAATTATTTTATATTTTTCTAGAATTTCATATTGTATGCACGGGACAACCAGGTCATGGATCGCTTTTGTTACCCAACACCGCTGGAGAAAAGGTATGAGAAATCATATTGTGTGTATGATTATTTTATTACACAAACCATTTAAAACTCTATAAACATTTCAATAATAATTTTAGATTCGATATATTATTGACAAATTCATGGACTTGAGAGAAGAACAGAAAAAAATTTTGAACAGCAACCCGAAGTTGACTATTGGTGATGTGACTACGATTAATATGACACAACTTTTTGTAAGTATTTTATTATTATAATTTTAAAATAATTAACTTATTCAGATAAAACATTAAGCATAAATTCATTAGTTAATATAAATAGTTCTTTTTGAACGAGCTGCATTAAAAGTGAATACTTCTTGAGTAAGATAAAGTGCGTTGAGTTTCGCCACTTAACAAACAATGTCTCAACTTTAATTGGTAGCTCTTCACAGCTGGCTTAAATCAATTACAGCCTACTACCTCCGATCAGTTTTCACAATTCTTCTCTTTGCCTGAGCAATTCGGTCAGAAATCTAGGCCTCCTATTAGACATTTCTTTTTCTTGGTCTGCGCAAATTGCTGAGGTGAGCAGGAAAGTTTTTGCTGTAATTGGCCTGCTAAAGCGCTGGAGACATCTGATTCCTGTCAAAACAAAAATATGTTTAGCCCAGGCTCTTATACTCCCTATTCTGGACTACGCTGACAGCTGTTACCCTGACGTAACAGACGATCAGCTTAACAAGCTCGAGCGGCTACAACACATGTGCATAAGGTTTATCTTTGGCTTGCGTAAATTCGACCATGTCTCGGAATATAGATCGAAGCTTAAATGGCTCTCTATACGACACCGCCGAAGTCTGCATATCCTCTCATTCCTTTATTCTATCCTCTACAATCCTTTCACTCCTAATTACTTAAAGACTCGCTTTAGATGCATGGGCACTGAAACATCTTCTCTACTCCATCTCCGATCAAGAAGTGACAACCGATTAATGTTGCCAATTGCTCACACCCGTTTTTACGGTGACTCATTTACAATGAAAGCTGTCAAGCTATGGAACACGATTCCATCTGATATCCGTCAGTCCAAATCTCAATGTATATTCAAAAGACGTCTATTTAATTGATTCCTTTCCTTGCAATAATATATATGTGTATGTATATTTATCGGTATATACATATTTATTATATGAATTATTGGTTATATATTTATTTTGTTACTAATTTGTACTGTTATATTCAATACTAGCGACCCGCTCGCGGCTTCGCCACGTGAACTACCACTTTCATCCTCTATTGCCTATTTGGGATTGCTTTTTTTTTATAAAAGGAGGGTAGTCTATATTTGACTATCGTCACTAATTATGTTCATAAGAAAATCATCGATACATTTAGTGCAATGTCTATATTATTTGATAACATATAGCGATAACTGTTCTAGTAAGAAAACGTACGAAATCTGCTATCATATGATAGTAGATTGCGTACATATATACCATCTGGTATATAGTATTATAAACCGGTCATAATATCTTAAATAAACTTTAAGCTTTTTATTTTACAATTGTGTTACTTATTGATATTAAAAAATAGCTTTACTTGCAAATAAACAATGCAATTTGACTTTGCCAGTTTTTTACTTTTCTGCGGGAACTGTTTTGAATGCCAGGGTAATTTTTAAAAAAAGAGAGATGGCCTATGTTTGAACTTGCCTCATTAGCTATTTTCCTGAGAAAATTCATTCATTTCAGTCAAGGAGTTTAGATCTTTCATTCTCACTATATACTAAACATACATAAATTTCATCCACTGTTTCAACCTCCTAGGGTTTGATTTTTAATAAAGTAGCCTATATGACCCTGCATGTTCAACAATCTTCTTTACGAATTCCCGTCAAAACATAACAAATAGAAGAGAAACAGATTTTTGCATTTTTATAATAATAATTTTAATGAGTGCGGATATGTCTAATACAATGTCAACTATATAATAACAAATGGCGCTACCCGTTGCCGAAAACGTAGTGACATCTGTTGTCATATAGATTATATAAATATATAGATTATATAAAGTTTTATAGACCGGTCAAATGTATATTTAATAAATGTTATGCATATTTTATTTAATAATTATTTTAATTAGTGAAATTGAAACAAATTTAGCTTCACTCGTGAACTATCGACATAATTTGAATGATTTTTTTTAAATTTTATTTTTCTGCGGGAGTTATGTTGAATACCGGGATGAAAACTATCCCATATGTTGCTCTAACCTCTAAGCTAACTCCATACAAAAATTCATTAATTTCTACCCGGTAGATACCGATATACAAATGATTTACTTATATCGGTTTTTTATTTTTTCCAAAAAAACTACATAGGATACCGGGATAAAAACTATCCTATATGTACCTTTGGACTATAAGCTATCACCATACTAAAATTCATTCATTTCTATCCAGTAGTTTTTGCGTGATTGACGAACAAATTAACAGACAGACAGACAGACAGACAGACAGACAAAAATTCTACTGAGTGGATTTTTGGCCTCTGTTATCGATATATTAACGCACCCAATTAAAATTTTTCTGAAATTTTTCATGTACAGAATTGACTTTTCTACTCTTTTATTATATATAGAGATATAGAGAAGAGATATGTATGTGTATCTATATTTATTACCTACGTACGTATTTTGAACTATGTATATTATGTATTTATTGTATCATATATTAATAAGCATAGAAACAGTCAATTATTTATCTTTTAAAATATTTTAATTTTCCTTATTTGCACTAACCCGTATCTGTTAAGATTTAAGCTTCTTTCTACAAAGGTTGTCTGGCAGAGATTGCTACCAGCAATAAGACCGCCTTTGCGCACTCTGTACTTTGTTATAAATTAATGTACGAACTTATACGTAGTCCATTTCTTTCAAGCTGCTAATTTACTAAGGTAATGGTAAGTATTACTAAATTATAGTAACTATTATTACTCTAAAGAAATATTATCGTCCAACAGACATGGACAACGGCCCCAAACAGTCACCTACACCCAATATTTCATCGATAATAATCCAAAAATTTTAGATTATCTTTTTATTTCAATGGATAGATCGAAAATCGAAGGGGTGCATATTCAACCTTTACTTTACTAATGTAAGGTTTTGGATTAAGGTCGATTCCTGACATTGGATGTATATGGAAATAGAAGTTAGAAAAAAAAGACAGTTAGAAAGAGACTAAATATCCCAATAGGAAAATATTCATATCTATAAAAAATAAATTGTGGCCAGTCGTGGCCCTGGACTGGTTGTGAGTTCGATTCCGACTCGAGGAGTGGAAATATTTAATATTTCCATTTTCTTCGCTCTGGTGTCGAGGTTGCCTCCGAATTCGGCGGAAAGTGGGGAACGGAGTGTCTCCACACTAGGTTCCTTCTGCCTACCCTGCTGTATGCGGGATACAGCGTGAAGATAAAATAAATTCCCGTAAAGAACTCTTTACTTGAGCAACATGATAAAGGTTTCGCAATGCAGAATTGTAGGAATATTAAAGTCATCTTAATATGTAATATTGATCTTAAACATTTCTAATGCATTATAAAAAATATTCTTCTACATTATTTCTCCATATAAACTTTAAATAGATATTTCATATATCTGAATAGTGTTTCCTTCACTGCTAGTTCTGCTATTTAGTATGTATAATATCTTTTATTGATACATCATTTTTATACAAAAAAAAATTAAAATCATAAATTTACGGAGGATATTTTGACACTAGGTTTTCTCTGCCTACCCTACTATTCGGGGTACTGAGCTAAATCTCAATAATACTTATTTTTCTATTTTTTAACGAGTGAAGTTATAAAAAAAATAATGTTGCAGGGTGGAATACAATCTAATGTGGTGCCGGAAAAATTGACAGTTGTATTCGACTGCAGACTGGCCGTTACAGTTGACCAAGTGGAGTTTGAAAAGATGGTTAGTATATCTATTTTATGTTCTGTATTAAATTAAATTCTTTATAATTTGTAAATGCATGTTTTTATCAAACCCTTATCTCTTCAAATCACAAAGGATACATTAAGGATCATTACAGTAAATATAGTTAAGAATTTTCATGTATCGGTCCAAAATTAGGACTGAAATCAATGCAGGAAGAAGCAACAATTAAAGACACACTATAAGGACGGAAAAAAATTCACGCCTTTCCTCACATGTCAGAGTGGACAGAGAGAACATAGTGCCAAGGCACTTGGTTCACCACTTACCGCTAATCAGTGACATTGCGTCTTAGAGAGAAATGGAAAAAATGATTATTTCATGTTATATTCTAGTTACTGTTGACTAACAATAACAAGTTTAGGCAAAAGCCTAAATTCCTACGAATGAATTCAAATATAAGCCGAATGAAATATCCGCCTATACAAATGTTTGGATCACTTGTATCGATGTTACGAATACCGCCTGAACAAACATGTGCCTACTGTACACACTATGCCTTGATCTGTTACGTCAATAATAATTATTTTTAGTTTTCAACTTCGAAACCGGTTATTCTTAAGCGTAGTATAGGGGTAGTGACGTAAAAAAATACTTAATAAACCCTTAGCGCTTTGCTTTAATACCGGAGCGAAGAAATGAAAATTTAAATATAATCATTCCCCCGAGTGGAAATTGAACCCACAACCATCGCTTTACAGTCAGACTATCCCACTGCGCCATGATTTGATAACATAATTTATTTTTATAAAATGATTTTTAAGTTTATTTTAATGCGTAAATTAATAGTAATTTTTCTATTTATTTATTAATTATTATGATTATTCAGGTACAACAATGGTGTAAGGAAGCAGGTGAAGGAGTGACTTACGAGTTTGAACAGAGGAATCCTAATGTCCCGTGCACTAAGACGGATAGCAGCAATCCGTACTGGGTTGCTTTTAAATCAGCTGCAGATGAAATGTATATTATTATTTTAAAATATTGTAATGTTTAATACTAGAAACTTATTAATACATTCAAAACCATCGCGGCGCAGCGGTACAGCGTCTTACTGTAACACGACAGTTGTGGATTGTGGAGTTCGATTCCTACTCAGGAAAACCCCTTAAACCACTAAACACGTAACAACTCGAATTCCAGGCGGTATGTGGATGGCGGAGGGTCTTGATACTAGGTCCTCTCTCACTACCCCGCTACGAGGGGAAAAAAGGTTGAAGCTCTATTGCATTTATATTATTTATATGCAACATACTGGCTGTGCCCACGATTTTGTCCGCATTAAATTTAAGGAAAAAGTTATAATTCTAAAATAATAGTAGTCTCAGTTACATCAGCTATGCCAGTAAAAATTCCGTCTAAATCAGCGCATTGGCAGCAATAAGCCGACAAATAGACAAAAAATTATAAAGAGTGCCTTTATGTGTATATATTTTTATATTACAAACAAACATTCTAATTTTATTTGTTTGTATAGATTATGTTTTACACGTTATATTGTAAAACACAATCTATATATAAATAATCTGTTGGCAACCAGACTGTATACCTACGCGAGTAATTCCTGCTGAGTAAACTATGAAATCTTTGACACGTTCTTTGACAAAAAAGCAGATTGCATAATTTCAAAATATCAAATAGTTTTTACTTTATTTCTAAATTAAACCTATTGTAATATTTGAAAATAATAACAATGTTTGTTTCCCATTGACAGGAAATTGAAATTAGACATTAGAATTTTCCCGGGAGGCACTGACAGCCGATATGTCCGTCGTGTTGGCATCCCTGCTATCGGCTTCTCTCCTATGAACCACACGCCGGTCCTGTTACACGATCACGATGAATATCTCGATGCTGATATCTATTTGAAGGGAATCGATATTTACACTAAATTGATTCCCGCTGTTGCTAATATTTGATTTGCTAAAAAATTTATTACAATAATAATCATTTTCTAGTGCTACGAAATCATGTTATCGCTTGTTTTAAAGATTTACTATTATGCTTATGTTTTATGTTTAATCTTTATATAAATATATTATAATCATTATAAGTTTTGTTTTATTCAATTTTCTATATTCTATATTTGCTTAATTTGATTTTTTTATTAATATTATTGTTATTTACAAAAAAAATCATTTAACGATTTGATTGTCATCTTAGTTTGAAGAATCAAATTAATACCTATCGTTTAGCTTTTATCATTTTGTCTTAATTGGAATTGCACACTATATTTTAAGTTCATGTAATATGCTTATGTGTTACTACTACATATTTCACTAATATATTTCCTTGTATTTTTATACAATAACATTTTCATTATTAAGTTTATTGAAGCGTATATTATGCTAAATATAGCATGCCTACAATGTTTGTAATTTTTCATTTTCTTGGTGTGGTTAAGTCAAATAAGAAATAAACAGCTTACCCCTGAAAAACCACAGCAAATTTACACTTACACCACAACGTTACAAAAAAATGTACTAATATTTAACACAATCTTTATGATTAAGATGTCCCCTTCGATTCAACGCTGGGAAAATATTATTGGAAATTATAATTTGCGAGTTTTTTCTATACTGTTCAGTCAAACCATGTTAAATAATAAAACTAGCCCAATTTTAACGTTGTTGTAGTAAATTTGTTATTTTTACAGTTAATTTATGTTGGTGTTCCAAATTTATACAATTTTTTGGATTCACGTGAAATTTTATTATCCTTAATAAAACAATGGATAATGATAAATATTTTTGTCATTTTGGCAATCACGAATAATATTGTGATCGACTCTAGGCTGTACCAATTGTTATGTTACTCTGATCTGTGAATGGTAATAAAATTTATTATCTGTATCTCACACTTATGTATGAATTTATCATTTTTTTTTAAATTTAATTGACACTGTGACAGTTATTTTATGTGTAAATTATAACACAGCAATAATACATAAATAAACAAGTCCTTTAGAAGAGTAATCCTTTCTAAAGTAAAGTAATGTGCTTTTTTTATTGTATGTAAGTGAATCTAATTGGCAATAGTAAATTAGTCAATGAATGTAGACAGTAATATTAATATTAGTGTAATACTTTATACTTAAAAACAAATTTGTTACTAAATAAAGTTTTTATTAATATTAGCCAATTACCCAAACGTTGAAAGCAGTATAAGATAAAATGAATAAAATATGTAGAATTTGTCTAGAAGAGGGTATATTGACATCAATTTTCACGAAAAACTACAACTTGTCCTTATGTGACATGATCGAGTATATTACTAACGTAAAGGTAACTCCTTTTATTTAATACTTTTGAATTTGAATTATTTTTTAAATAAAATTTAAGAATAAAATATGTTCATATCATAATATCTATGCACTACCTTGTCTAATATATTTTATTACATTAATTAAATTATAAAATTGCATTACATAAGATTTAAGTATTTTGTAATACTTTTCTTTTTCTTCAATCTTAATACAGAAAAAAACCTAAAACGTTGTTAAACTATAATACTAAATACTACCTTATATACTTTTAAAATAATTATAAAAGTTAACTACTATATAGATATTTTTATTTTTTACTGAAAAAGCTATATTGTTTTTTACAGATTAATAAAGATGATGGTTTACCTGATCAATTGTGTAGCAATTGTGCCTACAAATTGGGGATTGCTTACCATTTCAAGCAAACGTGCGAAAGCTCAGACACACGGTGGAGACAGTATTTAGGGCTAGAAATAATAAGCAAGTATGGCCGTTTCTTTACACAAGCTATGATATATAGCTAGCATTAGAGGCATGCAAATTATTTTTCTTATTTTTTAATACTAATTACTATAAGAATTAAACACTTGCTTTGAATATATTTTCTTTTTTTGTTATTATTTATGGTATACTTTGCCGCGTACAAGTGGTTTAGGTTTTTCATATAAACTTTTATCCTCTATTTCAACCCTTTAGTAGTTAATTTTTGAAAAAATATATAGCCTATGTTAGACCTATGATTATTTACTACTTTCATTCTAAATTTCATTCAAATCAGACCGGTAGATTAGCTGTGAAAGTGTGACAGACAAACACACAGACTTTCGCATTTATAATATAAGTATGGATCAGCTTTTTTCCACATATTAATTATAGCTTTAAGTCACCATTGTAAATCATTTTCTAAGTATTTATTCATTCCAGAACAAAGGATGCTGAGATTATGACAGACCCTATTGTGAGTGTTGCATTAGTTATATCTAAAGTATAAATGTTATTAATTGTTTATTATATTTTTGTTTCCCTTACAGGTTATGACACAACAAACTATAATTAAAAAGTGGTATGTATCAACTTTTTAAAGTATAACTGAAAAAAAAAGAAAAGGAATCTCTGAAACTTGACTAATCATTTCTTTCCCCTTAGCAAGTGCATTAAAGAACAAAAGAAAACCTCTTCAAATTATAAAAAGAAGCCTGAGTGTCAAAAATTGAAAAGGGGTCCAAAACCAAAGCCTAAAAAGGAACATGCCTGCTATCAATGTAATAAGCAATTTAGATGCGAGGCTCAACTAGAAATGCATGTCAGGTGAGTTTGTTGTAATTTTTTTTGTTTTTTTAGCTTCACACTCTATCCCCCACACAGCAGGGTAGGCAGAGGGAACCTAGTGTTAAGACACTCCGTTCCCCACTTTCCGCCGAATTCGGAGGCATTGTGTGTTAAGTGGCGGAACTTAACGCCGCGCTTTACCTTGACACCAGAGCGGAGAAAATGGAAATATAATTTCCACCCCCCGAGTGGGAATCGAACCCACAACCATTCGTTTACAGTCACATGCTTGTGCCACTAGGCCACGACTGGCCACACTGGTTTATTGTAAATAATTTGCAAAATTAATTGAAATCATCCTTTAGGGTATTGGAGCCACTGTGGAGCAGAGAAATAGCATGTAATTGTAATAATGATTAATGATTATGGGTTCGATTTCCACTTGGTTGTATGATTTACAGCTTCATGATTTTACCCACATATTCAGAGAGAACCCAGGACAGTCATCCCCCTACTTTCTGCACAAAATCGAGACCTTGCGTGTTGAGTGGTAGAACTCAATGCCGCGCTTTGTCTTTAGTACCAGAGCTAAGAAATGAAAGTTGAAATATGGTCATTCTCCATTCCATTCAGGCTCCAACGGCCATAATGTGGAATTATTATAACTTAATTATTTTCGTTTCTCCATTTTGGTGAACAAGGTAAAGCATGGCACTGAGCCCCATCACAATAGAATGTCTTGACACTACTTTAAAGTGTACATGAATTTCCCTCTGGATAACCTGTGAACTATTGCTAACTGGTGCTGGAAAAAAAAATTTTTTTTTTTGTTTTTACATTCATATATGTGGATTGAATGGTAAATGTACAATATTTGTATGCATCATAATTTCCATATTAATTTTTTGCTTATTTAATAATATTTAAAGTGAATAAAATAAAATTTCAGGACGCACACAGGAGATAAACCATTTGCATGTATTTACTGTCCTAGGAGATTTACACAAAAACACAACTTGACCATTCATCTTAGAGTCCATACTGGTGAGAAGCCGTTTCAATGTGATGTATGCAGGTATAATATTTTATACTATGTTTTTAAATACTATGTTCATTTAGATAATAAACATAAGAGTTATGCAAATCATAACAAATTATTAATAGTAAAATTAATTTGAGCTGAGCCAAGCGAAGCTCTTACTGGTCAAAAGTGTGTTTCGTGGTGGTGTAACTCTTCCTAGGTTATTTGTAGTATAATTTTGGCATGGATATCGAGCACAGTATCTTGTGTGCTGTAAAGTTTTTTGATGACAATTGTAATTGTACTTTCTTAATTAATGGCCATTAAATGGTCAAAAAGTGCCCATAGACTTAGGCTGTGGAATGTTAAGTGTTATGTTAGTGTTAAGTGTTTGCTTTTCAAACTTTTTTAACATGTAATAACATTGAATATGTACTTCGCTCAGCTCTTCCCGCCAAACAGAGCAAAGAGGCGGTTCCTAGTAATGTAACAACAGTATCCATCCACTTATATTATAAATGTGAAAGTCTGTGTGTTTGTCTGTCATGCTTTCACGCCTAATCTACCAGTCCAATTTGGATGAAAGTTAGAATGAAAACAGTAAATAACCCTGGGTCTAACATAAGCTACTTATTTTTTCTAAAATTAACCTCTATAGTCTATATGAAAAATCTAAACCGCTTGACTGATTGTTATGAATTTGGAATAGATATAGTTGATAATCCAAAGTTAAACATAGGGTACTTTATTTGTCAAAAATCCACCCCGAGGGGTGCAATATAACGAAACAATTAGGCAGTCCACGCGGCGAAGCCGCGAGCGGGCCGCTAGTAAATAATAAAATTATGAGAAAGATCTTGATTGTATTATTATTAAGATATTAATCATATGATTAATAAGGTGTTGATCATACATTCTTTATACAAAAACTCTACTTCTGTCTATGTTTAATCTTGGAAACCTTTTTTTCCTTCCAGCAAAACATTCTCTGCACAAGGCAATTTACAAGCTCACCTAAAAATACACACAGGGCAAAAAGATCATGTAAGTTTTCCTGGATAGTAGAATAACCAGAGAGATCCTAGTGTTAAGACACTCTGTTCTCTTCTTTCCTCGCAAAATTGGGACACTGTATGTTGAGTGACAGAATTCTCTCTCTCTTTTTTGGCAATTCAATGGCGCACTTTGTCATGCCAGACGAAAAAAAAAATGAGTGTAAGGGGTGCATTCAAGTATTACGTGAGTACTATAGGGGAGTAGGGGGGGCTCTTTGCTTTGCTTATTTTGGATGGTATGGGGGGTAGGGGAGTTTACATGATGATTATGTCATCTGAAACTTATAATATTATAATTATAATATTTTAAAAAAACAATACATTAATTAATTGAGGCCAGTTGTGGCGCAGTGGCACGAACGTGTCACTTTAAACGACTGGTTGAGGGTTCGATTCTCGGGGAGTGGAAATATTTCATATTTAAATTTTCTTCGCTCTGGTGTCGACGTGATCTCTGCCTACCCTGCTGTGCGCGGGATACAGCATGAAGCTAAAAAAAAAAGAAGAAAGTTGTTCAGAGTGAAACGCAAACGCAATAGAAGTTGCAGGCAGATAATAGTGAATAATCATTAAATAACTGCATTTAATTTGCCTTTCTACGTTTCAGGTATGTACAATATGCAATAAGTCCTTTATAACATCTAGTGAGTTAACAAGGCATATGTCTAAGCATAGAGGAATTAAAAATTTTAAATGTGAAGTATGTGGTGCCGCTTACATACATAACAGAGATCTTGTAAGTGTATTTTGTTACTTTTTATCATAAGTTAAGTATTTACTTTAATTGTTTAAATGTTATCATGGTCATCGTGGGACATTGTCTGGCTGGTGGATTAGTTGTGTATTTGACCAGGGTGGCCCCTGGTGAATTATTTCATTTAAATGATTTTTATTTCCCTAGAGATAGAGCACGGCGCTGAGTTCCGCCACTAATAAGCAATGTTACAATTTCAGACTCGGAATGTAGTTTGTCTCGGTGTCTCGAAAAATCGTGAAGCTATGTGAATAAGCTCTTCAGTTTTCGCGGGTTATTTTAATATTTGAAAACTAGAAAAAAATAACATATATTTTGGTGTTCGGAATTTTTTGAAACTCAATGTTTTGGACACTGCCATAGTCGCTGATTACAAGTAGACCTGACATTATTACTGTCGAGCTTTTAAAAAATGAATATCCGATAATCAAAACATGCGCGATATATCAAACTTAAATAGTTTTATTTAAAATGTAATTAAAGTTATTCTTGATATTTAATAAATTATGATAAATAAAATAACATTTTTGTTCCATTTCCATCATCATTTACTAAACCTCCACTTTTTTTTTCAGAAAATACACAAACGCAAGAAACATGACATAAACGACCATTCCAAAGCGCAGAATGAGTTTATTAATATCGACATAATTGGCATAGACGAGAGAACCACTATGCCAGAGAAGGATTCTTTACCGAATGATAAAACCCAGCATTGTTTACCAAAACCAGACATTTCATATCAAAATAAAACAAAAGATGAACAGTATCAAAATAATTTAGTTCATGAGCCAATTGCATGTACAATATGTGGTGAGAGTTTCCACTATATGGCTCCGCTAGCACACCATTATTTACACCAACATAAGAATATTCATGTTTAAACGTTGTATGTAGTTAATAAAAATAATAGTATGTAGTCCAATTAGATTATTGTATGAAATAACTGTTTTTATTAATATTTACTATGGTCATAATGTCACAGGGTGGCCCCCTGTGTAATATACGTAATGGTTGTGAATCCAGTTTGCACTTAGGGATTGATTATATATGTCGGAATATAGGATAGCGCCATCTATAATGCTTTTGGTATCGTAACCGTATCTATGACGTAACGTGATATTTGTAAGTCCGGTCGCCGGTATGACTA
Organism: Dryas iulia moderata; assembly: GCA_019049465.1. Lineage (NCBI taxonomy): Eukaryota > Metazoa > Arthropoda > Insecta > Lepidoptera > Nymphalidae > Dryas > Dryas iulia. The sequence continues at coordinate 11,824,762 of CM032418.1, read as the reverse complement.
ATGCGTAATGGGGCAAGCTTGTTTGTAGGAACGCTTGCTATAAACACGGCCGTTGGACCGCTAGGTGAACTAGAGTGTCGGATAATATAGCTAACAAACTCCGAAAAGCCATGAACCTTCTCGATAGATGGCTCACTAAATGGCGTATAGACGTCAATCCGGAGAAAAGCTCCCTCGTGTTCTTCCCTCTTCGCTGAACAGACGACATACCAACCGTTCGTCTGATATCGCGAAACACCTCGGCGTAATACAATATATACTTCATTCGAACCAGCTGGTGGCGCCTGCGACTATACGGTCAGTAAAAGACGCCCCGCGAGGCCTAGGGAAATTCTCACCCAATCTGATGCCATTACAGAAGTGTTAGGTAAATTCAAACACTCACGATACACACACCGTCCCCGCCGGTGGAGACGAGGTCCTAGTTTTTCAACGGTCCGATACCGCCCCTGGGACCAGCGCCCCTAGATAGGTCTAGCTCGGAGTGAGCGAAGCAAAGTCCACCACTAAAAATGTGTCGCAAGCCGAGGTTCGAGTCTCAACTGAGACGCTCTTGCCACGCCATCGTCGTCATTTGATGGCTTCCTCACAAGCGAGGACTCCAAGTCAAGGTCAGAGCTCATATAGGCCCCAAAACCCGGAGAAGCTTTCAAGGCCGCTCTGGCCAACAGCATACTACACATTAAAAAAAAAAGCTAGGTGAACAGTTGTCGTTGAACCGCGGTAGTGTTCGTTACTATTACATAAGAAGGAAGATATAATATTTTAAACTCTTATATATATTATTATCATTACCAGTATGGTACCAAGATAAAGCCCAGTGATAAGTTCTGCTACTCAACAAGCATGTCTCGATTTCGAGCAGAAAATGAGTCAGTGTCTCGACACTAGATTTTTTCTGAATACTCTATGCGGTAATGTGATGCTGCCAAATCAGGGGTGAGCACCGCGTGGCCCGCGGGTCACAAATGGCCCGCCAAGCATTTTTGGTGGCCCGCCGAGCGTTTTAATTTTTTAAAATATATGTATTATTGTACTAATCTAAATTATTTTTTTAATTTGTGTGGCCCACCATCAATTATTAAAGTTTAAATGTGGCTGCCAAACAAATTTTGTAGTGAAAAGTGGCCCGCTGCTTGAAAAGGTTGCTCACCCCTATGCTAAATAATAAATATGTAAATAAATAAATTAGTTTAGAATAAATTAGTCCCTTACATTTTTTCATGTAGTTTTTTTTGTGTTATATCTACCTTGTTTTTGTTATACCTACCTTAAAATTATTCCTGTCTTCATTTCGAAACAAATTTCCTCATGGCTTATTCTACTGATGATGATACTATGCTCCAGAAACCTTATATATGCTGTTCATTTGACAAAAGTTATCACCACCAAAAAGTATTTTATGGGTCTGAGTAATCACATCTATAATAAATACCATAATCTAATTTTGATTTGCCCCTGTACAAATTTAGTCAATATAAAAAGAATATTAATAAGTAAAGCTTACTGTTCTACAAAATAATATTTTAAGGATAAAAATGTGTGGAAGTAATTTTAGTTTAGTGCAGATTAGCCATTAGTTGAGTTCCTCACAGATTCTTTACAGAATAGCCTTTTGAGCTAGGTAGCTTTACGATGATTGGACTATTCAAAACTGCTTACTTATAAAGTTTAATTTGAATAAAGGATATTTTGAAATTAACTGAATTTTGAGATTACGTAAGTAAATCTGAAACAACTTCACTGTTCTTGTTGAAAAGTATTAAAAAGTGACTTTAATTATTCAAGTAAGGATATTAAGATTATAATAACATTTAACACACTTAATCAATTTATTATTTAAAAATAAAGCCTAACTTAAGAAAATTATACACATGTGCAACAAAGTCAAAATTGTTGTTGAATAATTCTTAGATAAATATGAGAATCATTAATTTTGAAATAAAGAAATGATTTTCTAATTTTAAAATGTATCTCTTACTATGTATGAGTATTCCAACTATGAAAATAAAGATATTGACTTAATTTCCATTGCTTTATTTAAAGAAATGAAAACTACAGTAATAATTTATTTCAACATGATTGGGAATTAACTAAAGCATAAAACAGATGTCAACTAATATTTAACGAACTGGTATCCATGGTTCCAACACATCTCCAATCTTCTTTCTCTCTGAAAATACATTATTTAATTGCAGGTTATATAAATACAAGAAAATGAAGTAGAATTAGTGAAACAAATAAGTCAAGGCAATATATAATAATTTACAAACCAGGCGTAGGAAAATCTTCAGGGTGCAATTGGACGTAGTGTCTCAAAACAGCATCTTTTTCTGCTAAATAGTCTTCTCGTTTATTCGAAATATAAGTAAATAGAGATGTACAGCCAACAACTCCAAGTATATGCTTTTGTATTCCTGAAAACACATAGCGAGTATGCTCGTTATAGATATTCATATTCATGCTCGTTACAGAATAAACAGAAAGAATTGTTTTTATTATTATGTAATGTTACCGCTCATGAGGGGACGTTTTGTCGCAAAGTTTAAAAGAATTCCTGTTCCCATTCCAAAAAATCCTCCAAGTATATACGACCAATATTTATTTAAAACTGGTTTTATTCTCCCCTCATTTCCCATATTTAATAATTCTACAGCAGATAAATTTGAAGCCATTTTTACTGTTTTAGCAGGCTCACTTTGGACGAAAAATACAACATACAATGGCAAATGCCAATAGAAATAGATGTCAAAATCAAATGTCAAATATTTTTTTTTATCCTAATATTTTTCATGGCAATGATAATATAGATAATCGAGTATTTCATCTTCTATTAAAATTTACAATAATAAATAATTTTAAGATATTATATTTTCTTTAATATAATTGTGAAATATGTTTATATTATAATGTTTATACATTAAAATATGAGTAATTTGTTTACTACTTTAAAACTTATAAGATAATCTTTTTGTAGATGTTGCACGTATTAATAATATATTTTTTGAGTAATAAAAATTTGTTATTTTAAATTTTATCTGTGTTCAGCATTCACATAATATTGATTGAGAAATAATCAAATAGGTTGTATTTATTTGGTGTCAATGTATTATTTCAGCATCAAGGAGATGTTTTTTATGTAAAATAGTAAGATGCCTTGAAGAAATATATAGCGTAAATATAACTATTAATATTTGGCTTAGTCTTTCTTGTATATTTTGTGACAATTTTACATTGTAGTGTAGACAGGTAAAATATCAAGCTGATATTGTAATTTTGTGAAAATTATGGTGGAAAACGGAGCTTCTAGTGGCGGCAGCGAGAGTCCAAATGCTACCGGCGTGAGATCTGGCTTATTAGAAACACTTGTACGTGGTGTGTGGTACAGAGTACATTGTTCATTAGAAGACGACTATCTAAGTGTTTGCTTAGACGATGGCTACGATGCCACCACTACTCTTAATGGAACCCTTAACAATAATAATGTAGAAACACCAAATAGTGATTTTACCGAAGTACCAGAAGCAATAGCAAATCAAAAACGTTTAGTTCAAGTTGTTAAATCTGACAATAATGGCTTGGGAATATCAATAAAAGGAGGAATAGAAAATAATATGCCAATTCTTATATCAAAAATATTTAAAGGCATGGCAGCTGACCTTACTGAACAGCTTTACGTTGGAGATGCTATTCTTTCAGTTAATGGTGAAGATTTAAAAGATGCGACACATGAAGAAGCAGTAAAAGCTCTTAAAAGAGCAGGCAAAATGGTTCAGCTAGAAGGTATGATAAATTTATGTGATCTAGATTTTAGGCTTTCATTCATATTTTATACAACTTGCAATAGGAGAATAGAACAATGTATATAGTATTAGCCTTATAATTGAATTAACCTATTAATTAGATGTGTTAAGTACAATCACATGATTACTTTGACCTTACTATAACTACTATCAGTCATATCAGTTATACACTTTATTACAACTTATTTTTGTGCTACCCAAAGATTATCTATGAACAATCATTTGGCAAGAAGGAATGCTTAATACTTTTAAATAGTTTTAAACATTTTGAAAATGTTATTTCACACTTAGAAAAATTGAAAAGGATGTTTTAGAAAATGAATAAAAATTTGAATGCAGCGGGATTTGAACCTGAGCCTCCTGAATAACGTCCAGACGCTCTTACCACTGAGCCATGCATTCTGCTACCACCTTCGTCGGAATTCTTATACGCTTTATTACAATTAATTTTTGTTGTAGATTTTTCTCAGTTTAACTATGTTGCCATTTCCTTACATATTATATACCAGTGGTGAGCTCACGGCTTCACCATGTTATTTGTTACTGTTATTCTCAATTCGAGCTTCTTTAGGATTCTCTGAAGTTTCTGTTGTATCATATTATAATAAAGCCTCTAGCACTCCTGAAAATTGTAGCTTTCTAATCACAGAAGAATTTTAATAATAGTTTAGTATTTCCGAAAATTACCCCTTACAAACAAGTTTTACCTCTATAAAAAATTAATACTAATATAATTATTAATTTTTTAATGATCCAATTCTTATCATTTTCTTGCTATATTTATAATAGTTGGTCTGTAAGTGAAGTAATTCTAAAGTCCAACACTGTTTATATAATTTATATATTTTATTTAACTTACAAATTACAGGAAATAAGAGTGTAAGAGATTATATACAGTTAAGTAAACAATATTACAGTTTTAGGCATTGATGATGCATTTAATTAATTATTCTAGTTTTATTCATATTTAGTAAATATAGTTAGTCACAACAACTGTTGAAAGCTAGCACAATATAAAACTTTTTTTCTTCTTTAAAAATTCAATAAATTAACAAAATATATATTACACACACTACCATGTATTTGATGTACACATATATATTATTTGATATAATTTATTTTATATCAATTAATGGTACTTGTTAAATTGAAATCTTAACTTCCAAGTGTGCTTAGAAAATTGTCATCGTCAACATGAAACATATTTTTATTCTACATAATTTACATGTACAATGTTATTTATGTAATATATATTTTTAAGGGATCATGACGGCCAACTGGTAACTGGGTGCTGTATATTTATCATTTTTTTGGGATATATCATGTGAGCACATATGTAGAGAGTTAGAGTTATAATGGCTTTTCAGGAACACACTCCCCATAGAGAAAGTTTCCTTTATGAAATAACTGTCTAACATGACATTAGGCTGATCGTGTCCAATTTGTGTTTACTTTTTATTCTCTTTATTGTGACTGGTAAAGTAAGTTGTTCATTCATTTGTTTATATGCCCTTTTTGTGTATTTTTTACAAATGGTCTGAATTACCTTTTACTATACATATATTTTATTGGTCATGGAATGTATATGTATAAACCAAGAACAGTTTGAGATTTGTTTCAGAACATAAATCTAAGTTCTTTGAATTATGCAGATCCCAATAGGTGAATAAGGGCATATGCGCCCTATATAAAGCTATATGGTTTCAGAATTGTCTTATAAATGAGAAATTTGTTGCTATTGTTGAATTTTTATCTTTAAAATTAATGTTATTTTCTTGTTTTGATTAGACTGTATACTGATACGACAAAGGCAAATTCCTTTTTTAGTTCAGAGTTCAGTTGGAAAATGTAGGAAAGAGTAATTGACATTATATTCTTTAATTATTTGAGCGAAGCAAGCAGAGCGTTCTACTTTTTGACAACTTTTACTGACTATTACTACGAGACTTTTCTGCACTCTTTGTGACGAATAGGCTCGAAAACTACATGTCAGAAACTTATAATATTTTTTTGCATGTACACTAATGCCAGTATAAATATGGTTCCTAAAAAAATTTTATGGTTTTGCGGAATTATCACCAAAAAAACTGATTTACCATTGAAGTCTATGGTGAAAAAGCTTCGTGCGAAAAGTTTTGGCTACAATGAACTGCGCGTGCCGAAATAAATGATTTCCATTAGCTCGCTACGCCCAATATGCAAACGGTACCCAGGATTTCGCGAGCGCAGCGAGTCGAAATTAAGGGTCTGGTTGCACCCCTCCTTATTTTACTTATTAATTTACTCAAATACACTCGAACCCGCGCTAACAATATATAATATGTTGTAATAAAGCGTATAAGAATTTCGACGCAGCGGATAGCAGAACGCATGGGGCTCAGTGGTGAGAGCGCCTAAACGGAATTCAGGAGGCGCGGGTTCGAATCCCGCTGCGTTCAAAATTTTTATTCGTTAGGCTATCTAAGATTTTATCATACGCATTAACGTGTATATGTGATTTTTTAATATTTTAAATTTCCAGTTAAATATCTCCGTGAAGTTACACCATATTTTCGTAAAGCGTCCATTATAAGTGAAGTGGGTTGGGAGTTACAACGAGGTTATATGGTGGAAGCACCTCCCTCACCGCCGTCACCACGTCGACGGCGAGCAGACACTAGATATGTACCGTTGCTTATGGCTTGCGTTGCGAAGAATCTGCGGCATCATGATCCAGGTAAATTGAAATGATTATATAGAAAGGGTAAAAATGTGTGGAAGTTATATTATTTGAAATTAATTCTGGCGTTGTTTTAAATAATAAATTTATTATTTTTATGTTTGAAAAGGGCAACTATTTACTTTTTAGTTTTTTTTTTGTATTTAAGTTATGGGGAAAGTCTATAGGATAAATTGTATATAGGTTATCTATATACTATAATATTTATAGCTGACATTTTAAATGTTATTATTATAATACTTTAGTCCGGTGTACCATTTGTTTTATTTTACTAAAGATAGAATTGTTTATTTTTTCTACATAATGCTTGCTGTCTCGTAAAATGATTATATGGGCTTAGATTATTATATTTTTACTATGAAGGCACTGTTACAATTTTGATTGAGAAGGCAGTGGTTGTGGGTTTCATTTCCTCTTGAAGAAGTGATTGTATATAAATTATTTTTATTTTTCCGCTCTGATGACAGAGAAAGGCGGTGTTGAGTTCCGCCATTTAATGTCTTAGACTAGATGTCTTCATATAAGATTCACTCTGTCTACTTTGCATATAATAGCGTAAAGCTGAATATAAAATGTTGCTGTCCGTTGGGTGTCCTTAGGTGGAAACCTCTGTGGTAACATTATTTTATTATTAAATGCTCATTGTTAAAACGTATTTAATTTGCTCGTGGAGCCAGTTGTGGAGCTGTTGTGGAGCAGAGGCACAAAGTGTGACCAGTTGTGGAGCAGAGGCACAAAGTGTGACAGTAAAGCGACTGGTTGTGGGTTCGATTTGTTCGAGGAGTGGAAATCTATAATATTTTCGCTCTGGTATGGAGGCAAAGCGCGGCGTTAAGTCTTTTTTTTACCTTCACACTGTATCCCTCACATAGCAGGGTAGGCAGAGGGAACCTAGTGTTATGACACTCCGTTCCCCACTTTCTACCAAATTTCGGAGACGAATGGCTTTACCACTTAACACGCATTGCCTCCAGTATTCGGCGGTGCGTGAGGAACGGATTAACTTAACACTAGGTTCCCTCTGTCTACCTTTCTGTGTGCTGTAAAAGTGAAAACAAATTATACGTTTAGTTTTTGGATTCGGACACTTTTTACTTTAGGCACGACTAAATAACTGAACAACACACAATTTAACCGACAGAAGAGCGCACAATAGAGATCTACTCGCCCGACGGCGTGCACGCGCTGGCACTCCGCGCGCCCTGCACCACGACGGCGGCGGGCTGGCACCGCGCGCTGCACGCGGCCGCGCGCCGCGCCGCCCGCGCCGCCCTCGCGCGCGCCCGCCTCCGCCTGCGCCCGCTGGTGGGCGACGTGCGGTACGCGGGGTGGCTGGCGAGGCGGCCGCCCCAGGATCATGTGAGTGTTTGTAGTGATTTTTAAGTATCAACTTCCTTAGGTACCTTTTATTCTTGACTTGCTTGGGAGTATGAGTTTGTGTAATATGGATTTTTGAGCATAATCTTCACGGAATTTTTTAATACTAGATTCTCACTAGTTAGTGGTTAAAACGCTCGGATGGTTTCTTATAGGTGCAAGTTTTAATCCCTTTACGTTAAAAAATTATACGTTTTCTAAAGGCTTTTTCTTATAACTTCTTATAATATTTCAAGATCTTATAAAAAGTTAAAAGTAGATATTAATTGTTCACATTATGCTAAATATTATTATGTGTACTATTATTTGGCTAAAAAAGAATAGAAATAATACCTTTACCGTACCGTACCTTTTCAATGTTTTTATGGCAATGGAGAATTTTTATGATAATTCAATTCCTTATTGAAATATTTTGTTTTTGTCATAAAATTAACACATTACTACAACTTCATGTAATATATCTAGTTTTTGTAAGAAAGTTGTCAGCGACTAACTTGTTTTATTTATACTTGTTCATTGTATGTAATATCATACCGCTTGCATTGTGGTTTAGACCTTTGTTCTTATAGCAGGTTTTGTTTTTAATTTTTATACATACGTTTTTTACATTATAAATTACCAGCGCCGCGTGAACTATTTCTTTATATTGCTACCTACTGGGAGCCATTTTTAAAAAATTAAGTAGCCTATGTTTAATCTTAGGTTATCAACTATATTTATGCCAAACTTCATTACAATTGATCACGCGGTTTAGATTTTTCATATAAACTTTCATCCCCTATTTCAACCCTTTAGAGGTAGATTTTTGCAATTATAAGTAGCCTATGTTAGATCCAGTCACTTTTACTTCTTTCATTCTAAATTTCATCCATATCGGACCGGTAGATTAGCCATGAAAGCGTGACAGACAAACACACAGACTTTCGCATTTATAATATAAGTATGGATACTATATTCAGATATCTCATATAGATATAAAAGATTAGATTTTTTGTTTTATTGTATTTATTTGTAATGTACAAAGTCACAACTACATAAGCAAGTCAGTTAATGAATTACCTTATTTCACCTTCAACCTACAGTCATAGGTTATATGAATTTAAAAAAATAAGTACTTATTTTTTTTTTAAAAAAGCAAAAGTTTATTATATTATTGATAAGTAAAACGAATTAATAACGTACACATTACATGCTAACAACAATCATTGAAATCCTTGGGATATGAAAGACATTTTAAGAGAACACAACGTAATAACAATAAGTCTTAATAGACAGTCTGTCTATTGAAATGATTGTTCTAGAAATTGCAACTAAAATAATTTGTGTCAAGCATATAAGAATTTCGACAGAGCTAGGTAGAACGTCCATACGTTACGTACCATAATTACTTGGACGGATTCCAATAGGCGCGAGTTCAAACTCTGCTATATTAAAATTTTACTGTGTTACTTAAAAGTATTTGTATTATATGTATATTAATTTTTGTACTAGATGGGCGCCACTGGTGGATCTGATGACTCTGATGAAGCAGAAGGCTGGCAGCCCACATTTGTAGCAATCACTGACCGTGAATTGAGGTACATATTTATGACTTCTTTTTAAATTTTACTACTTAGATTCAAATGGGTATATTAATATTTAATAGATGATGATAGTGATATATAGTAGATTGTGTATTATATGATATAATTAAAAATTATTATTAAATTAATAATGTTTGTCTAATTAAATATTTTGGGTGATATTTAATTGCTGGATTAAATTTTATACATAATTTTCTGCACTTATGACAATATATAAAGAAATATAATATGTTCTTGTTTAAAAACTGATTACTATTATAATTACTTTAGTTGAGTAAAATATTATCGTTTTTTTTATCGGTATCAATGTATACATACATATATGACAAAATGTGACATTTATTTGTTATTTCATCAGTCATTTTTTAATTAATATCTTATTTAATCCTTAAACGAAATTTATTAAGAAAATGTATAATAAATTAAAAACGTTCACCCCCCAGACTATACGAAGCGGCACCATGGTCAGCGGAAGCGTGGTGCGCGCCGACCGAAACGTTCAACTTGGCCGCGACCCGCCTCGCGTGGTGGAGACGCGCCAAGGCGGCCGCGCTCGGCGTGCGCGCCGGCACGCCCACCGGCCTGTGCGTGCGCGCGCTGCGGGCGGACACGCCGCACGACCTGGCGACGGTGGCCAGCGCGCTGGTGGACGGCGCGCACGGCGCGGTGCGCGCGCAGGCGGAGTTCACGTTCCGCTGCCGGTACCGCGGCGCGTGCGCGCGGCTGGCGCTGGGCGCGGCGGGCGTGTGCGTGTGGGAGGCGGCGGGCTCGCTGGGCCGCGGCGGCGCGCGCGCGCTGTACCGCCGCCCGCTGCACGCGTTGCGCGCGTCCGCCGACGACGACAGGGCTGCCCTGTGGTTGCATTTCGCTGATGATGATACGCTTGTGAGTATCATTGCAGTTATTTGGAACGAAGTTTCTTATCGCGCATTGTAAAAGGGGGCTAGACAGAAAAATTCTCACGAATATTTTAACGATACTTTTTGCTATAGTAAGCCATTGTAAGCTGTGCGGCGTGCGCATGTCTCTCTGTCTCTCTCTCTCTCTCTCTCTTATAGAAAGCAAGCCAGATATTCTCATTTCTATTTTGCATTGAACAGTGTGGTGTAGGGACGATTATTATATTTTTTTTTTAGCTTCACGCTGTATCCCGCACACAGCAGGGTAGGCAGGGGGAACCTAGTGTTAAGACACTCCGTTCCCCACATTCCGCCGAATTCAGAGGCTTGCGTGTTAAGTGGCGCAACTTAACGCCGCGCTTTACCTCGACACCAGAGTGAAGAAAATGGAAATGTAGTTTTCACTCCTCGAGTGGGAATCGAACCCCCAACCAGTCGTTTACAGTCACACGCTTGTGCCACTGGGCCACGACTGGTCACAATAGATTTTTTTTCTATTTCTTTATATTATAATACTCATGTATTATAATAAAGAGAAATAGAAACAATATGTCATTTTCCTTAATTTCAAATTTTACAAATTTTATTTAATTTTAAACTAAAAATTGTCTTTAAAAACTACTATTTATCTTTAAACATCAATTATTTACCATATTCTTTTATTTTCATTTTTTTTTACTTTAAAGTACACTAAACTTAAAAAAAAATCATAAAAAAATGTTATTTCTAATAAATAATTATAATTAATAATAATATTTGTTTTAAGGAACTCGATATGGAAGGCAGTCCGAAACCCGCAGTATTCATACTACACAATTTGTTATCAGCACGCGTTCACGCGCTACCCGGCGAGGCCGCGTCCCAACCACTATAACACCCTAAATAAATAATCAGTGCAAGAAACCTAATCTAAAACTTACACTCTGTAATAATTTTAAATTTAAAACATGTGATTTAACAATAACAACAATATTTTTTTTGTACAAAATATTTTTTTTTCGCTTGTTAGGTTGGTACTTGCATTGACATTGACAGATGTCAAAATACGTCAATTGATCGTTTAAATAATGTGTGTTATTTAAATCGTAGATAAAATCGTTTGTAACAGCACATGTAAGATTTCAAGTGTTGAAGTTAAGGAATGTAATGATTTGTATTGAAATAAGCTGGAAAATACATGCCATATAATTTAATCCAAGATGGCGGATCTGTCAAAATTACGACTGTCATTTTGACTTATTTCAATATAAGAAATGATGAATAAGTTTACAAAGTGAACTAAGTTATCAATATCCTATCGGATTGCGATCCGAATTATTATAATTATTATTTATAATTAATGGAATTTAACATTTTTTGACATGTTTAGTTTTATTTTACGACTTTATTATACGAATCTCGTTCAAAGAAATGTTATTTGCCTATATTTTAAGTGATAATTCCAGTACATTCCAGATCTGTGGTTTATTTTTTTAATTTAAATATATTTTTTACTTTTTTTTAAAGCATACATTGCAACGATGTATTCTGGGCTCTTCCAAAGAACGAATCTCGACTATTATTTAATTTTTAAGCCATTAAGGAGTTGTGTATGTTATCTATTATAATATATTTTTTTATAATTTATTCGTTGTATATAACTGTAGTGTTAGTGTTTTATAATCTGTGCATTCTCAGAATGTAGAATAAATAGGTTTGCTTTAATAATTGTAGGTAATATTTAATCGTATGTTAAAATAAATTAATTTGTTTGTAGCGTTGACGCTGAGGGAAGACTTGTCATATGATTATGTTGAAGATTTTTGATAAGGAATGATTCTTAGCCGGTGGAAATTTTATTTGATGTTTTGATATAAAATTGTAATGTATTGTATGGCTTGTGTTAGGTAGATTTTAAGTGATGTGGAATTTTTGTAATGTGAAGCTATAAATGTGGGCTTTTGATTCATTATTGTGTGTAAATTTTAATATTTCATACATTACACATTACATTCAAATGATATTGTTTTTGAATTTGTGTAATGTTATTAACAGCGTGTAACTGTAAACGCTATTTATATTTATAATTTTTTTTTGTTTTATTTGCTTGGTAAGACATAACTTGGCGTTGATTTCTATCAGTCTATACGCAATATCTTGATTTTAGTCGAAAAGTGAAGAATAAAGAGTTTTGTTACGATATTCTCTCTGATTATTTTGAAAAGAGATAAAGCGTGAAGCTATAGAAAAAATACTCGGCTTATCTTTGTATGGCCAGAATTCAAATTCATAATCCATGAACCAGCTATATCCACAATGAAAGTTCCATCAAAATCGGTCCAGCCGTTCAATAGATTAGTCAGAACATACAAACAGACAGACAAAAAATGTATTTTTTTTGTATATGTACCGCATATGCATTATAAAAAGCGGTTATTTTAATATTACAAATGGACCACTCCAATTTTGTTAATTTGTATAGATAATATATTTGTCTATTGATATTTTAATTATGGCTTCATATTATGAAATGAACACAATATTCCTAAATCAGCCTAACATGTGGAATTTTGTAAGTCTCTTTTGTTTAATATTATTTGCATAATGTTGTAGAATATTTGTTTTTTTTTTTAAATGTCAAACTATCGGTCTAATGCACATTGTGACGTTGTCTACATTTTTTTTAAATAGTACATGACGTTGGATTGAATTGCAATCAATTTCGAAATAATATAGATTTTTTTTTAAATGTTATAAATTATACATTATTATTTTTATTATTATCTGTAGATATTATTTTGTTATATTTTTCGCGTTTTTTTTTCTATTTTTCATTAATTTTGAATTGACAGCTATTGTATTTTATTTTAATAATCTTTTCCACAATTTTAAAGTAGTTTTGTATGTAGACATTTTTATACGAGTGACTAGTTACCGTGTAGTGGGCTTAGTGCTTCGGTGAATATGTATTCGATTCTTTTGAAGCCAATTTGACGGTTAAATTTTTCTTTAGTACTTATTACTTTTTTCTTTATCATTAATAAAAATAATATTTATTTTAATTACAACAGTTCATTTATTAGAAAATAATTGTGATTTATGGTATATATTTAATGTTAAAAAGTTGTCGTGAAGCAGTGACAGCTGTAAACGAGACGGTCGTGGGTTCGATTCCCAATCGAATAATTATGATATATTATTTTTATTTCGTCACTCTGGTACCTAAGACAAAGCGCGGCGTTAAGTTCCATCACCTATCATATCTTGTACCTTCTACGCGGAAAAACAACGGGAAGTTGCAAAAAAAGACGTATACATATTCAACGTAGGCACTACCCCACAAACAAGCGCTGGAAGCTTAGATTATTGTATGTAATATATAATCTTACGAACTGCGTTGCCATATCAATAGCGGAACTATAGCGTAAGCCACTTTTGGGCAAAGTTTAATTGCAATTAACAATTGAATATTAACAATTTATTGTTTGTTTGTTGGGGAAATTATATAAAAAACACAATTAATTGAAAATTTAATTGGTTCATAATTATTATACTTTTTTTTTCTCTAACAATGATAAGATTGTTGTTAATGTTTGATTGTTAATTGCAATTAAGTTTTGGTCCAACACTGAGCGTAACTAAACGACGTATCTCTTAAAGTCTCGTAATCTTGTAATCTTTTAGCATTTCTATGGTAAAAATTAATATTCCTCCTATATACCTACTATTTACTATTGATAATTTTTGTACTTGCATAATATGATGTAACTGATTGTGTGCTATGTTTGGTTGATTGCCCTGAATTGTGGATTAGACTAAAACTATATATATTAATTTTAATATACGTTACGGTCATAGTGGTGCAGTGGAACATCTGAATATATACGCGATAGTTGTCGGTTCGATTTCCATTCTTAGGAATATAGGATATATTTAAACTATTTTTCTTTCTCCAGATCGGATTAGACGCAATATCTAGTGTATCTCGTCATGTCGGATGGAAAGTAGAGAAGGAAGTGACTGATTATTCTCTTGTGCAAGAAAAATAGTGGTGATAAAAAATGAGTGAATCCAAATGCATCGAATATTGATTACAGTTTAAAATGCTTACTTATATTTTATTTGTCGCTGTGATAATATTTAACTTAAATAATCACCAAATAGTTGAAAATATACACTAAAAAATATTTTCTGCTGCTCTTCCTAATAATGATGTCGGTTTATTTTTGTTATATGTAATTATTTATTACAAGCGGTCCGCTCGCGGCTTCGCCGCGTGAACTAATTCGTTATATTGCAACCCTAGGGGGCGCATTTTTAAAAAATAAAGTTGCTTTTGTTTAAGCTTAGATTATCAACTATATTTATGCCAAAATTTATTACAATTGGTCAAGCGGTTTAGATTTTTCATATAAACTTTCATCCCTTATTTCAACTCTTTAGAGGTTGATTTTTGAAAAAATAAGTACTAAGTAGCCTATGTTAGACCTCTATGTTAGACTCTTTTACTACTTTCATTCTAAATTTCATCCAAATCGGATCGGTAGATCAGCCGTGAAAGCGTGACAGACAAACACACAGAATTTCGCATTTATGATATTATTTATTATGTTACGTTACTCCTTTAAGTGGAAATCGAACCCACAACTAGTCGCGATTACAACCACGCACTGTTCCACTGCGCCATGTAGTCCTTATTAGGTTAATACTATAAAAATATTGTATGGACATTCTGATATATGTTAATTTTCAAATTTCCTTGTTTTTATTTTATTATTGGCAGCTAATATGAAAGAGTGATCAAAAAAATGTATTCATTAACGAAATCAGACTAGTTTATATTCGTCTTTATGGAATATATTATATTTACCACCACTGAGCCACACGAATGTAGTAAAATTAAACAGTAACCAAATGTCAGGGCGATCAAAACACACGCAGCACGTCGGCCCCCGAGCAATAAAACACACCTAACGATTTACATACGACGGAATTGATATTAACGGTAAGTGTTGAGGTGGAGTCCGTTTAATTACTAATTTTTGTTTCTTTTTTCTTTTTCTAATTATTTGTTTCTTTTTTTTAAATTTTATTTTTTGGTTTGGGTTCGGGTGTTTTGGGTATTGGGTTTGGATGTAGGTCATTTAATTTTTTTTTTGTTTCATTTTTACCGATCGTAAGTTTCTTTTACATCGTTTTTTAGAGATGACACTGTATTATTTTTATTTTTTTATTGACTTTTATTCTTACCGTAAAGAAGGTTACGTATATAATGTTGTGAACATCGTTTAAAATTAGTGATTTTCTCTGAATCATTATTATTGAAACGCGTTTGGTTGTGGGTTCGATTTCCAGTGGGGGGAATGATTGTCTTTAAATTATTTTGACATTTGTCTCCTCTGGTATCTAAAAGTGTGCGGCGTTGAGTTCCGCTACTCAGCACGTATGACCCAATGAATTCAAATATTGAATGGTTGGTCAGTATAAACGAATACCACTGAAACTTAAGTGTACTTCATACGATTAAAGCTTGAAATGTTCATTTAAATATTGAATATTACCGGTAATTCCAGTTGTTTGAACGATTTTACAATATAAAATTAATGCAGAGGTAAATTTGTATTTATGATTGTTCATTTTGTATCCATCGGGTTAAGCAAATGGCCCTTACTTTTTGGTAATTAACATTTTTATTAAATGTAACGTTATTTAAACTAGAAGTCTTTTTTTTTTTAATTAGGTATTTTGACGTTTTAAGACATATTACTAGTGATGTTCACTCGTTTTTTATAAATTAAATGGTTTTCTTTTAGCCCCAACCTCACTAAAATCTAAGCTGGTGTGTTTCATTGCTCAGGGACTTTTAATCTCTTTCCCCACTTTAGATATCTGATGGCACAACCAATGGTAGCAATTGCATAGTTCTCGTATTTTTATATTAATATTCAAATAGTTTAAATTAATTTTTGAAATATTTTATTATATTGCCTACTTTCTCAACGATTTTTTGATACACAGTATAATGCGCACACTCCAGTATCTCCCTATCACGGAATTTATATGAACTGCCTTACTACATCAGTTAATGGATCTTGCGAATCAGTATTTCTACATTTAACTATAGCTCAACTTATAGTTGTACGGTTTAATTTTAATATACAAAATGATAAACTACGGAAAATCTCAAAAGAAAACCTTTTTTCTTTATTTTTTTTCATGAAATTATTTTATTCTTTTCTTATTGTATGTTTGAAATATATTTAAATTGAAGCCAAACTATTAACTTGATATCATTAATTGGCGAGCCAAAAAAAATAAGTACATAAAGATTTGATATAGCTACCGTTAATGTAAATACGGTACAAATGCGACGATTTTTACTACCGTGATGATATTATTATAAGTCTTAATTGTTTGTCATAAAGAAAATATTTATTATGTATTTATTTTTCTATTTTACGGTATTTGATTTGTTTTTTTATAATTTTTAGTTGCTTTATACGAGCGACATTTTTTTAAAAAAATGCAAATAAGAAACAAGGCCTTTCGGATTTTTCGTAGTTAATCTTACTTGGTCACCTATCTCTATGCTTGTCCGACGAGTAAAAGCTACATATCAGTCATGTTATATACTAAGTCACTCTCGAAGCACGTGATGTTTTGTTTTTTTTTGACTTTTGACTTTGACACAGAGGCTCTGACAAGTTGTCAATTTGTTTGTATTATGTGTTTGTTATCTGTGTAAATTTAGGTTACTTTATCGATAAAGGGAGTGTCACAACACTATTAATAAATAGTGAATGGGATGTAATTCTTTGTTTTTATTTTTTTTAATCTTATAGTTTTATTTTTTGAATGCCTTACGTATTATAATTAATATAAATTGATTAATCTAATATATTTACTTTGCGATTGGTTGTGGTTGATTTTTATATTGTATTTATCTGGATTTTGTATTTTTTAGTGTTGTGACACAACCGTTGTCGATACAACTATTTTGTAACACATGTTATCATGTTAAGTGTGACCCATTGGTATGTGTGATATCATCGATATTTAGATCTGACATTAATCATTAAACAACGAAGAAAAAATTTAAGCCTTTTTTTTCCTCAAAGTTTCCTGTAAAATTTTAATAATTTCATGATGTTTGGTTTTGTTTGAAAAGTTTTGTAGCACGCGATTCTTGGAGTTACGATGTTTTTATTCGAATTTCACTATTGTACTTTTGTTTTGATGACAGCTGAAAGGGAAAATTTATGATTGTTAAAGAGAAAATTGAATGTTTTAGCATATAGGTTATATAGAAGGAAGTCGGTGAACATAACTTAAACTAAACACATAATATAGGGACTTCTAGCAATCTAAAATAAAAATATTGTTATTTTTCTCGCATTTTGTGGCATAACTTATTAAACCAAATTTTCGTTTCTTCAGAGATATCGTATGCTGCGTGGTTATACATGAGTACAGTCTTACTCTAACCGGACCGAAGAAAGCCATATTGTAAATTTAGATTTGAATTTTGGGCTTAAAGTGAAGAACGGAGTGTTTTGAAGTGTCAAACCTAGTGAGGTTCTCTCTAACTACCGTGCTATGCGAAATAAAGCGTGCAAGTTCCCTAAAAGAATACCTATTTTTTAATAATCCAGCGACAAATTGAGCATTAAATCTCCAATCATCGCAATATCGAAACAATAAAACACGATTTTCTCATATAAACAAACTATTTCACATAAATGTCACCATAACCATGAATTATTAGTTCTAATATGTTATTGTGATAGAGATCTCTATGGGCTGTGCCGGTCGAGAGGCAAGCGTCATGTGGAACAGTCTCCCAAGGGCTCTCGTAGCACTCTATATTCATGCCATGTCAATGTCAACGATGAACCCTAAACCATACAGTTACATGCCATTTTGCGGTGACCGACCGCGTGTTAGAGCCCTTTGTCTTGTCTCTCTTAGAATTTAAAAAGATAAGGCTTAAATTGTTGGTTAGTTTCTGTTAAGATATATACTGGAATGTGACAAGTTGATATATATTGCATAAAAAGAATTAAATATATCCAAAAAGATTTTAATTTTTTTAAACTAACTATACACTGAAGTAAAAATATTCCATACTTATATTATAAATGCGAATGTCTGTGTGTTTGTCTGTCACGCTTTCACGGCTAATCTACTGGTCCGATTTAGATGAAATTTGGAATGAAAGTAGTAAAAATGATTGGGTCTAACATAGGCTACTTAATTTTTCAAAAATCATCCTCTAAAGGGCTGAAATAGGGGATGAAAGTTAATATGAAATATATAGACCGCTTGACCGATTGTAATAAATTTTTCAGGGACAAACACAGGCTACTTTATTTTTAAAAATCCACCACCGAGGGTTGCAATATACCGAAACAGTCGCATAGATAACGCGGCGAAGCCGCGAGCGGGCCGCTTGTTAATTAATAAAGCCTCAGATTTGAAAAGAACTGGCGCAGAAAACTCATCGTGACTAAAATTGTATCGTTTTTACGCTTAGATAGATATAATTAATTATATTTTCCATTTGCGCATGTTCGATTTAGTACGGATTAAACACAGATCTTGTCATATTGTTATATCACATGAGTATCCAGTTTCCACTTGTTTGGATTTCTCTGTGTAAATAGTACCCTTGAGTTTCACCGTTCACAGTTCGTTTCGCAACAACAATCCATACTTATATTATGAATGCGAATGTCTGTCTGTTTGTCTGTCACGCCTTCACGGGTAATCTACCGGTCCAATTTGGATGAAATTTAGAATGAAAGTAGTAAACATTACTGGGTTAAACATAGGCTACTTATTTTTTCAAAAATCCATCCTCGAGGGTTGCTATAACGAAACAGTTATGTTCTTCAGATGGCGAAGCCGCGAGCGGGCCGCTAGTATTATCATATAAAAAAAAAATCGTTTTATCATGAAAAATAAAACGCGGCGTAAAATTCCGCCACTCATAATGTAATAACTTGTATTCGGCCAAAATGCAAAGAGCAAACGTGTAGTGTCCTCAACACTAGATTCTCTCTGATCAAGCCTATCCTCTTGTAGAACAACATAAATCACAAAACAGCCCAACATTCCATAGCTACCTAAATTTGAACAAGTATTTAATTATTCTAAGTGCCCATCGGTACCTAGTCAAATACGCCTATTAGCTGTACTAGGCTTTGACTGGTGGTAGACAGTGTTCGTTTTCAGTTAATAGCCGCTTTGTCCTCGTGCAGTGCCGATTCATTTCAAACCTATAAATTTCCCTTACGTCGGCCACCGCTACCATTAAATGATTAGTCCGTGTCTAGGGCAGTTTGTATTTAGCCGTGAGAAACACTAAATGCCAGGTTTCACTTGGCTATCTGTTGATTTGTATAGAAATGTTGAAAACTGTGTAGAGGATTGATGTGAATATCGTTCCCAGTAAGGTTTACCTTGCATACTTAGATTTCAAAACAATTTCGATTTTCAATCTGTTAGAAACCAGACGAGGAAAGAAGGAATATATCTTATTTCTCTCTTTTCTCAGCTCCATGAGCTGTGCCGAGTGTCAAGACACTTATTTTTGCCGACATTCGAGACAAAGTGTTGAGTGACGGAGCTCAGAGCAGTTGTTTCTTGCTCAAAGTCTCGAAATTTATATTATAACAAAAAAAACAACAAACAAGAACTACTTGAACCTACTTTGTTAAGATCTATAATAAACTTACTAGAACCTATTATACGAACTTTAAAATACAGACTAACTAACGACATTACAAGCGTTTGCCTCGTAAAACACTTTAGTATACAAGTGTGCTCACACTCGTATAATCGATCGATCGAGTGGGAATCGAACCCACAACCAGTCGTTTACAGTCACACTCTTGTGCCACTGGACCACGACTGGCCACTAAAATACTACTTATATTTATTATTTTTAATATTAAGTATTTCTTTTACTTTTGTTCGTCTAATTATTAAAATTAGTAGGAAGACCGTTTTGACCGCCCAAGTCATACGTTCTATCCAGCTACGTTAAAATTTTTATATGCTTGTTACATCTTATTTTTGTTGTTAGCAACTCTGTAAAGAGATTTTTCACAAATTTCAGTTATCAACAATTTATGTCTTTAAAAAATCGTTTGGCGACAGAGAACGCTATTGTTTAAATGTGTTTACGTTTTTAAAGTGACATGATATTTCTTTTCTTTTTAGCTTAACCTTGTGTGCGGTACACAGCACGGTAGGCAGAGGGAACCTAGTGTTAAGACACTCCGTTCCCCACTTTCCGCCGAATTCGGAGGCATTGCGTGCTAAGTGGCGGAACCTGACGCTGCGCTTTGCCTCGGATACCAGAGCGAAGGAAATGAAAATATTAAATATTTCCACTCCTCGCGTGGGAATCGAACTCACAACCAGTAGTCTACAGTCACACGTTCGTGCCACTGCGCCACGACTGGCCCCTTATGATATAAAATACATATTTACCCAATATTAAAAATCTGAACGTAGCAGGATTCGAACCCGCGTCTCTTCGACCGTGTAGCTCAGTATCAAGAATGCGTGTTTAGCATTTAGTAGTAATGACGCCAATAAAACTTGTTGGCTGTTAAATTTTTACAAGAGAGCTATTAATTGCGACGTTTCCGCCGCCGCGCCACGCCGTCGCAGTTTGCAGAAAGGGTTCAGTTATTTACAATATTGATCACTCAATTAAAATTGAAATCTGTACAGATTGCTGCTTTTCCCATCTAATTATATTGAAATTCGTTCGGAGATGGCGGAATTGTGATATTAATCATAAAATTTATTTATATTCCCAATGGATTCTATTAGGAAAATTAGAAAATGGGAGTGTAACTAATTTATATTAGGTAGGTATATTAAAAGCATAGTTCGGTTCTTAAGTCATGGCGTTGT
Organism: Dryas iulia moderata; assembly: GCA_019049465.1. Taxonomy (NCBI): domain Eukaryota; kingdom Metazoa; phylum Arthropoda; class Insecta; order Lepidoptera; family Nymphalidae; genus Dryas; species Dryas iulia. The sequence continues at coordinate 11,803,473 of CM032418.1, read as the reverse complement.
GAGTATATCAGTTGAACACAATCAATTTTGAAAATGTCATATTAATTGTTTAGTAATTTTAACCACATTATAAATCCGATTGTCAAAAATTTACATAGAGATTTCCTTACCGTAGGTTTTGGTGAAGTAAGATAACTAATATTATTGCTTTAATATCGTTCTAAATAAGTAATGAAATTTTAATACAATTATTTTAAGGAAATTAAGATTTTTTTAATATTATAAGCAAATCATTTTATTTTATAATAATTTTATTTAACCCAAACCGAAAAATTAAAATGTCTATAATATAGAGAAGATTCTTAATAATCTTCATTCCAAATGTGTTGACTATATCATGATAAATGAATCATCATATTTAAAGGTACAGGCATCAAAGCACGAAAGCACGCATGAACGAAGTTATGTACTCCCGACGACAGTGGGATAATTTTTAACTTAAAAAATAATTACATAAATAATATTATCACCTCCATAATATTATTTAGTGAATTTTGACATTTCATATGGCAATTATAATATTAAATATTTAGTTAGTCTGTGGTGCGACTTCGTAAGCCTCAACAAGTCTATAACTACGAAAAATGACTAAAATTTCATAATGTCAATTTTAAAAATGCAAACATTTTATAATAACCAAATGTTAACCTTAAAAAAACCAGTATATATATATTTAAATTATCTGAATAGAAAGAAATTTTGTTCCCACTAATTAAGTCACGAGCGTCACACAGCACTTTCCCGCTCGTTTCGTTCACAGGTAATCACGATTGGACGACATTAATTCAAAACTCGTGCCTCTCCTAGATTGCTGACGACCTCACTTGAGCACGTAGGATCAACAAGGAGTCTTAATATATAAAATGATCCATTAAAATATTAGAAACTGGGAAACGAGAGTGCTTCACGTTGTCTTTGAATTTTTGGGAATTAGCGGTGATTTTTTGTAAAATTGTGTATTTTTTTAACAGAATCTGTGTATTGGAGTTTTATATGAAATTTATTATATGAAATTTTTAACTGATGTAAATTTTTATTGAAGTCCTCGAATTAGGACTACAGTTACCTATACATAAATTATTTTAGGTACACGTAGATCGAGTAGGGTTCCACAGAGTGCTGGGCAAAATTTAATTGAATTAACAATTAAATATTAACAATTGCGAAAATCACAATGAACAATTAATTAATTGTTAATTATAGTGTAAACATTAATAAATAATTATTTTTTAGCTGATTGTAATTTTTATGTGATTCTCCGAGGTTTTGCCGAACACCGGTTACATATATACCCATGGACTAAGTACTATACTACTTGGGAACATAACGTATGTACATGTACGAATACAATTACTTATGCGAGATGATGAAAATGGGAAATTTAAAGTGCACATTGTGTGCAAACTGGGGCAATTTTCAGTGGGATGATTTTGTACCTATCTCATTAGCTTTAAAATGGATTCCACCACTAAAGACTTTTAAAGTATGCATGTAACTTTCTAACTGTTCAGAAATATAGAATGCGGTAAACTTATGAGTAAGAAGTAGATGTCAAATCTCTCTATAATTGAGGAATTCCGCTAGTCGAGAATTCTTTTTAGTTCATTTATTATTATACTTGTTTTTGCAGAAATTTTAAAGTTGAACTTTTGAATATCGTTTTGAAAGAGAGGTACTCAAATGTGTTGGGGTCCAGCACCCAAAAAATGAATCTTTGGAACCCTAAGGAGTTTCATCATCTATATATTATTTACACACCAAAGATATTTACCATAATAAGTGACTGTATAAATATTTTAAACATTTCAGATCGTAAAATTTAAACCGACACTAATTGGTATTATATAAAGTATACGTAATTTCAACTCGGTATAGACAAAACTATATATTTAATATAAAGAGCTTACGAGAAAAGTAATTCCTCTTAGAAACAGCGTTGAAATATTGAAAGTATGCAATTTCCGAGACAAAAGACAGTATGATTGAAGGATGAGTAAATGTCTATACGAGTACATGCATGTTTTAGAAAAAGGATAAGCTTTACATATATGAAATTAAGCAGCTACACGCCTTTTCTATCGTAGCGGGGTAATTTATTTATATTTTTATTTCTTTTTTTTTTTCAGCTTCACGCTGTATCCCGCTTACAGCCGGGTAGACAGAGGGAACCTAGTGTTAAGACACTTCGTTCCCCACTTTCCGCCGAATTTCGTATTACGTATATTAAAAATAAGGGTGATAAATTATATATTGTTACGCCCTCCCTTCATAGACATTGACACCGGATTAGCTTACTGCACCTGGGTAGTGGTTAGATAACTTTGAGAGGCTTTTTAAAAAAGATTTTTTCCTAATGCCTCTTTGGGTAAATAAAGTGGACTATTAGTACGAGTATCTCACTTTCTTCGTAATATAAGGTGAATGAGTAACTGCTTAAATTAATTAAAATTAAATTAAATAGCTTCACGCTATATCCCGCACACAGCAGGGTAGGCAGAGGGAACCTAGTGTTAAGACACTCCGTTCCCCACTTTCCGCCGAATTCGGAGGCTTGCGTGTTAAGTGCCGGAACTTAACGCCGCGCTTTACCTCGACACCAGAGCGAAGAAAATGGAAATATAATTTCCACTCCTCGAGTGGGAATCGAACCCACCAGTCGTTTACAGTCACACGCTTGCGCCACTGGGTCACGACTGGCCACAATTTATTTTTATTATTTATTTATTACCTTTTTTTTTCTTTTATCACCAACACAACATGCACTGACAGTTGCGTATAAAAGAAACAATACAAAAGATTAATAAGTTAAAAGTGCCGCCGCAATTATACGTGACGACGGCATGTAAGCTACCTACAACATAAACTATTTAATTTAATACAAAAAAGAGTGAAAATAAATCTAAATATGTATACAAACACAAAATATGCTAAAACTAGAAGTACTTCATTAAAGAAGTGTTAAGAGAGGCAGGGGGAGACCTTGGAAAACACAGTATCGACGATACTGGTCACGAGGTCACGTAAAAAGCATGAGGAACCCCGGAGGGCGTGTGTGAAGGGGTTGATGACAGTGGACGAGGACCAAGAAGTATGCAGGGACCGTAGAGTTTGGCGCTCCGTTCTCTCTGACTACCCCGCAAGGGATGCAGCGTGAAGCTAAAAAAAAATCATTTAAAGAACGTACGTAGTGTTAAGACACTTCGTGTTCCTTTGGTCGGATATCGAGTGTTAAGAGACGGAGTTAAATACCTCGCTTTGTGTTAGGTAACATTAAAAGAAATTAAAATAATATTTAACCATGTCCCCGTGTGAGAATTGAACCTCACCCATTGCGTCTGACGCTACCCAACTTTACCACAAAGGCCTTATACGTATAAAAAGATTTTTTGTTATATTATCGTTTACCTACGCAGTAGATGGCAGCGTTATTAATTCATTTTCAATTAGGAATATTGTTAACCTTAATAACAGTTCGGTAGTCTTCTGTTATTACCGTTCTAGTTGGCTCATAACGTCCCTCTAATCTTGCTTTGTCACGTAAACATATCACTGTATGTAATATTATTTTATATTATTCAGGTATTGTATACAAATTTACAATAAGAAATAAATATATTTAGAAAAAACATTATTAAATAAAGGAGAGAAAACCATTGTGGCCCAGTGTGATAGCGTCTGATGGTAAACACCATGGTTATAGGTTCGATTTCCACTCGGGAAAATAATTGAGTTTGTTTTTTTTTTCTCGCTCTGGTACCCAAGACAAAGTGCGGCGTTGAGTACTGCCATTCAACACGCAATGTCATAATTTCGGGCTTAAAGTGGAGAACGGAGTGTCTTGACACTAGGTTTTTTCTGACTTTCATGTTATGCAGGAAAAGTGTGAAACGTTTACTATTAGTTTATACTATTTTTTACTTAAGAACTTACGCAGAAATAAGTAGAATTCTTTTTTTTTTTGCAAAATATATATAGATTAAACTTGATTAAATGTTGCATTTAATCCTGGTACAAAGTTTTGAACCAATCCATCAAAGCTATGAAAAGTTTCATATAAACTTTACCGTATCATTCCATTCTCTTAGGAATAGAATCTCAAGGAAATGCCTTTTAAGCAACGCCTTTAATGTAAAATGAAAAGCAAAATTAAAAATTTTGAAAAAACCCACGACGGTTTAATTGTAATTGTAAAAGGATAAAATAACTATAAATCCCCCGCCTAAGAGATGATAGGGACGGCTTCGTCGGAGCTGCCATTACTTTAAGTTTGCACAAACCTTCTCATAGGTTTTCTTGCTGTTAAAACAGGTTTGGCAAAAAAATTAAATATTAAAATGAATTTACAGTTTTGATAACTGGTATTTACCCGCGACGGAACGGCGACTGTATATGTGTTTGGGGTGAGAGGTTGTTTGTTTGTTTGTTTGTTTGTTTGTGTGTTTGTGCAAATTACTATGTCAATTATTTCCAAAACTATAAGTCCGATTTTGATACGGTTTTCTATGATAGGTTAAGGTTCAATTGGCGTATGTTCTTAGATATGTCTTATTGCCTTAACTCACCAGGGGGCGCTGCAGTAAGCATTTTACGTGAAAACGAATGTTTTCAATTATCTCAAAAAATAATATTCTGATGTCAATAGATTTTCAGTGATAGATTCAGGTTTAATTGGTGGATGTTCTTGGATATGTTTTATCGTGTCAAACCACCAGGGGGCGCTGCAGTAAGCATTTGTTTGTACTTTTTTTGTATTTATTTGTCTAAAACCGAAAGTACTGCTCCGATTGAAAAGAGTTTTCATAAAAAGATTTATCTTTGCTTGATGCATATTTTAAGATTTTTCTTTTTTTGTTACGGGGAAAACTCACCAGGGGGCGCAGCAGTAAACATTTGTTTATGCAAATCAAAAACTACTGGTCCGATTTACATGTTACTTTCAAGGATAGGTTCAGGCTTAATTGGTGCATCTTTTTATATATGTGCTACAGTGACCACTCATCAGGGGGCGCTGCAGTAAGCATTTGTTTGTACTTTTTGTGTAAAACCAAAATTTTTCTTGTATTTGTTTGTCTAAAACCGAAATTACTAATTCGATTAGATAGAGTTTTCAGAACTAGATTTAGCTTTGCTTTGTGCATATTTTAAGATTTTTGTTTTTTGGTTACGGTGAAAATTCACCAGGGGGCGCTGCAGTAAACATTTGTTTATGCAGAGCAAAAACTACTAGTCCGATTTAGATGAAACTTCCAACGATAGGTTCAGGTTTAATTGGTGTTTCTTTTCATATATGCGTTACGGTGACTACTCACCAGGGGGCGCTGCAGTAAGTACACTTGTTTGTGCGAAACTAAAACTACGAGTCCGATTTGAATGCAGTTTTCAATGATAGATTCAAGTTTACTTAGTGCATATGTTCATATATGTGTCATGTATGTTAACTTAGTGCATATTTTCATGTATGTGTTAACTCTCTAGGGGGCGCTGCAGTAAGTAGCTGCTTCTATTTTTTTGTGTAAAACCAAAACGAGTAGTACGATTGAAACAAGTTTTTAGTATTAGATTCCGCTTTGCTTATAGCATGTTTTTAAATTTATATTACAGTGACAAGTCACCAGGGGGCGCTGCAGTAAAATATTGTTTGTGCAAAGATAAAATGACGAATTTGATTTGGATGCAGTGTTAATGATAAGTTCAAGTTTAATTACTGCATGTTCTTGGATATGTTTTATCGTGTTAACTCACCAGGGGGCGCTGCAGTAAACATTTGTTTGTGATATTTAATGCAAAGCTACAACTACTAGTCCGATTGCGCAGAGTTTTTAGTATATATATATATATCCTTTATTGCACTTTGTAACAAACATCAATATAAAAATTTTTTACAATGTTGTTGGCAAAGGTGAACTTATCTCTGACAGAGATTTCTTCCATTCAACCTATGGGTATGAGAGAGAGTGATACTTTTGCAGGTCTAAAAGTGCAGTGATGTTCTTATAAATATATAAACTTACACAAAAATAAACAAATAATATTTATATATACAAATAAATATAAATATATACATAATACAAATATATACATAATACATATATATACATATATATGTATTATCAAATATATGATTCAAATATATACAGTAATGAATGACTATATACTACTAACGGTGACCTGGCCGAGAAAATGTTGTTTTACTCTTTTCTTAAATACCTCTATAGATGTACTCTTCTGAATTGGTTTAGGTAGTTTGTTCCAGAGCAGAGCAGCGTAAATAGAAAAAGAATTCTTTCGAAATCTTGTGTTGCTAATTGGTATGTCCAGCATATGCGTGAGGCAAGGCCGTCTGGAACGGGTTGGGTTAGGAAGAAGAGTAAATCGGGAATTAAGATAAGAAGGGGAAAAAGGATTATTAAGAATATTGAAAAGAACAGAAAGGATGTGCATATCACGACGAAGTCGGATTGGGAGCCAATTAAGTTGAGCACGGAAGTGGGAAACGTGATCATACTTACGTAGGTTAAAAATGAAACGAATGGCCAGATTTTGTAGGCGCTCTAATTTATTAAGTTGCTCCTCAGTTACATCTAAATAGCACACATCGGCGTAATCAAGAATTGATAAGAGTAGAGATTGTGCGAGCATAATTTTGGTTTTGAAGGGGAGAAAATATTGGAGACGCTTGAGAGAATGATAGGAGAAATGCATACGTCGGCTAACTTTGTTAATGTGAGCTACCCACGTCATACTACAGTCCATAATTATACCCAGATTTTTTACTTTGTCACGTAATGGAATTTGAACCCCTGAGTATTTTATGGTGGGTACTGATTCCCAGTTTATTCTTGATCTTATCCTATTACTACCAATAATGATGGCTTGAGACTTATTAGGGTTAACTAAAAGGCCGAAGGTTTCAGCCCAGGATTTGACAGCCACCAGATCGTCGTTTATGCAGGTAACAGCCTCAGATAGCTCAGTCAAATTAAAGTGCCTATACAATTGCAGGTCATCTGCATACAGATGAAAGGGAGAAGAGAGGACATGAGAAATGTTGTTAATGAAAATAGAAAAAAGCAAAGGAGAAATTACACCGCCTTGTGGTACGCCAGCTGTTATGTCTAGCCAATCCGATGATATATCGTTCGCTATAACACATTGCTGACGTCCGAAGAGATATGAGTGAAACCAGGCTAGAACGCCAGAAGAAATATTAACTGAACGAAGAGTCTCAAGAAGGATGTCAAAGTCAACAGAGTTGAAAGCACTGCTGAAATCCAACAAGACCATTGCAGTGAGCTTGGTGTTATCCATTGCCCATCGAATGTCCTCCGTGATATTCAGCAGCGCGCCAACCGTGCTATGAGAAGGGCGAAAACCAGATTGGTAATCACACAGGAGATTATTGGATAGTAGGAAAGTGTATAATTGGTCGTGGACAATAGATTCTAGTACCTTAGATAGGATCGGGAGTATGGAAATAGGACGATATTCACTGGGAGTCGAAGGATTGGAGATTTTGGGTAGAGGAATAACGGAGGCCTTCTTCCATAATGTGGGAAAAACATTACAACGCAGAGAGAAATTTATAATATGGGTGATAACTGGCGCAATGTCATCCAACACAGGAAGAATCATATCCAAAGACAGTTGGTCACAACCAATTGCCTTAGTAGATATAGAACGGACACCCTTCTTGATAACGTCCTCCGTAACAGCTTTAAAAACAAAAGATGGGCAGTCTGGTGGGACAGCATGAGATAAATTTCTTAGTGTTTCAGTTTTAACTTGAGCTTTCATAGTTATAGGGGGACTAGTGAAGTAATTATTCAAAGTATTAAGATCTAAGGACACTTGACTATTATCCTTAGGTTTCCCCACGCCTAATGACTGTAGGAATCTCCAAACTTTTGATTGACAGAGATCCTGAATTGTGGTATGAATATAGCGGCGTTTTGCATCCCTGCACATTCTGTTGCAGATGTTACGCAATTTCTTGTATGCATTTAGATTCTCCAGGGAGGGATGTTTTTTATACTTACTTTTTGCTTTGTCACGTTTGTGCATGGTATTTTTAATCACCTGCGTTAGCCAAGGAGCTGGCACATGTCTTCGACGTACTGGCTTTACAGGAGCATGAACGTCGAATAATTTAATCAGTTCAGTAGTTAAAGTTTCAACCATGCTATCGATGTTATTTGCATTTAGAATTGGAGAAAAATTGATATTTTTTACATCTTCTCTCAAGCGTTCAAGGTCCATATGCTTAAAATCGCGCAAGAAGTGAATTTTGCCTCTAACCTTGGGAGTACGCAATTTATAAGCTAGATAGACAAGATCGTGGTAAGAGAAAGGAGCAGTAAACTGTCCATGAGAAAAGACAAGGTTTTGGTTAGAGACTATGACCAAATCAATAAGAGATGGTCTGCAATTGGGGAAGAAGTGTGTCGGTGAAGATGTGGGGAGAATATGCAGATTAAAAGATGAAGTTATTGCTTTTAACGTCTCTGCTCTTGAGTCCTTTTTTAGTAAACATGTGTTTAAGTCACCCATGCAAATGACATCATCATAAGCAGGTAAGAGGCGTTCAAAAATATTTTCTAGGTCAGCAAAGTAGTTAATTTTGTCATTTGCGCTATAAAGTACTCCTAAAAGAATTTTTTTATGGTGCACCATCAGTTCCAGAAAAAGGTACTCAAGTGAGCTAGTAGAGGTGGCTTGTGAAAATAAAATAGGTTTGGCTGGAATAGTGCTTCGTAGATAGATACCTACTCCGCCTCCACCCCTGTCAACACGGTCGTTTCGAAAAAGATGATAGCCTGGAATTGAACAGCTAGTAGATGGTAAGGAGGGCTTAAGCCAGGTTTCAGAAACTAGTATACAATCAACTACGCCGGCGGCAAAAGATGTAAGAAGATCAGTATAGTGAGCAAGTATGCTCTGTACGTTGATATGCACTAAGGAAAGGGAAGCTGGATTATTTTGAAAAATGTTAAGCAGTTTATCTGACAAAGGCAAAAGATCACCTAGTGAGGTATCGTTACTACTTGCAGCGCTTAAATAATCATCTGAGGAACAAGATAGATTTCATCATTCATCATCATTCATATTTGATATAAAATATTATATATATATATATGTATAATAGATATCTTTATATATATATAAATATAAAATACAATATATATATATATTGAATATATAAATGATTATAATAATTTTAATAACTATATAAAAAAATAATCAAGACTCAATGCCCATATACATAAGTTGACCTCAAAAAAAAAAAAAATTAACACTATAATATAATATCAACTTAGTTTAACAAAAAAAAGAAAAAAAAAACTAAAATTTATGTAAGGAACTACCACAATACAAAAATACAACAAATTAATTAAGCTAAACAAACTACATTTACAGCTAAGATATTGACAAACATAAATATTTTATTTATGCAAAGTATGGTAGAACATTAAAAAAAGTTTATAAATAAGTTTCTTTGTAAATAAAAAACAATTAAAACAATTAAAAAAAAAGTTTGTATGACACAAAAGAAAGAAAAAAGATATATAAAAATTAAACATCAACCTGTCATAAAAAAAAAAAAGTAAAATAACATACAGTATATAGAACAAACAATATATATTGTATGTATAAATGATTATTATAATTTTAAATTACTATATAAAAGAAAATCAAAATTCACTGTCCATATACATAAGTTGACCTTAAAAATGAATACTATAATATTATGTCAACTAAGTTTAACAAAAATAAAAAAAAAGAAACTAAAAATTATGTAAGGAACTATCACAATACAAAAATACAACAAATTTAGGCTAAACATAAATTACATTTACAGCTAAAATATTGACAAACATAAATATCTTATTTGTACAAGGTATGGTACAAAATTAAGAAAAAAGGTTATAAATAAGTGTAGTATTAGAGTTACCTTTACTTGGTGTAAGTTTTTAGGTATTTTTTTTACGTTATGAATACGCCAGGGGGTGCTGCATTAAACATATAATTATGCAAAGCTATAACTACAAGTCCAATTTGGATGCAGTTATCAAAGATAGGATTAGGCCTAATTAGTGCGTGTTCTCGTATATGTGTCATGGTGACACCTCACCAGGGGGCGCTGCAGTAAGCATTTGCTTTTATTTTTTGTGTGAAACCTATTTAGATGCAGTTTTCTGTGATAGGTTCTGGTTTAATTGCTGCGTGTTTTTATATGCCATATCACGAACTACCACGGGGCGCTCCAGTATAAATTAGTTTGTTCAAAATCAAAACTACTATTGGGTTTTGTGATTTTCACTGATTTGGTTAGACTTAAGTTTCGTGGAAATGTTACAGTGACAATCTGCCAGGCGCTGCAATAAGCATTTGATAACCAGAAAGCATTGGGTTTATAATTTCTTTTGGATTTGCATGAAGATTAATATAAAGTATTTCGATATTATGTAATAATATATAATGTGTATCTATTCACTTTAAAAAGTTTAAAATAAAAAGCAAAATTAAAAATTTTGAAAAACCCACGACGGTTTAATTGTAATTGAAAAAGGATAAAATAACTGTAAATCCCCCGCCTAAATGAATATATGTAACGAGATGATGGGGACGACTTCGTCGGGGGCTGCCAGTTGCGATCCCTATTTTAAATATAGTAGCTAACAGTATAGATTTCGTTTTTAAAATACCAGTTATCAAAACTGTAAATTCATATTAATATTTTAATTTTTTGGGAACCTGTTTTAACAGCAAGAAAACCTATGAGAAGATTTGTGCAAACTTAAAGTAATGACAGCCCCCGACGGAGTCGTCCCCATCATCTCGTTACATATATTCATTTAGGCGGGGGATTTACAGTTATTTTATCCTTTTTCAATTACAATTAAACCGTCGTGGGTTTTTCAAAATTTTTAATTTTGCTTTTTATTTAAAGACTTTAAAACGAAATCTATACTGTTAGCTACTATATTTAAAATAGAGGTTGCAACTGGCAGCCCCCGACGAAGTCGTCCCTATCATCTCGTTATATATATTCTTTTAGGCGGGGGATTTATAGTTATTTTATCCTTTTACAATTACAATTAAACCGTCGTGGGTTTTTTCAAAATTTTTAATTTTGCTTTTTATTTTAAACTTTTTAAAGTGAATAGATACACATTATATATTATTACATAATATCAAAATACTTTATATTAATGTTCATGCAAACCCAAAAGAAATTATAAACCCAATGCTTTCTGGTTATCAAATGCTTATTGCAGCGCCCCCTGGTGAGGTGTCACCATGACACATATACGAGAACACGCGCTAATTAAGCCTGATCCTATCTTTAATAACTGCATCCAAATCGGACTTGTAGTTTTAGCTTTGCATAATTAAATGTTTAATGCAGCGCCCCCTGGTGAGTTCTTGACGTGAAAAAATACCTAAAAACTTACACCAAGTAAAGGCAACTCTAATACTAAAAACTCTGCCCAATCGGACTAGTAGTTGTGGTTTTGCATTAAATATTACAAACAAATGTTTACTGCAGCGCCCTCTGGTGAGTTAACACGATAAAACATATCTAAGAACATGCACTAATTAAACTTGAGCTTATCATTGAAACTGCATCCAAATCAAATTCGTCATTTTATCTTTGCAAAAACAATATTTTACTGCAGCGCCCCCTGGTGACTTGTCACCGTAATATAAATTTAAAAACATGCTTTAAGTAAAGCTGAATCTAATACTGAAAACTCTTGACAATCGTACTAGTCGTTTTGGTTTTACACAAAAAAATAGAAGCAGCTACTTACTGCAGCGCCCCCTAGAGAGTTGACACATACATGAAAAAATGCACTAAGTAAACATACATGACACATATATTAATATATGCACTAAGTAAACTTGAATCTATCATTGAAAACTGAATTCAAATCGGACTCGTAGTTTTAGTTTTACACAAACAAATGTACTTACTGCAGCGCCCTCTGGTGAGTGGTCACCGTAACGTATATATGAAAAGAAGCACCAATTAAACCTGAATCTATCGTTGAAAGTTTCATCTAAATCGGACTAGTAGTTTTTGCTCTGCATAAACAAATGTTTACTGCAGCGCCCCCTGGTGAATTTTCATCATAACAAAAAAACAAAAATCTTAAAATATGCAGCAAGCAAAGTTGAATCTAATTCTGAAAACTCTAGCCAATCGGATAAGTAATTTCGGTTTTAGACAAATAAATACAAGAAAAATTTTGGTTTTACACAAAAAAATACAAGCAAATGCTTACTACAGCGCCCCCTGATGAGTGGTCACCATAACATATATATGAAAAGACGCACCAATCAAGCCTGAACCTACCCTTGAAGGTTACATCTAAATTGGACTAGTAGTTTTTGATTTGCATAAACATATGTTTACTGCAGCGCCCCCTAGTGAGTTTTCCCCGTAACAAAAAAAGAAAAATCTTAAAATATGCATCAAGCAAAGCTGAATCTTTTTCCTAAAAACTCTTTTCAATCGGATCAGTAGTTTCGGTTTTAGATAAATAAATACAAAAAAAGTACAAACAAATGCTCACTGCAGCGCCCCCTGGTGGTTTGACACGATAAAACATATCTAAGAACATCCACCAATTAAATCTGAATCTATCACTGAAAATCTATCGAAATCAGACTACTATTTTTTGAGATAATTGAAAACATTCGTTTTCACGTAAAATGCTTACTGCAGCGCCCCCTGGTGAGTTAAGGCAATAAAACATATCTAAGAACATACGCCAATTGAACCTTAACCTATCATAGAAAACCGTATCAAAATCGGACTTATAGTTTTGGAAATAATTGACATAGTAATTTGCACAAACACACAAACAAACAAACAAACAAACAACCTCTCACCCCAAACACATATACAGTCGCCGTTCCGTCGCGGGTAATGAATAACTTTCAAAATATTACAAATCTAAATCACTATTGTGCCATTACAATAGATTTTTTTGGATTTTCATGTTATATTCATTGATAAAAAAAAAAATAGCTTCACGCTATATCCCGTACACAGCAGGGTAGGCAGAGGGAACCTAGTGTTAAGACACTCCGTTCCCCACTTTCCGCCGAATTCGGAGGCTTGCGTGTTAAGTGGCGGAACTTAACGCCGCGCTTTACCTCGACACCAGAGCGAAGAAAATGGAAATATAATTTCCACTCCTCGAGTGGGAATCGAACCCACAACCAGTCGTTTACAGTCACACTCTTGTGCCACTGGGCCACGACTGGCCACAATAAACAACATTGATATATTTAGATATTTTATTATATTAAGCGCGGCGTTGAGTTCCGCCACTCAATACGCAATGTCTCGTCTTCGAGTGAAACGTGGGGAACGGAGTATAATGACTGCAGGTACTCTCTGCCTTTCCTGTTAAGCGGGAAAAAGCATGAAGCTGTTTTATCGTATCATTGTTAGTTATATTATGCTTAACTGCATTCGCTATTTGTACTTGAAATGCCAAGGCATATTTATATATTTTCTTATACATACGAGCATATATAAAGTATAATTATAATTATACTTTATGAATAACTAGCGGCCTATACGTTACTATATTTGTTTGACCCCAAGAGTGGATAAAGTAGCCTATGTTTAACCTTGAATTATCAACTATATATAATCCCAAACAAAGCGGGTTACATTTTTCATATAAACTTTAATCCCCTATTTCAATCCATTAGAGATTGATTTTAGAAAAAATAAGGAGCTTATGTTTGACCCTGGATTATTAGCTATTTTAATATTAAAATTCATCCAAATCAGAACGGTAGATTAGACGTGAAATCGTGACAGACAAACAGACAGATTTTCGCATTTATAATATAAGTATGGATAAATCAATCAAATAATATAAGACACATTTCTTTTATCCTGCATAGCAGGGTAGCTGGAGGGACGGCAATAAAAGCTACACTACGGTCCTCTACAAAAACAATATTAAGGCAAGATTTAAAAATATTCAATTAAAGAAACATAGAAACTAAGTCAAATTATGTTTGTATTACAACTAGATAGGTACCTACACTCAGAAATTGTGTACAATGGCAGGAGCAACTGCTACGTATTTAAATTGGTTGCTTGTATTTGAGTTCGGCTACCTCGCACCTGGGCGCGGGGCTTAAGGAAAGGATGCTAAATAAATATTTTCCAAATGGAAAGGATAAAGGGCACGCCTCAACGATAAGTTTCTCGCAACGTGAGCAAGCAATACCGTTTGCGTTTGCGTAGGTGCAGACATTTTTAATTAAGCAATTTATTCTCGTATGCTTGTGCGGTGTAGACATCACTTGTTGTTAATTACTTTTCAATATATTTTATTAAAGAATAATTATGTTTATAGTTAATTAACGAAAGATAGTGTACTATTTTAATACTTTAGGAATATTATCGTTCGTCCATACTTATATTATAAATGAGAAAGTTTGTGTGTTTGTCTGTCACGCTTTCACGGCTAATCTACCGGTCCGATTTGGATGAAATTTAGAATGAAAGTAGTGAGAGTGACTGGGTGTAACATAGGCTACGTATTTTTTCAAAATTCAACCTGTAAAGGGTTGAAATAGTGGATGAAAATTTATATGAAAAATCTTAACCGCTTGACCAATTTTTATGAATTTTAGCATAAATATAGTTGATAATGTAAGCTTAAACATAGGCTACTTTATTTTTCAAAAATCCGCCCCTAGGGTTGCAATATAACAAAATAGTCCACGCGGCGAAGCCGCAAGCGGGCCGCTAGTATACATATATATGTATAAGTGTATAACTTAAGTTTCCAATGGTTATTAGAGGCGATCGTGGCACAGTGTGACAACGTCTGATTTTAAACACGATTGGTTGCGGGTTCGATTACCATTCGTGAATATAATATAATATATCTTTTTTATTTCTAAACTCTGGTACCCATGAGAAAGCGCGAAATTGAGTTAGTCTTATACGATGTGTCCGGTCATTAGTGTCGGAGACTTAAGGGGTAAGATATGGGTATTTATCGACAAATCACTACCCCAATTTTTTTTTGCCCCTTGTATTTTGTTTTTTTATCATTGAATTTTTAGTGTCTATACTGATTTGGTCATTGCTATCGATGTTAACGTTCTAGGAAGACAAAAGATGCCTCATATCTAAGCTGATTATGTAGAAAATGAAGTAATCATACATTTTATTAAAATGTTTTTCATAACGTACCAAAAAAATTGTTATAAAACCTTGTAGTTTTTACAATTTTTCATGCAAACTAGCCACTCAAGCTATTTTTTTGTTATTTTCTCATAATACAGAATACTTCCTTAAAAATGAATGTTAATAAATAAACTTTATAAATTTGGAATAGTGATTGACGATAAAAATCACTATATTTTATTCCCCTTAAGTCTCCGACACTGGTAACCGGGAACACGTATATAACAAATATCAATCGTTCAACAGCGTTTAATAAATCTATAGGTACACAACAGATTACCTTCCAAAAAAATGACAGATTTGAAATAAGCAGTTTTTATTTACCATTCTTTATTTAACGTTGGATTTAAACCTCTTCTGGGATAACTGTAATCACAAATTTAAATTTCCTAACATGAATACTGGGCCACGGGTTTCGTCCTTAATTTTAGGCCACTAATGAGAAGAGCCAGAATTATAACTTTATGATTCAAATCTCCATTAGAACAGTAAGTGCAGAGTGCATTAGAGAGTTGGTTGCCTTAATTAGGTCGAAAGAAAATCTCACCATAGTATCAAGGAGTGCCTTAACCTTAGATTCTCCCTGCTTAGTTGCTATGCGGGAAAACGCTTAAACCAACTGAAACTTATAACAAATGCAAATATTAAATTAAACGAAGATTTTATTATTTCATAGTCTTAAAATAGATATTAACATTTTAAAAGTATTATTCATACACATAAGATATGAATAACATTTTTAGAAAACGTTAAAAAAATTGGTATTATATTGGAAAATCTAATTTCGACGTAGAAAATATGATATATTTAACACAAAAAAACATATTTCCAATGTAACTGTCATTTTCTCCTCATAAACTTAAATCATGTCAGATTTCACACTCCACATTTGTATAATTTTGGTCAAGAGACGCTGACAATTGTTTTTTCACTTACTAACATATAAATATGTTATATAAATATACATTTATAAATAAAATAGTGATTCTTTTTTTTTTTGTAGCTTCACGCTGTATCCCGCACACAGCAGGGTAGGCAGAGGGAACCTAGTGTTAAGACACTCCGTTCCCCATTTTCCGCCGAATTCGGAGGCATTGCGTGTTAAGTGGCGGAACTTAACGCCGCGCTTTTACCTCGGCACCAGAGCGAAGAAAATGGAAATATTAAATATTTCCACTCCTCGAGTGGGAATCGAACCCACCCAATAATAGTGGTTTAAAATACTTAAATTCCGTTTTCCGTTTAAATTCCGTTTAGCTACAAAAAGCCAACGGATACCACACTCAACGCTTACCGACAATCAAATGCATTCGAGAATGGGCACTTGTTAAACATAAAATTGCTAGTAGGTACAACCATATTCTTTTACGCTTCAAGCTTTTTTGCCGTAATTGTGAAAAATAAAAGAAAGTCTTTTAGCTCTAATTAGCTTTTAGATTTCGCGGAGATCTGCTCTCGAACGCTAGAGTTCCGCGCATAAATAGGACAAAGAACGGCGTCCTTCGGGTATTTTATTTCCATGGTAAGCTAAGTACGTATTTAAAACTTTATTATTTATATACTAAAACCTTTCTTGTATAATACTTGTGTAATTCGCTTTATCCCGCATAGTGACGTAGTCAAAGAGAACTTAGTGTCACGACACTCCGTCATACACTTTCTGCCCTAATTCTAGATATTGCCTTTTGTATTAGTTCCCAGAAATGAGAAATAAAAATAAACATTTCCACGAGTGAGAATCGAACCCATAGCTATAGCGTTTACACTTAGATGCTTTCCCACTGCACCACGACGTCCTCTAAAGCGTGAAGCTACTTTTCTGGTAAATTTTAGGTCATTAATAATTCTAAGTTTAGGCTAAAATTAGTAGTGATAGCTTTTTTATTTCTGTTAATATCAATCAATCATTGTCAATCAACAGAGATACCTCAATTAATAGAATTTTCGTGCTTTTTCTTGCATAGTAGTGTAGTCAAAGATAACTTAGTGATAAGGCACTCCACTTTCTGCCTAAATTCGATTCGAGATTACATTACAAGTTAAGTATAATCTTATAGACAATATAACAATTGAGTATAAATTTGATTTTTTTTCACATTTAAACATCAATTGTCCAAAAAAAAAACAATTAACAAAAAAAAATTAATCTCACCCAAAACCTTTGTACAGTCTCATCATTTTTCAAACTATAAAATTGCTTCATTCGTAACTTTCTACGCGGTCTGAGGCGTATTAAATAGTAAAGACGAGTTCTACAATATCATTGTACTCGGATACTCAGCAAATTTTAGTAAACTCGAGCGTCTGTTTAAGCTTTAAATCTTCAAGTTATTAGCCAAGTTTACCGCATTCATTATTATTAATATATAATGTTCACAGCCGGTTTCTCTTTGAATATATTTGTACCAGTATACTCTGCTGGGACTAAGAATGTTTCTTTTCATGTTGTTATTGAATGCTATGATATTGTTGTTTAAAAGATATTTATATAGCCTGGCTTGTTTCTTAATATTAAAATAATTAATTGTATGTAGTGGCCAGTCGTGGCCCAGTGGCACAAGCGTGTGACTGTAAACGACTGGTTGTGGGTTCGATTCCCACTCGAGGAGTGGAAATATTTAATATTTCCATTTTCTTCGTTAAGTTCCGCCACTTAACACGCAATGCCTCCAAATTCGGCGGAAAGTGGGGAACGGAGTGTCTTAATACTAGGTTCCCTCTGCCTACCCTGCTGTGTGCGGGGTACAGCGTGAAGCTAAAAAAAAAATTGTATTTTTATATTTGCAAAGTGTTATTCACCCACTTAGAAAAATGAAAAGCATTTTCAGTAAACGTATAACTAACTATCCCGTTACGTTTTAGTTATTATATGTTTTTTAGAAATTATTTTTAACTTATTGTAATTTCTTATTTGTTCATTGGATATTCAGAGAAATTAGGATGTTTACGAAGCTTATTCATAAATTACAATCGTACATAATTTGATTATTTCACTAGGTTTTCGGTTTCAAGTCTTGCAACGTTTTTCTACGTAGGTATTTTATACGTTATCACGAACATTTATACATTTTTGAAAATTCAACTATAATAATATAAAAATAATTATTGAAAAGCAATCTCCTTTAACAAACAATTGTTTTTAACAATAGGTAGGCAAAATTTGGAAAATTATTTCTCACAGAAATACTAACAACAAAATAATTTTTGCTACAAATTTGTAGCAAGCGTATAAGAAATACAATGTAGCTTGATAAGAATGTTAGCTTAATTGGCTACAGCGTAGCACTTGGACAATTTCCAAGAGGAGTGTCTTCGAATCCCGATACTTTAATTTTTTTATAATTATTTTTTTAAATAATTCATTGCTTTTCCGTAATTATAAAATGGTAGTACATAGCATAATATAAATATAAGTAAATAAATTGATATTTTTTAATATTTAAAATAATACATATTTAAATATCCAAAAATTATTACCTTGATACAACATTTACATTAAAAGTTTAAACGTTAAAAATGTAGGTAAATGTTTTTCCTTAATTAATTTCTCCCCTCTGATATCTGGACCTGGAACACGCAATGTTACAAATTCGCAGGGTATTTGGAGAGCAGAGTGTCGGGACACTACGTTTTCTTCGTTTTATGTGAATTGTGACTTATATGGAAAATAACCTGAAGTTATTAATTCAAATTTAGTCTAAGAATAGCTGGAACCATATTCAGTAGAAATTTTTATTTCTACATATCGTGTACCTATATGCCAGGCCCAGAGGCTAGTCATGGCGCAGGGGAACAAAGTGTGTATGCAAACTCGACCGGTTATGGGTTCGATCTCCACTCGAGAAATGAAAATATTTCCATTTTTGCGCTTTGGTATAGAGACAAATCATGATCTTAAATTTCGCCACT
Source organism: Dryas iulia moderata (assembly GCA_019049465.1). Taxonomy (NCBI): domain Eukaryota; kingdom Metazoa; phylum Arthropoda; class Insecta; order Lepidoptera; family Nymphalidae; genus Dryas; species Dryas iulia. The sequence continues at coordinate 11,784,332 of CM032418.1, read as the reverse complement.
TAACAAACAACACCTCTAAAAATCGTTGGAAAATGGAGTCGGAGTATCTTAACACTAGGTTTCCTCTGCCTACCCAGCTGTGTGCGGGATACGGCGAGAAGCTAAAAAAAGAAAAAAAATGTACCTATACTGTACGCAACAAAACTTCAAAATCTATTATAATTTTTAAGTATAATTAGTCTTATTTGTTAGGTATGTGAATTCACTTTTCTTAAACTTCTAAAATAAAATCTATAAGAATGAAATTGAAACTATAAAATGAAACTATTAGATCTTACTATATAAAATATAAATAGGAGCTCCGTAGCCCTAACTACTACTACTACTAACTACTATCCATAACAGTAACCGAATATAATAAATTTTAGATAATTTAGAATATTGCCGAAGTCTAAATGAGAGTCGTCAGTAACGGATTTTATAAAAAACTAGCTCTAGCTAGTTAGCCCGCAAGCCTCAGGGATTTTTGAAAAATTAAGTAGCCTTGCAAGTACCTTGGATTATAAACCTTTTTTATACCAAAATTTACTACAATCGGTCAACCGGTTTAGATTTTTCGTATCCTATTTAAACGCTTCAGAGGTTGATATTTGAAAAAAAATTTTTTAAAATAATGTTTGACCCTGGATTTTTAACTACTTTCATTCTGAATTTCATCCAAATCGGACCGGTAGGTTGGCCGTGAAAGCATAACAAATAAACAAATAAACCTTCACATTTATAAGATAAATTTACTAACTTATCAATTTTGTAGGTATTTCTATATATAACATTGAGACACCGACTGACTTATAAATGTCAAGGTTCATCTGTTTGTCAGTTACGATTTCACGGCTACTGCCGAAACTTTGTTACATTCCCTAAAATTCGTATACCATAATCAAAATTCTACGAATCTAAGAGATAATTCGAAGTAATTGTATAACCGATCTATAACCACTATCGAAATTGATAGAGTATAAATTGAGAGAGATGCATAGAGTACCAAGAAAACAATAACTTGATACAATTTTATCTATAAACTAATACCGAATTAGTACCCACTAAGCTATATCTTCCCACTAGTGTACAAGATTAATAAATTTCTCTACCCCGCGTGCTTATCTCCGACCGTTCATCTTGTAAGCAATAATTCCACAGAGATTATTTTTCACTCCTGGCAGCAAGTTTTAATGTCTTTTGAAATAAAATTAAGTCACACTGACTGCTTCCGCTTTACTCATTAAAATTATAAGAAGATTCTAAGCTTTGTCTGTATAAGAGTCATTTTATATTTCATGTATAGTTTATAGCTTTACACATAATAAAGCATTATTGTAATATATTGAATGTTGTTTTTTTTATTTAAATTAGGATGGTTTAGGTGTAAAATCTGCAAAATAGATGATAGGCAGGGGATATTAAATTCTTTATCAGTGTGATTTTTTTTTCAGTATTTAATATTTCTATCTCCTTCGATCTGGCATCAGAGGCAAAGCGCTGCGTTAAGTTCCGCCACTTAACACGCAATGCCTCCAAATTCGGCGGGAAGTGGGGAATGAAGTGACTTAACACTAGGTTCCCTCTGCCTACACTGCTGTGTGCGGGATACAGTGTGAAGCTAAAAAAATAAATATTTTACAGCTTCTTTTCTTGCATTGCATGAAGGACAGAAAAAAGTTTGTGTCAAGAAACTCCGTTCTCCGCTAACTTTCTGCCAGAATCCGAGATAAAATTTTGAAATATATCAATCGCACGTACATATATGTATGATTAATAGCATGCAAGACAGGTATAGGACATTGAATTTAAGTTCGATTCACGAATAAAATATATGCAAATAATATCATTTAAAAAAATAATAATATGTGTAAAATTTATTTTCTTTATAATAATAATAATTTTACAAATACAAATGATATTTATGATTAATAATTTATATTTAAGTTATCAATATTCTCATTTTTTACAATTTTAATAATGCTTATATACTTAATGTTAATTATGTTTTGCTAACAACAAGTTTATTCAACATAAATTTCCTTACTTTTAATAGTTCATAATCCTATATTCCCAGATATAATACCGAAGAACGAATCTCCCTTTCCAACAAGTCTAAGTAATCAGATGAAAAGCAGTTTGTGCTGGATTTCAGATAATAAAGAAGTTGTTCAATTAGTAGTGTCCCTTGTTCTTGCTCAATCCCGACGTGAACCAATTAATTTATAGAATTACAAAAATACTGGGCATTTATTTGAAAACGTTTTATGTAAGCTCACTAATCATATTTATGTGAATATTGGAGATCTATAATGGGTAATGGAGTGTTTTAACACTAGGTACTCTCTGACTACCCTGTTATATGAAAAAGCATGTAGTTGTCTTTATTTTTTATTTTTTTTTAAATAAGCATTGCTTTAGCAACGTGATGCGAAATTTAAAAAAATATAGGCTCATCTAAGCTTGTTTCATTAATGGGGGTAAAAGTTTTTAATAATAACCGTTGATTATTTTTATTATTAAATATAATATTAATAAACCTTTCGCCGGTTAAAAATTAAATTGCTATATTAGAAAATAACAATTTAGAAAAGCCGACGATTCGAACACTTTACAGTAGTGCGTAGTCACAGGTCTGAAGAGTCTCCTTCACGTTTAAATACATTTATTATGTACTTACTGTCAAATTCAAACGTTTAAATACAATATTTTCAGTATTCTTGTTTTTAAATGTGGGGGCCAGTCGTGGCCCACTGGCACAAGCGTGTGACTGTAAACGACTGGTTGTGGGTTCGATTCCCACTCGAGGAGTGGAAATTAATATTTCCATTTTCATCGCTCTGGTGTCGAGGCTCCGAATTTGGCGGAAAGTGACAAACGGTGTGCCTTAACACTAGGTTTCCTCTACTTACCTGTGTGCGCGATACAACTTGAAGCCAAAAATATAAACAAAGTTGCTGTAATTACGTCAGACGTTGTTCTAATGTACAAATATATCTACCTACTTAGATACAATTCAATACAAAACAAAAAGAAAAAAAAACTAACCACATTATTACTACCAACGTATCAGCCTAATTTACGGCAAAAATACAGCAATTACTTAATTATGCAATGATTTTGGTAAAAACTTTATTTTCAATGATAAGCAAATATTTGTATGTTTAACACCTCACATTCGTTCAAACACAAAGCTGCTTCCATTAGTGATATTAACTTTATTTGATTACATTTTGTCGTATTGCAATTGCACAAGAATACCTATATAAATAAAGCAAAAAAAATATTGTGAAATTAGACGATCCATTTATTATGAGGCCGTCGTGGCGTAGTGGCTATAAGAGCAATGGTTGTAGGTTCGATTTCCACTCGAAGAAAAATTTTAAATATTTCTTTCTTCGCTCCAGTGCCAAAGACAAAGCTCAGTTTGACTTTTAGCAGTCTACACGCTATCTTCGATCTCAGGTGGAAAATCAAAGTCAAAGTCAAATGATTTTATTCAAAGTAAGAAGTTACAAGCTTCATTTTTTGAACGTCAAACAATTTACCACCGGTTCACCAAAGACCTGAGAAGAACCGGCGCAAGAAACTCAGCGGGACGATTTTTAAATATTTTTTTTTAAGTCAAGCATTTACTGATATTATATAATTATATATTGACAATGATACCTTTGGAATAACCTGGAGCGGAAATGGTGAACTGACACTAGTTTTTCTCTGATTACCTTACGATGCTAGACAAAACATGAATCTCTATTTAATATATAATTTTAATGAACATTATTTTTTTAATTAAAATTAATTCCAAAACAATATCATTTAAACACAGTCTTCTCACACAATACACCTAAACCAGGCAATGTATATTATATTATATATTTAAGCCCATCTTGTATCCGTTGTGTCGTGACAGCAGGCTTTGCGACACAAATCTTGGAGGTTTTCCCCATCTTACCGGCTAGACGTTGTTACGAAGACAAACGTGAATAGGCCTAACTAAATACACGCCTAAATTTACTTGTAGCTTTAAACATTTTGTTCGTTTAACACAGATGTACGTTATATATAGTACATGTGTGTATTGTAGTGGCCAGTCGTGGCCCAGTGGCACAAGCGTGTGACTGTAAACGACTGGTTGTGGGTTCGATTCCCACTCGACGAGTGGACATATTTAATATTTCCATTTTCTTCGCTCTGGTGTCGAGGTAAAGCACGGCGTTAAGTTCCGCCACTTAACACGCAATGCCTCCGAATTCGGCGGAAAGTGGGGAACGGAGTGTCTTAACACTAGGTTCACTCTGCCTACCCTGCTGTGTGCGGGATATAGCGTGAAGCTATTTTTTTTTATGTGTGTATTATGTTAAAATTTTTGATTATAAAAAAATAATTATTCTACTAGTTTGGGAATACTGTTGCCATTTAATATAAAACACAAGAAATTTATATATACATAATTTTTTAAACAAATGTCTTACACAATTTGATTTGTAAAACATAATAATTACACAAATATATACATAATATATGTATATATTTGTGTAATTATTATAGTATTATAAATGTTAGATAATAATAGTACTTAAAAATAATAACTAGGTTAAAGACAGTCGCATTACAATTATAATATTATTATTGTTACAGAAGTCAGTCGTGGCTTGTGGGCACAGAGTGTGACGAAACTGATTGTGGATTCAACTCCTACTCGAGGAATTGAAATATTTAACATTTTCTTTTCTTCCCTCTGCCGTCGATTCAAAACACGGCGTTGAGTTCCGCTACTTAACGCATAATGTCTCCAGAAATCCTGCTGTGAGCGGGATACAGTGTGAAGAGAAAAAAAATATGTAATATTTTTTTTAAATTAAGTAGCAAAGTTGTCATTTTCATATCTATACCATAGAAACTTTTTTTTATTCGCAAGGCAGAGCGAATGTATATGTTTTGCTACTTAATTTAAAAAAGTTATGTAATATTTTTTTCTCTTCACACTGTATCCCGCTCACAGCAGGAACGGAATTCCGTTCTCTACTTTCCGCCCGAATTAGATAAATTGCGTGCCGAATGGTGGACCTCAGCCCGATGCAAATGAAAATTAAAATAATTAAAAAGATATTTAGAAAACATATAAAAATTTGAACGCAGCGGGATTCGAACCCGCGCCTCCTAAATACCATATGTAAAAATGTTTAAAAGTGGAAAATGAAAATAATTTAATTAAAGTCATACTTTAAAAATGTTTAAAAGTATTTAATAAATAGCATTCTCTTATACCAAACGACTGTTCATAGAATAATCTTTGGGTAGCAGAAATTTGTAATAAAAAACAAAATTAAAAATTTTGAAAAAACCCACGACGGTTTAATTGTAATTGTAAAAGGATAAAATAACTATAAATCCCCCGCCTAAAAGAATATATGTAACGAGATGATGGGGACGGCTTCGTCGGGGGCTGTCATTACTTTAAGTTTGCACAAACCTTCTCATAGGTTTTCTTGCTGTTAAAACAGTTTTGGCAAAAAAATTAAATATTAAAATGAATTTACAGTTTTAATAACTGGTATTTTAAAGACTTTAAAACGAAATCTATACTGATAGCTACTATATTTAAAATAGAGGTTGCAACTGGCAGCCCCCGACGAAGTCGTCCCCATCATCTCGTTACATATATTCTTTTAGGCGGGGGATTTATAGTTATTTTATCCTTTTACAATTACAATTAAACCGTCGTGGGTTTTTTCAAAATTTTTAATTTTGTTTTTTATTTTAAACTTTTTAAAGTGAATAGATACACATTATATATTATTACATAATATTGAAATACTTTATATTAATCTTCATGCAAATCCAAAAGAAATTATAAACCCAATGCTTTCTGGTTATCAAATGCTTATTGCAGCGCCTGGCAGATTGTCACCGTAACATTTCCACGTAACTTAAATCTAACCAAATCAGTGAAAATCACAAAACCCACTAGTAGTTTTGATTTTGAACAAACTAATTTATACTGGAGCGCCCCGCGGTAGTTCGTAGTAGATATGGCATATAAAAACACGCAGCAATTAAACCAGAACCTATCACAGAAAACCGCATCTAAATAGGTTTCACACAAAAAATAAAAGCAAATGCTTACTGCTGCGCCCCCTGGTGAGGTGTCACCATGACACATACACGAGAACACGCGCTAATTAAGCCTGATCCTATCTTTGATAACTGCATCCAAATCGGACTTGTAGTTTTAGCTTTGCATAATTAAATGTTTAATGCAGCGCCCCCTGGTGTGTTCTTGACGTAAAAAAAACCTAAAAACTTACACCAAGTAAAGGTAACTCTAATACTAAAAACTCTGCCTAATCGGACTAGTAGTTGTGGTTTTGCATTAAATATTACAAACAAACGTTTACTACAGCGCCCCCTGGTGAGTTAACACGATAAAACATATCCAAGAACATGCACTAATTACACTTGAGCTTATTATTGAAACTGCATCCAAATCAAATTCGTCATTTTATCTTTGCACAAACAATATTTTACTGCAGCGCCCCCTGGTGACTTGTCACCGTAATATAAATTTAAAAACATGCTTTAAGTAAAGCGGAATCTAATACTGAAAACTCTTGACAATCGTACTAGTCGTTTTGGTTTTACACAAAAAAATAGAAGCAGCTACATACTGCAGCGCCCCCTAGAGAGTTGACACATACATGAAAATATGCACTAAGTAAACATACATGACACATATATAAAAATATGCACTAAGTAAACTTGAATCTATCATTGAAAACTGAATTCAAATAGGACTCGTAGTTTTAGTTTTACACAAACAAATGTAATTACTACAGCGCCCCCTGGTGAGTGGTCACCGTAACGCATATATGAAAAGAAGCACCAATTAAACCTGAATTTATCGTTGAAAATTTCATCTAAATCAGACTAGTAGTTTTTGCTCTGCATAAACAAATGTTTACTGCAGCGCCCCCTGGTGAATTTTCATCGTAACAAAAAAATAAAAATCTTAAAATATGCATCAAGCAAAGCTGAATCTAATTCTGAAAACTCTAGCCAATCGGATTAGTAATTTCGGTTTTAGACAAATAAATACAAGAAAAATTTTGGTTTTACACAAAAAAACTCAAACTAATGCTTACTACAGCGCCCCCTGATGAGTGGTCACCATATCGCATATATGAAAAGATGCACCAATTAAGCCTGAACCTATCTTTGAAAGTTTCATCTAAATTGAACCAGTAGTTTTTGCTCTGCATAAACAAATGTTTAGTGCAGCGCCCCCTGGTGAATTTTCCCCGTAACAAAAAAAGAAAAATCTTAAAATATGCACCAAGCAAAGCTGAATCTTTTTCTGAAAATTCTTTTCAATCGGATCAGTAGTTTCGGTTTTAGACAAATAAATACAAAAAAAGTACAAACAAACGCTTACCGCAGCGCCCCCTGGTGGTTTGACACGATAAAACATATCTAAGAACATTCACCAATTAAACCTGAATCTATCACTGAAAATCGTATCGAAATCAGACTATTATTTTTTGAGATAATTGTAAACATTCGTTTTCACGTAAAATGCTTACTGCAGCGCCCCCTGGTGAGTTAAGGCAATAAGACATATCTAAGAACATACGCCAATTGAACCTTAACCTATCATAGAAAACCGTATCAAAATCGGACTTATAGTTTTGGAAATAATTGACATAGTAATTTGCACAAACACACAAACAAACAAACAAACAAACAAACAAACAAACAAACAACCTCTCACCCCAAACACATATACAGTCGCCGTTCCGTCGCGGGTAAAAACGAAATGACTCATAACAAAACATAATCCGCTAATGTTTTTCTATAAATACAACAGAGAACGCCAAATAAACGTACATTACCAGCAGAATATATTACGAAACATAAAAATAAAAGATAATAAAAGTATATTTCTACTTGAAAAGCTGTAAAACGAATATTTTGTACTCTAATAGACAATTTTGCCTCAGAATAATATGTTGCAGTACTTTTAGCGGTACGCTGTGCTTGTTACCGTAGTATGTACTTTCGTGGCCACTTGCTCGCTCTTAGGACCTCCAGAAAAAAATACTAAGCGCGCAGACGAATTTATGTAAAGTTAGAAGTCGTAAAGTAATGAAAAATGTTTTCTAAGTTAAATGTGATACGTGAAAAAGCTTTTATATGCTTAAATATATTACTAGCTATGTATATATAAGTTTTAAAATATATGTTTAATATACAAAAATTTAATATGGTAGGTAACGTATTCGAATCCCGTTCGTGTAAAATTTTAAGCATAACTTTACAATAAGAATATTCAGGATATTTTAGTTGCTTCAATTTGGTTCGACTATGTGGTATTGAAATTTTAAAATTGAACTAGCTATTTGGGCATTTTACGGTAGTCAAAGGGAACTTAGTGTCAAGTCACTCTTTCTCCACTTGCCAAATTCATGACACTACGTCACACAACTGTGCCGCATCTACATACCGCAATATGTCTTGTGAACGAGGGTGGGATAATGAAAATAATTAATTTATAACCACTCTGAAAGGGAATCAAAGCCACAACTAATTGTGAGTACAGAAGGATGTGGTCCTTGCGCCACGATACCCACTAAATTGTACTATTTAAAGTTTGTTTTATTAAAGAAAGCGAAAATAGGAATGTATCACATTAGCTAGCCACCATGTTAGCCTTCCTCCAATGTATAATAAATTATACTTTTCTTATAAATTATTATACATGTTATTAATTTATTCTATTTTATCACTTAAAAGCACACAAAATTTACAATAAATATAATATAAACATAAAACTGCCTTTTCATTTGCCGCATCATAAACATATACATACGTACATACATACATACAATACATAATATGTATTTTACACACAAATGCAACGTTCTATCTCCCAGACGACTTGCTATATTGTGACAGGAGGCTTTGCGGCAAAAATCTCGCAGTTTTCTTCGTCTTACCAACTAGACGTTGTTACTAAGGCAAATACGAGCAATCCTCGCTGAGTACACACGCTTTATCTCAATTTACCTAAAAATATTGTTTAGCTTGCTTGTAACGTTTTGTGGTATATCGATTTCTGGTCTCTTGTTGGTATTTAGTGGTGGTTTATTTTGATATGTGTTTAGTTATTTTTACATTTTTAATATCTTATGCGTCGATTTTTTGCTAGTTTTTATATGACTTAAGGAACAGTAACCGCAGTGGTTGTGGCTTCGATTTGTACTCGTGGTAATGATTGTACATGATTTTACGATTTCGGGCGGAATGTAAAGTGTCTTGACATTAGACTCTCTTTGATTACCCTGCTATGGTAAAATGCATTTTTTTGTATATGTTTGTATATGTAACAATTTATGTGCGTTTATTCGGGTAGAATCTTGTAAATACATTTTGAAATATATTATATAATAACCGGGGCCAGTCGTGGCGCAGTGGCACAAAGTGCGACTGTGAAGCGACTGCTTGTGGGGTCGATTCCAACACGAGGGGTGGAAATATTTAATATTTCCGTTTTCTTCGCTCTGGTCTGGCCGAGGCAAAGCGCCGCGTCAAGTTCCGCCACTTATAACGGAGTGTCTGCGAATTCGCGGGAGATGGGAAACGGAGTGTCTTAACACTAGGTTCCTTATACTTATCGAGTAAAATTTATTTTCAATTATTATTATACATTCAAAATGAATAAAATTATTATATCACATTTAGAATCATATGAAACTACCAACATTATTTTAACTGTTTGAGTTCTAGATATGAAGCCAGAATATATTGAAATTTATGAGAGGCTTCGCAGCGAACGTATGAATGCTGGCTTGGCTCTCGACATGTTATAAGATGCAACGAACAATCGTATAGGATTAATGTAACGTAAAGAACAAGCTACTTAGAATTTAACGTTAAGAGTAGGTGCGGGTAACCTCAAATATATTACATACTAGCGGTCCGCTATAAAGTAGCCTATGTCAAACCTTGGATTATCAACTATATTTAAACCAAAAATCATTACAATCGGTCAAGCGGTGTAAATTTTTCATATAAACTTTCAACCCCTATTTCAACCATTTGAGGATGATTTTGAGGATGAAAAACCAAGTAGCCTATTTTAGACTCAGTAATTTTTACTACTTTCATTTTAAATTTCATCCAAATCGGACTAGTAGATTACCGTGAAAGCGTGACAGACAAACAGACAGACATTTACATTTATAATATAAGTATAGATTAATAACGTGAAAGTGGAGAACAGAGTATTTTAACGCCAGATACTCACTAATTATCATTAAATGGGGGAAAACGCATAAATTTATACATTAAGTCGATTTAATTACTGCATATTTTAGCTTGATAAGTTGTAACGTTGTACCAAATATTATCCAATTTTATTTACTTACCAAATGACTTAGACATCGAACTTTAATAAAAAATACGCTTTGAAGATAAATATTTTTAGATAACTTGAAAGCAATGTTTTGATAGTCAATATATATTAGAGTGATATAAAAATAGAAAATGAATTACATTGAATTTAGTTTTTACAGATTGACGACATTCCATTCTCCACTTTCCGCCGGAAATATACATGCTGTGTGGGGCGTAACTTAATATTGGAATTCAATTTCCTTAACAGAGTAGATAAACGAAAATTGTCTAAATATTTTCGAAATGATTACATTTAAGTGGAGATAGAATCCACGAAAATCAGTTAATGCTTGCGGTCAAACGCTGCCCCGCTGCGCCATTATTTTAGTGTATGTACATCTGTGTGACAGTTTTTAAGTAATGTACCTAACTATTATAATTTTTTTGTAAATAAAACTAATTTAATGTTCTTTTCATGATCTAAAATAACTTCAATACTCGTATTTTCATTTGACTTTTGTAAGCTTCACGCTGTATCTCCCACACCGCAGGGTAGGCAGAGGGAACCTAGTATTAAGACACTCCGGTCCCCACGCACCGCCAAATTCGGAGGCGTTGCGTGTTAAGTGGCGGAACTTAACGCCGCGCTTTGCCTCGACACCAGAGCGAAGAAAATTAAAATATTAAATACTTCGACTCCTTAAGTGGAAATCGAATCGACAAACAGTCGCGGTTACCGTCACACTTTGTGCTCATAAGCACAACTGGTCCCTGTCATTTTATTATAAAGTTTATTTATTACAAAAGTAAACAACTTACGCGATTATTAAATTTGGGCGCACACCGAGTTATAACGTATTTTGGGCTAAGTACAATCATAATAGAGTATTAAATGTGAAATTGCCTGAAGGAGTCGTTGTATTCTATATATTTGAAATTTCTATACCTAGGAAAGAACAATTTCACGGGTCTTAAGCTAAGATGATAAGATTTAGCTAGTGTTCAGACAACGACCTACATTCTATTAGATACTGTAAGATTACACTACAGCTACTTATACAGCAAAACAAAATGTCGTTATTTTCTTGTGTATTATATATATTGTATGTTGTTAGCTTTTCCTGCTTGGTTCTTTTTTTTAGCTTCACGCTTTATCCTGCACACAGCGGGGTAGGCAGAGGGAACCTCCTTTCCGACAAAATCGGAGACATTGCGTGTTAAGTGGGCGAACTTAACGCCGCTCTTCGCCTCTGATACCAGAGTGAAGGAAATGGAAATAATTAATATTTCCACTCCTTGGGTGGCAATTGAATCCACAAACAATCGTTTATTGTCACAAGTTCGTGACACTGCGCCACGTCTGTCCCCTGCTTAGTAGAGTAGCCAAATAGAGGATAATGTCGAGACACTCTGTTTTCCACTTTCCGCACGAATTTGACACCTTATCTTTTAAGTGGCGGAACTTAATACCGCATTTTGTCTTCTCAAATTAGAGAAATGAAAATAATAAAATTATGATCACTTCTAATTTGAGGCCAGACGTGGCGCAGGTGTTACTGTAAACATGACTGGTTGTATGTTTGATTCCCACTCGAAATATTTAATATTTCTATTATCTTCGCTGTAGTGTTGAGGCAAGCGTGTGCGGGATACAGTCTGAAGCTACAAAAAAAATATCATTCCTCCGAGTGAGAATCGAACGCAAAAACAATCGTGATTACAATCATTCATGATAGCTTCCAAAAATAATATTGTATTATTTATACTAACGAATTCAATTTACGGAAATGCTGCATACTTCATGGCACGTGCAAGTTGTGGGCTTACATCCCGAGGAAATAGTTCTACGAATAAAATAATTTTCTTCATTCGATAAGGGAAGATGTAGTTAATATTGTAGAAAAGCTTTATACTTCTAAGAAATACTTACTTCCATACAAAATAATGATGTATATTTTCAACTTAAAAATAAAAATTAAATAAGAAACTCAATAATAAGCCATAAGCCAATTGAAGTAAATTACAATGCCAATTCTCTGATCGGTAGTTGACAGCTTTCATGTAGGCAGGGATCAGTCAGCAGTCTTATGTTTTAACAATTTCCTTTCTATAAATATGAATTTAAAAGTATTCAAGATTGTATATAAATTCTTAGTAGTTTAAATACATACATACGTCAAATATTATTTTTAAGGCTTTCTGGTAACAGGTAGATTTTTTCGTAGCTTTATATTTTTTCCCGGGATGGAGTGTCTTGACACTAGAAGACCAGGTGTCAATAAATGTTGTCTTCCACTTTCAGCCCGAAATCGAGATATTGCATGTTGAGTAGCGGAACTCAATGTCGCACTTTATCTCAGGTACCAAAGCAATTGCGCTATAGTCAGACGCTGTCCAACTGTGCCACAATATCTCTATATAATTTGTTATATAATAGGTATATAACAGGTTGATAATTTGACTTTAATAGTAAAACCATTTATCGCTAGCATTTAGTACTCACACTGTGTAGCCTTTCCAATAGTAGGTACTACTGGGAAATTCCCATTAGTACCTACGTTACCAATATTCTTACTAGGAATTTTGATCTGAATAGCCGTTAATAAAATCAGTGAAACAAATACTTAATTACCTAACCATTTTATTGATCTGATAGATGATTGCTATGTTATACAGTAATACCCCGCTTTACGCGACCCCGTTATACGCGGTTTCAATATAACGCGGATGCAAATTTCGCGCTCAAATGCATCGAATTACGCGAAAAAGTGTGTATAAATATAATGTAGTCATCAACTTCTCTATGCACTTTCAAAAAGGTATTCAGGTTTGGACATATTGCAGAGTATAGACAATAATGATGACCGTGTCTTGACCATCTGTTAAACAATTAAAAACAGTGTTGGGTGTTATGTACGTATTTTACAAGAACGTGAACAAAACGTTACCCAAAAGACAATAGATGTATTTTTACGTAAAAAAATAAGAGTAAATATTGCACAAAGTGTTTTTAGAATTAAAGTGATTGATTAAAATGATTTGTATTTTTTTGTAATAATTTTTGACTATGTTTAATCATAAACCTCGTGATACGCGAAATTCAGTTAACGCAATTTTTTTTGGAACGTATCCCTCGCGTAAAGCGGGGTATTACTGTATACTAATATAGTCGGTAGTATGTAATTTAGTAAACCTTACAAAAATAACTTTATACTCAGAAGTCTGTGGAAAACTTTTACTAACTACTACTACTATTGATAACATTAAAACTGACTGGTATCATAAAAAAATATATGTTTAGAGAGCGTATAAAAATTTGGAGGTAGCGGACTAGGACTTAGAAGCCGTCCATGCCCTGCAACCGCGTGCGCCATGCGTTCTACTACAAACAGTGTCGAAATTCTTATATGCTATTATTACAACTTATTTGTTTGTTATAACTTCTTGTTAGCTAGTTCTCTCTATAGAGAGATTTCTTTAAATTTCTGCTTACCAACGATTATTTTACGAACAATGGATTGAATTTCCTAAGTGTGTGAATAGCACTTTAAAATGTTAAAATATTTACTGGTAACAGTATGGCAATGGACTAGATTTCAAAATTACATATTGATATTAGTATCCATGAATTGAAAATATAAAATATTCCCACTCCTCGAGTGAGAATCGAACCCACAACCAGTCGTTTACAGTCACACGTTCGTGCCACTGCGCCACGACTGGCCCCAATATAAACGATTTTAATAAGCGTTCATTCCAGCGCGAATCGCTTTAAAATGAAAAGACATTATATGGATATATTATTTTGAAGCAAAATTTCATAAGATTGAGAGGGGAAAGATCGTCTTTGAGTTTGTTGGCACACACGAGTCGCGAATGAAGAAAAATGTTCCGGCTTAAGCCTTCCACTCGGCGGTTGTAAATAGAGATTTATTAAAACAGGATGCCGAAAACACGCTGCGCCTTATTGTTACATTTACATGCCCCCAGTTATTACGAGGCGGTTTCATTATTTTAAGGTAGTTAACGTCAAGGTTTTTGTTTATGCTTATTTTATTTATATATAAAGAAAATGTATTATTGCATTATTTTTACGTTTTGGCATTCTTATGGAACAGTTGAATGAATGACTTCAAGTAAAGTTTTGCAGTAGCCAGTTCTTACCAGTTTATAAAAGAGCGCATCGAAATCTGATTAGAAATAAAAAGTGAATATAATAGCTTCACGCTATTTCCCGCACACAGCAGGGTAGGCAGAGGGAACCTAGTGTTAAGACACTCCGTTCCCCACTTTCCGCCGAATTCGGAGGCTTGCGTGTTAAGTGGCGGAACTTAACGCCGCGCTTTACCTCGACACCAGAGCGAAGAAAATGGAAATATAATTTCCACTCCGAGTGGGAATCGAACCCACAACCAGTCGTTTACAGTCACACTCTTGTGCCACTGGGCCACGACTGGCCACTATTTACGATTTTGTCAAATCATATATTTTAAAGAACCATATGAATACCAATGTTTACATGAAAATAAATTCTATAGTCCATTTTCCTATAACAGATTTGGCTAAATACTAATTATTTTGAAACAAATAAGGGAAAATATATAATAGTTTTTTAAAAGTGAATGATTTTTCATAATCGGTGCTGTAGTTTCTGAGAATACCTACTTCCTACATACAAAATAACAAACGCTACCTTTTTAAATATTATTGTAGATATGTTCTTTTGGTTGTTTAGGAATAATTTATGCTATAATAGCTATTGGATTATTAGGATTTATTGTACGACTTATTTCAATTTTAAAATGAAAGTGACAGGCAATATGTACATATTTTAATTATTAATCATTTTTCAGGCCAGTCGTGGCCCAGTGGCACAAGAGTGTGACTGTAAACGACTGGTTGTGGGTTCGATTCCCACTCGAGGAGTGGAAATTATATTTCCATTTTCTTCGCTCTGGTGTCGAGGTAAAGCGCGGCGTTAAGTTCCGCCACTTAACACGCAAAGCCTCCGAAATCGGCGGAAAGTGGGGAACGGAGTGTCTTAACACTAGGTTCCCTTTGCCTACCCTGCTGTGTGCGGGATATAGCGTGAAGCTATTTTAATTTTTTTTTTTTTTTTAGTTCTGACAGTTTTTAAAAACCTTAAGGTAACTTATAGTTTGTGAAGTAAAATCACGAGTTCACATTCATTCGCAGTAGCACTTGAAAGTTATTGTTAACATCTTATTTTCTAAAAGAACTAATGTTCTTTGTTTCAAGCTTTCTTTCAATGCTGTTTCGATTCTTATAAAGCGATGCTTTCCAGTGGTTGTAAAATATAAAAGGCCGTTCAGTAAGATGCAGGAAAAATAACTTATAGTCCTGTAATAAGCCCAGCAATCCCTACTTATATTGTAAATGCGAATGTCTGTCTGTTTATCTGTCACTCTCTCACGGCTAGTTTAACGGTCCGATTTTAATGAAATTCGGAATGAATAAAGTTTAAGATCCAGAGTAAAACATTTATTCCCATACATTTTTTCCCAAATTCAATCCGTAAAGGGTTCAAACAGGTGATAAAATTTTGTATGAAAAATCTAATTATCTTTCCCACGAGTGGGAATCAAATCCGCAACTATGGCGTTTACTGTCAGAACCCTTCCCACTGTGCCATGTCCTCAATTTATTCCAATTGACGAAATAAATACCTGTTTTGATGTAATTCCAATTTATCTTAATACAATATTGATCAAAGATGGCGGCTGATGTTTTACATAAATTATTAGTATAACAATATCTTTTTTTTATCTTCACGCTATATCCCGCACACAGCAGGTAGGAAGAGGGAACCTAGTGTTAAGACACTCCGTTCCCCACTTTCCGCCAAATTCCGAGGCATTGCGTGTTAAGTGGCGGAACTTAACGCCGCGCTTTACCTCTACCTGTCTGCTGTGTGCGGGATTGCACCGTGAAGCTATAAAAAATATATTTAGTAAGGAACTTACCAACTTTATTTGAGATACTTAAGTTCTGAGTTGCAATTACGTCACGTTCACGCTGGTTGGCAGGTGGCAGATAGTGAGAGAGAGAGAAACATTGCGTATTAAGTAACAGAATTAAACGCCGCGTTTCGCCATCTTAGGTACCAGAAAAACGAAAATAGGTAATATATACTCGTTCATCCGACTGGGAACTGAACCCATAATGATCAAACTAGAACAATTACGCTCTCAATTCCTGTCCCCTTGAAATATCTAATATTTTGTATTACATATAAATTTTAATGATTTTAAAATATGTCAATATTTTCTATTTACATTTTTTTAAGCGCGTCTATTTCATGACGCTACTGTCTACATTTTTGTTGTTAATTTTCATAATGTACAGACACCCAGCAAATTATAAAGGTTATAAAGGTCGTTATGTTTAACTAAGTAGTTTATATTTATTACTATACATAAAATTAAATACTTCAACTCATATTGTTGTATTTACTATATAAATAAAAAAATAAAATAAATTAATTTAAATTATTTACTATTTTTTCACTATCCAGTTTTTTGTCTTCAGAGACAATTTTAAATGTGAAAATAATAACATAGAGTACTAACAATGATCTATACTAATTTTACAAACGCGACAGCCTGTCTATCTGTCTGTGACGCTTTCACAGCTAATCTACTCGCGTGATTTGGATGAAATTCGGAATGAAAATAATTAAAGATTCAGACATAGGCTATCGGTTACATATACCTGTAGGCATACGTCAGTCGTGGCGTAGTGGCACAAGCGTGAGCTTGTGGGTTCCATTTCTACTCGGGGAGTGGAAATATTTAAGTTTTCCATTTTCTTCGCTCTGGTGTCGAGGCAAAGCGCAGCGTTAAGTTCAGCCATTTAACATGCAAAGCCTCCGAATTCGGCGGAAAGTGGGGAACGGAATGTCTTAACACTAGGCTCCCTCTGCCTACCCTGTTGCGTGTGGGATACAGCGTGAAGCTAATACAATAATAATACACCTACATGTTTTTTAAAAATCACCCCCTAAAGGATTGAAACCCGGGACGAAAGCGGTGAAGCTGCGAGTTAGTCGCTAGTTAAAATATAATATGACATGTATAAAAACTTTATAAGTATTTATTTAATCTGGTCTAATTAACAAATAAAAAATAAAAAAAATATAAATCTCCTTGTTAGAAATTGTAAATACACCTCAGAACCATCACATATAGCGACAGATATTTTCCAACACTTCGTTGTACTTACAAAAATAATTATATTTTCAGTTTTCCAAAAAAAAAAAATTAAGATAAGACCCTTACTTGTTTCGGTACAAATTAAAAAAGGCAGAACTTAATTTTATGTAAATTGTATGAAGCCTCTCAAGGGTCGACGACACGCAGGTATCTTTGCCAGTATTTAAAAGAACTGAGGCAGAATAAAATGTGTAAACATTGACATTTATTTTACCCTCACGAAGCCATAGATTCTAATTATAATTGAACAGCACCTCCATTATTGCTTTAAAAATTTTAAACTACAAAATTTTGGTGGTAAATTGTTTTTTTATATATTCAAAGGTGAACGGAGTTTCCTTTTATCAGTACAAGTTCATTATTGTGTGATTTTTAGAATATCAATTCTATTAATTGGGGCCAGTCGTGGCGGAGAGGCACAAAGCGTGACTGCAAAGCGACCGGTTGTGGATTCGATTCCCACTCGAGGAGTGGAAATATTTAATATTTCCATTTTCTTCGCTCTGGTGTTGAGGCAAAGCGTGGCGTTAAGTTCCGCCATTTAACATGCAAAGAATCCGAATTCGGCGGAAAGTGGGCAACGGAATGTCTTAACACTAGGTTCCCTCTGCCTACCCTTCTGTGTGCGGGATACAGCGTGAAGCTAAAAAAAAATCTTTTACTATGACGCGATAACGTGGCGATGACGTGGGGTTGTATTCTACCACTGAATACACAATGTCTCGATATAGGACAGAAAATGAAGGACGGTGTGTCTTGACTTGAGATTCACCTGTGTGTGACTACCCCGTAGTGCGGTAAAAGCTATAAATAGGTATCCTGTAAATATATGGTCGTCCTACATATGGTATAGTTTAGTATAGTTTTGCTTTTTGTTTGCACTCATCCACCTACACAGATTGACTGGAAGAGATGTTTTCTAGAGATCAATTTCTGCATTACATTTTCTTTATATTTTTTTCAAATGCAATAAAGATAGTAAGTAATACAGATAGTAAGTGTTACTCTAACAATCAATGCATCATCGCTTTAGACGTTTCGATATATGTATATCGGAGTCACTATATAGTAAGGGAGTAACTAATAGCACTTACTTTTTTACCACTTTAGCTTTTCTCGCATAATAGAGAGAGAAATTAGTTACAGAACTTAGTATCAAGACACTCTCCACTTATCGGTCGAATCTGGGTTATTGCGTATGGAATACGGAACTCAACGTCGCGCGTAAGATAGTCTTACTAAAACGGAGAAACGGATAATTTGACGCCATTAATAAGCATCATTTACTGCTGGTAAATTTTTATGTCAAAAATATAACAAATAAATAAATAATTCTTTGAATTTAGTCGTGTTTATAATAAATCAAAAGTGAAGAAAATGAAAACGATTGATTTTACGATCATATTCTATTTACACTTCAACATAGTTTAGATTTTTCATTTTATAAGATGAGCTATGCTGTGTAAATTCCATTTCCAAATTCGGATATTCAAAAATTCTATTTGGAGAAATGGTTAGGTTTAGATTTTTTTTTAAACCTCTACTCTGTTGATATGACAAAGTGGAGTGTTGAGTTCCACCACAAAACACGCAAAGTCAACGCAAAAAGATTAGACTGCTATACAAAGAAAAAAAGAAGTTGAATATTCCATTTTGAAACGCCGGAAATAAGAAAATGATAGGACAAATAAAACTAAATATACATGTAATCTAACTATAACTGATAATAAATAATATAAAGTTAAAAAAAAATAAATTAAATTAAATAGCTTCACGCTATATCCCGCACACAGCAGGGTAGACGAGGGAACCTAGTGTTAAGACACTCCGTTCCCCACTTTCCGCCGAATTCGGAGGCTTGCGTGTTAAGTGGCGGAACTTAACGCCGCGCTTTACCTCGACACCAGAGCGAAGAAAATGGAAATATAATTTCCACTCCTCGAGTGGGAATCGAACCCACAACCAGTCGTTTACAGTCACACTCTTGTGCCACTGGGCCACGACTGGCCACAATAATATAAAGTGTTACTAATATACTAACACTTTACTATGGATACAAATCTAAAAAACAATTGCTGGATTGACAGTGACAGTTATGAATGCTGTACGATTTTCCCTTAGTCTTTTTACCAGAGCAGAACAATGAAAATAATTTTATATATTTTTTTTCTCAGAGTTGGAATCGAACCCACAACCATTCGCATTTACAGTCAAACCCTGCACCAAAGACTCGATTAATTAATTTTCTTATTCATAAATGACAGCGAAAGATATATGATTTATTGACAATAGTTAGAAATTTAACTGTGAAGTCCAATTATCCAGACTGAGATTGGACCAAAACAAACGACAATCGGCAGTATCGTGTGGACCGACCCTCAAAATTTTGCTTTGAAGTAGACATCCTTATTATACACTAGCGGAAATAATTAGGATTTTTGAAAAAAGTATATATCTTCTTCTTTAAATTAATTTTAAAAATCATAAAAAAAGGACTTTTTTGGCTTTTGGGAAAATCAAGCGCTAAGTTGAATATATCAAGAAAACTGGTAATGTTGACTGTGCATTGTACAGTTCAATATATTCACAAAAACCCCACAAAGTTTCGATTAAATCCATCAAGCTGTTTTTTTTTGTTTCATTCGATCAAATTTTTGAAGAAAATTAAAGGATCGCGATCGCGAAAAATCACCTTTAGCGAAATTATAAACGTGATGATTTTTCTGACGTTTCCTTCCTTTTTTAATAGTGTTTTTATTTTACACTATAAATTGAAACACTCTTATCATTTCGTTTTTTAGTTTCATTAGGTAATTTTTCATCATGAAATCGATATATGTATATCGAAGTGTGCGTTCGATATATATACATATATCGATTTTTTAACAACAGCAATTTGAAGCTAGATAAACAAGTTATTTGATCCATATAGTGATTAATTTGAAAAAAAAAATGTTTTAACTTTTTTGAGCAAAAAAATGAACTGAAAAAAATTCAATTTTTTTCTCTCTCGGTATTCATCAGGATATAGCGGAACACGTCGCTTGAAAATATTTTTCATCTTAAGATCTCAAAACTAGAAACTTTACGATTTAAAATACTTGTGTTTTTATTTCAATGCGACCATTTTTGAGGAAAATGCAGCCATTTAAAAAACATCAAAAAAATTGAAATCTTTTTTTTTTTTAGCTTCACGTTGTATCCCGCACACAGCAGGGTAGGCAGAGGGAACCTAGTGTTAAGACACTCCGTTCCCCACTTTCCGCCGAATCTTTGGAGGCATTGCGTGTTTAGTGGCGGAACTTAACGCCGCGCTTTACCCCGACACCAGAGCGAAGAAAATGGAAATATAATTTCCACTCCTCGAGTGGGAATCGAACCCACAACCAGTCGTTTACAGTCACACGCTTGTGCCACTGGGCCACGACTGGCCACTAATTTATTTCCGCTAGTATATATAAATTAAATGATTATTAAATTGCTTTTGTAAATACAATATACAGTACATAGCACAAAAGAGGGTATTTTATAAACGTTTTATCTGTTAAACGAAATGACATAATGGAAATCAGTAAATTAATGTGGTTTATACAAAACAAGAATGTTATTGTAATAGTTCTTTTTTATTTCACCTTCTGGCTTTTTTCTACATCGGAAAGTAAGCACAGAAAAAATAGAGTTAAGACATTCTATTCTCTACTTTCCACCCGACTCCAGTTAGTGACAAAAACCATATCGGCACTTTGCCGGCTTAGATCCAAAGCGTGGAAATGAAAAAATGAAATACATAACCATTCCCCCGAGTGGGAATCAAACCCACATCCATCCCGTACAGTACAGTACAGTCTCTATCACACTGCGCCGCGATGGTCTCAATAATAATTCAATATGAATATTAATCAAGAGAAATTAACTATAAACTTTTAGTAGGCGGGCATAGCAACTTTAGAAATATTTTACAACTAATAACCGACGAAGTAAGGCTGTAGACTCAAAGTTATTTTACGGCACATCGTTTTCAATGAAAAGTTTTACTTTTTTTAATTTCTTGTGAACGATTAGTAGCTACCTAGTTAATACTTAAAGATCTTAATTTACATAGATTTTGACATAATTTTTTTTTATGACTATACACTGTGGAAAGTAGTATCCAGATAAGAATATATGCATGCATCGTATGTATGCATAAAATAACCTGCTTATGGTATCACTGTTTCATGTAAGGCGATACTGATCAATTTAAATATTTTCAATCCGCATTACCTCGCTTACCGTTAGGTAAGATGTTACTGAAATTAGAAAATAAAATATATTATATAGTACATGAACATTTAAGTTATAGCTAAGGTATTATTCGAGCTCTTTCTGTGTAACCAGCCATTTTTGGTTTTGGTTGATATCAGTATAGCAGTAGTAGATACTTTATTCGGTATTTGTTATATGTTACACAAGAAAAAAATACTACTTTTACCTAAAATTGATTTTTTTACAGTCGTTCGGTGCACTGACACTGAATGACTGTAAACACAGGTTGTGGGTTCGATTTTCAATTGGGGGAATATTATATTTAAATAAAAATAATCGCTCCTCCTGG
The DNA here is from genome assembly GCA_019049465.1 of Dryas iulia moderata. NCBI lineage: Eukaryota > Metazoa > Arthropoda > Insecta > Lepidoptera > Nymphalidae > Dryas > Dryas iulia. Next base: position 11,762,132 of record CM032418.1, on the reverse strand, counting down.
TACAATAACAAGGAGCGGCGTTAAGTTTCGCCTCTTAACACGCAATGTATCGATTTCGGGCGGAAAAGGATAAAAATTTAGACATCTATCAATCTATGCGAAGACAAAACATATTCCAGTAATATGCAATAGAATTTATCAACATAAGGAGTTGTAGCAATAGTACATTTTATGTAAAGTTGGCAGAAAAGCATTTCAACATATATTCTTCTAAAACAAACACTTGGGACGTTTTTCTCGTCCATCTTTATGGAATAGTTTGGTAAAACTCACGGATATATTCAGGTTATCGTCCCGGGAATACCCGGGATATGTTAATTTACAACCAATGTAAATAGACCCAGTAATTTATGTCGCTAAAACACTCTCCGGAATTCCTAGGGATGCCGAAGTGTCGATATGCTGGCTATAACATCAGTATGTTTACTTCAAATCTTAATACATATAAGTTACTTACGATTGTACTTGTTTTTGCTTATTATTAAATCGATTTTAGAGGACTTTATTACTGTAATTCATTATGAATTCTAAACTTTTGTTTTTTAAATAAACATTATATTTTTCATATAAAAATTGTCATTATTCAATCGTCATTTGTTTGAAAATTCTTTTAGGTTTTATGTTATTTTTTTTTTCGTTTCCAAGTTATTCAGACTTTTCCTGAGGAATGTTATTGTTGTTGACGAACTCACAAGATTTTCTTACTAGAGGAATGCGCATTATGCGCAATTAGAATTACTTAACTTGCAATCTCTTAAGAATATAAGAGGGTTTATATATTTATATAAGTAAATTTACAAAAAAAATTGCGATTTCTTTAAATATAACTAAAAAAAACGTAAATCATAACAGCTTGTTATTTTATATGAGTCTCAATTTAACCTCTGACTCTGAAAAAATTCTACACCCATTAGTTTATCAGAAACGTGCCAAAAACATATAGAGAAAGACCAGTTATAATTTCAGTGAAAACTTGAGCTAAAACTGACATACCGACTTGTACTACCATGAGATACTAACGGCAACATAAAAACTAAAATATAAAACGAAATAATATACTGTTGTTAGTTACAACCCCATTTCTAAAGGTCTTTAGTACGACACGCATATATTCTCAACTTTACCTCTCATACTTATTATGCCTTAAAAAATGTCTCGTGAAAATCTTTTCATAGTAATAAAATATGTGAATATTACTAAGCTGGTAGGTAGACTTTTTAATTAATTCTCTCTGGCAGTGAAAGACTGAGCTCGATGCCATGGCATCAACTCGTTAAAACAGTGTTTATTAAGATGTTTCCTCGGCGGATTATCCGCGGACGTGTCTATTCAGGGTTTAAACGCGCTCCGGCTGGCATCTATTATTATTCATGACATAAATTTGCTCGGTGAGGAAGGCATTACACGAAAACTCATTAAAAGCAAGACGCGGTCTGACTTTTCAAATTAGATACGTTAAGTCCACGCGTGGCGGGCGGCAGACGGCGACTTGCAGCCTGCTCCAGACTCTTCCAGCATCTTATTGTCATTCGCAACAAGTAGCGCGGCTGCTTATTAAACCGCCCTGTCTTTAACTAATTTATAAACTTCCACTGTTTTACTTAATTAAAGTGGGTACGACCTATGAAGGAAAATTGGGATTGCTGTAACGGCTCTAAACTAACTACAAAATGAAGTCGAGCGTTCGCCTTGATTAGATTCTATGTAAACTATTACGTTTATAAATTATGTTTTATTTGTTAAATATTAGATTTCTGGGGAATTTGCGATAGCTTAAATTAAAATGAATGTGACATGAATGTTTCGGTTTAAATTTTCATCTCCACTCTTTTCTCAATATTTTATAGAAAAGATAAAATATCTTACTTCTTGCCAATTTAGAAATACAAGATGTCGTGTGGCGCTTAAAGTTTTACGTATATGCCTACATTAAACTAGTACTAATTGTCATCGAACAGCTAGAAAGCCCCTACTAGAAACTAATAGTGATTCACAACTTTCTTTGCAAAGGTTTTATGATCTTTTTCATCCATAGTTAGGACTGTAAAACATAAATTAAAGATTTTTATATTCCCGGAGCCATTTTGGGAATTAACGAGTGCTCCTCTATATACTACAAAAAACCTATTTGCCAAAGTTTAGATTTCTATATCTAGCAATTTAGACTATTCATTGTCTGTTAGTCTACTAAAATGAGATAATACGTTGAGTTACATACGGAGCCAAGCTTGTTAGCTTTTCAGATTGGAACAACGAAAATAATTTAAATAGAATATTTAAAACTACTCAGTTTTGCAATCAGACGCAGTCTCATTGTTTTACGATGGAACGACTATAGATAGGCATTTAATTGGAAGTTATTTATTGTGTTTGATTTTAACTTAGAATGTCAAATTATCATAATATTATCATAATAGGAAGCACATTTAAAATGTTTTTTCATAGCCTTTAAATCTACATACATAGACAGTCAGACAGCCTTTGGCATTTATAATATCCATACTAATATTATAAATGCGAAAGTCAGTATGTCTAATACACTTTCACTAATCTACCATCCTGATTTAGATAGAATAGTCAGATTGAAAATAGTCGAAGACTTAAGATGAAACTAAGCTAACCTAAGCTACTTTTTCACTGCCTAAGCTATGTTTTTTTTGTAAACTCAACCCCTTAAGTACTGAAATAGGGGATTAACTTTATATGAAAAATCCGAACAGCTTAACTCGTTTTCATGAATTTTCCCGGAAAGACAGTTGATGACGCTACGTCATGGTCATTCTCCGTAGCCGACTTGGCTATTTTTGTCAAAATTTAACTCCTATAGGGCTGAAATAGGGGATGATGATTTGTATGAAAAACATAAGCTGCTTAACTTGCCAGAGCGCGATCCGTCGAATACAGGAGGCAGCTATAGTCGTGTCAATCTCGTAGACGAAGCCGCAAGTTGATCGCTTCTACATAAATAATAAAAATAATTTTTACATATACAAACATAAAAAACTTACGCAAAATTTTCCATAATTCCATTCTCTGTCTCGCGGGAATTTTGACCCCGTTGAATTCTTTATAAAATATATTCTGAAAATAGTCTATAATATGAAGCCTAACTAGAAGCTTACACTGTAAATAAAGGTATCACCAATACTGTGAAATGCTCTGCTACAAACAGATATTTATGAAGAGGACATTGTGACATTGGGACAGATCTGACTGTATACGCAATGGTTATGGGACTGTCCTCACTTGGCGGAATGATTATATAATATTTAAATTATTCTCATTTCTCCACTCTGACAAGAAAAAAGCCGGTACTAAGTTTCAGACTTAAGAAGTAATATCTTGAAATCAGAAAGCGGGGAACGGAGTGTCTTTCATATTGGGTTCTCGCTGCCTACCTTGCTATGCGTAGTTATCATTTTAACATACTGTAAAACAATTTTAAAACTTTTTAAAATACATCAATCATACTTCAATTTATCAATGTAACTCAACGCACAATGCTCAAAACCACGATGTTTAATATATATTTTTTTCTGTGTGTCTTTTTATTTATTTGTCTGTACGTTTGTGCACGCTAATCTATTTAGAGGCCCAACCAATATAAGGCAGATTCGAATATTATATTTTGGTAGTCTTTTCTTATTAATATTTAGTGTTTAATAACAATAAACTTATATGAAAAATGAAACTAAAAGGGACATGCTTTAATGCTTGGTACAAGCCCATGAAACTCAACATCGCGCTGTATTTTAGGTGGCAGAGCGGAAAGAAGAAGTTAATTTAAATATTATCCTCGAGTGAGAGTCGAACTAACAACCAACAACAATGTTACAACAAACAATATTTTTTGTTTTTTTATCAAATTTTAATATATTTATATTAAAATTTGAAAAATTTAAGATCACCAGATTTCATCCAAGATATTTGTCTTGGATGAAATCTGATGCCAGAGAGCAGAGAAGCCAAATTTGGCATTAGAATATTATGTACTCTAATTTTTTTGCTAACCTTTTTTTAACGTCACGGTGTATCCCGCACACATCAGGATAGGCAGAGGGGAACCTAGTATTAGGACACTTCGTTAAGACCTTCCCCCAAATTCTGAAGGCATTGCGAGACTGATCCCACAAGTAGTCGCTTCTTGTTTAGTGTGCATACGGTTATAACCTTTTTGAGACGTCTATAAAACAAGATAAGTAATTGAAATTACTACTACATCTATATTGAACTATAGCTGTTTATTTCCTATATCGTGCACGTATATTATTGCCCAATATAAATAGGCAATTTAATTTCGTATTTGATGGTTTTAGAGGCAATTGGTATAGCTTGTTTGTATGGCAGATTAGATGTTTACCCTCGAACCGCGATGTCCCAAGCGATAAGACGGGTTGAGATGTGGCGTAGGTCCTCAATATGAATCGTAAGAATATGTGATACTAGTTACTGTATCCTGGGTTAGGTTGTGTTGTGTTATTTTATGTATAATATTTAATTAATTAAACTTAACTTAAAAAAGCTTACTTTTTTTCCCAGATAGCAAAGTAGTCAGGAAGAATTTAGTGCCAAGACGCTCCGTTGGCCACTTTCTTTCGATATACCTACTGCATGTTATGTGATGGAACTTAACGTCATATACACAATAGAAACAGTTCTAGTCCGCACCTTTTCAAAACTTTTGTTTCCGTTTTATAAATATAATTTTGACCTAACAAATATTGTACCTAAACTGAAACTTAAAGCGTCTAAATCTAAAACTTAAACCATCGAAATGTCTCACAATACGGATATATATAAAATTCTTCACAAATTCTCAACTTCTTTCACTGTCCGCCATTATCTTTTTTACTTGTATCTACTTTAAGAAAAAGGTTGCCTGTAAGAAATCACTGTAAGTGGCCATAAGACCGCCTTTGGACTGATATGTATAAGATTAATAGAATCTTGTACATATCAATTAATATTTATTATTTTTTGTTTTGTGCAATAAAGATTTTTCTTTCTTTCTTTCTTTCTAAATATATTAAATCATTTAAAATGATAAATAATAATAAATAAATAGCTTCACGCTATATCCCGCACACAGCAGGGTAGGCAGAGGGAACCTAGTGTTAAGACACTCCGTTCCCCACTTTCCGCCAAATTCGGAGGCTTGCGTGTTAAGTGGCGGAACTTAACGCCGCGCTTTACCTCGACACCAGAGCGAAGAAAATGGAAATATAATTTCCACTCCTCGAGTGGGAATCGAACCCACAACCAGTCGTTTACAGTCACACTCTTGTGCCACTGGGCCACGACTGGTATGATATAATTCATATATTTATTACTTATACTTCGTATAAGAAATAGTGAGATATTTTATAATATCAAGACACTTCGTTCTCCTGTCTTATTATTATAAACAAAATATTTCTTATTTAAGGATATGGAAGGGATGTACACAGGGCTAGGTACCAGAGTAGATTTTTTTTTTTTGATAAAGTCATACCCCTGAATTGGAATTGAATCCAGAACAATCGCGTTTACGTACACTGCTCCACGACGGCCTCAATATATAGATACGATCGATTACTTTGAATAACAATCACCATTGTTGCTTTGTTACTTATGTATATTAACGAGGCATATAGTATTGCAGCGTGGTTACTCGTTTTGCACTTTAATATACTTTGAATCGTTCCTAATTAGTTTAACTTCTTAATTAGTTTAAATAGTTCAAATGAGTTTAACATATAAGAATATATACACACACACACACACACACACAGACGTTTGAACATTTTTATATGTACATATTGTAGGTTTACAATATTTGTACTATAAGTTATATTATGTTTATAATATCAAACAGTTTTAGGGTTAGGGTGTTCAATATATGTAGGTACGTACCTATATGTAAATACTTTTAAAATATAAGAATTTATATGTTTAATATTTGCAAAATAAGGATGGAAATTGGATTGCAGTGCTTCCGCAACTTTGAACTCGTTCAGAAAACTGTATTTAAAATTATTTTCATTTTACACTTTGAGAATGGAAAGCTAATAAAAGTTTGTTGTTTTGTGCTTTGGGTAACGCTATTAAAAATAACTGCAGAACAACAAGTAATTAATGACACTATGTACATACTGTCATTAATTACTTGTTTTATATGAAAAACATTCAAGCTTGTAATACGATCTTTTGTTATCGCGATTTTAATACATTTTGATATAAAACTATCTGTCTGTGACCACGGACTACTGTAAACTGTTCGGAGCATAAGGTTATCTAAAATAGTATTTACTAATATCAAGAATATACGACTACTCCGGTTTTTATTTCAAAATATGCAAGCATGTTGCGATTTGTCATACCTCATGTCTGTAACTGATCGGTGTCTTTACGTGAAAGATATATGAGGAAATAATATTATTGGGTGATTGTAGATTGATAATTATCATTTTTTTTTCTTTTAGTCTCACCTAACCTAATATAAGAAACAGGACAACCGATTTAAATGCAGTTTTTAAAATTGTATTTTGATCAAATTTCCTAAATATTTAGAAATCATTTTATTTGACGGGGAACGGAGTTCAATCACTTGATAAATAAAAAAGTTACTACACTTTAATGGTAACTTTTCCTCGCATAGCGGAGTAGTCTGAGGGAACCTAGTGTCAAAATACTGTTTCAAGTTTCCACCTGAACTCGATATCTTGCGTGTTATGTTGTGGAACTTAACGCGGCGCTTTATCTTAGGTACCAGAAATAGAAATTAAAACTATATATAATCATTCTAACCTGTCCTTAAATGTTTATGCTGTAGGTTACCTGTAAGAGATCACTAATAGCGATAAGGTCGCCTTTGCATACTACAACTACTTATCTGTGCTATTTTTGTTACTATATGTTTTATTTTGTTTTTATGTATGTGTGCAATAAAGAATTTTATCTATCTATCTATCTATCTAACCGAGTAGGATCGAACTGACAACCATCGCGTAATAATATCAACTTAAAATGTCAAAATAATGATTTGCACAGTATTAATTAATTTAAGTAACTACTTTAATTTAATACGAAATAAAGCAAAAATTTTAAAAGCATTTGCATTGAGAGGACAGTATTTAAAAATATAATTATCCTAACGTAATCGCTGGTAAAATAAGTGGCTTCTAGAAATTACTTCTGTTCAAGATTTTTTTTTTATGGAATAAAGCAGGCAAACGAGCTGAAGGCTGACCTGGTGTTGAGTGGTTACCTTCGCCCATAGACATCCACAACATTAGAGTTATGGATGCGTTGCCAGCTTTGGCTTTGGATGGGAATGGTGGGAATAGGGAGAGCTGGCTTACATGCCATCGAACCGGAACACATCACAAGATATTTGGCGGTTCGTCTTTGACATGATAGTGGTCGCGAGCCAGTCGGAGAACGAATCTCCTACCACCTAACTACTGGGTTAAGGTTAAGTTACAATGAAATTATTGGAGATTATTTTAAATAAAAATAAATACCTAGATCATGTATGTATAGAAATAAAATTTTAAATACACCAATATAATGTTTTCATTTCTCTCTCTCTCTCTCGCAGACAAAGCACGGCGTTAGGTTCCGCCACTAAATACGCAATGTCTGGATTTGGACCGGAAAGTGGATAACGGAGTGTATTCACACTAAGTTTTGTCTATTCTGTACTGCAAGAAAAGAGTGAAATTGAAAAAAATCCTCTTTATAATCTATATTCTAATAGGTAAAAAAGTATAGAAATACATTTTATAATACGAGATATGAAAAATTGCAATATGCTTGCATGTTTTTTCATATAAAAAAAGTTATAATTAATGACACTATGTAAGGCTTCTGCAGCCATTTTTAACGGTGTTACACAAAGCACAAAGTAATAAACATTTATTAGCTTTGTACTATCAGGGTGTAAAAATGACTATATACGTACATATATCGAAAAATATTTTTTTGAATACCTATAAAATATTAGATACGGGATCGGGACTTATGCTTTTTCTAAAAATATTTTTCGTGGCCAGTCGTGGCCCAGTGGCACAAGCGTATGACTGTAAACGACTGGTTGTGGGTTCGATTCCCACTCGAGGAGTGGAAATTATATTTCCATTTTCTTCGCTCTGGTGTTGAGGTAAAGCGCGGCGTTAAGTTCCGCCACTTAACACGCAAGCCTCCGAATTCGGCGGAAAGTGGGGAACGGAGTTTCTTAACACTAGGTTCCCTCTGCCTACCCTGCTGTGTGAGGGATACAGCGTGAAGCTAAAAAAAAAAAAAATATATTTCAATTTCTCTAGTATGTAAATAACACCGTCGGAAGAAGGCCGGAGACCGGAAATAATTTAATCGACTATTAAGGGATGTCGTTGTTATAACTCTCGTGCTTACTTCTACTGAATAGAAGGGAAGAAATTGCATAAAAGAGAAGGACTTGCATCGATACACCGAGCCGGTGCCGGGTCCCTATCGTCCCTAACTTATCTTTAATATGCGCATTAACTTATCTCCACTTTCCAAGCTAAAATCTCCACGGGGCCTTTAATATTAAACCGCCGAATTTAGAGGCATTGCGTGTTAAGTGGCGGAACTTAACGCCGCGCTTTGCCTCTGATACCAGAGCGAAGGAAATGGAAATATTAAATACTAGCGGCCCGCTCGCGGCTTCGCCGCGGAACTACTGTGATTGTTTCGGTATATTGCAACCCTTGGGGGTGGATTTTTGAAAAATAAAGTAGCTTATGTTTCACCTTGGATTATCAACCATATTTATACAAAATTCATAACGATCGGTCAACAAGTTTGAATTTTTATACAAACTTTAATCCCCTATAACAACCCTTTAGAAGGTGATTTTTACTACTGTCATTCTAAAATTCATCTTAATCGGCCCGGTAGATTAGCCGAGTGGGAATCGAACCAGTCCATTAGTAGATTATAGAGATATTTCTCTGATATACCTCTTGCGTCTACGAATGCGAACAAATGAACTCTAAACCCATTTCTGGTCAGTACGTTTGTTCGATTTGTTTACTTTGAAATGATGATTTTAAGATATTTATTTTCCACGGCACTAGACGACCTGGTGATGCGAAAAATACGAATTCAATCCTCAAGGTATATGTCAAACATATGATAGTGTTTCCTTCATGCATTAATACTTAGTCAGGTAAAAGTTCTGTCACTTAATAGAAACTTTTATGGATAACAATTATGCAATGCTTGCCACAAAAATGTTTCTTAAATTTGAATTTAGAATCTTATGCGAAAATAGGAAGACCGTGTCGCGGTGATCGCGCTACATCGTTGTGGTTACGCACCAACTCAGATTTTTGATATACAAAAAAATATTGAATTTAACCAAAAGATTCATTTGTCGTACCATCAAACGGTATAATGAGGACTCAAGCTTGGAGGATAGAAAAAGAAGTGCTCGTCCTCGCTCTGTTAGGACGCCAGCAGTGATAAAAGCTGTGAAGGTGCGAATACAAAGAAATCCCATACGCAAGCAGAAACTGTTAGCTCTTCGAACGGGGTTAAGCAGAACCACGGTCAAAAGAGTGTTGAATGAAGACTTAGGGCTATACAAGCCTATCGCAGAAAAACAGGACATCGTTTAGATGCGCGTCTAATGGACATGAGATAGAAGAGATCCCGCGTTTTGTTGAAGCGGTAAGCGGGAAAAAAGCATCGTCAAATTCTCTCATCGGACGAAAAAACCGTTTTTACCGTGGAAGAGAGCTACAATAAACAAAATATAAGATAAGGTACGCCCACAGCAGTGAACGGGCCAGCAACCGTATTCCACGTGTCCAGCGAGGTCATTTTCCATCCTCACTCATAGTTTGGTTAGGAATCTCATATTGGGGCTTAACTGAGGTACATATTTATGAGAAAGGCGTAAAAACAAATGCGATTGTGTATCAAAATACAGTTCTCGCGAACCTTGTGGAGCCAGTTTCTCATACAATGTTCAATAACAAACCCTGGGTATTCCAGCAAAATTCTGCACCAGCTCATAGAGCGAAAAGCACGTAAGACTGGCTAGCGGCGCGCAAAATTGACTTCATCCGGCACGAAGATTGGCCCTCCTCCAGTCAAGACTTAAATCCGTGGGATTACAAAACATGGCAACACTTAAAGGAAAAGGCCTGCTCAATACGCCATCCTAATGTGGAGTCACTCAAGGCATCCTTGATCAAAGCAGCTGCCGATATTGACATGGATCTCATGCGTGCTGCTATAGACGACTGGCCGCGCAGGTTGAAAGCCTGTGTACAAAATCGCGAAGCTCATTTTGAATAATAGTAACTAAAATAAGAATCCATGTTTTATTAAGTTTCTTTTGATACATAAATGATTATTCTAACAACGAACATGTCTCAATTATTTCACGATAAAAATGTCTTAATTATTTCATGACAAAACTTACGACCCGACTAGGTATATGGATATTTTTAACATAAGCTAGAGCTAGTTACAAGCTGTCATTTATAAGAAACGCCTGAAGGGATATTTAAATAAGACTGTTACATATTATTTTTAAGATCTTATTAAAGGTTCAAGGCTTTTCTTCTTGGGCGTATATAATATATTTATACTTTCACGAAATGATAAAAAAAGCTTTTTATCACAAAAGAGGGTAGTGAGAATAGTGTTATGACACTTCGCTATCCACCTTCTGCCCGAAATGTATATAATGAGTTTTGAATTGAATGTTGGTTACGATGAAGTTGAAACTCAGCATGGTCGACTAATACGTATGAGCTTCTATTTCCCATACTTAACAAGAGATATTAAATGTAGAATAATAAAATTCTACGAAGTTTAAGAACGCCGTCTTGGCGCAGTATGACAGCTGTTGTGGGTTCGATTCGCACTTGATTGGGGAATGAATGATTGTTTATTATTTTTATTTCTGCGTTCTGGTACCTAAAAACAAAGCGCAGCGTTGAGATCTGTCACTCAACAAAATGTCACGAGGTCACGGCGAAAAGTGGAGAACGGAATGTCTTGACACTAGATTCTCCCAAACACTGTGCAATGCGGAAAAAGCGTGAGGTTGGTAACAAAGTTTTTGACTAAATTGCAATAATGCGTTTCTATATAATAATTCACTATACAAATTTATAATAATCAACAGTCTGCAGATATTGAAGCACATTTTACTATTGCGTACTAGTAAAGGAAAGAATGATAAAGAATTCATTCAATTGTTCCCCGCAAATTTCATGCACAAAACACGAAACCAAAATTCCTTAATAATTTATTATTCACGAAAGAACTACGGAAATTGAGTTTTAACGAAGACAAATTGACTAAAACGAAATCAATTACAGAAGATTTATTTTTCCTAATAAAAAAAGTCAAGTGGATGTTTTAAAAAGTATACCATTTTAATAACATTATTAAGTAAATATTGTAGTAATCAATATTTGTTTGTTGTTTCACATTGCCGCTTCGCTTTGTAAAAAATTGAGAATAAGTATATCTTTTACTTATTACATCTTTGAAAAAGCTGGCTTATTAATTAATATATTTATTTATATGTAAATGTTGGTTTGTATGGACGTGTATATGCAAATTCCTGTTTATAAATTTCTGTATCCGGTTGCGAGTTTGATTTCAATTATTGTTAATTCTTTTAATTAGGATTCCACTTATTTTCTAAGTTCTGTTAAATATAAAAACTCGCATTACGCGTTGAATGGCACAGTTCATCGCCGTGTTTTCACTATTTAGAATATAACTCAAAATAGTTTAAGAAATAATCTTTCTCTCACAAACTGCCCCACTGTGCTTCGATGGCCTCATAAGTAATAGGGTCAATATAACAATTTATCAACTTTATATATCTTATGTAGTAGAATGTTAATAATTAATTACATTTCGATATTATAGGTATGCGTACATCATTATATTTAATTTTAATATTGTTCACAATCAAGGAATTTTAATATGATCGGGTTCTTTATATTTATTGAATTTCAATTGTAATGTGTTGTTTTAATGTAAGTTTATTATTAAAAGCCAGAAAAGTTTTATTAATAAGCATGTATTTTTTATCATTAATATTCTCTCATACGATATCTATATAAACAATATAAATGCGAAAGTCTTTCTTTCTATCTATCTATTATGCTTTCATGGCTAATGTACCGATTTGGATGAAACTCATAATGAAAATAGTTGAAGATTCCGAATAAGCCATTGGTTTTTTTTGTTTGTTTTACAAAAACTAACCCCTAAGACGAAAGTTTGTATGAAAAATCTCAATCGCTTCACCGATTGCGATGAAATTTGGCATAAATATAGCTGATAACATAGGGTTATTTTTTTTTCAAAAATACAAGAAAGACTTGTAATGGAACGAAACAGCTATGGGAAGGAGTAAACGCAATTTTTAACCTTTTATCCTGGTTCATACTTTTTGCCGTATATCAAAGTTGGCAGAAAAAACCTACTATTAAAACATTCTGTTCTCCATGTTCATCACAACTTTCATATATATAGTATAACTTTTTGCACAACGAAAAACTTGACAGTAATCCAAAAAAATAATAAATATTAAAACTTATAATGGTTTTTAAAAGGAACATGTTTATAAGTCGCCATGTGACCAACGTGGTCGTGTCCATACGGCGCCGATGCGTATTTACTTATTATCAGGGGCCCGGCTGTCCGGCAGATGTTATCGTTCTCACCTGGCGCGGCGCGTGCGCACCGTACCTCTAACCACCCGCGCTCACTCACGCAGTCCGCACTCTATAGAAAAATACAATATTGTATTTATATATTTTACACCACTGACTATTGTTTGGTAAATTGTAAAACAATAGGAATGGAACAAACGCTCTTTTATTTATTATATTGTTTTTAAGTGAGTAATAATAGTTTGACGTGTGTTTTTTGTTGAATCTCGGGCGGTAGTAAAAATCTTACCTATTTATTTTGCTTTGCTTCGTTCTATAGTTATTATTATGTTCTGCTGTTGTTATTATTTTCATTTCTTCGCTTTGGTAAACCTAGGATAAAGTACGGCGCGAATTTCCACAACTTAACTCACATGATCTCGATTTCGGACGGAAACAGGAAAACGGAGTGTCTTGACACTAGGTTGTCTCTCACTACTCTGGCTGGTGCAAAAGGCTTAAAACTGTAAAGATTATTTATTAAATTACTTTATTCTTGTGACATACTTAGCATATACATACTTGTAATTTAGTTGGGCGTTGTATCTAATAGAAATGTAATATTTTAATTACGGGCCCCACATCATTGTCTACTTAATTCATTTAAAGGTCCCTTTACATGGTTCATAAGGGTTATTTACCTGGAAACCAAGCTGCCTTATAGTCAGATCTTACAATGCAGATATACAATTTTCGAAGATTTTTTTGGCAAATAAGCAGTTGCATGTTGGCGTTTATAAAAAAGACGCTTTAAGATAAGAAACAGAAATAAATAATAATGAAAAAAACTTGGAATTTGTTATCGAAAGCTATGATTTTTTTAAAGTATTATTAACACACTTAGGACATGAAACACACTTTTAAAGTTCAAAAATGTTCAACGCAGCGGGATCCGTATCTGCACCTCTTTGAAATTGTCCAAGCGCTCTCACCGCTATGCCAGCTGAGTCAAAAATTTTACCAACCGACTTATTTTTATTGTTACTCATTATTCAGTAAGTATTAATTCAGAAAGACTTTAAAATATTCATAATGAAAGCTCTTCACTAAATAAGAGTAAACGTAAAATGTGTTTACAATTCCATTGCTCTTAAAACGAACCCGTACTAGATAATAAAATGAATTTGATGTCCAATAAACAGATCTTGCGGATTTATTACTTGTATAAATTAACAGAAGTGTTATAAAGTAAACAAGTTGGGATAAGCTTGAGAATTTCAACGCAGGCTTAGCGGTCAGTGCGATTAGACGGTTTCCAAAAAGCGCGGGTTCCAATCCCGCTGATTTAAAATTTTATACAATTTCTAAAAAAAGAATTTGAAGATAGAATTTTAAAGAAAGAAAGAAAAATTATAATATTATATTGATAGGCAAGAACTATACTATAGAGTTGATATATCAACACAATGCAATCCACTTAGCGTGACAACGTCATATTAAATGTTATACCTATAATCCTAATAAGATGAGCTTTTTGTATTCAAATTTTAAAGTAAATATGTACTCTGGTATACAGGCGACCCGTCTGCGCTTTGTTAAGTGCGATTGGTTCCATGAATGACTTTGTGTGGGAGTTCGCTTAAAATTATACATTAGTTTGGATATTACATTCGATATTTTTTATGAAAGCACGTAGTGTGGTACAGATTTATATAAAAATATGTATATAAAATATACTTGAAACTGTATCAAGATTTCATTAATATTTGGGCGATAAAGTACTGATCTCTATATATAATAAAAGAGTAGAAAAGTCAATTCTGTACATGAAAAATTTCAGAAAAATTTTAATTGGGTGCGTTAATATATCGATAACAGAGGCCAAAAATCCACTCAGTAGAATTTTTGTCTGTCTGTCTGTCTGTCTGTCTGTCTGTCTGTCTGTCTGTCTGTTAATTTGTTCGTCAATCACGCAAAAACTACTGGATAGAAATGAATGAATTTTAGTATGGTGATAGCTTATAGTCCAAAGGTACATATAGGATAGTTTTTATCCCGGATTTCCATGTAGTTTTTTTGAAAAAAATAAAAAACCGATATAAGTAAATTATTTGTATACTGATATCTACCAGGTAGAATTTAATGATTTTTTGTATGGAGTTAGCTAAGAGGTTAGAGCAACATATGGGATAGTTTTCATCCCGGTACAATACAACTCCCGCAGAAAAATAAAATTAAAAAAAAAACATTAAAATTATGTCGATAGTTCACGAGTGAAGCTAAATTTGTTTCAATATCACTAATTAAAATAATTATAAAATAAAATAAGCATAACATTTATTAAATATACATTTGACCGGTCTATAAAACTTTATATAATCTATATATTTTTATAATCTATATGACAACAGATGTCACTACGTTTTCTGCAACGAGTAGCGCCATTTGTTATTATATAGTTGACATTGTATTAGACATATCCGCACTCATTGAAATTATTATTATAAAAATGCAAAAATCTGTATCTCTTCTATTTGTTATGTTTTGACGGGAATTCGTAAAGAAGATTGTTAAAGATGCAGGGTCATATAGGCTACTTTATAAAAAATCAAACCCTAGGAGGTTGAAACAGTGGATGAAACTTATGTATGTTTAGTATATAGTGAGAATGAAAGATCTAAACTCCTTGACTGAAATGAATGAATTTTCTCAGGAAAATAGTTAATGACAAGGTCAAACATAGGCTATCTCTCTTTTTTTAAAAATTACCCTGGTATTCAAAACAGTTCCCGCAGAAAAGTAATAAACTGGCAAAGTCAAATTGCATTGATTATTTGCAAGTAAAGCTATTTTTTAATATCAATAAGTAACACAATTGTAAAATAAAAAGCGTAAAGTTTATTTAAGATATTATGACCGGTTTATAATACTATATACCATCTGGTATATATGTACGAAATCTACTATCATATGATAGCAGATTTCGTACGTTTTCTTACTAGAACAGTTATCGCTATATGTTATCAAATAATATAGACATTGCACTAAATGTATCGATGATTTTCTCATGAACATAATAAGTGACGAAAGTCAAATATAGACTACCCTCCTTTTACAAAAAAAAAGCAATCCCAAAGAGGCAATAGAGGATGAAAGTGGTAGTTCACGTGGCGAAGCCGCGAGCGGGTCGCTAGTAACATATAAAATCAAATTCAAAATATTCTAATGGGCGTCGCCGTACATTGGAACAGCGTCGGACTGCAAAGTAATGGTCGTGGGTTAGATACCCATTCGAGGAAATATTATATTTAAATGTTTATTTCTTCGTCCTGGTATCTAAGACAAAGCGTGGCGTTGAGTCGGGCCACTCGATACGCAAGGTCACGATTTCGGTTGGAAAATAGAAAACGGAGTATCTAGACACTAACTTACTGAAACAGGATAGTGAAGCAGATAGGATAGAAAAATCATAAAGCTGAAACTGTGCAAATATTTATTGTACTATCTTTTATGAGCATAAAAAGCGAAATACGGCGGAAAGTGGGGAACGGAGTGTCTTAACACTAGGTTCCCACTTACCATCAGGAGGGCCTTCTGCCCGTTTGCCTCATTTTTCAATAAAAAAAATAAAATAAATAAACTAGGCAAAAATGGATCTCTCTCTGTTTCTGTGATCTTTAGTGTATAATCCGTATTATCTATGTAATAAATACTACAATGTATGTATCAAAATAACAACTAGTTGCTGACTTTTTGTTTAGTAATATGATATTCGCGTGACACGATAAAAATGTGCAATACAAATAAAATGTGCCTCTAATAGGTAACTATTGTAATACCAAAATATCTTTAGCTCGTATTGCCACACCTGTTTTTTAAATTGAAATTTTATAAGTCTAAAGAATGAAATAGCAAGAGAAATACGACATTGTTAATAAATTGTGAATTGATTTTGTCTTTACAATATACAATAATTGTAGTAGAGAAACAAAGTTATCTAAATCAAATTCGGACCAAGTCTAAACTATTTGCAGTTAGTCCATTCATCTGAGTCTAGATACCTAGTACATACGAGTACTCACATTTCAATGTACGTACGTAATATATCGATGTAAGCCGTGATATGGTCAATACCAGATTAAACTTAATTGTAATCCTTTGACACTAGAATATACTTAGTGTTTTTTTTCATCGTTCATGCTTTTTTACATGAGATATTAGGCAGAGAAACAGAGATATGCTTCCTATCGAGATCACTCCGTTCTCCGCTTTCTATCCCAATCTCAGAGTTGGAGACATTGCAAAACTGACAGAACTTAACGCCTTAATTTTGCTTACTGCTTGCACAATAATGAAGATAATTTAAATAAAATCAATCTCCCGAACAAGATTCTAACCCACAACCATTGAGTTGTCCGTCATATGGTGCCCAATGGCGGTAAACATTTTGAATAAATAAATTGAGGCAATGGATTCTAAATAAGGAACTAATGTTTAAATCTATATAATACATAAACCTTTTAATCATTTTTCAATTAAACGGTGTTAGTGCCTATTAAAAGATTATTACGTATTACTTCTAATAAGCATATTAATGATATTGTATCGTAAACTATACTATAAAAAAAAAATGTATCAATTGAAGTAACTTCAGATTGTAGAATTTTGCAGTTTGTGGAAAGTTTGAATCCAAATGTACGAGTATTGTGGGTATTAATTGTCGTTTACCAAAATCTCTACATATCGTTAATACAGCTGTATACTTTTTCTCTCATAGCAGGGTAGACAAAGAGACTCCAGTGTTAAGACACGCCGTTCTCCACTTTTCGCCCACAATCGAGACATTACGTTTTGATTGATGGAAGTCAAAAGCGCGGTTAATCTTCGGTACAAGGGCAATGAAATTCTTTTTTTTTTTAGCTTCACGCTGTATCCCTTGTGGGGTAGTCAGACAGAACGGAGCGCCAAACGCTACGGTCGCTGCATACTTCTTTCGCCTCGTCACTTCGTCAACCTCTTCACGCCCTCCGGGGGATCCTCATACGTTTTACGTGACCTTACCACCACCGTTAACGCTGTTACCGGCAGCAATACGCCTTTGAAATGCAATGAAATGAAAATAATTTAAATTAATCATTCCACCAACTGGAAATAAATCGAACCTACAATTGATTGCGTTTACATTCAAATGTTGTGCCACTGCGTCACGATGGCCTCATTGGCTTCATACCTTTAATAGTTTAAAATACTATTTGCAACCATTATAACACTTTTTTTAGCTTAACGCTGTATTCTACACGCAGAGAGGCAGAGAGTAGGGTAGGCAGAGAGATTCTAGTTTTAAGACACTCCGTTCCCCACTTTCGGCCAAATACTGAGGCGATGCGTGTTAAGTGGCGGAACTTAACGCTGCGCTTTGCCTCAACACCAGAGCGAAGAAAATGGAAATATTAAATATTTACACTCCTCAAGTGGGAATCGAACCCACAACTAGTCGCTTTACAGTCACACTTCATGTCTCTGCGCCACGACTGACCCCTTAGGTTTATAACACTTAAAACCAACATAAAAAAACTCAGGTATTTTATTAATTTTAAAATAAACTGTATGCTTTTATTGTTTATATGATCGTGTCTACGTAATTTATAGCTTACGCCCGAAATTGGTGAACTTTGATGGAAATTGCCTTTTGTGATGATAAAGCCGATAGCAAATGAGGGGGACGCTCGGAAATGAGTTTATGCATTCTGTTCCGCACTGGATTTTATTTTGATTTAATGTTATACGCCTGTAGTCATGCATAGCGCTCTGAGCTATATACTCTCGTTAAGGTTGCAAATGATAAAAATATATATGATGCGATAATTTTAAATTACTTTTTTATTGTGTTGTTAAGCGTTTTTAATTTTCGCCGGTTTTTTTTTGTAAGTCTTTAATTTTATGATTGCTTGTAAAAGTGTAATTGTTTCATATCTTACTATTTTTCTAAGTAGTTGAATTGTGTTAGGAATTGAATTTTTCTTAAATTTTAATTTTACAGTTTTTTGTGGCCAGTCGTGGCTCAGTGGCACAAGCGTGTGACTGTAAACGACCGGTTGTGGGTTCGATTCCCACTCGAGGAGTGGAAATTATATTTCCACTTTCTTCGCTCTGGTGTCGAGGTAAAGCGCGGCGTTAAGTTCCGCCACTTAACACGCAAGCCTCCGAATTCGGCGGAAAGTGGGGAAAGGAGTGTCTTACCACTAGGTTCCCTCTGCCTATCCTGCTGTGTGAAGCTAAAAAAAAAGTCATGCTTTTTTTGCGTGGTTTCTGTATCTTGGTGCGTAATAAAAGAAAACCATTTATTATTTTGTCTGTTCTCTGTTCTTCATTATTTGCTTGTTTAGAAATGTAAATCAACACCGTAAGATGTTTGTTGGTTTTCATTTGGATAGAAATAAAAAAAAAAAGTTTCTTTTTATATTTACATTTTTCCTATATTTGCAACGGTAACGGTGTAGCTTTCAACTTTTTAGACATTGCCTGTTGAGTTGAGACAGAGCTCAACGCCGCTCTTCACTTTAGGTACTAGAACGGAAATTTGAAAAAAAAATTATGCCACCAATTGTAAATTATTTAATCGAATCATGCTTACAGTTAGACATTTCCCGTGTATGTAACTAGTAAAATATTTCCACGCTTTTTCGTCCTATAGAAAGAAAATGCGAGTAAACTTAGTGTTACTACACTAAGTGTATACTACAGTAATTCTCAAGTTTCTATCTTGCATTTTTGGTAATGAGTGTATAATTTTATAAACAAGATATTATTTTGTGTGGCTTCACTTCCTGGTCAAATTTATTTAGGCACCTGCCAAGTACGGTAGGGTGGTGATAACAATTTTAAATATTTAAATTATTCAAATATATAAATACAGCTTGCTCTTTTGACATAGCTAATGTCAACTGTCAAACCACACTAATATTATGAAGAGGTAAGCTTTTGTAAGTTTGTATGCTTGAGGGAGATAATCTCTGAAACTACTGAAACGATTTCTAAAATTCCTTTACGGTTATAAAGCTACATTGTTCCTGATTGCTATAGGTATATATTTGTTTTGACATAATTAGCTTCCAGCCAGATCGGTTAATGCTTAAAAAGTAATTTAGAAAGAAAAACGCTATTAAATATCTTATCGTTTGTACGCTGACATTCATATAAATTACCCTTTAAATTATGTAATATTTTTTTTAGCTTAGGGAACCTAGTGTTAAGACACTCCGTTCCCCACTTTCCGCCGAATCTTTGGAGGCATTGTGTGTTTAGTTGCGGAACTTAACGCTACGCTTTACCTCGGTACCAGAGCAAAGAAAATTTAAATATTAAATATTTCCTCTCTTCGAGTGGGAATCGAACCCACAATCGGTCGTCTTAAGTTACACGTCTGTGCCACTGCGCCACGACTGGCTCGAAATATATAATTCGATATAATTAATAATTTAAGCAGTGTTTTTTATTTTAGTTAGAGAACGAAGTTACTGAAAATATGAAGTAGTTATAGTCCTGTAGTTTGTACGGGAGAAGCCGCGAACGGGTCGCTAGTCAATTATATTACAGAATAGAACCTAAGCCTTTATATAATTTATTAAATAAATTTTCTCGTTAAGTTTTAAAATGTGAAACGTTACGAAAGGCGTTTTATTAAAATACGTAGAGATCCGTCGTGATGTCTCGTTAGTACGTGACATCTTTTTGTATTCAGCGTGACATGAAAATTTCGAGTATTTTAAATGTATAAGTATCTATTTTTATGATACAATTTTAAGAATAATCATATGTATGTATTTACACATCATATATGTTACTAAAATATTAAAATCTAAGCTAATTTATATTCTACATAAGAAGAAATGCCGCTGTTGGTGCTAAACGTGACTATAAGCACTATGGTCATGGGTTCGATTACTACCCGAGGAAATGATTATATTTAAGTATATTATTACCTAGTTTATTTAATTATTTATTTGTTCTAGAAATCAAGATGGAAGAAAAGTGCAGTATTGAGTTCCGCCACTCAATATCTCGGGCGGAAGGTATCGTGACACTAGGTTTCCTCTGACTACTCCGCAATACGGAAAAAAGATGTTTTGTTGAAAAAAGTTTATTTAAAAATAAAATAAAATAAATAAAAAGAAATTCCTTAGCACTCCATGGATTCATTACACTGGTGTTCATCGTGTTGCAGAGAGAGGTTGAAGCAGCGTCTGGGACGCAAGTGTGGGTTTTACAGTACTCATATTGTCGAAAAAATGTCATTTATATAAAAATTGACAATTTTTTTAAAAAAAGGTATAGACCATATGTCCGTAGATAAATAAATAAAATGAATAAATAAAAAAAGTGGCCAGTCGTGGCCCAGTGGCATAAGCGTGTGACTGTAAACGACTGGTTGTGGGTTCGATTCCCACTCGAGGAGTGGAAATATTTAATATTTCCATTTTCTTCGCTCTGGTGTCGAGGTAAAGCGCGGCGTTAAGTTCCGCCACTTAACACGCAAAGCCTCCGAATTCGGCGGAAAGTGGGGAACGGAGTGTCTTAACACTAGGTTCCCTCTGCCTACCCTGCTGTGTGCGGGATACAGCGTGAAGTTAAAATAAAAAAAGTGTAGGCTCAAGTAGGGGACCCTTTAAAATGCATTATCGCTCGCCTTCACTATCCGAGCTCTTCTCCTAATAATGGCTTTGATTTATATGTAAATATACTATGTAATTTGATTTGACGCTATCGTAGCGAGGCTAGAAAATATTAAACGGAATAGGCTGAGGTTAATCGAACTTAATCGATATCTCTTAAGAGGGAATGTTTATTTTTTACTTATTTTAAGTCCAATTTTTTTTTCGTATTTCAACTATCCGTTGGAGAAAATCTCTTGAAAGATGTTTTGTTTTGCGGAACTCAACCTCGCACTTTCTCTTAATAGAGAGGGTAGGTAAATGACAATAATTTTAAATTAATCATTCTTTCGGGAATCGAACCCACAACCAATTGTGTTTACAGTCAGACACTATCAAAACGCCCGTGAAAGCATGTCCACGAATGCCTCAATACTAAAGTATATGAGTTTAAAAATTAACATAACAGAACGTAACACGATTTGATCCTGTTGGTCTTGGAAACCGTCCAAGCGTTTTAGTCAATTAAGCCATACGTTCTTATCGAGCTACGTACATTAATACGCTTCTCAAAAGCTTTACTAGCACATTTGTACCTATGGGAAATTTTCATTAAAACAATGACTCTCGGGCGGAGAATGACGAAGGTAGTGTTTTGTCACTAGATTTTCTGTGATTACTCTAAGAATAGCTCAAAGCTAAATAATCAAATAAATTAATAAATAAATAAATAAATAAATAAAGCTGATATGTTACAATTTCAGTTAAATAATATAAGTACCTCCATTAATAAAATATAATTTGTCTTGTCAGTGAGACACTGTCTGACTCACTGTTTACCGATAAGGCAAAGCGCGGTGTTGATATCTGCCGCTAAATAACCAACATCTCGAAGTTGAGTGAAATGTTAAATGGAGTTTCTCGACCACAGGTTTTCTGTGACTATTCTCTCTCTATGACACTTTGCGGGAGAAAGCATGTAGTTGCGTGAAGCAATTGTTATTGTATTTTATGTTTTTACTTAATCGCTAAATATTTCATACATATTTGCACAATTGTGTAATCCATACTTATTTTATAAATGTGAATGTCTGTGTGTTTGTCTGTCACGCTTTCACGGCTACTCTAAAGGTCCGATTTGGGTGAAATTTAGAATGAAAGTAGTAAAAAACCCTCTGTCAATTATAGGCTACTTATTTTTTCCAATATCCACCTCTAAGGGGTTGAAATAGGGGATGAGTGTTTATATAAAAAAACGAAACATTTGTGTAGTTCATGCGGCGAAGCGGCGAGTGGGCCGCTAGTTATTATATAATAATGACGAATGAAATAATAAATTAGAAATAAAGATATTTTCTTATGGTACTACTTGCTTGTACTTTGCCAACAATGAAGCGCGTAATAACATATTACTATGTAAATAGTCAATAAAAATACATAACTTAGTGCAGTCTTTGTTTTGTTGAAATTGCCTAACAAATATCGATTTTCCGCTCGGCGGGCTTAATATAATACAGGGATGGGTGAAACGTGGTGTCGATGCGTTAGTAATAACAGTTTTCTAAAATTTATTTTTTGTGAAAGCCCTCGTGGCACATTGGTACGGTGTCAGACTATCGCGAGGGTTGTGGGTTCGATTTCCATTTGCGGGAATGTTTATATTGAAATTTTTATTTCTTCGCTTGTAATAAAGACGAAACGCGAATTTGAGTTCCGTCACTCCATACACAATGTCTCTATTGTTTAAGTACAGGACAGAATGTCTTGACACTAAGTCTTCTTTGACTACTCCGTTAAGCGGAATAAAAACGTGAAGCTGCAAAGAAATGTTTTATGGAAATTTGTGAATACTTTTAGATTTGTTCGTAGGAAAGATTAAATGAAAAAAAAAATGTTTGCTTATCATATAAACATTCGATTTATTTTGATACAAGAATTCAGTTAGTTTATAGTAAAAGTTTGTAAATCACTTTATGACTTTAGGCAGTGAGCTGTCTGACTGTAAAAGTGAATGGAAGAGGGTTCGATTCCTACTCAGGGTAATAATTATATCCATACTTATATTATAAATGCGAATGTCTGTGTGTTTGTCTGTCACGCTTTCACGGCTAATCTACTGGTCCGATATGGATGAAATTTAGAACGAAAGTAGTAAAAATTACTGGGTCTAACATAGGCTACTTATTTTTTCAAAAACCAATCTCTAAAGGGTTGAAATAGGGGATGAAAGTTTATATGAAAAATCTACACCGCTTGACCGATTGTAATGAATTTTGGCATAAATATAGTTGATAATCTAAGGTTAAACATACGCTACCTTATTTCTCAAAAATCTACCCCCGAGGGTTGCAATATACCGAAACAGTTATGTAGTTCACGCGGGAAGCCGCAAGCGGGCCGCTATTTTTCATTTTTCCTCTATAGCTATAGTGAGCTATAATTCTGAAGGTGAGTTCCGTCACTCTACATGAAATGTTCCGAATGCGGAATGTACACAAATATGCTACGAGTACCTGCACACACTTTTCTTACTGTTAAATTTGATAATAAATTTACAATTCATTATCAAATTTAACAGTTTCTTTAAGTATATAAAAACTAATATTTACTATGACTATAATATAATTTTCTTGAAACTTAGACAGGCCGAAAGTTTTAAAAAATCGATGCTTAATTAAAAGAGATTTGAAATTACATTTTTTGCTTCGTTCAAATACGCTCAACTGGTTTCCAGGTAACAGCTATTAAGCCGGGAAACGTTTTGTACTTTCGAATAAACTTTTTTTTAGAAAAAATGCAATAGTTTGATAATAAATGTTGTAACTGATATTATATACCAGTGGCTTGAATAATTCTAGATTATCTATACTTTTTAAATACATATTTATAATTTATAAGAGGCTAACTTCAGTGGGACAGGATCGAACTGTAATTGTGATTGGTCGTGGGTTCGAATACCACTCGGAGGAAATATCATAGTTCTATAATTTTTATTCCTGCACTCGCTTTGGTGAACAAGATAATGCGCGGCGTTGAGATCCGCAGCAGAAGGGAAATATAGGTAAGAGTGCTTTAAGCTAAGGGTCCATACTGATGACACTGCTAAGCGTACAAACAAGTGAAGTCAAAAAAATATTTACAATTACCGTTTGAAATATATACATGCAACGATAGTTTTCACAAAACAGTAATCTGATAATGATATCATTTAATGTAGAAAAAAATATTATACATAAATATTCAAAATTAATAAATTATATAATTAAATAAATATATGATTTTAAATTTTTCAAACATTTAACAGTATATGTAATACCTATGTTGAAATAACAAATTTCACCGAAACACTATTGTCATCCGACAAATTACGGGTAAGATTTTAATATTAGTTAGTAGGTATTCATATTCAATTAATTATCACACTTACATATATATTTTAAACATAATAGGAAACCGTAAATCTGAATAAATTGTTTTACAGAACGTATTTGTTGGCTTCCAAAATTATGGAATAAAGTTAAGCCACCTATTAGGTCTGCGTATGTTGTACAGCATACAAATAAGCTCCCAATAAACTTTTGTCCCTTGAAAGTGAACTGTCAACCCACCCAAATAAACCGAGCTTTTGAAACAAATGTTTCGTAGTTAGGTATATATGCCTTAGTAATCAATAATCTTAGTTAACCTTCATATACTAGCTGAAACACGCGACTTTCTGCAAAGTAACCGAGATCTATCTGTCAAATTTCTACTTTTTAGAAAAAAAATATGGACTCTTTAATAAAAAAGTAATTTGATTAAGAGCCATAGGCCCTCCGCCTATCCGATCCTGTCGTAAAATTCAATTTTAGTGGACGTCTACTATATGTGAACTCTCTGCTAAATTTCCTGTTTGTAGTTCAAACTATTTTCAATATCGTAATGACTGACTTTTCGCTGTATAGCTTTACGCTAACCTCATTTTCACAATCTCCGTTTTACCCATCCCGTCAGTAAGCACGACATAATGTCGCGTGTTTTCGTATTTCGTGGCGGTACACAACGCCGCGCCACGTCATTGCACAGAGGGGAAATGAGAATAATTTAAATATAATTCCCCAAGTGACGGTCAAACCCATAACTAATCTCGTTTACAGTCTGACGCCGTCCCATTGCGCTATCATGGTCTATTAACTATTTTATGTATAATTACTGTAATATGTTAATTATAAGAGTTCTAAAGATACTTAAAAATATTTTATTTATTTACTTATTTGGGTCACTCGTGGCGTAGTGGCACGAACGTGTGACTGTTAACGACTGGTTGTGGGCTCGATTCTCACTCGAGGAGTGGAAATATTTAATATTTCCATTTTTCTTCGCTCTGGTATTAGAGGTAAAAGCGCGGCGTTAAGTTCCGCCACTTGACATGCGATGTCGTAGCTTCTAGTTGTACATAGCAGGGTAGGCAGAGGGAACCTATGTACAGACATTTGGTCCCCCACTTTCTGCCGAATTCTGGAGGCATAACGCGTTAAATGGCGGAATGCTTTAACACCAAAGCTAAGAAAATGAAATAATAAATATTTCAATTTCTCGAGTGGGAATCGAACCCATAAGCAATCGCGTTTACAGTCACACTTTGTCGTCCTGCGCTATGACTGGCTGACTGGCGTCATAATTGTAAAAATATTATTTTTTTCCCAAACAATATTACTAATCAAGAGGCTAATCTAGAGGCTATCGTAGCGCAGTGGGAGAGCGTTTGACTGTAAGCACGATTGGTAGTGTTAAGCCTAGTGGGAACTAGGGGGAAAGACTATGTATGTTAAAAATATGAACATTATTCCGCTGTCGATTTCTCTCGCCGTCTCGATTTCGGAAGAAAATTGGAGAACAATCCATTATAAATTCAAATCCGTTCTTCAAGTGTTGCCTGAAATATCAAATTTTCTAAGCTCTAATAATCATTTTTTAACAACTTTCAAACATTTTTAAAGTGTTATTCCACACTTAGGAAAATTGAAAAAGACATTTAAAGAAAACGTATAAAAATTTGAACGCAGCGGGATTCGAACCCGCGCCTCCTCCTCCGAACGCATGGCTCAGTCTGCCATGCGTTCTGGTGAACGCAGCGGGCGGGCAGTGGTGAGAGCGCCTGAACGGTATTCAAGAGGCGCGGGTTCGAATCCCGCTGCGTTCAAATTTTTATACGTTTTCTTTAAATGTCTTTTTCAATTCTTTAACAAATATATATTTTAAGCTAAAATAACTATTTTACTTTTCAGAACATGCATTTCGAGAACAATACCATTTCCATATGGTGGTTAGTTAGAAAAAGATACAACAAGATTTACGATACGAAGACTTTTTTGAGCTTATTGTCCATGAATCCAAGCAACGTTGCAATCTAAAATGGCAAATTAGACTTCATTGTTGCAGACATTACGTATTCATGGAGCATAACTTGTTATTACATTTTGTGGAGGTACGCTTCACTAAGATCTGATCGCTCTTAAATTGCTTTTTTTTACTATATTAACTGCTCAAAATGGTTAAAATTATGAAATTCGTTTACTTTATATTTAAAGCTTTTGTTTGGATACTAAAATAAAATCGAGAATATGTATTTTGTTTAAATCTTAGTAGTAGAAAAGGTTATTAAGAAAACGTATAAAAATTTGTACGCAGCGAGATTCGAACCCGCGTCTCTTGAAACGGTCCAAGCGCTCTGAGCGTTGTACCATGCAACTCTGTAGAGAGTATTTTATAAATTTCTACTACCCAAAGAACTATGAACAATCGTTTGGCAGGAGAGAATATTATTTATTAAACACTTTTAAGATTTTAAAGCGTTATTTACATTCTCAAGAAATTAAAAAAGACATTTAGAAAACGTATATTTTTTTTATTTTTTTTTTTTTTTTTTGTTTTCTAAATGTCTTTTCCAACTTCCTACAAGTGTGAATAGCACTCTAAAAAGTTAAAAGTACATATCAGAAGTTAATACAAAAATAATTACATTATTACATACAAATACAAGAGTTAATACTGTTATCATGTAAACCCTTATTAACTTTAACCCGCAGCGAATGCATTCATAACTTGAAACGGTTATTTTACTCATCTAGAGGCAAATGTTCGAATTACATCTGTATTGATAAGGGTAATCAAAGAGGGTTGTTTAAGCAACAGGCAACAACAACTCTCAATTTGTTTTTTTTTCTATATTGACTGCTTAAAATGGTTAAAACTAAAAGATTTTGTGTGAATACTAAATCATTGTGAATGGGAAATCATTATATGATCTTTTATTTTCGCGATTATTACACATTTTGAAATGAAACTATTTTTAACCGGATTAATCGTGTATTGTTTTAGTATTTGAAAAAAAAACGCGATTAATCCGGTTTAAAATATGTAGTTTCATTTCAAAATGAGAAACAATTTTTCATCTAAGTCATGCAAATAAATATCTATAGTTAATTTAAAAAGAATAACATTAATACATACAACCGTTACAGATACTGTTATCACATAAACCCTTATTAACTTTAACTTTAACCCGCAGCGAGTGCATTCATAACTTGAAACGGTTACTTATCTAGAGGTAAATGTTCGAATCACATCTGTATTGATAAGGGTAATCAAAGAGGGTTGTTTAAGCAACAGGAGGGTTGGTCCTCACTCCGTAGACTCCAGTATACTCGTACATACAGTCTAGTTTGCCGTTCATTCTCGCGCCGTCCGCCGCGTAAAGAACACGCCGTTACGAGCTTTCGTATTACTCTCGAAAACTTTACCGAAGCTATATGAAGACTAAGGAGGATTGCCTCTGATTTGTGCGATTTATGCAGTGCTTTGTGAAATAATTGTGAAGTTCTTAACTATATTATGAAACAGTTTGGTTTTTAACGAGTTTTTGGTTTTATATTTTCTTATGTAAGTACATTTATTTTAATTATATAGATCTAATATAAAATAAGTATTTTAAGTATAGATTATATATTAATAATGATTTAAAATTTTATTATAGATATTGTTATCATGTTGTCAGTATCAATGAAGAGATTTAAAATCGCAATTAAGTCTGTAAATCTGATATATATTCAAATTGATGTGCAGATAATTGAAGCCAAACGTTAACCAGATTCATTAAATAGGAAAATTTATAATGTAACTTTGGTTTTGTACGAAAATTATTTAATTATTATGTTATTTTATTTAATGATGTTTGCAAAGTAAATGAACTAAAAAGTTTGAAATCCATGAAATTGATCTTATATAACTTATCATGAGATTTTTATTGTAAATTAACCAAATAAACATTACTTAACCATATTTTAATGAATTATTATTAGATATTTTTATAAAATAAGATAGATTCATCAACTGGAACAGATTTTTTATTTTAATTTGTAATTAGTGTTAAGCGTCTGCTAGTCTAAATCAAACTCAAAGTAATGTTTTTTCAAACAAGGCTATTCGTATCGTCGACTTACATAAAAGTCAGTATTGTCAGTCTAACCGGAAGTTACTACCGGCTCGGAACGCAGTTCTGCTGAGAAGAGCCGGCGAGATTCAGAACAGCTGTTCTTTTGAAATATAATTTTACAATAAGATCACAATTATGATTAGCCTCTCGGGTGATTGTCATCAGTACTAAATTTCACACATTAACAGTATTATTACAGTATTTTTGAGCAGAATAATGTAACTTTTCAAATAATATGTCCATAATCTTGACTTTAAATTGATCAAGTAGTAAACTAGACTACTATGTAAATGAAGGGTTACTTAATGACAAGACATTTCGCTGTCCACTTTCGGCACGAAATCGAGACATTGCTTCACGTTGTATCCCGCACACAGCAGGATAGGCAGAGGTAACCTAGTGTTACGACACTCCGTTCCTCACTTTCCGCCGAATTCGGAGGCATTGCGTGCTAATTGGCGGAACTTAACGCCGCGCTTTACGAGACATCGGCGGGAATCGAACACACATCACGTTTACAGACGCTGTCCCGCTGCTCTAGGATGGTTCCTGCATACCGTAAATTTATATGAAGATTAAAAATAAAAAATATAATTTGATTAATAAGATCATCAATTTCGAAGTACAATTTTGTGATCAGTTGGTACAGTAAATTAGACGTAAACGTACATCTCTGACCTGTTCAAAATGACCATTTTTTGCTACATTTAAAAAATTACCGAGATAAATTACTGATGGGCTTGCTGAGCTTCTTACTATTGACACTGATTTACTTGTTTTGTTTTTAAACTTAATTTAACTGACATGTCATAGAGGTCGTCGTGGTGCTGTGGGATAGCGTCTAACTATAACGCAATAGTTAAGGGTTGGATTCCGAATTAGGGGATGATTATATATTATTTTCTTCTACTAGGGAATGATTATATATTATTTTATTATTCTGCTTTGTTGTCTAGACAAAGCCCGGCGTTGAGCTCCGCCACTCAACACACAATGTCTAGATTTCGGACAGAAAGTGGAGAACGGAGTCTCATGACTCTAGGGTCTCTCTGACTATCCCACGATGCGTTAAATATAAAGCAGCTTTTTTATCGAATATAATTACAACGCACCTTGGAATTTACGTCAAATTCTTATTAAAAATCGAATGTTATAAAAAAATCACACATTATTAAAGTCCTTGCAATTCTGTTCATTGAATACCATGCTTCTAGAAATTTCCCTGACAGATAGTGTGAGCTTTAATCGATAAAAAGACGTTATAGTGGCATAGCTTGCACGTGTCTGACTATACATGATGTTAGTGGGTTCGATTTGTTTTACAGAGAAATCGTATTTGTAATACAGGTGTTACTTTAGATACTTTAGCGTGAAACAATCAACAGTTAGTGCCTCTAAATGGTACATAAGGAACCTGATCAGGGAATCCCAGTTCAGGTGTCAATTGTCCATACCCATCGGATCTTAGATTAATTTGTTAGGTTCTGAGTAAAACAATTCTAAGTATATTATTTAAAGTATTCCTGGGTGGGAATATGTACACAAATTTTTATTACAAAAATTGAGCAGAAGAAGGTCTAGGATTTTTTACTACATTTTGTCTACGTACAAATATGGATATAATACTAGTATAAAGCTAGCTTCATCCCGCACACAGCGGGGTATGCAGAGGGAATCTAGTGTTAAGACACTCCGTTCCCCACTTTCCGCCGAATTCGGGAGCATTGCACGTTAAGTGGCGGAACTTAACGCTGCGCTTTGGCCCGACACCAGACCGAAGAAAATGGAAATATTACATATTTCCACTCCTCAAGTGGAAATCGAACCCACAACCAGTCGCTTTGCAGTCAGATTTTGTGCCTATGTGCCACGACTGGCCTCAATATTCCCTATATGGCCCTAAACGGGTAAAATCCATAATGATCAATTACAAAAATACATAATATTAATTACTATTAAATATTATAATAAAAATTCTTCAAAACATCCAAACAAATAGTAGAGATTTCAGTAAAACTTGTTTTCGACAAATGAAGCGACCCATTGTTACGATCCGCATGTCGCGACTTCAGGAAACTTTGTACAGCCAACTTTGATTACAAAAAAACAGACTTACTTAAATAACTGTGTCTTACAAAACTTCTTTATTAACTTAAATGTCATTATTAAGCTTTCACACTAAAATATATATTTTAATTTAATATTCTTTATTTAATATTTAAGTGGAGAAGGAAGTGTCTTACAGTACACAAGTGACATTATACTCTCTTTGACTGCCCTGCTATGCAAAAAAAGCATGTAGCTATTTAATTTAATCTCATTATTATTGGAATTTTAATGAAACTTTACAATAATATAGCTTATACATCAAGAAATTTTGAGAATTGTTCAAAAAATCAAGTACGTAAACACCTTTCTAGTATTTTCTGCGCGGACTAAATCGGGGACGAAGCTAGTATAATTTAATTTAATTGGTACTATCGTGGTGTAATTTGATTTTACTTGATCGAATACAACGTTAGTAGAGAGAAAGATTATATATAATTGTAATACTAGACAAAACCTAGCAATGTATAACACAATCGAATCCACTATTGAGGGCCCAGAACCCAAACTCACTTTTGAGAACACTTTTTATAGTCTTCGAATAAGTTTGCTTTGTTACGGTTACTTTAGTATCATCGTATTAGCTTATTGAGCTAAATAAAAAATTGCCAGGCCCTAAAATCTGAGGTCAGTCAGTCGGTCAGTCGTGACACAGAGGCACAGTGTGACTGTAAACGCAACTGGTTGTGGGTTCGATTCGGACTCGAGGAGTTGAATGATTAATATTTCCATTTTCTTGACTCTGGTGTGGAGGCAAAGCGTAGCGTTAAGTTCCATCACTTAATATACAATGCATCCAAAATTCGCCGAAAAGTGGAGAACGGAGTGACAGCACTAGGTTCCTTCTGCCTGTGACCCTACTGTGTGCGGGATACAATGCGAAGGTTAAAAAAATACCCCCCTAGTATTTTTTTTACCTTTGCATTGTATTCTTGTTTCTCAATTGTAAATATCTTCGTATTCGTATCCGGAATACGAATACGAAGATATTTACAATCTCATTTAACCAATTTTATGATAGCTGGATCCGCCCCTGTCTAAAACACGTGGCACTCTCTCTTCAAAAGTCTCTTATCAAAAAAAAAGGTTGTATATGTCCTCTATGCATGTCTTCCTACAAAATACTCAAACCCAAAGAAAGCCACTCATATTTTTGTATTATAAAAAAGGTTTAAAGACTCAAGCAATTAGCTCATGAAATCGTATTCACGCAATATTTTTTCAATATTTTTCTGTCAAATGTTTATTTTACTGTTTACCAAAATGATATCCTATTTGTTTTCCCTTAATTTGACTTTAACTGTTATTAATGGGTTATTAATGGTGGAGAACGGAATATTTTAATGCTCTGACTACCCAGCTGACAGAAGAAAAAGAAAAAGAATGAAGTGGCAAAAGATATATTTCTAAACTGTTAGCACAATTATATTTTATAAGCCCACGTGTC
This sequence comes from Dryas iulia moderata, assembly GCA_019049465.1. Taxonomy (NCBI): domain Eukaryota; kingdom Metazoa; phylum Arthropoda; class Insecta; order Lepidoptera; family Nymphalidae; genus Dryas; species Dryas iulia. The sequence goes on along the minus strand of CM032418.1, from coordinate 11,729,819 downwards.
AAGCCAATGATAATAATCCTATTAATATTATAATCGCGAAAGTTTGTATTTTGTTTATTTGTTTGTGTTTCATACACTTTCACGTAAAAACTACTGAATGGATTTTGATGAAACTTTACAATAATATAGCTTACACATCAAAATAAAATACTACTGCTACTATTTATAAAGATTTTTTGTGAATTGTCCAAAATAAGAAGTAAGTAGGTGTCTTTGATTTTACGCGATTTTTTAAGTCGCGGGTACAGCTTAAATAGTTGCCTTGTCAGGACGACCAGGCCAACAAGGAAGTTATTTTAAGCATATATCTTTCTATTTTATTTTTATTTACCTCCTCCAATTGGCCTATATTATAACAACTTCTATGCGGAACCAAAACCAATACGGTCTATACTATTTTCTAATCAATTGATGTCGAAGAAATTACCATTTATACGAAGTAGCTTGCAAGTTACGGCTTTCGAGACTTCAGCAACAAGATGTTATATTAAAATTTGCTAGCCATTTCAGAGAAAATATAAAACTTAAAATATACAATTTTAAGTATTCATATTATTAAATATTAATTTTTATAATATTTAATTTGAAAAGAATTTATAATGTAGTAGTTTCCACTAAAATGTGACTTCGCAAAAGAACACCCACGTTCGTTTTTACTTCTTTTGACGTTTTCTGAGTTCTACGAAAATCAAGACATGTATCTATTTATATTACGTTTTTTGTATATATTTATGCTAATAGTATTATTAGGTTATACATTTGAAATGTAAAAGGAGAGAACTGTAAGCTTATTTTACGTTACTCTTTTTATTTGATAAAGAAAATATAATTTGCCTAAATATACCTTTTTTGTGCAAAAACTAACAAAACAAATTTTCGTAATAGAATTGTTGTCGAATTAATTAATATGTGTGACGAACAGCTTTTGTTAGTAGTGTTTAAATATATTGTTATTATATTTAAAGTGAAGTTATTAGAAAAAAATATTTTCATTTGTCTCTGTGTTATTGGGAACTTATTAATACCCAATTTAACATTTTCAACCGATATTTACATACTATAACGACAGACATATTCACACGCTAACAAATTATATGTTTCCTTATATAAAAATTTCGTCAACGTTAAAAAATCATTTAAATAAAGTAGCATCATAACAGGATGTTATTCGAGTGAGAATAAATCAATTGAAACAAATCAAGAGAATAGTTTTTGTCAACCTAATAATATCTATTACCTGCAAGGTTGGGAAAGGTTGTTATATTTTGGTTGTTGTAGATTTTGGTGACAGGCAGAAAAGTCTTTTTTTTTGTGCACTGGGAAATGCTTTTTACGCTGACCGCCCGTACCCAAAGGACGGACGGTACTGTGGGGCTCATCAGATAATACCCAATACTACCAACTTAAACCCAACGGAAACCCTCTCCAGCTACATAAGACGTCGGAGGAGCACTCGCGTATGCATACTACGATGCCTCGATGGATGGCCCGCCTATGGGCCACCATCGCCTTCAAGGTGCTCCAGGGTTTCTTCCAGAGCACCTGATAATTATTAAACCATGATACTAGGAGGATAATTATTTAACCATGCCCCGTAAGCACCTGCACCAGCCTGAAACGTCAACATCCTGAAATTCCGTTTGGCCCAGCGTTCTAAGTGGGGGCTTTCACCGTCATTAGGCTTGCCACCGGGGACCCCCGGTCCACCGCACATCGTCGAATCAGGGCGTCGTCTGCTCTACTCCTGATTCGCACGATATCCTCCCTGGATAGTCGCACGCCTCGCGACCGCTCACTTGCGCTAAATGCGTAAACTCTGGCGAGCACTTCTGCCTGTATTCTCAGGGTGGTTCTCCCACCAAGAGCGTTGCCGCCGTCCATGTCACTGTGCGGTAACCTCGAATAGCTCTCACCGCTATAACCCTCTGCGCTTTCCGCAATTGAGTTTTGTTGCGAGTGGTGAGAGAATCAGCCCACACGGGCGCTCCATACAGTCATCGGCATGGAGAATCCGGCCCTCTGACATTAGGTAGTAATCTGGATGTGCAGAGTAGCCCCACGGGATGGATCATAGCCCCCTTGTGCGGGCCATGAAATAAAGCCTCAGTCTTAGTCATAGAGACCCTTAGACCCCGGCTTCTGCCGAACTTCTTAAAAGTTGATTCCTTCGCAGTGACCAGTGTCATCCGCATAACAGGCAGAAAAGTCTAATCTGACTATCAAAATAATTTTATAATTTTTTTCCTGTTTCAACATATTTAAATAAAAACGTTGTACTAATTCACTTATAATATTAGGAATAAACATATACACGTTGGATAATATAGGTACATGAAATTGTTATATTTGAACTTTTTTAAGTGTGTAAAAAATATGCGTAAAATATGTGTTGCCTTAGCAACGTATACACCACTTCAAACTTCATGGCAAAAGTCTATGTCAAACCTAGGTAGACTGTTTCTTAAAGGCATAATTTATAATTTTACAAAAGTATTAACAGTATTGTTGAAATGCTACTTTACTAAATTAAATTCTTAAACTAAAATAGCTACCGAAACTCCAAAACACTACCCGTTAACTGAATAAATAATTAAACTTCGGCCTGAATCACTTTGGAATCTAATTTTTAAAGGATTAATCTTATCGACGCGAATCGCATACCTACTAGTAAAGTAAGTAGTGTTTTAAGTAAAGTTTCAAATGATTTTTTTTATTTGCTAATGTAGGTACATATTTTAGAACAGAGAATCAAGACACTCCGTTATTTACTTATGGGCCGAATCAGCGGCGGAACCCAACTCTACTACACTCTGTCTTGTTCACCACAACAGAAAAAAGTAAGAAAATTTTAATATAATATTTTCCTCAAGTGGGAATCGACCTGCACGACGATGGACTACGTCTTAGTAACCTATCTTATTACCTTTTAATGTAAATTTAAATTGTTGTTACTTTTTTATTTATTAAACTAAACACACTACTACATGTTAGAGCAGGCCATCGAGGGTGGCCTACCACCCTTGACTCCGTGACGTGCCTTACTGCTCCCGCCTCCGGGGTACTGTGGCGGTCGAGGAGGAGCACCGTGAGGTTTTAGTGGGTATACGGACGGCTCAGTCTGGAGTCCCACATAACCACGTCCGAGTCCCCAATCGGGCTGGTATCCGTAATTTTTAAACGGAAACGGAACGGAAGTTTACAAAAATACAATAGTTAAAACTGAAATTAAATCAGTTTAGCCGTTTCTGAGATTAGCATGCACAAACGCACGCAATAAACATGAAAAAAAAACATTGGTTTGATTTCTATTACGTCGATAATCCCCCAAGAATATTTTTCGTCTTTATTTTCATTTATTAATTAATCAGTTCTACGGGCAAAGCTGTATTGCTGTATTTGTATATATGTAAAAATAAGTTAGCAACTTTCGTGCCTCCCAGAACTAGGCGATGCAAGTTGAAGAAAACCGTTCTACGTTTTTCATGAACTGTAATTAACTTTCAGTTTTCTAGTTTCAGAGTAATATTATAATATTAAAAATATATTCATATTTTATTATAAGCTTTTGTATACATACTTTATTATTTTTGTGTTAAGCGCAATATAGCGTAACATTATTTCATATATCAGAATAGGCAGAGAGAAACTTGGTGACATGACACTCTATTTTATATACTAACTAGCGGTCCGCTCGCGGCGTCGTCGCGTGAGTTACTTAACTGTTTCGTTATATTGCAACCATCGGCGGAGGATTTTTGAAAAATAAAGTAGCCTATGCTTAACTTTGGATTATCAACTATATTTACACCAAAATTCATTACAATCGGTCAAGCAGTTTAGATTTTTCATATAAACTTTCATCCCCTTTTTCAACTATTTAAAGATTGATTTTTGAAAAAAATAATTATCCTATATAATGGCCTTGGATAATTCACTAATTTCATTCTAAATTTCATCCAAATCGAACCAGTAGGTTGGGCGTGAAAGCGTGATAGACAGACTTTCGCATTTATAATATAAGTATGGATTCAATCTACTATCAGTACTCTATAGCAGATTATGAAATACATAATAACCTCGTTAAGTACACCTTGGTGTTCACAGGTAGACTATCTTATTTCTTATATTTTATTTTATTTTATGCCAGCTGTTACAATATTTTTTGCCTATATGTTCTATAAAACAAATTCACTACAATTCTAGTCTAATCTATCCAGTAGATGTACATTTAAGACGATTTCTTGAGCTAAAACGTTAATTTAAGTAGGAATTAGCAATAAATTGTATCTAGATAAGCGTATTACTTCGTTGACCCTTTGATCTAAAAACTGCTGATAATAACTATACTTACTAATTAGACTGAAAGTAAATGATTCATAATTAATTTTATATAATATCGCTGGTTCTGTGTACACTATTGTTAGCTTGCAGAAATTAATTCAACTCAATTAAATAATAAATAATAATCTTTACTTATTATTTAATTGAGTTTATTTGAGAAACAATTTCAAGTTCAACATCAGTTTAATAAATTTAATAATTTGAAATTCCTGGAAAATTATGTAATAAAATTTGACTTTATCTTAACTAAAACTGTTCTAGCAAATATCTGCCTCCTTATACTTTCTTACATGGAGTCTGCGTTATTCATTTAGGTGTAAAATTTACTTCTTATTATGTACTACCCTATACAGGACGTTCGACGGAAAATGGGAAATGGATGTATTAACACTAGGTTCCCTCTGTGTACTTTGCTGTGTACGGGATACCGTGTAAAGCTGTCACTTCACAATTAAAATATTTTCAACTTTTCTGGTGTTGCCCGTTTTTTGTTTTTTCGATAGTGTATTAGGTAAATATCAATGTGGTTTCGCGTAGCATCAGCTACTTCCCGTCGAAATCGATACAGATGTTTCAGGAATTATTCGGAAGCAGCGGACAAACATACAAAAACTATTGTATTCGTGTTTATATATTTATGTTTTATTTTCACAAGAAATATTATAAATTTTATTGATATGTACATAGATTAATTCGTCAACGTAAGTTTTATACAAACATGAAATTAGGTAAATAATATTTTTTTTATATTTGCCGGCCATTTTTCTGCATAGTGGAGAAGTCAAAAACAACCTATGTCAATAAAGTGTCGAATTCGGGCTGAACGTAGAGAACGGAGTGCCGTTCTCTATTTTCTAATTTCTACATCTATTCGAGACATTGCTTGTTAAGTGGTGGATTCAATGCCGTACTTATACTGTCATACTATTCACCACAGTGGAGAAATAAAATTAGTTAAATCATAACCATTAAGTTAAGTTCCGCCACTTAGCACGCAATGTCTCCGAATTCGGTGGAAAGTGGGGATTGGAGTGTCTTAACACTAGGTTCCCTCTGCCTACCCTGCTATGTACGGGACACAGCATGAAGTAAAAAAAAAATCATTCCTCATTGGGAATCGAACCCTCAACATATCGAAATTATAGTCAGACATTGTGCCACTGTGCCACGAAAAAATAACAAAATATTATAAAAGTCAAAGTTACTTACTTTTAAATGTTATCTGGATTGAATATTATATAAAATTCTTTATAGAATACGAATTCATTGGAGAATTATTTTAATGTTTCTTAGAATTAAGTCTGAGATAATATAAAAATGTTTGAATTAATTTTTTTACGATATTATAATATAAATTTATAATGTCGAAATTTCGACTAATAAGTGGACAACGGAGTGCATTGACACTATCTATGTTCTCTCTGACTAGCCTGCTATGCGAAAAAAAGTGTGAATCCGTTTTTTTGTAAAAGTAACTATCGCTTTATTTTTTTTTTAATAATTAAATAATATTTTACCCTGGCAACTGTTTATATTCCCATACAAAAAAGAAAACAAAAACATTTTGTTTTTTAAATTATTAAAATCTGACTATAACACAAGTTAAATAAATATAAAAAATATTTATTAACAAGTTTTTTTCCGTATTACTAAGAGTAATTCTCTCGCTCTTTCATTTGATATCCATATTATTGGAATAATTAACTAATTCGCCATCTTGGGTGGTCCGGCATGATGTGGTTTAGAATAACGTCACACAATGAACATGTATACAACATTTGATTTTAATCGTTTAAGGATATATACTATAATATTGAGTTGCAAGATCCCACCCAGAGCCACCCAAAAACAGCAACTTTAACAAAAGCTAGTAATAAACATGTCAAATTCAAAAAAAGCTCCAATTTTTATTGCAATCCAGCATGTGTTTACGATCAACCTTAACAGTGGTCTAGTCATCGAATTGCTTAATGAAATCGTTCTTTAAACATAGGATTTATTGACCCGAGGGTATTTACCAATAACTCGGCTTCTAAACATGCCCTGCGTGTTTCTACAGCGCAACAGTCAATTGATTAAACGAAGCAATTAAGTAATCAGCCGTCAATGACTGTGGATTGTCGCAAATGAACCGTCTGACCGTCTGACTGTGCATACAAGCGCTGTATGCCGGCTGTGTTCCCTCGGCTTTCGATTTGTTTAATGCCATTTTAATTGTGAAATGTCATTGTTTTATTGCGGTCGCAGTTATTGTGATGATGGTGGTGTGAATGCTGGTGGAATTGGCAACGTTTGAATGCGATTGTTGTGGGTTCGATTCCTTTCTATAGCTTATTTTGTTGCTTTTTGATTTTGATTTTTTACATGTGGTTCCCAAGTGTTTACTAAAAAAGTTAAGTATTTTTGGAATATTTTTTTGTGTTTATTTATTCTAAACTGTCTTATTTAGGTTTGAATTACTTTCCCAACACGTATATTTAAATGAACGTGAAAACGAATATTGGCTAAGTTGACAACAATGGGTCACACGCCTGACGTTAATATAAAGAAATTGATATATATCTATACCAATTTGTATTTTATAAATATTTTTATAACAAATAAACGGTCTGACCGTCTGACTCTGCATACAAGCATGCCGGCTGTACTCTCTCGGCTTTCGACTTGTTTACTGCCGTTTTAATTGTGAAATGTCATTGTTTTATTGCGGTCGCAGTGTGATGATGGAACGATGGTGGAATTGGTACGTTTGGATGTAATGATTGTGGGTTTGATTCCTTTTTAAATGCTATTCTATTATATTAGTATAGATGCCTTATAGATGAACTTCATTTAAGTACTATATAGGTACATGTGGTTTCTGTATGTTTTCTAAAAAACGGCTAGTTTTCTGGTACGTTTCGTATTGTTCTTTGTTTATTGTATGTCTTCTTTAGCTTGGAATTCTGAAATTCGATAGGCAAATATTAAATTTATATTAAAATGCAAGTCAGCTTATTTCATACAAATAATACAAATGTAACTGATCGCTCTCTATAAAAAGATACATAAAAAAATATTATTAACATTTAGTATTTTTTGGATCATAAGTATAAAAAAAACAATTCATTTTTTTTCGGTAAAATATAAAATAAATGTCTTATTAACTTGGCGAAAAATTCATTTTACGAAGATAAAGCCGCGAGCGGGTTGTTAGTCGGTAATAATAGTCCATACATCTGAGGGTAATAAATAAAAAAATTATACACCTATACATAAATTAATATTTTTTTTAGCTTCACGCTGTATCCCGCACAAAGCAGGGTAGGCAGAGAGAACCTAGTGTTAAGACACTCCGTTTCCCTATTAATATTTTGTAAAGTCTTATATAACAAAATCTCGTTCAACAATAATTCAACAAGGCAATGCCCGGTTCCATTATGACGTCGTGGCTTGTTTTCCAATTCAATCAAACTTGTGCAAGAAAATATTCGGTAGTTGACTGTCCAAATCTTTAAAGTATACCGTCCGCTTGCCAAATTTCTGTGTACGGATACAAGTCTGGATTTTATTTAACGGAAACGCTTTTGCAAAAAATATTTTTGCTATGAAATTAATAAAAAAAATAGATGCTTATTTTTTAAAACATTTTTTCAGCGTGTCTTCTCTTATATCTTATATATTCTGTGTTTTATCGTTGTAAGCTTTTTTGCAGCAGCAGTGCCGACGCCTGTAAAAGCGATTGTTGTGGGTGTTATTTCTATTTGGGAAGTAATTATATTTAAATCATATGTATTTCACCACTAGATCGAAAGAGAATTTAGTGTTAAAATATTTTGTGATACACCGTTTTTTGGCACCGCCTTAATTCGATACTTTTTTTTTAGCTTCACGCTGTATCCGGCATATAGCAGGGTCAAGACACTCCGTTTCCCACTTTGGGCCGAATTCGGAGGCATTGCGTGTTAAGTGGCGGAACTTAACGCCGCGCTTTGCCTCTGATACCAGAGCGAAGGAAATGAAAATATTAAATATTATCACTCATCGAGTGGGAATCGATCCCACAACCAGTCGTTTACAGTCACACGTTCGTGCCACAACTGGCCCCAATTCGAAACATTACGTATTGAGTGGCGAAACTAAAAGCTGCGATGTGTTGTAGTTATCAGAGCAGAGAAATTAAAATAATATCATTATTGTATTCCCCCGAGTGTGAATCGAACTGACAACTAGTGTTTATCAATATAGATATGTCTTCTAACAACAATTAGCATCTTTGCACTTTACCACAATGGTTTCATATTCATTGGCCTGTTAACGTATCTTATTTTTGTAACACAAATTTACTATACTTTGAAAATAAAAAAAAAACATAATCATTTCTTTTAATTTCTTAAAATTTCACAATATTAATTTAAAAAAAAACCGAGACAAGAAGTTGCAATAAATTATCATATTTTTATTGTCAAATCCTTGTAATTTTTCTAAGAAAGTTTTCAAGTTAAGGGCAGCATTTAGCAAAAGTTCGCCCAAACATTGATTGGTCTAGAGTAAGCGTCGCATCCATGTTAATTTACGGCAAGCAGCGTTCTGGAATTTTGGTTTCGGGCCTAAAATTGAGATCCTTTATGGAGGCTATAACTTTACTACTGCCAATTTAATTAATTCAGTTAGACGGATTTTACAACGAAAACCAGTTGTCGACCGTAAACTTACAATGCATGTATCATATTTTATTTAAGTTACGTTTATAATATAAGCGTAATAAATTAATATATTAACAAATATATATTATGAAATAAATAATAAATATAGGAGCCACTTGAGGAAAGTGGAAATATTTAATATTTCTACTTTCTTTGCTCTGGTGTCGAGGTAAAGCGTGGCGTTAAGTTCTGCCACTTAACACGCAAGAATCCGAATTCGGCGGATAGTGGGGAACGGAGTGTCTTAACACTAGGTTCCTTCTGCCTACCCTGCTATGTGCGGGATAAAGCATTTATTTTAAGTATTAGTAAGGACAAATGACAATTACTAGTATTCTTTCTATACGTAACTTAAAATTCAATACAAAATAATCAATAAGGAATATATTTTTAATAAAAATAGCCGATACTTTAAATTTTTCAAACGAAAAATAGTAAAATTTATAAATTGCTCAATTTATTGCATTTAAAGTTAGTTTGCAGTTCGTATTGCCATGGGCCGCACCCGCGCGTAATTACAAGTGGGGTTGAAATTTTATACGGAAATAGAATCGTATGACCAGTCGTGGCCCAGTGGCACAAGCGTGTGACTGTAAACGACTGGTTGTGGGTTCGATTCCCACTCGAGGAGTGGAAATATTTAATATTCCATTTTTTTCGCTCTGGTGTCGGGGTAAAGCGCGGCGTTAAGTTCCGCCACTTAACACGCAATGACTCCGAATTCGGCGGAAAGTGGGGAACGGAGTGTCTTTACACTAGGTTCCCTCTGCCCACCCTGCTGTGTGCGGGATACAGCGTGAAGCTATAAAAAATCGTTGAAAAAGTGGGCATACAGATAATATAACTATTAATTATTAAATTTTGATTATACGTTGCAATTGCAATAAGCGGCTTTATGCTTATTTCGTAGTCAGGGGGAACCTAATGTGTAGAATGGAGAGTCAGTCACTAGTGTCAAGATACTCCATTCTTCACTTTCCGCCCGATATCGAGTAATATTTTACAAAAGTATATTACAGAATTGTAGTGTGTATAACATTAACTTGATTATTTAATCTATTTCATTATCATGTTGAAAAATATTCACTGCCTGTATTTTTTATGTACACTTTAGCTGAGCAAAAGGAAAATTTATTTAAAGATATATGAATCTATTAAAGGATTTTTCCTTCGCACAAATAGGTACAAACATATGTATTTAAATATGAATTTATGTATGTGGTTGTTTTACAATAATAATATTCTTCTGTAACTAACAGGTCTATAATATATACATAGCAAAATGTAAACGATGGCGTAGATTATGGTATAGTAGAGCGAGTAGGTACCAATCTAGTGTATAAATAAAAACTAATAATAAATAGAAATATTTTTCTTAATTAGAAATATAAATATATTATTTAAATGAGTAATAGAAAATATACACTAAAGCGACTTTTCTGTAGATATGAAGACAAAAAGTACAAATTTCACTAACTAGAAAAAAGTACAAACTTGACTGACTTTGAATACTCGAAGCAACATGAATAAAGAACTGAGCTGATGTCACGTTATGATTTTTACTATATTACTTCTATATACCTATTATTATCAGTTTTTTTTACTTTTGCCACAAACTGCCTGCGTTAATATTAATTAATAGCCAGCGTTGTGAATCAAGAAAAATGCTCATTACGTGGAAAACTTTTCTTAGCCCATGATTCCCATATTTCATAGAAGCAACCAGCTCCTGTGCGATATTTTTTACACAAATTGTCATCCCCTTTTTATTCTATAGATGTTTGTTATTAAAAAACTGTATTTTATGTTTGATCTTTCGTTATCACCTCCTGTCCCGCCCTGAGAAAATTCATGGAATCAGTCAAGAGGTTACTTTTTTGGTACAAACTTTTATTTCCTGTATTAACACTTAAGGGTTGAATTTTGAGAAAAATAATCCATGTTTGACCCTGGATCTTGAACTTTCTTCGCGCCGAATTTCATCTAAATAGGACGAGTGGATTAGCCATGAAAGCGTTATAGACATACAGACTTTCGCATTTATAATATAAGTATAAGTAGTTAAATTTTCATTTTCTATATACATTGCAGTATAGCTGGCCTGTACATCATATTTTCAGACTTTGCTGCTTTCATATGTCAACAAAATACTTATCACTCTGAACAACTTTCGCTAATATCTTAGACAAACTCATTTCTTAGAATTCTGATTTTTATACGTCAGCGTAAACGTTTATCAAATTGAATAACTTTTGTCAAGGTCATGTATAGTTTAGCTCTTTATTAGATATTAGTAGGCTTCAATCACGTTTCTTTGAAATGTATTATGGAGGAAGGCGGAGGAGGAATGTTTACTTTATAAATTCAACCATTTTCCCACACAGCGGAGCAGTCTCGTTCTCCACTTTCCGCCCAAATATCACCACATTGCATTATTTTGTTATTTCTCTTAATTTTAAATACTTTTAACATCTTAAAGTGTTATTCACACACTTAAGATATTGAAAAAGACATTAAGAAAACGTATAAAAATTTGGACGCCATCGCCATCAGTCGCACCCATACCTCTTTGAAACCGTCCAAGCGCTTTATATGGCTTGGTGCTTTAATGCTTATATGTTTTCTAAATGTTTTTCAATAGAACTACTTTTATCATCTTCTTATCAAGCTATGCCTCCAAAATTGGGGTGAAGAAACGGAGAAAAAAACGGGGACGAAGTGCCATGACACCTCACTCCCTCTGCCTACACTGCTGTCTGCAGGATACAGCGTGAAGCTAAAAACAATCACTTAATCATAGCGCAAGAGGTACATAACATACCTGAAATCCGTTATCTTTCAAATAAAACTAAATATAGAAGGTATTTATTGACGACATAGTTAGTAAGCTACAAACGTGCGACGTCCGGACGATCAAAGCGATCGGAAACAAGTGCAGACAGCACTTTATTGCAGGTTGCTAAATATTTGACGAGCAAACTCGCCGCCGCAATAATGTATAATTGTCACAGGAAATTAATGACATTTACGAGTTACATATCGCACTGCCACTAGTTATATTGATTTAAATTACTTTGTATGTTAAACAGTGAGTAGCTCGTGACTTTGCTCGTGTGAACTAGACGACTTTAGTGATTTCTTTTTTTTTTAGCTTCACGCTGTATCCCGCATACAGCAGGGTAGCCAGAGGGAACCTAGTGTTAAGACACTCCGTTCCCCACTTTCTGCCAAATTCGGAGGCATTGCGTGTTAAGTGGCGGAACTTAACGCCGCGCTTTGCCTCGCTCAGAGCGAAGAAAATGGAAATATTAAATAGAAATATTATCGAGGAGTGGAAACCTCGAGTAGGAATCGAACTAACAACCAGTCGTTTTAAGTCACACGTCTGTGCCACTGCACCACAATGGGCCCCAACTAATACACGACTATGTTATGTCACCTTGCGTTATAAGCTAGTATTCTCAGGAAAACTGAGAAAGTTCGTCGAAATCGGTTGTCGAAACTGTAATTTCCTGTTTGTTCTCTGTATAGATATTTAAGTATTGAAAAAAGTGGCCAGTCGTGGCCTAGTGGCACAACCGTGTGACTGTAAACGACTGGTTGCGGTTCGATTCCCACTCGAGGAGTGGAAATATTTATCGTATCGTAGAGTAGCTTGTGTTTGAAGCTAGGGTCTTTAACTATTTTAATTCCGAATTCCATGTACGGTCGGGCACGATGTGCAAACAGACAGACAAATTTTCGCATTAACAATATCAAATAATAAAGGAATGGTTAATATTTTACATATTTTTTTTAAATAAATTTAAATATTAAAAATTTGCTTTTTGGTATGCGACTAGCATGCGGAATGTAAGAATGTGCTAAAGTACTTTATAAAGTTTAAGCTAAAATGTATTGTGCCAACGATATTTTCTCGCACGCGATAGTTATTGGTTAAAATTTTTGGAATACTCAGCTTCATATTTTAAAAATGTAGACTAATTACAGCTTTTTACTCAAAGCTAGAGTTTATACATAAAAAGGTCACTCCTATATATAATGTTTCTCAACATGCAATGTTTCGATTTTGGGCGAAAAGAAAGACGGAGTGTCTTGGCGCTAGGTTCTCTTTTCTTACTTTGAAGAGCTTGAAGGTACTATACAATGTAATATATTTTTAACAAAAATTGATCGTAAATTACTTAATAAATCCAATTTGTCACAGTCAAACTTTTAATGACATAATAATCAATTCAACGGGTGATTGTAGCAATTACACGAACTCCCTCGGCCAACGCTTTATCCATGGCGGCCTTAAAACTAATTAATACGTAGCTATCGTATGACTTTACCATACTGCCCAGTTGCAATACTTGTTACTAGCAGCCGCGGCCACATGGTCTCCCCTTGTAGCCAAAAAAATAAACTACTTTAACAGTAAACGTAACGCCCTTGCTCAATTTATTTGACTTGCCGCTCGCTCAGTTAATTTAATTAGTCTACCATAATTGTATAGCATTTATTAATTTTGAAAAAATTAAATGTTTTTTTTAACAAATAATTATTTGGTAGCACTTAAGTTCGTTAAAAATGCATTAAAAGTAATATGTATTCACAGAAATGATGTGACTTCTGACTTGTGAGTGATCTCAATATTCTTAGAATGTCGGTCGTCTTAATTTTAATGTCGTGAGCAATGTTTGGTGAATTTTAACTGTAGTTAATTAAACTGAAATTACTGCGCAGTATAAAGAAAGTACCCATTGAAGTTTTCACAATTGGAAATAGTGTAATTACGTTCATAATCTTCACTTATCAGATGATTGTTTTTTTACTTTAAGTATCTTTAAACGAAAACCTAGTCTAAGAAAGCTTTATTCTAAGCTTTCGCTCTCATTGAAAGACTTCATTGCGTGCTGGATAAAGTATTATTTGTAAATCGATATATACTTATACATTTTATATTTCGATATATACTTATACATTTCATATTTTATATATCGATATATACTTATATATTTTATAACCGTAATATTATTTTTAACTTTTACACTGTTTCCTGCACAGCATGCCCTGCTAGCGGAGAAAACTTAGTGGCACGGCACTCCCTTCTCCATTATCCGCCCGAATACAAGAAATTTCGTGTTGAGTGGTCGAACTTTAGCTTTTTCACTAGAGAAGGGAAGTAAAAATAATTTAAATGTAGTCATCCCCTGAGAGCGAATCGAAACCAAAATTGTCGCATATACAGTCGTATCCTGTCACAGTACGCCTTGATGTCACTAGACGACGACTATCGCAATTAATCCTGTAAATATTTTTTTTTTCTTTTTTTTTTATAGCTTCACGCTGTATCCCGCACACAGCAGGGTAGGCAGAGGGAACCTAGTGTTAAGACACTCCGTTCCCCACTTTCCGCCGAATTCAGAGGCTTGCGTGTTAAGTGGCGGAACTTAACGCCGCGCTTTACCTCGACACCAGAGCGAAGAAAATGGATATATAATTTCCACTCCTCGAGTGGGTATCGAACCCACAACCAGTCGTTTACAGTCACACGCTTGTGCCACTGGGCCACGACTGGCCACATAATATTTTTAATACTGTAAACAATTTTAAATCTTCTCTCTCAAAAATGGTTTCATATTTTAAGTGTGTGAATAACACTTTAAAAAAAGTAAAATTTTAAATAAGTAGCAGTTTCTCTTGTCGAATGATTGTTCGTTGTAATAAATTTTGGGTAGCAAATTTTGGTTGCTTTTTTACTGCTTATAATATAATTTGTAAAATCTAATAACCGTAACTACAAGAATTTCGACGTAAACAGATAGCTTACTGGTCAATGTGCTTGGGCAATTTTCATGCGGCGCGAGATCTAATTCTATTTCTTGTCAATTTTAAAAATCTTTCCTAAATGTGTTGATAATATGAAAATATTAACTACTGTACTACTATTTTTTTTTTAGCTTCACGCTGTATCCCGCACACAGCAGGGTAGGCAGAGGGAACCTAGTGTTAAGACACTCCGTTCCCCACTTTCCGCCGAATTCGGAGGCTTGCGTGTTAAGTGGCGGAACTTAACGCCGCGCTTTACCTCGACACCAGAGCGAAGAAAATGGAAATATAATTTCTACTCCTCAGTGGGAATCGAACCCGCAACCAGTCGTTTACAGTCACACGCTTGTGCCACTGGGCCACGACTGGCCACATTTGTTACTAGACTAATAGTAATACTGCAGCTATAGTTGCAATATAACTAATAATATAGTAAAATAATGTTATACACAACGGACTTATACGAATAGATATGATAAAAATATTTCACATTTCGAATTAATAGACGCGACTAGAGCGCGGCGTTAAGTCCCGTCACTTAACACGCAATATCTCGATTTTGAGCCGAAATTGGATAACGGAGTATCTTGACACTAGGCTCTTCTTTGATATCTAGCTATACGAGTAAAGCCTGAAGCTGATTTCTTGCTTTTCAACTGTTTATAATTATATACAAACGTCACTAGGAACAAATATCGCAACTAAGTGTTCAAACATCTATTACTATGGCAAAGGGCGGGGCGTTGCGTTCGCGCTCAAGTGTTTGCCGTGAAATCGTAAGTCTAGGGGTGCCTAAAAATAACATAACGAGTCAAGCTTGTAATAACATTTGTCCTAATATATTACTATTGTGACGGCCGACAGCGCACCGGATTTATGTACCACCGTGCGAACCGTCTTATTATTTATTAATATTAATGTTCTCTGTCTACACCTCGGTTATTTTTCATTTTACATACTATATATACTACGGATCGCATTTTTGTTATGTTATTATATTAAATGTTAATTTATAATCATTGTTTAGTTTTGGTATTTAATGTGTTGAAGATATGCGTCGATTAAGGATGTTTGGAATTTGTCGGTTCATACATCCATACTTATACTATAAATGCGAATGCCTGTGTGTTTGTCTGTCACGCTTTCACGGCTAATCTACCGGTCCAATTTGGATGAAATTTAGAATGAAAGTAGTAAAAATGACTGGGCCTAACATAGGCTACTTAGTTTTTTCGAAAATCAACCACTAAGGGATTGAAATAGGGGATGATAGTTTATATGAAAAATCTGCACTGCTTGACCGATTGTAATGAATTTTGACATGTATACAGTTGATAATCCAAGGTTAAGCCTAGGCTAATTTATTTTTCAAAAATCGACCACCGAGGTTTGCAATATACCGAAAGAGCTATGTAGATCACGCGGCAAAGCCGCGAGCGGGCCACTAGTAGATAACAAAGTAAAAATAGGTTAAAATGTATAAATAAGGTATAAATAGAATAAAAGTTTTAAAAACACATTTTGTTTATTTAATATAGAAATTTTTACATTACTTAACCAATTGTATATAAAATTTTGATTTAAATTTTCATGGTGATAAAAAGATTTATTTCCTTTTATGGTTGCGAAATTCTAAAAATAACTATTTATAATCTAGTTCACGTTTAAGTATAACAAAACTTAACAATATAAAAAAAAATAAAAAATAGCTTCACGCTATATCCCGCACACAGCAGGGTAGGCAGAGGGAACCTAGTGTTAAGACACTCCGTTCCCCACTTTCCGCCGAATTCGGAGGCTTGCGTGTTAAGTGGCGGAACTTAACGCCGCGCTTTACCTCGACACCAGAGCGAAGAAAATGGAAATATAATTTCCACTCCTCGAGTGGGAATCGAACCCACAACCAGTCGTTTACAGTCACACTCTTGTGCCACTGGGCCACGACTGGCCACACTTAACAATATTTAAAATTATTTAAAACTACTCTTAAAATTATGACGCAAATCTTTAATGTAGGTACTCAAAATCCGAACTATGCGACATATCACATTTATTTTATTTAATAGTCAATTAATTGTAATTTTTTATTGTCTCAGATTAATAAAATAAGCCATGTACTGAAACTTATAGTGTGCTTACCGCGGCGTTAAGTTCCGCCACTTAACACGCAAGCCTCCAAATTCGGCGGAAAGTGGGGAACGGAGTGTCTTAACACTAGGTTCCCTCTGCCTACCCTGCTGTGTGCGGGATATAGCGTGAAACTTATAGTGTGCTTACCGCTAAGAATAATGGGTCAAACAACTCATAGCAGACGAGACGTGCAAATAGACAGTTACAGCATTGATATCTTTTAATTTTCTTTTACTTAAATTAAAAAAATTTAAAAACACTAGTTAGTTACATATAAAATTACGCGGTATTATATATTTTTCTCTTTTCTTTTTTTTTTAGCTTCACGCTGTATCCCGCACACAGCAGGGTAGGCAGAGGGAACCTAGTGTTAAGACACTCCGTTCCCCACTTTTCGCCGAATTCGGAGGCTTGCGCGTTAAGTGGCGGAACTTAGCACCGCGCTTTAACTCGACACCAGAGCGGAGAAAATGGAGTGGGAATCGAACCCACAACCAGTCGTTTACAGTCAGACACTTGTGCCACTGGGCCGCGACTGGCTACTTTATATTTTATTAACTTTCAAATTAAATATTATGGTCGATAAGTGAAAGAATATGGTTTGTTAGAAATAGTGCAGAATAAATACTGTTATGGACAGATTTAAGTTTTCTATAAATATGCGTTTACTTGGGTTTTTGTATCAAATTTAAAACTAATGGATTTGGTACCGCAAAAAAGCAACAGCTTCACGCTTTATTCCTGTATAACAGATAAGTCAAAGAGAACCTACTTTCAAGACACTCCATTCTCCACTTTCCCGTCGAAATTGAGACATTGCGTGCTGAGAGGTGGAATTAAACTCCGCGTTTTGTTCTACCAAAGTGAGGAAATTAATTTAAATATCAATTCTTGGATCATTCAATAGTTTGCTACAGAAAATCTATTTTCACTTTGCGTCGTTTCAATTTGCGTTGTGTTTTTTTGGAACGTAACCCCGACGCAAAGCGAGGTATGGGTGTGCATACATTTAAAGTGAGTCTTTCGTACCATTATATTTGTGTAAATTACTATAATCTTAAATGTTTTAATTACAGTTCAGCCAAAGAGAACTAATGAATATTTTTATACTAATCAAGAAAAAATATATATTATAATTTTATCACATCAAATCCGGACCCATTTTATACTTTATAGCAGGGATGACAAACTTTTTTAATAAGACGCCTACTTTATATGAAATTGGAAAATATATTTTTAGAAAAGAAAATAATTGCTAACAACAAAAATAAATTGTAATAAAGCGTATAACAATTTTGACGCATAGGTTGTAGAACGCATATCTTAGCGGTCAGAGAGCTTAGACCGTCTCCAAGAGGGGCTGGTTCGAATTCCGCTGAGTTCAACTTTTTTTTTAGCTTCACGCTGTATCCTGCACACAGCAGGGTAGGCAGAGGCAATTTTTTATACTTTTTAATAATTGATATTTTAATTTTATAAGTTTTTATTAAATTTTTTATACGTTTTCTAAAAATATTTATTTGTTATATAAATAAAGATGGGCCGCATAAGTTTATTAAGCGGCCCGCATTCGTTCTTTTCTGGTTAACTGGTAACCTCTGGTTTATAGTTATCTGAAATAGCTCTGTATTTACAAAAATCAAATTCGCGGAACTGTTTGTATGTTTAATATTATTTACTTTCAGTCAGGTCCATTTCACAGAATTTCACTTCTATTTTGACGTTTCCATGTGCCTATATCGCAAATAGCTACGAATAAATTTATTTTTTTAAGCTATTTATTTATTTTATTTTTTTATAAATAATGATATAAATTATATAAATAGTGTATTAAATTTTAGTAGATTCCTTTAACACAAGAAACAAGCCTGTTTTGAAAGAAAAATATTCTAATACTGATATTCAATCTAAAATATACGTACATATTTCATTATACTTCTCTAGCTTTAAACATCTTAAATTTATATAAAAGTATGAAGATGGAAAGATAAGCTCTTAAACTTGGTTTTCATGCTCAGAATACTAATCTCTTATATACAGCATAATAGCTGTGCCTGCGACTTCGCCTACATAGAATTTAACAAAAATATTATAATTTTAAAATGAAAGTTGCTAAAGCTATTCCTTATTATATGAGCTATGTGCCAGTGGAAGTCCCCTCAAAATCAGTCCTGCCGTTGCAGAGATTAGCCAGAACAAAACGACAGACAGATTTATGGACAGACACAAAAATATTTTTTTTAGCTTCGCGCTGTATCCCGCACACAGCAGGCAGCAGGGTAGGCAGAGGGAACCTAGTATTAAGATACTGCGTTCCCCACTTTCCGAATTCGGAGGCATTGCGTGTGGCGGAGCTTAACGCCGCGCTTTACCACGACACCAGAGTGAAGAAAATAGAAATATTAAATATTTCCACTCCTCGAGCCCAATCGAACCCACAACCAATCGTTTACAGTCACACGCTTGTGCCACTGGGCCACGACTGGCCACAAAAATAATGCTATTTTTGTAAATGCCCCATACATACGTACGCATTCAGTAAAAACGGTTACTTTAATAATACAAACATAAACTCCAACTTTATTTATTTGTACCTATAGATATAACTGTTAAAGGTTAAAAGTGAAGAAAATTGATTTTTCACATAATCTTATTTTCTACACGTCACGTGTCATTGATTTAACCCTACTCTTGAACCGTTAATCCTGTCTTCTACAAAAATATTTCTTACAAGATAAATTTCAAAGTGAATACATAAGTAGTCGTAAATGCTATTTGTGTAACTTGATTGACACACTGGTTTTAATGTCTAATTTATTTTAGATTTACCCCTTTCCTTTGTTCCTCGTTTTATTCCTAACGGGGTATTGACTTGACTTACTGTCTTATGTCCCCTAGATGGGGCAGAGGGCGTCCACAGTGCTTCGCCAGCCCAATCGGTTTTGAGCTTCGCGCTTCATCTCACTAATTTGATCGGTCCGGTTTTGCACTGTTTCGGTTTCTTTAATCTTTTGGTTTTCGGGTAAGCGAGGGATTAGCCCACTATACCCTAGCCCATTAGTGGGGCTGCCACCTTCGAGCCTATAGGCAGGCTCGGTTTTGTTTCGGGTGCTAACGGGGTAGAGAGAACGGAAAGCCAAACACCGAAGTCCTTGTATACTTCTTTCGCCTCGTGCTTTGATTTGAACTTCCTTTAGTATCACCGTCCACAAAGGTCAACCGAGGTCCTCATATGTTTCTGACTGCTCACCTTTACTTTGAAATATGTGTTATATATAATATTTTATATATTTGGAACTACGAGTATAAAGTAATATAAAAACTTCTTTTTAGTTTCTAGTTATTAAAAACATTAAAAAGTAATGAAAGAGGATGGGAAAGAGTCATATGGACAAGAAATTAATGCAGTTTCTTCCATCACAGTCATCGCAATAAAACTTTTAAATTTTAAAAGCTTTTGGTCATGACATGACACCAGTAAAAAGGACATTTTTTTAACATTATAAATACGCTTTATTATTATTTATTTTTTTTGGTTATGATAAAATTTTACATAAAAAGTTTTACTACTGAGTGTTATTTAATACTGAACGTTGACCTATTGCTTCAGCTGGCTAGATTTTTATGCAAAGAATTGCGACTCTACAAGAGAGAGCAGCTCATGTTCTTCCTAAAATTTCTTACAGACACGACTTATATGTATATATAGATATTTAATACATATATCTTACCTAAATATTGGGCATTTTTTATAAAAAAAACAGTTCTGCAGAATTCTTGAAAAATGTTGTCTTTTTTAACTTCTTAACACAAGTTAATATTAATCGAAAAACAAGATATAATTAGTTTTTTTAAATTTAATTTCAGTTTTAAATTCAATTTCACTGCCATTATAACATTATTTAACAGTTTAAGTCGTTTAACATCACTTTTATAATTTACTTGCAAAACTTTAAACTCAATTTTCTCGATATGCGAATTTTGCGACACATTCATGCATGTCTTCATTTATTTTCAAAGTTATCGTTCAAAATATTTTGTGCCAAGAAAATCAAATTTCATAAGAACAAATTCACATTAAATGTATATATATTATTTTTTTTTTTTTAGCTTCACGCTGTATCCCGCACACAGCAGGGTAGGCAGAGGGAACCTAGTATTAAGACACTCCGTTCCCCACTTTCCGCCGAATTCGGAGGCATTGCGTGTTAAGGAGGAACTTAACGCCGCGCTTTACCTCGACACCAGAGCGAAGAAAATGGAAATATTAAATATTTCCACTCCTCGAGCGGGAATCGAACCCACAACCAGTCGTTTACAGTCACACGCTTGTGCCACTGGGCCACGACAGGCCACAAATTATGTATAAAAATATGTATTAAAATGTATATTGTACATGTATATTAGTAGGCTCGTTGAAGTATTGTCTTATCGACTTTTATGTTATTTTAAACAAAAGTAAAATATATGGCAGCGTATGTATAACATTTATTTTATAATTTAATGTATTTTTATGCACTATTTTAAAAAAAATAATTCCTTCTCTATACAAATTATAACTGTGATAATTTTAATACTTCTTTGGCTGCATACAAAGATTTGGCTTCGCATATTAATAACTAGCGGCCCGCTCGCGGCTTCGCCGCGTGATGTATTTCGCTATATTGCAACTCATGGGGGCGCATTTTAAAAAAATAAAGTAGCCTATCTGTAAGCTTAGATTATCAACTATATTTATGCCAAAATGCATTACAATTGGTCAAGCGGTTTAGATTTTTCATACAAACTTTCATCCCCTATTTCAACCCTTTAGAGGTTGATTTTTGAAAAAGTAAGTAGCCTATGTTAGACCCAGTTTTACTATTTTCATTCTAAATTTCATCCAAATCGGACCGGTAGATTAGCCGTGAAAGCGTGACAGACAAACACACACAGACTTTCCCATTTATAATATAAGTATGGATATATCTAATAATATACAGAGGTGTATTATTTTTAAGTTTTGTTCTATTCTCTTTCTGTTTTTTTTCTAAGTTTAACGCTTTTTCCTATATAACAGGTATTTAGGGAATCTAGTGTCAAGATAATTCGTTCTGCACTTTTTCCGCCGCCCAATTTCTTGTTCACTGCAGTTTGCCTTATTTACCGTGATTTGCCTTTTTCACTAGAGAGGAGAAATTAAAATATTAAAATTATTCCTGTCTGGGAATCGAACCCACAACCAATCCCAATTATAGTCAGATTCCGTCCCACCGCGCCACGATGGCCTCACATCTAAGTTCTTCAGTTCCAAGCTTCTTAAAAATATATTCTACTAGACTAGATACTAAAATGTGAATACAATAGGTCGCAGCGTGACAAAGCGGTTAAGCCGATCGATTTTGCTTTCTTTTAGCCTTTTAATAGGAATCTAATTACGAAGAGGGTAAGAACATTCTTCTTTTAATAGAAAATTTAAATAATTCGACACTTGGAAATTTAGTTTTAATTTAATGAAGGTAAAAGTTTTATAATTTTTTTTTTTTAGCTTTACGCTGTATTCCGCACACAGCAGGGTAGGCAGAGGGAACCTAGGCTTAAGACACTCCGTTCCCCACTTTCCGCCAAATTCGGAGCGAAGAAAATGGAAATATAATTTCCACTCCTCAGGTGGGAATCGAACCCACAACCAGTCGTTTACAGTCACACACTTGTGCCACTGGGCCACGACTGGCCACAAGTTTTACAATTCAAGTTAAATATGTACTTCTTAATGATTATAACAATAAAAAAGTTATCTATACAGCATATATAACACTCTTGCGTTGCTAAATGACTGACACACAACTTTTTTTTGACTATGTGTTGCCGAAACCACTGGGCGGAGGAAGGTGAAATTTGGCATGTATGTTCCTACGTTCTCCACTTTTCGTCCGAATTCAAATATTGCCTATTGAATGGTGATACTCAACCCCTTCCTTGTCTTGGGTATTAGAGCGAAGAAATAAAAATAATTTAAATATAATCATTCCATCGAGTTGCAATCGAATACACAATCTACTTTACAATTACATGATGCTATTTTATATCAAAATTTCATATATGTCGGTGCAACGACGAATTAAATTATTATAATACATAGATTAATCGATTTGAAACAACTTTGAATAGTAATTTGTAAGGTGTTCAGATTTCATCATTAAGTCAATGCAGAAATAATCATAAAAAATAGTGGGTAGTTTTGACTTGCTATTTGCTGTATAAATACGCCGGTCTTTTCCAAACACGAGGTCGCTTCAGTCTTCAGCGCGGACCTTTCTGTGATAATATATATATATATATATATATATATATATATATATATATATATATATATATATATATATATATATATATATATATATATATTCACGCTGTGTCCTGCACACAGCAGGGTAGGCAGAGGGAACCTAGTATTAAGATACTCCGTTCCCCAATTTCCGCAAATTTCGGAGGCATTGTGTGTTAAGTGGCGGAACTTAACGCCGCGCTTTACCTCCATACCAGAGCGAAGAAAATGGAAACACTAAATATTTCCACTCCTCGAGTGGGAATCGAACGCACAACCACTCGTTTTCAGTCACACGCTTGTGCCACTGGGCCACGACTGGCCACTGTGATAATATTACGATGCCTAAATAATAAACTAGGCTATCAATAATATTAAGCAGTTTTATTTTAGGCCTATCATCGTCCAGGTTCATTATAATCATTTGGGTGACGTCAGCAGTGGTAATGTCACTCTTTTAAAACATAGTTCTGGGCTATTTCTTTTGCGTCATTACAAGAACAAAACGAAAAAAAATAAAAAAAATATATATTAAAAAATCTCATACAAAAACTACTGAAAAACATATCACACTCCAGTTATTTTCAAATATTTTCAATTATTCTTATCGGAAGTCAAGGTGCGGATGCAATGTTTAGAGAAGCAGACCACAACGTTACTGCGCCAGCCGGCACCGAGCCTGATATGCCCGTCATTATTTATTTTTGTACGCTTTCAATGCGTTAGCTCATTTCTGTGATGGACGTGACCGACCACCTTGTAGTATTAACGTTAATATTAAAATAATAATAAAAAAATCGTATAAACACTTTAATTGATTATTAATTATATATGTATGTATATATATTAAGTGGTGGTGTAGTGGGATAGCGTTCTCTACGTCGACTGTGAAGGCGATGGTTCTTGGTTTGAATCCCACTCGGATGAATTACATTTATTTAAGATAAAAGTCATGCCAGGGACCAGTCGTGGCGCAGTGGCACAAGCGTGTGACTGAAAACGACTGGTTGTGGGTTCGATTACCACTCAAGGAGTGGAAATCTTTAATTTTTTCATTTTCTTCGCTCTGGCATCATGACAAAGCGCGGCGTTAAGTTCCGCCACGTAACACACAATGCCTCCAAATATACCGATGACCTCGGTTGCATGGACTTAATGTTTTTTGCTATACTATTTTCATTTCTATCATTTGTAGCTTCGTCTGTAAGATGGAAAATCCTGTTTTTCTGCTTCCATAGAAATTTCACTAAATCCGCTTTCAAAGCTCCCCTATACTCCCCAAGGAATTGAGATGCCATTTTTCAGTATTTTACGACCAGTAATTACCGTTTCGCTTTGTCTTTCAGTCACTTGGTGAGTAAACAAAGAGCTTTATTCGGCATATTAAAATTGCTTAAAATGTCCTAATAAAATAGAAACAATTAGGTAACTAAATTTCTACCATAACTTATTTTGTAAAATATTGTATGCATAGTATACATAGTTGTGGAATTTGACGTTTACATTCATATATATATATATATATATATACTGTTGTAATGGACATGTTTAGAAACTAAGATACTAATATTCGTTTATATATGTATATATGTATGTATATATACATACATATACAAGATATATATAAAAGTTATAAAATCTGTAAACGATTACAAGAGGCTCAAGTAATGTTATGAATTAACGGCTTATGATACTGTGATCAAAGCTTTAATGGTTGAAGGATAAATCATATCGGATTTCATTAGCGTGGAAATTGCGCGTAAAATATAAATAGACCGTTTTTCAAGAGCAGTTCGTTCGAGCTTTTTAGGCAAAATCAAAATGGTTCTTGTTTATCATTTTAAATGATCAAATTGTTTGCTCATTTTTTAAAAGTATGTTAGCTAAATGTATTGGATATTTGTAATATATTTTATTAATGCTGTAATATAGGGAAAATTGTTATATAATTCGAATATTGAATTTGAACATAATTTAATTTCTTATTTAATTTTTTTTATAACAGAAGTACGTATATAGGTTCATTTTTAATAAGTATTTTCTGAAGTGCTTATTATTTTAATTGTCACCATTGCATCATAGCGCCCTGTAAAGATCTCTGTATATGTATACAGGGACAATATGAATAAAATGTGTATTTAATATATTATTTATTATTATAAAATTATTTTAATAACTAAATTCTAATATTTTTTTAATTTATAAATAAGTAACAAGTAAATATTAAAATAGTATTTTATATACAAATGTTACTTATTTTCATTAGAAATATAAAGTTAATGGCAGTCTATTGATTGTTTTATTTAAAAAAAAAAGGGAAAGATGACAGTTACGCGTGGGTAGACGTTTCAAAATAGTTACGTTAAAATGTGTTACGTGTTCATTTTTAATTAATATATTTTTAAAACTCGATGGAGAATAGGATTAAAAAGATATTTTCTAGACTTTTCTAGACTTATTTCAGTCTAGGTAAGAACAGTAAGTAATTAAATTTGTTTTTTTTTAGCTTCACGCTGTATCCCGCACACAGCAGGGTAGGCAGAGGGAACCTAGTGTTAAGACACTGCGTTCCCTGCTTTCCGCCGAATTCGGAGGCATTGCGTGTTAAGTGGGGGAACTTAACGCCGCGCTTTACCTCGACGCCAGAGCGAATAAAACGGAAATATTAAATATTTCCACTCCTCGAGTGGGAATCGACCCCACAACCAGTCGTTTACAGTCACACGCTTGTGCCACTGGGCCACGACTGGCCACAATAATAAAATATTTTTGTCAATAAATATTTCATAAGGCCCCCTTATTATTATTTTCAGATTCACGCCTTTTTTCTCGCATATCAGGGTAGTAATCTTTTTTTTGAAATACTATATTCTGCACTTGCTACCCGAAATCGAGACATTACGTGTTGAGTGGCAAAACTCAACGACGTACTTAATTATAATACTTGATCGTACGAGAATCAGTAATTAGGAGCTACACTTACATATATTTAAAGTCATTCAAAGTCATTACGGCTCAGCGTTAGGTTCCGCAAACCAACACATGTGTCACTAAAATACCTAAAGCTAGAAGAACGGAGTGTCTTAACACATTATAATATAAGCAAATCACAATAACTAATGAGCATAGTCGCTGCACTGCACTAAAAAGTACAGAACAACATCTTCCAATATTTGGTTCACGAATAACAATATACCTTTTCGACCTCTTAATAACCCTTGAACTAGATACATTGTTACGTTGATGAGCGAAAACACGTAAAAATCGAACTGACTACCTCCATTGACGATATTATTAATATGGTTCCATCAAATAATTATATCGACTACGAAACCTATTCAAATTTAAAATTAAATTGGATAACGTAGCAATTAAGTACGTTAATGCAAACGATTCATTATTAATTTCCACACTTACGCCGGTTTGACATAATTTATAACTTGATTGAATATATGTTAACTAACCAAATATATTAATAGATTAACTACTGTGCAGTCGTCATCCGTCAAATGGTTTCGGCCTGTAAAAAACTCTACCCTTGATTAATGTTCGTAAAATCCCCAATTAAGAGGCAACGGTGAACTTAGTGCTAGTAACAGCTGCTTTCTTTTTTTGGTAGATATATTTAACCTATTAATAATCTCGCCTGATATTCTTTGTTATTAAATTTCTTATTGCGCAATAAATTTGTGTTAAAAAAATATTTTTTTAAACACGAATTTAGCGGGATTAAAATCCACTTGCACCTCTTTGAAATTTGTCTAAAGGCGCGTCTAAAAGCTGATTTCATATGGACGAATTTTTCAAAGCACACATTAAATTGTTTTGTTTAAGTCTTATCTATGGGGTTGATAAGACATTATGAAATGTTAAAATTTGAGACATTAAAATTTTACCTTCATGTGTTATGTATGACACTTCTTTCGCCATTTTGTGTCCAAATCCGAATTTCGAAATTCCAAGTTAAGGGCTAGAACTCAACGCCGCTCTTTGTCCTACGTATTAGAACTGAGAAATGAAAATATTTTTAAACATTATGTCTTCAAATGGGAATCGAACCCACACCGAAACGTGCTTACAATCAGACGCTGTTCCACTATCATAGACATTAAAATTGGTGTTTTAGATACTATTACTTACTTATTATTATTTTTTCATCTTTTTCTACATTATTACTGGCTTTGCATAAGTACACATTTTACTCCAATTTATTGTTATATTGATATTGCTTTATAATATCTACTACAGCAACAATTATGGCAATGGAAGTTAAATTTTTATAAAATAACATTTAGTTTGCTCAGGATGTTTTGGTTTCAAAACAAATTTGGAGAATAATTTGCGAATAAAGCGATAAACGTTAATGGATTCTAGATGTTTATTTAAAGTCCCAAAATAAATTTAACGAATAATTTTACCATTTCAATGAATATTTATTTTGGCCTTTTAAAAAAGTTAGGAAGCTTATTTACATTCTAGGATGAGGCAAGCAATTCTCCAGAGCTTGTCTCAGCTCTTAAAGATTTTGTAATCTTTTATTGATTTCGCATGGAATATAAATATATATTTTTTTTTTTTTTTTTTATTGTAGCTTCACGCTGTATCCTGCACACAGCAGGGTAGGCAGAGGGAACCGAGTGTTAAGACACTCCGTTCCCCACTTTCCGCCGAATTCGGAGGCATAGCGTGTCAAGTGGCGGAACTTAACGCCGCGCTTTACCTCGACACCAGAGCGAAGAAAACGGAAATATTAAATATTTCCACTTCTCGAGTGGGAATCGAACCCACAACCAGTCGTTTACAGTCACACGCTTGCGCCACTGGGCCACGACTAGCCCCATAAATTATTGATACTTTTTTTATTAAAATTGTAAAACAATGGGGCAGTATCTGAGCAACATTAGCTGTTAGTTCGATCTCCACTTATTATTTCTTTTATATTAGCAATTATATTCCTACTCGCTCGTATTGTAAGAAAAAATGCCATTTAATACCTATACAAAATCAAATTGAAGGAGACAGTAGAGAAATAATTGACTAGATACTAAATTTACACAATGACTTATGGTCTTTGTCATAAGTTTATTACATATGACGGAGACCATAAGTCATTGTTCTAGATTTTCTGAACTTCCTGAAGACATTATAGGGTATTGTGATTGAAGAAAAAAATGGCTTTTGCAGCTTCATGCTTTTTCCCGGAAATCAGAAGGAGGTAGTTGGAGAAAACCTATTGTTAAGACATTTCGTTTTCCATTTTCAGTCTGAAATCGAGACACTACGTGTCCAGCGGCGGAACTCAACACCGCGCTTTGTTATAGGTAACAGAGTGAAGAAATGAAAATTAATTGTGTATCGCCACAATGGCCTCATAAGTTGAAATAAAAAAAAAAACTGTTCCGTGATGTCTATCCCAGCTATGTTAACATTGCCATAGGAATTTCAAGTAATCTTTTCCCTCTAGCTTCTCCAAGGAACTGACCCTTTTATGCCCAATAGCTTCGTTTCTGTTGTCTTTTACTCAGCAACAATAGAGTTTCACTATATAACATAACATTGTTATAATAACAATTTCAAACTATTAATTCAGAAATTTGATATTTTGAAGGTAATTGCCTTTAATATATCAAATTAGTATTATGTATAATTCGTCGTCTTCGTTATCTAAAATATATAATATTTATTCATATACAAATTAATATTTTTTTTTTCCAGTGTAGTGGCCAGTCGTGGCCCACAAGCGTGTGACTGTAAACGACTGGTTGTGGGTTCGATTCCCACTCGAGGAGTGGAAATATATTCATAAAATTCAATAAATATTTCCATTTTCTGCGCTCTGGTGCCGAGGTAAAGCGCGGCGTTAAGTTCCGCTACTTAACACGCAATGCCTCCAAATTTGGTGGAAAGTAGGGAATGGAGTGTCTTAACACTAGGTTCCCTCTGCCTACCCTGCTGTGTGCGGGATACAGCGTGAATTAGTATTATGATAAAATATTATGTATTTCAGATAACGAAGAAAAGTTCTATTTTGCAATTATAGTTACTGAATACACATGCGTTTTATATTTCATTTATATTTAGCAGAAAAACTTTATTTAAAAGAAAACTGTTTAAAGCGGATTAACTGCATATATATATATTTGGTATTCGGAAATACATTTTAGAAAATCCGACGTTTTAAACACTTTATACATAGTCACAGGTAAAATGTTTTCTAAAAGGTATTTTCGAATACTAAAAATATACGCCGTTAATCCGTTAAAATAATTTTATTTCGAAATGTGTGAAAATCACGAATACAAAAGATCTCCAACAAGTGCAAAATCAACATATTTCTAATGACATTAAAATTAGATATCTTTGTTATTTATATAGAATGGTAATTCAGTGTCTTCGTGTAATGTTGATTCGGTATAGTTTTGTACTTGTGTCCATACTGATATTATAAATACGAATGTCTGTGTTACACTGCGTTACACGGCTAAACTACCGGTCCGATTTGAGTGGAATTCGGAAAGAATATAATTAAAGAACCAGAGTCAAACATAGGCATAAACATATATTTTTTTGCAAAAATCAACCACTAAAGGATTGATATAGGGGAGGAAAGTTGGTATGAAAAATCTGAGCTGCGTGACTGATATCGATGGAATTTTCTTAAGAAGATAGTTGAATACACTAAGTCAAGCAAAAATAATTATTCTATGTAATTCTTGTTTTCAAAAACTCACCTCTGAGGAGCTGCAATAGGGGATGAATTTGTAATAAAAGTATAAATTCAGTAAGAGTAGAAAAAATTACATAAGAAAACTTTAGTAATAAACTTTCTAAATATATGGAAAGTAAATACTTGATTTATACCTACCAGAACGTATCGCACTAAAACTATTGAAATATGTATGTTTGTACGTGAATTTGATTTATTTATGAAGTTTGCTCTTTACCGACTGTGTGTGACGCGTCACGTTTTACACTAGAGAGCCATAACGCAGTATGATCCATGGACAGCACTCCTTAAGAGAACTTCTACTATTGAACATGGAAAACTTTTTTATTGATATTATTTGTAAGTTTTCTGATATTGCTGTTATTCTCTCGTAATAAATTGTTGTTTTTTAACCTAGCTAAACCTTGGCAAACTAGATAAAACTAGCTACATATTGATATATCTATCTATCCATTTAGATTTACTACTGGAGAAATTCAAAATCATTGTAATAATTCAAATCATTGTAAAAATACTTTAATAAGTAAAGCTTATTACTACGTGGAAGAGTATTTAAAGGATAAAAATGCGTGGAATTAGTCTGAACGAGTCCAATGTCGGTTAGATACCATTGTATCAAATAATAAAATTGTAATTTATATATTTGTAAAGAGCAACTGTTGAGTTTTTGGCCGGTTATTCTCAACAGAACTGCCTTCCGAGTCGGTGGTAGCTTTATGTATATTTGACGATTCAAAATTGCTTACCAAAGTTTTTGAATAAAGATATTTTGAATTTGAATTTGAATCAGATTATATAATAATCTTCGGATTTGTGTGA
This sequence comes from Dryas iulia moderata, assembly GCA_019049465.1. NCBI lineage: Eukaryota > Metazoa > Arthropoda > Insecta > Lepidoptera > Nymphalidae > Dryas > Dryas iulia. The sequence continues at coordinate 11,698,996 of CM032418.1, read as the reverse complement.
AAAGTCTAGTGAATTGTTTTGTTGGAGTCGGATTTACTTGAAAAATTGTATACATCTGAATACCGATGACAATATAATATATTTATTGGGATTAATCGATGTGAGAATAATAAGTAAATAAATTAAATCGTGTTAATTTTAGTTTATTTTTTGAGGAATTGCAGTAGTGACAGACATCAAAGCTGCTCACTACAGAAGAAAAGAAAATAACTAAATTTCGAAACCATTACCATCGTTTTTACAGTCAGACAGTTAGCTTTCCCACTGCGCCACGATTGTTTATTAAATTTATTTAAACTTATTATATTACTTAATACTACCAATAGAAGATCGGAGGATAATAATTTATATCGATACATGCGCAAAGTTACAGCAGTCGATTCCGTGTGTTAATATTAACTTTGTGGAAGTACCTATTCATGGAACTTGGTGCAGTTTTCAGCAAATAGTTCAATATGAAGGATAACCAAAGCTATCTTACGTAGAATGGTACTATATAATATTACGATAAAAGTGAAGATATTAATTTTACATGTTTACGTAAATTTACGGTTTACGAATGCTTAATAGATAATATCAAATATATATATTTTACGTTTATGCAATAACTAAGTATTTTTTGTCCACTTTCTAATATTTTTTTTAATTATTTCAGTGTTTTTTTTGTTAGACAGAGAGTTAGCATCTAGTGTCAAATTGCACAGACATCGTACATTCTGTTTTCCTCAACCTTCCCCCTAAATCAAGACATTGTGTGCTGAGTAAAGGAACTTAACATTACTTTTTGATTAAATCTGACATACCTGTCATGCGTGAAAAGGCATGCAGATGCAAAAAAAAAAAAATACCTTGCTTCTATTCTATTATTTTAAACATACAATTACTTAAGCTAGGTTTTACTTTATATAATTACTTTCAGGATTATAAATAAATATATAGAAATTGATAATTATTCATTTAATTCTACTATAATTATTAAAAATAAAAAAAGAACTTGGAATAATATATAATTATATAAACAAAGACAACATAATATAAATTTCAAAATTGCTTCCAGGGTAATGAGATGAACATCTCAGATCTCAGCGTGTTATCCGGCGGGTGGCAGTTGCAGTGACAGTATGGGGTCCTTATGGCACGTGCGTGCACTCGTGTTCACAGTGGTGCTGCTATCCAAAGGTACTTTATGTTATATATACATTTAGAGCGTGTTTAGTGTGTATGTCTTTTTAAATTTCTCACTATTTAATATAATTGACAATATTATTTGCAACAAAGGAGAAAAAACCACGTAGGTTTGTCTAGATGTCATTACAATCGCTCAAGCGGTTTAAATCTTCCATATAAACTTTCATCCCCTATTTCAACCCTTTAGAGGTGGATTTTTGAAAAAATAAGTAGCCTATGTTTGATCCTGGGTTTTTTACTACTTTCATTTTAAATTTCATCCAAATTGGACCAGTAGATTAGACGTGAAAGCGTGACAGACAAACAGACAGACTTTCGCATTTATAATATTTATAATATAAGTATGGATTATATTCTCTTAGCAGATAGATGGTTAAAGTTTCTGTCAGTTATTTTTATTCTAACATTTATTATGTGAGCCATTTATTAAGAGTCAATATATATTATTTTTATGAAAATATGTCTTTTTTGTATTTCACGCAGTAGATTATGGTATGGTGAATTATTATTATTGACAGTTTTTTTTAAATATTACGTGTTCAACAGTAACTGATGCTGAGTTAAGTTTAACTATACTAGCAAAATTTTCTTTGTGTAAACAATTTAAATATATGTAAACAGTTTTGATAGATATTCGAAACTAGAGTCAATACGTTTGGTCGCATCTATTCTAATTGCCCAGCGATACCATCAATTGCTTAGTCAACATATGAAATACACAAGTAACAAGAAATAATATCATTCAAACACTAACATTTGTTATCTACGCTTCTCTATAACATAGGCCCTCGAGGCGCAGTATTAAAGGAGTTTGATTGCAAACGTGATAATCGTAGGTTCGTTTGCCACTCAGGGAAATAATCATAAATATTTTACTTTCAATGGGCCAGGAACCTTGGGGCCAGTCATGGCGCAGTGGCACGAACGTGACTGTAAACGACTGGTTGTGGGTTCGATTCACACTCGAGGAGTGAAAATATTTAATATTTCCATTTTCTTCCCTCTGGTCTCGAGGCAAAGCGCGGCGCTAAGTTCCGCCACTTAACACGCAATGCCTCAGAATTCGGCGGAAAGTGGGAAACGAAGTATTTTAACACTAGGTTCCCTCTGCCTACCCTGCTGTGTGCGGGATAGAACGAGAAGCTAAAAAAAAACAATATTATTTTAAATTCTTCGGTCATGCACCTCGGACAAACTGCGGCGTTAATATCCTCCACTTAACACGTAATGTCTGGATTTCGGGTGAAAAGTAGAGAACGGGTTGTCTTAACACTTCGTTTTCTCTAACTAGCCTGTTATACGGTATAAAGCGTGAAGCTATTCTATCATATAGATTTACGTATTTGAAACTTTGACTCAATTTCGTAGTGTAGAATTAAGATAGGTCTGTACTGAGATTTGAATTGTTCCGAAGTACGTAGCATCTATATTATAGCGCTTTACTGTTGAAGCGTTTAGAATTGCACGTGCAGTGGGAGCTTGTAAGCATATAAGAGATATGAACGATGTGGACATGTCCCTGTCATTTACAGTAATGTAAATTGTTATAGAAATTATTTTTAGATTCTTAATATAAAGAATTCATTCTAAAAAGTAGAAAAAACATGACTTATAGTATCCGAGGAGGATTTTTTTTGTTTATTGATAAAATATTTTGATTATAAGAATGTGGCTAAGTTATGGTTTCTACCTTATATCTTCGTATACAAAAAAAGGCCAATATTTTTTTAAATTATTTAGTATCTTTTTAAAACAGAGAATGCACTAGGCTGAATAGTGTATTAACTGTAAAAGAAATCTTGTTAGAAAGATTTATGAAGCAAAGGTGAGTGGTAAGAGAGGCAGGGGGAGACCTCGGTTGACCTTCGAACACACAGTATCAACGGTACTGGAGGAAGGTCACATAAAAAGCATGAGGACCACCCGGAGGGCGTGTATGAAGAGGTTGAGGACAGTGGACGAGGCGAAAGAAGTATGCGCTCCGTTGTCTCTGACTACCCCGCAAGGGATACAGCGTAAAGCTAAAAAAAAAAGAAATCTTGTTTTATTAAAAATATAATTAATCAAACTTACTTTTTTAGCAAATTATATTCTATTTATATTCTTAATTTTAATTCTTAGTTTTACTTTAAAACATAGGAGCGGGTGTGACTTTTCTTTGTCCTAATACTTACGACTTCGTCTGTTCTTCGTTATTCGACTCTTAATTCAGAGACAAGATTTATCAGGTGAAAATGAACTGTAAATTCATTTTTTGGGTTAAATTAGTTTGTTTAAGTCTGCAGAGTCCACTTGTTCGTTTTGTAATAAATCAATAGATGATGTTTTTCACTTGCTTTTAGAATGTGTAATTTAACTAAGATTTTAGAGATAAGATATCACTTAAATTTAGAGAGCTAGGCTACTGTAACAGTGTTCTGGCTTCACCCCTTTCGGATGAAGCTAGAGTACTTTACAGGCTGGCATTACTTCGCAGATAATAGTCGTAGTTAAGAAGTTATATGAAGAAATCTACCAGGGTGACTTATTCGCTTTAGCGACAAAGCCCTTTCCTTTTAGATTGAAAAAAAAACTGTAAATTTTTACTGTTAAGGTGTTGTAATATTTGAGTATTACGTGGGCACTAGAGGAGTCTGGGGGGTCTTTGCTTTGCTTATTTTGGATGACATGGAGGTAGGGGAGTCTAGATGATGATTACGTCATCTGAAACTCTTATAATATTATAATTATAATATGAAAAAACAATGTATTAATTGTAAAATGTTTACGTAAGCATGGGGGAGGGGGTAAGAAAAGCTTTGCTTACTTTTGCTGACAAGGGAGATGGGGGGTAAGTAATTGTAATAACTCTGCTTACGTAATACTTGAATGGCCCCTTAAGAGATTGAAACCTAGGTTAATTTAAAAGTTTTTGAATTTTACAAAGCACAGCGTTGAGTTCCGCCACTCAACACATTGTATAGTGACTACTTTGTTTTGCGGAATTTCTGTAAGATATCGAGGAGTCAACACAATAAAGCACTAGAAAGTACAGTGATAGACAGAACAAGCAAATCGTCTTGTTCTGGTATATCTTTATGCACATAGAGGTACTTAGGATACGCAATTATAACATTTCTCCCTTAGCAGGCAAAGAAAACACGATAGTCAAGGAGAGCCTAGTGTCAAGACACTCCGTTCTCCACTTTCCGCCTGAAATTGCGACATTGTGTCGAAAGTGTCGAAACTCAACGCCGTGCCTAAGACAAACTTAGTCAATATGAAATGAAAATTGAAGAGTCAATTCATCCGAGAGGAAATCGAACCCACAACTATAGCATTTATCATGAAACGCCTTTATACTATGGTGGTACAAATTAATTGTATTAAATTGCCTGTATAGGATTAGTTTACATAAACAACTAGTGATCATTATTATCTCCCCCAGTTATTAATAATATGCTTTCCTTGGCATTATGTTTTACTTCCAAGGAAATTGAATATTATGGGAATAATTTAAAAGTATTACCTAGTAAATTATTAAATTAATGTTAAATCGAAGTAAGTCAATATAGGGTTTATAATACAGTAACAGAATACAAATATAACAGTATTATCATGATAGTCAGTTAAAGCAAATAAATTAAGCATTTTTTGTTAAATTTTGCAACTTCTCATGAGGGAAATCACTTTGTGAAATTAATGTGTGAAACAGAAGTATACTCACGACAGGTAATGGACAAATTAATTAATTAAAAAAAGTAACTTTACGCTTTTCTCAAATAGTGGAGTAGTCAGAGATGTGCTAGTGTCAGAACACTCAATCCAGCCGAAATCGAGACATTGCGTGTTGAGTGGCGGAACTAAACGCTGCGCCCTGATTAGACACGAAAACCAAAAAGATTAAATAATTTAAATTTAATCATACTTCCGTGTGGGAATCGAACCCATAATCATCAAGTTTACATTCAAATGCTGTCCCACTATGCTACAACGGCTTCAACAAATTTATTTATTTTATCAAAATAGGAAAATGAAACAGCATTTACAATTAATACAATTACAACATAAGAATATAACATGGGCCAATTAAGTTTCCACTTATACACAAAACACAGAGTGAATAATAAAAACAAAAAAATGTTATTATTCCAAATTACTTTAATTAATTTATATTAATATATATATTATAACAAATTGGGGCCAGTCGTGGCGCATTGGCACAAGCGTGTGACTGTAAACGGCTGGTTGTGGGGTCGATTCTCACTCGAGCAGTGCAAATATTTAATATTACTATTTCTTCACTCTGGTATCAGAGGTAAAGCGTGGCGTTAAGTTCCGCCACTTAACACGCAATGCCGGAGGCATTTCAATTCGGCGGAAAGTGGGGAACGGGGAACAGAGTGTCTTAACATTAGGTTCCCAAAAAATATCTATACTTATATTATAAATGGGAATGTCTGTATGTTTGTCTGTCACGCTTTCACGGCTAATCTACCAGTCCGATTTGGATGAAATTTAGAATGAAAGTAGTATTAATGACTGGGTCTAACATAGGCTACTTATTTTTTCAAAAAATCAACCTTGATAAAGGCTTGAAATAGGGGATGAAAGTTTATATGAAAAATCTACACCGCTTCACCAATTGTAATGAATTTCATCTTCACTACATAATTATAAAAAGTATAATAAGTCTATAACAATGACGTGGCATGATAAGACCAAGTAGCTCATCTGGCGGAGAGTGTCTCGGCCTCTCTATTTTGCGGAGACACTGGTGGAAATCATCGTCATGCCAAAGTGATTAATCCATACTTATATTATAAATGTCTGTCTGTTTGTCTGGCAGGCTTTCACGGATAATCTACCGGTCCGGTTTGGATGAAATTTAGCATGAAAGTATACATAGGCTACAATTTTTTTCACAAATTACTCACTAAAGGGTTGAAATAGGAGACAAAAGTTTAAACGAAAAAATCAAACTGTTTAACCGATTATAATGAATTTTGGCATAAATATAGTTGATAATCCAAAAAATCCACCCCCGAGGGTTCCAGTACTCGTATAACGAAACAGTTGTGTAGTTCACGCGGCGAAGTCGCGAGCGGGCCGCTAGTTGATAATAATTATTCCACGAGTGGGAATCGAATCCTCAAAGCAATCTTATGACAGTTTTGTCTCCAATCATATTCCTAGAAATTAACGTAAGATTTTCATAATTTCTTATATTACTGAAACCTGATAATAAAACGCCTATTCTAAGATAATATTGTAATTTCTCATAAATTACATTTTTTTATAGTTAGAACAGTTTCATTCTCAGGGTACACTAGGTATCTACACATATAATAAGAAAAAACTGATCCCTTTTAATAGGTACATAAAAATATATCACAAAAATGATTTATCAATGTAGTGGTATCCAAAACAATGAGTTTTTTATTACACTGTTTTGTTTGTCTCTTTGCTATATAAGGAACGGCTTAACCGAATGCAGTTTTAACTATTGTACATTCACAATTATCACTTCCATCGGTTCACAAACAAAAAGTATCACAACAATTAATATTCTGCACCACAAAATTACTATAAAGTAACTGTTTTAATTAACCAGCCAATTAATTGGCCAAAATTTTAATTTTAATTTGCGTAGGCGAAGCCACAAACGAATCGCTAGTGAATCATAAAATGCCAATTACACAAACTTATTGTAAATAACATATCAAATGAATTTAAATGGCCGTCGACGGCACTCGAGTGTGAGACAAAACAAATGAAGTGCGCGCCGACCTTCTCCCGCTAAGTGGTCCATTGACATCAGTACGGAGTTCAAGAAAAAAAAGGTGCCAAAGAAATGTCACGTATTTCATGTACTTAAAAATGCAGGAGTGTCAGACCACGGGACCTCTTACTTTCGGGGGAATAATGTTATTTAGCATGCGCGCCCTTTGAGATATTCAGAATTCGTTATAAGAACCTGCTTACTTTGATAGAGCTGTTGTTTAATGTGATTTTATTGAACTTATGTTGTTATGTTTTAGCTTCACGCTGTATACCGCACACAGCAGGGTAGGCAGAGGAAACCTAGTGTTAAGACACTCCGTTCCCCACTTTCCGCCGAATTCGGAGGCATTGCGTGTAAAGTGGCGGAACTTAACGCCGCGCTTTGCCTCGACACCAGAGCGAAGAAAATGGAAATATTAAATATTTCCACTCCTCTAGTGGGAATCGAACCCACAACCAGTTGTTTACAGTCACACGCTTGTGCCACTGGGCCACGACTGCCCACAATGTTGTTGTTATGTTTTAAGTTTTAAAATTTCGCATCTATTTATATATTGATGTTGAAATCATATTTGCTGTAAATCAAGAAGATACAATTCGACTCTAGAGACTGTTAAGCATGGTTAGTGTATTTAGAGGTACATAAAATATATTTTGTCTAAAATTTAAATATGTAATGTAAATTGAACATTTAAAATGGTCTCAGGCCTACCAGATTTTTTTCGTTGCTACGTACAATTTTAAAGTCATTTGTAAGTAAGAAAAATATTTTAGCAAAAGTATTAAAATTTGATTTGTTTATCATTATTTTTATTAAATCATGTCACAGTGGGTTGGACTGCAATCGTGTTTGCTAATTGTGTTGATTTTAATACTCTTCGTTCCCCACTTTTCGCTAAATCCTGGAGGCATTGCATGTTAAGTAGCCGCACTTTGCCGCGACATCAGAGTGAAGAAAATGGAAATATTAAATATTTCCCCTTCTCGATTGGGAATTGAACCCACAACCAGTCGCTTTACAGTTACACTTTGTGCCTCTACACGGCGACCCTCCCAAAAAGAATATAAACCATTCCTGTTATAATTCAATAATTATCATTTCTCCACTCTGGTGCACAAAACAAAGTGCAGAGTAGAGCTCCGCAACACAACATGCAACGTCTCGGGTTCGGGCGGAAAGTGATAAAAGGAATATCTTGCCACTAGGATCTCTCTAACTACCCCGTTATGCTTGAATAACGTGAAGATGTAATAGAACATCATTACGTAGGGGGACGGGTTAAGAATACAATTCCCCTCCGTCGCTGGGTAGCGTCCCGTAAAAGGCGGATGTAACCCAGTAGCTTGGTGGTACTAGATGCATTCTCCGACTGGTTCGTGACCACTATCGTGTCAAAAACGAACCGCCAAACATCTTATGATGTGTTCCGGTTCGATGACATGTAAGCCAGCTTTCCCCATTCCCATCCTTCCTCCCTCCTTCTGCCCTAAACCCTCAAGGCTGGCAGCGCATCCATAGTTCTAATGTTGTAAACCTAACACCAGGTGGGCCTTCTGCTCGTTTGCATTCTTTATTCTATAAAAAAAAGAAACGTAGACAAATACATATGTTAATTCTTCGTCACTACGTAACTTGCAATATAGTATTCTAAATGTAAGCTCGCTAATCGCTGAGTCAACGCTGTGTCATTTCAACGTCATTTACGTAGGCATACACATCAGAGGAATATAAAAAATATCACCTATTTTTGTTTTATTAAAAAAGAGTTAGCTTACGTTAGCTTTATAATAAAGCTTTATGCATGGAAAAGTAGTGACAGAGCAAATAAAATCTTTAAAAGAACAGATCTTCTCGGGTTCAAGCGGAAAGTTTTCCCTGACAACCAAGGAAAAAGCGTAAATCTAAAAAAAAGTCTGGACTCCTCTTTTACGAATACTCATGCGGTAAAAGGAGCTTTAAATACTGACGTACACCTAAACTCCATATGCAGAAGAAGTCAAACAAGCCAATATGTTCCAATATAATGTACTAGAAATACATTACATTTTTTTTCCGCCGAATTCGGAGGCTTGCGTGTTAAGTGGCGGAACTTAACGCCGCGCTTTACCTCGACACCAGAGCGAAGAAAATGGAAATATAATTTCCACTCCTCGAGTGGGAATTTAAACCTACCACTTATTTTAATGTTGGGTAAATTTAGTTAAATTGCTTATTTATCTTCGCACAGTATTTCGTAATATTATCAATTGTCACGGGAAAAAAGCGTTTATAATTATTATTTTTATATATTATGGTTACTCTTATGGCGTAGTTTTTAAATAAAACAAAATCTCTTTATACATATATACATCACAAAGAAATAACATGTAATTTAAACCTATTATGAAATAAAAACGGTAGCTACGTCACATAAATATATGGTTAGGTATACATATCTTGTAACAGATGCATGAAATTAAACAAATGCATCGTTAGCCAAGTCACGCTTAAATTGCGCCAGGTAAGCCCTTGGACAAACAACTTACTAGCAACACAAATTACGAGCACAACTAATGATCTTTACACTCGTTCTATTGTAAATAAAAAAGGTAATGGGTAAAATAAAATATTATTTTTGTTAATACAAAATTCCAAGTATTTGTGTCTAAATCTAGTCTAATTGTAAACGCGGTTGGTTGTGGGTTCGATTTCTACTCGAAATAATGATTTAATTTTAATTACTTTCATTAATCAGGTGTGGCCAGTCGTGGTCCAGTGGCATAAGCGTGTGACTGTAAACGACTGGTTGTGGGTTCGATTCCCACTCGAGGAGTGGAAATATTTAAAGTGGGGAACGGAGTGTCTTAACACTAGGTTTCCTCTGCCTACCCTGCTGTATGCGGGTTACAGCGTGAAGCTAAAAAAAAAAAAAGAAAATAATCAGGTCGTGAAAGAGCGGTGTTTAACACTGCGCTTTAACCTCTCATAGCGCCATATATCTTGACAAGCTATCTAAACAGGTTGAAAATGGAGAACGGAATGTCTTGGCACTAGCTTCTCTCTGCCTTATTTGCTACTAGCGGCCCGCTCGCGGCTTCGCCGCGTGAACTATTTCGTTATATTGCAACCCTCGGGGGCACATTTTTAAAAAATAAAGTAGCCTATGTTTAAGCTTAGATTATCAACTATATTTATGTCAAAATTCATTACAATTGGTCAAGCGGTTTAGATTTTTCATATAAACTTTCATCCCCTATTTCAACCCTTTAGAAGTTGATTTTTGAAAAAATAAGTAGCCTATGTTAGACCCAGTCACTTTTACTACTTTCATTCTGAATTTCATCCAAATCGGACCGGTAGATTAGCCGTGAAAGCGTGACAGACAAACACACAGACTTTCGCATTTATAATATAAGTATGGATTTGAAATAAAATGATAAGATAAAAAAGAAAAGAAACCTAAATTTTACAAAATTAGCCATATTTAAAATGTTAAATGAAATCCGTAACGAAAGGTTTCAAGCAACTGTTAGTTATTTTATTAATACATTTATGTTGGCTTTAGCCATATTATATTTAGATATATTGATTTTGGATATCATTTTATACAAAAGATTTAAACAGACATAAGACGAAACACCCTAGGAGTAAATACTCATTCTCATTCACTCATTTATCATAAATATCATAGATCGATAGATATATAGTACAGAATCTCTAAAGAAAACGAATCCTCAAATGCTATTCCCCGTAGCAAGATATACAGAGGGAACCCAGTGTCAAGACAATTCGTTCGTTGCTTTCCATCCAACTTCGAGATATCGCCTATACAGTGGCAAACCTCAACGCCACGCCTGGTCTTGTTCCCCAGGGCGGAAAAATGAGATGAAATTTTGACCATACTCTCAGTGAGAATCGAATACATATCGAGCTGTTACACTAGCTGCTAGCTGTCACTATTTTACAATCTGTCATTATTTTACAATCTTCCATAGCCATATCAATGAAAGGAAATCTTGTAATATAATATGACCTAAATCTTCTTGTACAAATTACTCGAAAATTTGTATATGTGTCCTGATTTGAAAACAATACATCATTTTATAGGCCAAGATGGATGAAAGTGCTCTATTGTTGCTTCAACTATTTTTGTAATTATTAACCTTTCTTGCTATTATTACACAGATGTTTAAATGTTTTTATAACTAAAGAAAACCTTTCTGTATTAATAACAATACAATATCAGTCTGTTTAAAAGATAGAAAATTAAGTCAGTTTTTTTTTTTACTTTGTAATATCAAAACCTTTTCCCTTTTCAAGGAAACTGTAACAAAATTCCGAACTTTTGTGTAGATATTAATGAATTCTTAAGTAAAATTTCTTTTACTTACAAAAAACGTTTAAATTGATCACTAATTGCGTCAATAACTTATTATTCTACAAATTACTCAATAGTACTCTTTTCTCAGTAGAAAAGCTATTATATCTAAATGACAGATCACGCTATAGCAACCGCTTGTCGCTTTTATTGGTAGAAAATATCTTCAGAGTTTGTTTTTTTATTGAAATTACCCTCTTCGTCGCGGGAAGAAGGAATTAAAATCGCATTAGGAAATCCCGTTCCCGCCTAACTTTTCCAGTCTCTGCACAGAGTCCCGGTGTATCGGAATAAATGGCCCAAACTTACTTTATTTATATAGTCTTGTTGAATATTTATGCGTTTTTCCTAATTTTACATTCAGCCACTTTAAATACAGATTTGAGTATTCGAAGCTTTTAAAAACTGCCGAGACTGTCATTTAGGCGAAACAAAACATTGTACAACTTAATTTCTAAAAAAATGTTAGCTTTTTTAATTAACTTTCTATAAGCGGATGTGCTTTATTTTTACCATAAAAGCGTGAAGCTATATATGATGGCACATAATAATAGTGCAGGTCACTATTATTATGTGCCATCATATATAGCTTCACGCTTTTTCTTCACAGTAGAATAGCTAGAGAGAATCTAGTGCAAAGACTCTCCGCTTTCCATCCGAATTAAATATATTGCGTGGTAAGTGGTAAAACTAAACGCAACGTTTCTCTTATATTGTGCAGAACGTTACGAAATTCTTTCGTCTGCAGGCTGCAATCAGGTAATGCCCCACAATATATTACTCCATATCATAGTAGTCAGCAAAGAATTAGTGGCAAGACACTCTGTTTTACACATTCCGTATTACATATAAATGTATCATACAATATATAAATGTATCACATTTATAAGTACATATACACTAAACCGGAAATATTCTAAAATATAACAAAATTATTTTAAGCAGGACAATGATATATTAACAGGCGAACTCCATTTTGTCTCCGAAGCAATATGTTGAAAGTTGGCTAATATGAAAAATATGATATGAGTCACGCCCGTTCGTTCCTCAAATAGGATAATCGGCCAGTTACTGCCGCAGTTGGAATAGACACTACCCACGCCAACCGCTCGTTTATTCACATGTTCACTCATATTGCTCTATGAAAATATCTTATACATTTCTCCATGTCTAGCGAAGTTCTTAAACCCATACAGTAAAGGCTATAATCCTTCGCCTTGGCAGTTCTTCGACGCGTTTTGTTCATGACGTTTTCAGTGTATCGAATAGGAGTTTAAAGTGAATTACAGCCCATTGTCTGCCTTATAAACATTATGGCGACAAACGATTATAATGCTTTTGATATAATTTTTGAAATAACTCCGCTTTGACTCTATTTTGGCGATGTGACTAAGGCAGTTGTACTTAAGTAGGTATTTACGGTGATAAGAATTTATGTAGTTTAAATATTAATATTTTTTTTTGTAGTTTGACGCGCTTTTCTTAAGTTTTTTTCAGACAGAACATAGTGTTAAGACACTGGGTTCTGTATTATCCATTGGAAATCGAGGGATTGCTTGTTGAGTGACGGAACTCAACGCAGCGCTTCGTCTTATTAAACAGAACGGGGAAATGAAAATAATTTAAATATAATCATTAACGGAATAATTATAGTAATTGGAGGTCAATTTCTACTCTAGGGAAGGATATTGTTAAAAAAAAACTTATTAATTCTCTTGTACCCTAGATAAAGCGCAGCGTTCCGCCACTCAATACGCAATTGTTGGAAAGCATTGAATGGATATCTTGACATTAGGTTCTCTCTGGCTATTCCGCTACTTCAGAAAAAGCTTGAACCTGGTAATTGTGCATTTAACCTCAATCAAAATCTGAGTTATTATCCAGAACATACATACATATTTTGTTTTTTTTTTTTTTTTTAACTAACCCTAAAGCCAGCTTAGTGCTTAAATAAAAACAATAAATCGACTCAAATCACAGATTCTAAGCAATAACCTACGACATATCATTGATATTATAATATTTATTTTGTACGCATATTATATTCTGTAAAGGATAAACCTTTCCTTCAATATTATGAATGCGATATATTACTCGTAAGATGCCTACCGGGAACAAATAACAAGTTGTTACCATAAAAATACACAATAATATTTTAGAGGAGGATGTATTCCGCATAGGAGCGGTATCTCCATACTTTTCACATTACTTATGCATAGAGTAGAGATTGAAACGAGAAGCGTAGTTGCGCCGTCATCGGTATTCAAAGCCGGCTCCACCCAGTTTAACCGCAGCCTGTCTTCAATCTCGATTGTTTATAAACAGGGCATTAGAAGAAACTGATGTCGTTATTAGATTTAAATTATACAATTTCTTTTTATTTTCATATAATAACAACTATAAAGTTTGAGTATTTAACTTAGTAAGCAATGCCAATGTTTTGCATATTGGCAATATGCAGACGTGTAAATTTGATTTTATTTTTAATAATTTAATGTAATAGTGACTAAGTGGGACAGCGTCTGATTATAAACGGGCTTGGTTCTCACTCGGGAGCAGACTTTACGAAAATGTCTAAAAATTTGAACGCAGCGGAATTCAAACCCGCGCCTTCTGAATACCGTCCAGGCGCTCTCACCACTGAGCCATACGTTCTATTACCAGCTGCGTCGAAATTCTTATACGCTTTATTACAGCTTATTTTTGTTGTTAGCATCTTTGTAGAGAGGTTTTTATAAATTTCTGCTACCCATAGATTATTCTACGAAAAATTGCTTGGCAAGAGAGAATGCTATTTATTAAATACTTTCAAACATTTTTAAAGTATGAGTTTAATTAAATTACTTTCATTTTCCCACTTTGGTCCTTAAAAAAACTAGCCCATAAGTTCTACCACTCAACACACGTGTCCCGAATTCAGATGTAAAGTGGGGAACGGAATGTTTTGACACTAGGTTCTCTTTGACTACTCTGCTATGCGGGAAAGAGCGTAAAACTGTAAAATACATACATAATTTAGTAAAAGATTTTTATAATATCTTTTTATACCTTCACGCTATATACCGCCGCGTTTTGTCTCGACACCAGAGCGAAGAAAATGGACTAAATATTGCTATTCCTCTAGTGGGAATCAAACCCACAACCAGTCAACTTTACAATCACACTTTGTGCCACTGCGCCACGACTGGTCTAAGTATCTAGTGAAAAATAGTAGAAGTTATTAATTTAGCTAAAATTTTGGGTAGCTTATGTCTAATAGAGGGTTGTCATAAGTACAATACTTATGTACTTTTAAAAATGCACAGAAGCATTAAGTAATATGCATAATTGATAGGATGAATATTCCCTGTTCTATTCCTTTCATTATATAAGCATTGCGCGTTTCATTGTTGAGCCCATTTTGGTACTGCATTACTTAGATGTATAAGTAAATATAGGTAGGTAGTACCTGAGATTTCTTTGTATTTTGATATTTTATATATAACTAGCGACTCGCCTGCGGCTTCGCCTGCGTGAATAACAATCTATATAAATATATAAATATATATCGTCTAATAAACATTAAGATTTTTTTATAATTGTAATTAAAAAAATATAGTCACTCTTTTTTACGCATAACAGAGTAATCTGAGAGAACCTGGTGTCAAGACATTCGGTCACTTGGATTTGTCTTCACTTGAAGTGTAGAAATGAAAGTTGACATATAGTTATTTTTTTTAAAGGGAATTGAACCCACGACCATCGTGGTTACAGTTACACAATGTTATAATACCAATAATATAATAATATCATTCGAAATTTTTCCCAAATCGGTATTTGAATCCCTTACATCTGCCTATACTATCAAATATTTTATTACTAGCGAATAGCTCGCGGCTTCGCCGCGTAAACTACGTGGCTTTTTCGATATACTGCAACCCTCGGTGGTGGATTTTTGAAAAATAAAGTAGCTTATCTTTAACCTTAGATTATCAACTACATATATGCCAAAATTAATTACAATCGGTCAAGCGGTGTAGATTTTTCATATAAAATTTCATCCCCTATTTCAACCCTTTAGATGTTGATTTTTGAAAAACTAAGTAGCCTATGTTAGACCCAGTCATGTTTCTACTTTCATTCTAAATTTCATCCAAATCGGACTGGTAGATTAGCCGTGAAAGCATGACAGACAAACACACAGACATTCGCATTTATAATATAAGTATGGATACATATATTAAATGACAATGTTAAATCCGGTTTCAGTTAGTGATATAAATATAAATATGATATAATATGTACGTTCAAAAATTGTTATTTGAATTTTAAAATTGCAATACCTCTGAGAATTTTACATGAAGTGATAAATGTATGCTTTTAGAACTGCATAATTCAACGCCGATCACAACATGATATTGTTATAATGGATAAATTTAGATTTGATCATATTTCGTTGAATATTGTGTGTATTTATTTAAAGCTTATTGTTTTGTTTTAACAATAGTTGCAAATTTAATGTTAACTAGCGACCCGCTCGCGGCTTTGCCTGTGTTAACTACACGACTTAACTATTTATTTTTTTCACCATAAACTGTAAATTGTTGTAGCTTTTTTTATTTATAAACCACTTATTATGAAACCAACATTAAAAGGGGCCAGTCATAGCGCAGTGGCATAAAGTGTGCCTGTAAAGCGACTGGTGTTGGGTTCGATTCCCACTCGAGGAGTGGAAATATTTATTAATATTTCCATTTTCTTTGCTCTGGTGTCGAGGTGAAAGCGCGGCGTTAAGTTCCGCCACTTAACACGCAATGCCTCCGAATTCGGCGGCAAGTGGGGAACGGATTGTCTTAACACTAGGTTCCCTCATTGTTCAAAATGGCGTTTCAAGAGTTTCTACGGATCACCTTAAAAATGATTATTTTTATCTTCACGCGTTTTGCTGTAGACAAGTCAGAGATAACCTAATGTCAGAACTGTCCACTTTCCGTCCGGATTCGAGATATTATATGTATACTTTGCGTCATACATTGTAGATGCCATGGTTGCGCACTCGGTCAATCTGGTCTCCCAGCCCCTATACACGGGGCTTAAAATTAATTTATGTTATTGACCATGGCTAGAGTGGAACATACACTGGAGTGTGAGCTCTTTAGATGAGAACCGCATCCGTTGCTCTTCCCAGATGTCTTGCATCTGGGAAGAGCAACGGATGCGGTTCAACCGATTTCCCGGGCTTTTCCGTTGTGTCGAGGGCGGCAACCGCAGGGGTTTTAGTGGGTGAAAACTCCACATAACCTAGTTACCCAGACTGGGTATCTTTGAAAGATTTCCCCTGCGTTATAAAAAAAATATGTAGATATTAGGGAAAATATACTCCCAAAAATATTAATATAGGAATGACAATCGAACCCACAACTAGTCGCATTTACAGCCAAATGCTACCCCACTGTGCAATACAAGATACTCTACTTCTTACAAAATTTATGATTCACATATAGTAGTCTTGCATAATTGTATGCAATATGCATCCGCATTGTGTTTTGAGACCACTGCAGATCGATTATGAATGTAAGTCATGCTTTATGAAAATAGTACAGAAGCTCGAGGACATCTGCGGCAACTCGATTAGAGTTTGTGATTCAGTGTTTACTGCAGTTATTAACGTTATACTACATGTTTAATGTTACTTAGTTTTGAGTTAAATCTCTTATTTTGTGCTAGCTGTCCCCGAGAGTTCTTTGCTGTAGAATTTAACACAAATTTTAAAATAAAAATAACCAAACAGATGGACGACATTTGGAAAAAATGTTATTTTGTTATAATATAACATGTATACACACACATGCATTTAGCAAAAAGTGGTTATTTTAATATTACTGATGCCCCAATTTTATTTATTTGTATAGAGATTATAAATAATACCCTCGTGGCGCAGGGCGACATCGTCTGTCTGTAAATGTGATGCTTGCGGATTCGATTCCCATTTGGGGGAATAATTATTTTAAACTATTTTCATTTGCCCGTGGGGGGATGGGTTAAGAATAAAACTCCCCCACGCCGCTGGGTCGCGTCCCGTAAAAGGCGGGTAACCCAGTAACTTGGTGGTAGGAGATTCGTTCTCCGACTGGCTCACGACCACTATCATGTCAAAGACGAACCGCCAGATATATGATGATGAGTTCCGGTTCGATGTCATGTAAGCCAGCTCTCCCTGTTCTAACCATTCCCCTCCTTCCTTCCTCCCTCCTTCTGTCCTACACCTTCTAAGCTGGCAACGCATCCATAACTCTAATGTTGTGGATGTCTATGGGCGAAGGTTACCACGTAACACCAGGTGGGCCTTCTGCTCGTTTGCCTCCTTTATTCTATAAAAAAAAAAACATTTTACGGTGTTAGCTTCCACCACTATTTAGAAAAATGCCTCAACTTCATGCGAAAAGCATAGAATGGAGTGTTTAACACTAATCTTACTAAGAACCTTGTAGGTCGTATTTTATTCCCCTTCATCCTTAAACGAAACGGGAAATGTTATAGCATTATTTATTAGTATTGGATGGATCAAACAAAATCCTTAGATTACTAATTAATTATTGCTACACATATACCATAAGAGTCATTATTTGTAACTTCATTATTCATTTCTTTGTATTGGTTTTATCTACAATAATATTAATCACCTTCCTATTAATCCTTAAGACTTGCTTCATTTATATGTTGTGTATGTATATGTTTTTCATCCATATTACTTTGCTTTCTCTTGATATATCAAAAAAATGTATAAAAAGTGTCGGTTATTGCATCTTGAGACTTTTTCCCACATTGCATAGGTAACATAGTGTCTCCGTGTCCTTTTGTCTGTACAAAATCAAGGATTGCTCGCGAAGTGGCTAACTTAACGCCACGCTTTATCTTAAGTACTATAGCGAACAAAATGAAAATCATTTAAATATAATCGGTACCCGTTGTGCCCCGTAGTAAGAATGGAACCAGGGTGCTATACCATACGCCACCATAATGCGCCTCACTCGACGGCCTCAATTTTTTATTTTTGTATATATACATACAAGATTATTACCCAGTCGTGGCGCAGTGGCACGAAAGTGTGATTGTAAACGACTGGTTGTGGGTTCGATTCCTACTCGAGGAGTAAAAATATTTAATATTTCCATTTCTTCGCTGTGGTATCAGAGGTAATAGCGCGGCGTTAAGTTCCGCCACATAACACGCAACGCCTCCGAATTCGGCGGAAAGAAGGGAACAGAGTGTCTTTACACTAGGTTCTCTCTGCCTACCCTGCTGTGTGCGGGTGCAGCGTGAAGCTAAAAAAAACATTATTACATAATAATAATAATATATTGATCACATTATATTATATACATACCTACATATATGATTTTTATAAACTTTTTCATATAAATTGTAGTCTACGACTCTCTCGTTGATGTTGATGATGTTTATCTAATATCTCACTCACCAGTCTGTAAATTAAAGTGTATTTATTATACATACTGTAAACAAAAGTATAAATGTCGTTGCCATAAGTATAAAAGTTTTAAGCAAATAAAAATGCTGCGATGAAATCGTTCAAAGAAACATTTCTTTTCGTTGTTACTTTTAGATTTATTTTTATGTTAGTATATATAGCTATAACTTTTTTAATGTGGCGTTATGTGACACTTAATCTATAAGGGCGGTCGGTTATGGGTTCTTTTCCCACTCGAAAGATTGATATATATTTTAATTATGTCCATATCGATTGGAGATTGTGGCCAGTCGTGGCCCAGTGGCATAAGCGTGTGACTGTAAACGACTGGTTGTGGGTTCGATTCCCACTCGAGGAGTGGAAATATTTAATATTTCCATTTTCTTCGCTCTGGTGTCGAGGCAAAGCGCGGCGTTAAGTTCCGCCACTAACACGCAATTCCTCCGAATTTGGCGGAAAGTAGGGAACGGAGTGTCTTAACACTAGGTTCCCTCTGCCTACCCTGCTGTGTGCGGGATATAGCGTGAAGCTGAAAAAAAATATGTCTAAAAGTAAGAT
Source organism: Dryas iulia moderata (assembly GCA_019049465.1). NCBI lineage: Eukaryota > Metazoa > Arthropoda > Insecta > Lepidoptera > Nymphalidae > Dryas > Dryas iulia. The sequence goes on along the minus strand of CM032418.1, from coordinate 11,679,661 downwards.
CAAACACAGCGTTGAGCTCCGTCGGTCAACAAGAAACATCTCGTTTTCAGGCGGAATGTGAAGAACGAAGTGATTTGACACTAGGTTGATTCTAGCTTGTATGCTAAGAGTAAAAAAGCGTGAAACAAATCTTATTTAAAGAGTGACAAGCTTAGTAAGTTTTAAGATAAGTTTCTCAATATGTACTTATATAATTCCTTTTATAACCATATATTTTTATTAATATAACAGTATTTAGAACCTTATAGACTTAATTGAGGCCATCGAGGCGCAGTGGGACAGTGGTCGTGTATACGATTGGTTGAGAGTTTGTTTCCCGTTCAGCGGGTATGATTATATTGAAATTTTCATTTTTTCACTCTGGTACCTGAGACAAAGCGCGGCGTTGAGTTCCGCCATTCAACACGCAATGTCTCAATTTTGCGCAGAAAGTGGAGATCGGAGTGTTTGGACAATAGGTTCTGGCTGAAAAAAAAGACTTAATTTTTTTAACTTATTCGACAATATATGAATCTACGACCTTTATCATATAACTAAGAGTACAATATCTTTTTCTCCACTACAATAAACTACGGCAATTGTCGTAATAAAGAAGCGCGGATACGTTACGTCTCTCACCTTAAAACTTTTTGTCTAATATTTTTGATATATGAGGCTGTAAGCCTTATATATTATTAAGGACAAAACCTGAAAAGTCGTTTTTCTGGATAAAACTCAAGTTATTACTAGCGAAGAGAATGTTGATAAAAGGACTAGCATCGTTTGAAATGATATATGATTTTGTTTGAGAAAATCTTAAAATAAGGTAAAATGCAATATTTTAACATTTTTAAAGTGTTATTCACATATTTAAGGTGTGATAAATATTTTAAGAAAAGGTAAAAACGATTTGATTGCAGTGGGATTTAAATTCACGCCTTTTAGAGACTGTGCAAGCACTCTGACCGCTAGGCCATGCGTTCTATATCCGGCTGTGACAAAGTTCTTATATATTAATTGCAATTTATTTCAGTAATTTACAAACTTAGGATATCAAAAACACTTTTAGAAGACGTATAAAAATTTGCTCACAGTCGGATTCGAACCTGCGTCTTTTGGGAATCGTCCCACCACTCTGAGGTGAGGTGTAGGTATAGGTACGCTAGGCCATGCGTTCTACATCCAGCTGCGTCGAAATTCTTATACGCAACTATTATTACAATTTATGTTTGTTTTAAATATTATTTTTATACGTTTTTTATATATTATTCGTAGTCACCCGTGTGGGGACTATGAAGAACTTGGCGGTAGGAGTATCGTTCTTCATCTGGCTCGCAACCAGTACCATGTCAAAAACGAACCGCCAAATATTTAATGATGTGTTCTGGTTTGATGACATGTAAGCAAGCTCTCCCTATTTCCAACTCATCCTCATCCTAGCTTCATCCTTTTCTCCTTCATCTTCAAGACCGGTAACGCATCCACAACTCCTCTAATGTTGGGGTTGTTCATGGGCGAACGTAACCACTTACCATCAGGTGGTCCTTTTGCTCGTTTGCCTCCTTTAATAAAATTATAGAAAAATAACCTAAAGTAATATACTGTACTTAATGTAAAGAATAATTCGTATTTTATATTTGTTTTAAAGCTTATCTAAAAATATACCTTAAGCGTAAGCGTTTCCTAGCGAAGATTTGTGATGTACTTCCGGACCAAGGCGTTTAGTGTCGTAAGTGTTATCTAAATTACAATCCTGGACACGCGTTATACGTTTTTATTTATTTCTGCTTAATTTAATGGGGGTATTATATTCTGTTTGTCTGTTAGATATATAAGGCTGATATTAATTAATTAGTATTTAGATGTTATGGAGGGAAAACTGGATAACGTGAAAAAATAACGGTGTTTGTAGAGTTTTAAAGTTCAAAGGTAGTAGCTTCACACTGTATCCCGCATACGGCAGGGTAGGCAGAGGAGCTTGTGTTAAGACACTCCGTTCCCCACTTTCCGCCCAATTCGGAGGCATTGCGTGTTGCGGCGGAACTTAACGCCACGCTTAACCTCTGATACCAGAGCGAAGGAAATGGAAATATTTAATATTTCCACTCCTCGATTGGGAATCGAACACACAACCAGTCGTTTACAGTCACACGCTTGTGCCACTGGGCCACGACTGACTGGGTATTCATTATTTACTAAATTAAATAAATATAAAATATTCTGAGATAAATATCAATTATTGTGGCTCACAGTGCTATAGTTGTAGGTTCAATTTCTATTCGGGAATGAATAGGTGTGTTAAAATACTTTAGTTTTGCTGTGAGTGAGTTGTGAGTTTTGCTCAGTGGCGCAGAAATGTAAGTTGAGGACCGCTTGAGGACTACAAATATTTAATACCTAGATTTTCTTCACTCTGGTACCGAGGCAAAGCGCGGCGTTAAGTTCCGCCACGTAATGCCTCCAAAGTTCGGTAGAAAGTGGCGAATGGAGTGTCTTAACACTTGGTTCCCTCTGCCTACCCTGCTTTGTGCGGGATACAGCGTGAAGCTAAAAAAAGTTTGACTTTGACTATTTGTGAGAACGATTATTATATTTATTAATTTAATTTCTCTGCTATAACAAAATGTGCCATCCAATACGCATTGAAGTCTCCATTTTATCGAGCTTAGGCGGAAAGAGGGGAACGAAGTGCAGGTATATAGGCACTGTATGTTGAAAAATATCAATCATATTATTATCAACTTAAAAATTGTAGTAAAATATGGTGACACTTATACAAATGTTTTTATACAGATTAATTTTATTATTTTATTTATTTATTTATATGCTTTATTGCACACAATTAAACATAAATATGTACAAAAGGCGAGCTTAACGCTAAATAGCATTTTCTACCAGCCAACCTTGTCATGTGGGAAATCATTGTGTAGGTGTGCAAAAGCTTATATATATACCTTTAAATAAACGATAAATACAAGTATATATAAACATAAACAAAGTGTACATATATATACTATATTACACTAATATTAAAATTATTGTCATATGGAAAGCTTTATTAAGCATTCGATCGCGTCATATGTAAATATGTGATAAGTGGAATATGAAATTAGGCATTGTAAAAGTTTATTTAGAGACAAAATGCAAAATGCCAATATTTATTATAATAATAATGAATTTGAATAACAATAAATTATTTTAAAAACTTATTACACGTACAACCATGTGTATACACTTTAATATAAATAACAAAGTGCTGGGGTAAAGCGTATGTTCAGTTCAGTTCTTAAATTATGGCCCTTCGAATGTGCCAGTAGACCGCAAAACACTTCGCCAATGTCAAGTTGAATGGATAACACACGAAGGAGATTGTACGGTAAAAAAGAGAAACACTTACACTATGATAGATTAAAAAACAAAGAAAAAAAAAAAACAAAAAGAATCCAGTAACATTACAGCAACCTTCACCTATAACAAAATAAATATTTATAATCAACATATATACAACATTAAAAATTAATAATAAATAATAATAAGTAAGTGTTAGATTACAATTTAATTTTATTAAAACTAATATATTTACATAAATAATTACATAAGGGACATAACACAAACATTAACAAACATTGATCATTAAGAGGGCGGGGAACTTTTTGAGGAAGGATATCATAGATGGGACGTATTAATTTAGGACAAGAAAAAAGAATATGGGAAGGGGAGCCTTCGTCTAGACCACATTCACACAGTGAATGGTCCCTGACCCTGATCTTGGCCAGGAGAGTTGCCTTGGCCTTGTTGTGGCCTTGTACTCACAGGAGTACATGCATGTCCAAGGCGCAAACGACAGATAGTTGATATAATTCTCCGTTCAGTAAATCTTTGAGAATAAAAAAGCGTATGTTATAAAAACTGTGTAAATACAGAAGATCAAATATTGAATTACCTTCTTTTAACGAATTTCTCCTTGACATCTTTCATTGAAAAACTGATGAGACGACAAAATATAAAAAGGTATTTAATTAAACTAATTAGTAAATCGTAAAATATCATAATTTATTTAATGGAAGGAAGATAAAATAAAGTAAGATTCTAACAGACGACTGCTACTTCCTTGTAATAGCTGTTATAATATAAATATCGTGGTCTAACCGGGCTTCTCTTAGGTTATTTGCTCGCAAGTGAAGCCGTTTTGTGCAATATATTTCTTATACAAATTTCAAGTAGCACTTCAGGATAATTTTAAAAATTATGAAACAAATGCTCGTTCTGGTTATAGCAATATTCATACGTGTTTAAGAAAATTGAACCACCGGTTATGTTTACGTATATTTTAGTTATAAAAATCTGAATATAATTTAATTATACTAAAATCAAGAACTAGACTTTTGATCCATTTGTAAGGTAAATAAAAGTTTAAAATATTCGAATAAATAAGAAGAAATTAGCAAATTATATGTACGAGTATGTACGTACATGCGAGCTATGCGAGCTTGACTATGCGAGCGTCGGGCCCATAACGTTGCAGAGGAGGCAGGGTAATGCTTGGGATGTACTGTGCAAATAATAATTATGAAAAGAAATTACATTTAGAACATCGAACAAGTGGTTCTATATATATTCCCTTTCGGATCATATTTAAGAAAAATCCGATTCTTCATTCTTGTGACAAGAAAAGGGCGATATTGACTTTTGACATTTAACACGAAAAGTAGATTCAATTTAAAATGGAGAGTCTTGACACTAAGTTCCCTTTGCCTATCCAGATATGTGGGCAAAAGTATAAAGTTATATGACATTAAAATCACAAGTAATGAAAGTGGAAGTAATTAAAAGTCAGTCAGGTGGCTATAGGCAATTGGAGTTAGTCAGGTGGCTTTACAAGATAGAAATTTATTATCAAAAAATACCAAAATTGGCTACCCCAATTAGTGTGAGACGAGTATTCAGTATAAGAGCTGTGCATGAAAATAAACGTGATATTCACAGTATTGCTTACTGTGAATATCACGTTTATGCTACATTCATGGAAATTGTACAAGCAATATTTCCAAAATATACTTATAATAGATACAATTTTTTTTTTGCCTCACGCTATATACCGCACACAGCAGGGTAGGCAGAGAGAACCTAGTGCTAAGATACTCCGTTCCCAATATAATGTAACTTAAAATATCTTTTTTATATTTTTATTTCATAGCAAATTATTCAAAGAGTATCACAACACTCCATTTCCGCCCAAAATGGAGATATTGGATACTGAGTAGTGAAACTCAACGCCGCGGTTTGTCCTACGTACAAGAGCGAAGAAATCAATATAATTTAAATATAATAATTCCCCTCTTACTGTGTGGGAATCGAACCCACAAACAATTGTGCTTACAGTCAATCACATCTATTTTATGTTTCTCATATAAAATACGAACTTAATATAAAGATTTAGTCCGTAATATTTGACTATAATTCGAATTTTCTCCTTGATTATGCGGCCAAAGCGAAACAATTTCCTCCTTATGAATAAAATTTTAAGGTGCGTATGCAAATTTCCCTTATGGAGTGCTGTCTTCGTAATGGTGTCATATGGGCCAGAGTTTTTTTTTATATGGACTGCGTAAAAAGCTCCCTTATTAGGAAAACAAAGTTAAGTATGTTTGCTGAAAGAAATTTCCCAAGACGCACCAGAGGATGATTTAAATACGACTGAGCTTATAATAGTCGGGTGTGTTTACTATCTTATACAATATTGATGGAATTCTATTGTTTATTGAAGGATCGTACAAACGGAAATACAAATATATTGATATTGAACGTCATCTATAAGGTTTGTGTGTATTGTAAATATTTAATTTATTTTTATTAACTTTGTTAAAAATAATTGAATTAGCGACATAATATATCATTAGGGGCAACATTTTATTAGAGTGGTTGGTGTGTTGGGTTAGGGTCTGTCTTTAAATACAATAGTGTGGACTTCATTTTCACTCAGTTAGTTTTTTCATTCTCCCGTTGAATTTTAATTCTTTTTTTTTTTATGGAATAAAGGAGGCAAACGAGCAGAAGGCCCACCAGATGTTAAGTGGTTACCTTCGCCCATAGACATCCACAACATTAAAGTTATGGATGCGTTGCCAGCCTCGGGGATGTAGGACAAAAGGAGGGAGGAAGGATGGGAATAGGGAGAGCTGGCTTACATGCCATCGAACCGGAACACATCATAAGATATTTGGCGGTTCGTCTTTGACATGATAGTGGTCGCGAGCCAGTCGGAGAACGAATCTCCTACCACCAAGCTAACTGGGTTACCCGCCTTTTACGGGACGCTACCCAGCGGCGGGGGGGAATTGTATTCTTAACCCGTCCCCCCACGGGGTAATCCCCGGGGTAATTAATAATATGATATCTCAATTTCGGATGGAAAATTCAGAAGTTGTCCTTTTCTAACTATCTGACAAAAAGCTTAACAATATATAATGCAAATATATAATAAGTAGCGGCCCGCTCGCGACACCGCCGCGTGAACTACATAACTATTTCGTTATACTGCAACCCTCTGGTGGATTTTTAAAAAATAAAGTAACCTATGTTTAAGCTAGGATCTCACCTATATTTATGCCAAAATTCATTACAATCGGTCAAGCGGCTTAGATTTTTCACATAAACATTCATCCCCAACTTCAACCCTTTAGAGGGTGATTTTTGAAAAAAATAGTAGCCTATGTTAGTAAATTTTACTACTTTCATTTTAAATTTAATTCAAATTGGACCGGTAGATTAGCCGTGAAAGCGTGACAGACAAACACACAGACTTTCACATTTATAATATAAGTATGAATGACAGAATCTAGCCATATCTACACATAACAACTGGATTCTTAATAGCTTTGCATATCATAATGAATAGAAAGCGATAGCAATCATTCGCCTCACAAGACGAACCAAAATCTTTGTTAAAATATAAATTTCACTGGATGAATTTCACTGCCCTTATATGAATTACATTCCGACATGTACTCCTAACATTTAGATGGTATTCCCCGCATATCCTTGCTCCTACATTCATCTGGTTAGTTTAAACAAGCGAAAACGAGGTTTTTTGTACATATAAAATTAGAGATTAAAATAAAACCTTTATATTTTAAAGACGCTTAAACCTTTTTAGGGCTGCGAAAACATACAAAATGTTCCTCCAATATTATTTTAGGATTATTTTAATTAAACTGTAAAGAACGTTTTGTTCGCCGCTTGCAAACATACGTACTTACATGTGTATATAGGTAACTCATTATTATAGTATTTATAAAGTAAGGTATTATGCCCTATGGTGTACTGTATTACATTTTCTTTCGTTTTAAATTTTACTGTGTAACAATGAACATTCGTTTTATATAATTTAAAGTAAGCAAAGTATATACATTCGTAATAATATAATAGCTAATTTGTTGTAAAATGAAAATGAATCAAATTATTTCAAAAATAAATCATAACAGTGGCCAGTCTTGGTGCAGTGGCTGTGGTGACAAGCGTGTGACTGACTGTAAACGACTTGTTGTGGGTTCGATTCCCACTCGAGGAGTAGAAATATTTAATATTTCTGTTAAATATTTCCATTTTCTTCGCTCTGCCTTGGTACCCGAGGCAAAGCGCGGCGTTAAGTTCCGCCATTTAACAGGCAATGCATCCGAATTTGGCGGAAAGTGGGGAACGGAGTGTCATAACACACATAGATTCCCTCTGCCTACCCTGCTGTGTGCGTGAAGCTAACAAAAAATTGTAACAGCTTCACACTTTTATTTGCATAACACGGAAGTTAGAGAGACTAACTACTACACTATATAAGTATAGTATAGCTTCACGCTATATCCCGCACACAGCAGGGTAGGCAGAGGGAACCTAGTGTTAAGACACTCCTTTCCCCACTTTCCGCCGAATTCGGAGGCTTGCGTGTTAAGTGGCGGAACTTAACGCCGCACTTTACCTCGACACCAGAGCGAAGAAAATGGAAATATAATATCCACTCCTCGAGTGGGAATCGAACCCACAACCAGTCGTTTACAGTCGCACTCTTGTGCCACTAGACCACGACTGGCCACAACTACTACACTAGTATCAAGAAATTTCGTTTTACACTTTCAGCCCGTATTGGAGGACATTGCGTGTTGAGGGGAATTAAACTCTGTGCTTTGTCATTATTATAAAAAAGAAATAAAAAGAAATTTTACAAGCAAAAAATCATTATAAATTAAGTGGCAAAACACAATGGTGCGTTTTGTCTTAGGATATTTTTTCCTTTTTTTTGGCTTTAGGTAATGTGTGATCGTATTTCTTAGTCAACGATGTATTATTATTAATATTCTAAAGTCCGTCTGAAACTTTACAAGTAAAATTTATTTTTTGCTTTTTTTTATCTTCACGCTGTATACACAGCAAAGTAGGCAGTGGGAACCTAGTGTTAAGACACTCCGTTCCCCACTTAAATATTCAGAAAATAATGAAAAAAATAAATTACTACAACGATTAGATATGTACGAGTACATGTTTGGTTAATCTTTGAGTAAAAGCAATTAGTTCCAAATCCCTTCATAAATAAGATCCCTTCCTTAATCTTTTACGTCAATATTGTAACTGGTCTCTCCCCCCTTCATTGAACTCATCCCTTCATCGATCTGATTGACCTGAAATGTTTGAAAATATATTAATCAAATCATGCCTTGGCTCATGATACGTCTTGTGGTTAGGACCTTTATTGTTATGTATGTAAGTAACTCAAGTTCTTTTTGAGATTTAGAGGTAACAGTGTCAAGAAATTCTATGTGTAATATATTAAATACATATAATAAGCCATCAGAAGGTAATCTTTTTTAATTATAATTGCCATCAGAAAGGTATTGACTCATTTTATATATAAATTAGCCATCAGAAGGTCTTCCTTCTTAATTATTAGTTTGCCATCAGAAGGTATAGACTCATTTATATATTAATTAGCCATCAGAAGGGTTCTAGACATGCAAGTATCTAACACAAACTATCCGTTGCAATCACCCAGAGCTCGTCCAAGGAAAAGCCCTAGGATCGTCTCATTTATCTCTCACTTACAACTATGCAAGATAGCTATATTAAGAGAAAAAATGGCCGTGTGGCCCCGCGCCCCGCCACTTGCCGTGAGTTCCGTCCGATCGCAGACCTGACCGATCATATTGAACCCTCCGAGACACAACGAAACAGTTCACGTATATGATACTTACGATGCCTTAGCAAACGATCAATTATTAGTTAGCTGTCACGTCATGTTTGTTAAGTTTATGTGTGATCTTTCTCAAAGGTACTTGTTACGCTTATTATATATATTTAATTAGTTGTACATTGGTTTGTGAGGCCAATGTAATTCGTCGGGTTGTGAAGCCGATATACGTCACTGGTTTGTGAGACCAATGAATTCGTCGGGTTGTGAAGCCGATATACGTTACTGGTTTGTGAGACCAATATAATTCGTCGGGTTGTTAAGCCGATATACGCCACTGGTTTGTGAGGCCAATGGATTCGTCGGGTTGTGAAGCCGATATACGTCACTGGTTTGTGAGACCAATGAATTCGTCGGGTTGTTAAGCCGATATACGTCACTGGTTTGTGAGACCAATGAATTCGTCGGGTTGTTAAGCCGATATACATTAATGGTTTGTGAGACCAATGTCACTGGTTAAGCTATAAGCTATAAGCTACCTGAACCCACGACAGTCGCATGTCACACGTTATACCACAATCCGACTTTGTACAAGCATCGCTTACGCAACACAAGACAGCATCAGAAAGGATACAACAAACCAACGTCGCTATAGCGGATCACTTTACCAAACATGTCGGCCTCGGTGCTGCAAAGCTACATTGATTGTGTCACCGACATCGCTTACTGATAAGCGATAAGCTACCTGAACCCACGACAGTCGCATGTCACACGTTTTACCACAATCCGACTTTGTACAAGCATCGCTTACGCAACGCAAGACAGCATCAGAAGGATACAACAAACCAACGTCGCTATATCGGATCACTTTACCAAACATGTCGGCCTCGGTGCTGCAAAGCTACATTGATTGTGTCATTGACATCGCTTATCAGTAAGCTATAAGCTATAACCGAACCCTGACAGTCGAGAGACAGTACATGCATCGCCCCTGTACATGTACTATATATTTGTTTTTTTAAGATTTACACATTCGTATGAGATCGTGCCAATTATTGCCATAAAATACCCAGCTATCAAACGCATTATATATTAATATCTTATTATTATTATTTGTACTATATGCATCGCCCCTATACATGTAGTACATATTTATATTATTTTAAATTTCATACATTCGTATGAGAATATTTGCCATAAAATATGTTATTATTCAAAGCCTCATTTATTTTTATTTAATAAATATTATTTACACTCGCAACTTTCAATTAATTTATAAATTTATAATATTTAGGGAAATGTAAACTATAGTGTTCATACAACACTATTTTAAGATGGCGCCGCCATACGCCAAATATTTTAATTAATTTGTACTGCAAATTATACGTTTCCTTTTTCATAGAACTAATCTTTAAAATATTTATTGCCTTTAACACTATTATATTATATAGTTATTATTATTTAAATATTCATTTCAATATTCGCTTTGTTATTTTTATATTATTAATGTAAAATAAGAACTCACCAAGAAATTCTTCATAATTAACAAATATGCATCTTACCAAACTTGAATATTATAAAATTATTATATTTCGATCACTTTGCATTTAATATGTTAAATTTATTTATTAAATATCCATTTCCTTGTATTCAATTTATAATATTTGCAATTTAATATCAATAATTTCCTAAGCGTCACTTTTTCCGACGCCACGCTCCCGCCATGCTCCCTTTCTCTTTCTATTCCATTTTTAAAAATCATAAACTATAATATGCCAGCAACTCATACAGCCAACGTTGCTTTTTCTGAAAATTTTAATAAAATATTTTTTTATTATTTGTTTAAACTATTCCATAAAATTGTATATATTTTATTATTATTATTAAATTATATTATTTAATATTTTTTTTATATTCCTACGTTTATTTATACATAGTATGTATTGTTACATTCAACCCCCTAAATTCTATGAAGTTTATCGGAATAGAATTTACAAAATCATTCTAATTTATTATCAACCCCCAGACTTTGCAACCTCTCAGTCTATCAACCCCCCCAATATGACAACTCTTTAAACTATCAACCCCCGGACCTTACAACCCCCCAACCATAAAACTTCCAAACACTGTAAACCTCCTCTGTCTCATTCCATTTCACGGACAGCAATTGTAGGCATAAGCCCATTTTTAATATTTATTATAAAGCCGTTTAACCATCCTGGTCACGGCACCAATTGTAACTGGTCTCCCCCCCCTTCATTGAACTCATCCCTTCATCGATCTGATTGACCTGAAATGTTTGAAAATATATTAATCAAATCATGCCTTGGCTCATGATGCGTCTTGTGGTTAGGACCTTTATTGTTATGTATGTAAGTAACTCAAGTTCTTTTTGAGATTCAGAGGTAACAGTGTTAGGAAATTCTATGTGTAATATATTAAATACATATAATAAGCCATCAGAAGGTAATCTTTTTTAATTATAATTGCCATCAGAAAGGTATTGACTCATTTTATATATAAATTAGCCATCAGAAGGTCTTCCTTCTTAATTATTAGTTTGCCATCAGAAGGTATAGACTCATTTATATATTAATTAGCCATCAGAAGGGTTCTAGACATGCAAGTATCTAACACAAACTATCCGTTGCAATCACCCAGAGCTCGTCCAAGGAAAAGCCCTAGGATCGTCTCATTTATCTCTCACTTACAACTATGCAAGATAGCTATATTAAGAGAAAAAATGGCCGTGTGGCCCCGCCCCGCCACTTGCCGTGAGTTCCGTCCGATCGCAGACCTGACCGATCATATTGAACCCTCCGAGACACAACGAAACAGTTCACGTATATGATACTTACGATGCCTTAGCAAACGATCAATTATTAGTTAGCTGTCACGTCATGTTTGTTAAGTTTATGTGTGATCTTTCTCAAAGGTACTTGTTACGCTTATTATATATATTTAATTAGTTGTACATTGGTTTGTGAGGCCAATGTAATTCGTCGGGTTGTGAAGCCGATATACGTCACTGGTTTGTGAGACCAATGAATTCGTCGGGTTGTGAAGCCGATATACGTTACTGGTTTGTGAGACCAATATAATTCGTCGGGTTGTGAAGCCGATATACGCCACTGGTTTGTGAGGCCAATGGATTCGTCGGGTTGTGAAGCCGATATACGTCACTGGTTTGTGAGACCAATGAATTCGTCGGGTTGTTAAGCCGATATACGTCACTGGTTTGTGAGACCAATGAATTCGTCGGGTTGTTAAGCCGATATACATTAATGGTTTGTGAGACCAATGTCACTGGTTAAGCTATAAGCTATAAGCTACCTGAACCCACGACAGTCGCATGTCACACGTTATACCACAATCCGACTTTGTACAAGCATCGCTTACGCAACGCAAGACAGCATCAGAAAGGATACAACAAACCAACGTCGCTATAGCGGATCACTTTACCAAACATGTCGGCCTCGGTGCTGCAAAGCTACATTGATTGTGTCACCGACATCGCTTATCAGTAAGCTATAAGCTACCTGAACCCACGACAGTCGCATGTCACACGTTTTACCACAATCCGACTTTGTACAAGCATCGCTTACGCAACGCAAGACAGCATCAGAAGGATACAACAAACCAACGTCGCTATAGCGGATCACTTTACCAAACATGTCGGCCTCGGTGCTGCAAAGCTACATTGATTGTGTCATTGACATAGCTTATAGCTTACTGATAAGCTATAACCGAACCCTGACAGTCGAGAGACAGTACATGCATCGCCCCTGTACATGTAGTTTATATTTGTTTTTTTAAGATTTACACATTCGTATGAGATCGTGCCAATTATTGCCATAAAATATCCAGCTATCAAACGCATTATATATTAATATCTTATTATTATTATTTGTACTACATGCATCGCCCCTATACATGTAGTACATATTTATATTATTTTAAATTTCATACATTCGTATGAGAATATTTGCCATAAAATATGTTATTATTCAATGCATCATTTATTTTTATTTAATAAATATTATTTACACTCGCAACTTTCAATTAATTTATAAATTTATAATATTTAGGAAAATGTAAACTATAATGTTCATACAACATTATTTTAAGATGGCGCCGCCATACGCCAAATATTTTAATTAATTTGTACTGCAAATTATACGTTTCCTTTTTCATAGAACTAATATTTAAAATATTTATTGCCTTTAACACTATTATATTATTTAGTTATTATTATTTAAATATTCATTTCAATATTCGCTTTGTTATTTTTATATTATTAATGTAAAATAAGAACTCACCAAGAAATTCTTCATAATTAACAAATATGCATCTTACCAAACTTGTATATTATAATATTATTATATTTCGATCACTTTGCATTTAATATGTTAAATTTATTTATTAAATATCCATTTCCTTGTATTCAATTTATAATATTTGCAATTTAATATCAATAATTTCCTAAGCGTCACTTTTACCGACGCCACGCTCCCGCCATGCTCCCTTTCTCTTTCTATTCCATTTTTAAAAATCATAAACTATAATATGCCAGCAACTCATACAGCCAACGTTGCTTTTTCTGAAAATATTAATAAAATATTTTTTTATTATTTGTTTAAACTATTCCATAAAATTGTATATATTTTATTACTATTATTAAATTATATTATTTAATATTTTTTTTGTATTCCTACGTTTATTTATACATAGTATGTATTGTTACAATATTTATCAGTGCCAGAGTAAGACCCATATTTTCTCGATTATTTATGCATAACGTATAAATTGCTCTAGTGTCATCAATATTCAGTCAGCGGTGAGCAAGAAGAACGGTAATATAAACTATCACTTAGTATTACAATGAGATTACAATAGGGATTATAAACGAGAGCGTTGGTGTCGTGGTGCAGTGGAACAGCGTCTACCTGTAAACGCAAAGGTTGTGGGTTCGATTCCCATCAACATCTTGTTTACCTGCTGCTGATACCAAAGATAAAGCGCGGCGTTAAGTTTCTCTCTCTGAACATGCAATGTTTCGATTTCGTACTGAAATTGGAGGACGGAGTGTCTTAACATTAGGTTTTCTCTGATCACCCTACTATATGGGAAAAGTATGACGTTGTATGTATATATAGATTAGATTACAATATCGTTTTAAGCTCAAAGCAGTTTAGTGAAGTGTTTACACGGAACCAATGAGCGGGATGCGGGTTTTAGTACTTAAGTACGAATCAACAGTACTGATATCCGAGTACTTTAAGACTAATGGAAAGACCGCAATAATGCTAGCGTTGATATTGTAGAGCTTGTGGTGCGTGTAACGGATGTTATGAGTTCAGGGCCAGAACAGAAATGACCTATTTTGAGAATAGTGGTAATTTATTAAAAAAAAACAATGTAGAACAGAGTGTCTTGACACTGGGTTCGATCTGGCTATTCTGCTATGCAGGAATAGCGTGTCGTTTTTTATTTAATTAAAAATAAAAGGATATTGCCATAATGACGTTTATAAACTAAATACACGATTTTTTTATGGCGGTATACTTTGAAAGGAAAATAATAATTTATCTGGGAAATTTATAAATAAATTAGTTGTGATTTTTTCTTGTACAGAGAGATGAAATTGGTTAGTATTTCAATGGATTCATAGTGGAGGTGTCAGTTGCAAAGAGAGGAACTCGGGACAGTACCTACGTCTAGTGACCCAAGTCTAAGCGTCAGGGGTCGTCGGGTCGTCGTCAAAATTCATATTAATGCTCGCCTACAATGTCTGAGCTCCTTTCTCTATATTCTTATATCATTATATAGCATCAAATAGAAAAAAGTTATTGAATTCACATTTTTTTCTTTACTTTCTAAATATAACCATTTAAGACAGTCCCAATAATTCTCTTTGAGGAAAAATTAATAAATATTGTTTTCAATCGCCTCCAATTAATCAACCTCTTTGGAGTGACAAGTAATTTATACAATCAATTTGTATTTTAGCCATCTAAAGAATGGAACAAAGGATTTTGCGGATATTACGACTGGTAATGACAAAGATGGTTTGATCATCAACGATTAATAGCTGCCCTTTTATGTAATATTACTTAAGGCATTTATTGTCTAATAAATGATTTAAGTAATAACATTCATTATTTTAAATATATACAGGTAAATATATCTCTTCTGTTTTTCTCTTTTGTGTAGAGACTTCGCGTAGGTAAAGCGCGGCGTTAAGTTCCGCCACTTAACACGCAAGCCTCCGAATTCGGCGGAAAGTGGGGAACGGAGTGTCTTAACACTAGGTTCCCTCTGCCTACCCTGCTGTGTGCGGGATATAGCGTGAAGCTATTTTTTTATTTAGAGACTTATCTTGATGTAGAAACTTTAGGTGTAGAAACTTATCTTTTTGAGACAATAAAATTAGAGTGTCTGTTTGTAATATTATTGTTACTGCTTTTACTAAACACATGTTTATGTAAATATACACAGTATACGTACATAGGAAAGTAATATTTTTATAATTATCTGTCTAACTATCGGTCTGCGTAACTTAACTGGAACAGCTGTAGGTACTGATTTTGACAGTTCTTTTAGTGGCATAAATCTAATGTAATAAAGCTTAGCTACTTTTATTTAAGTATAGATGATTAGATAATTCAATTCAAAATTTCACTTTTTCAAATTTCACTTTTTCAAAAATCCATTCAGTTTTGAAATAAAAATAGAATTATAATTTTTGTTAAATTCAACCCGGACGAACACAGCTAGTCTTATATGATATTCAAACTATTTTTTTAGCGTCACGCTGTATACCGCACACAGCAGGGTAGGCAGAGGGAACTCATTTTCCCATTTTTCGCCGAATTCTGGAGACATTGCGCGTTGACTGGCGGAACTCAACGCCGCCCTTTGTCTGGACACTACAGCGAAGGAAATCAAATATTAAATATTTGAATTCCTCGAGTACAAATCGAAACCACAATCAGTCGCGTTCACATTATGTGCGCCACGACTAACCTAACTTTTGTATAAAAAAATAGTTATATGAAGTATTAAGTGTTGTTCATTTCATTTTGATATTGAAAAATAAATTATTAAGTAAATTAATTTACGATATAAATTATAACTTATATTAAATTATTTGATAGAAGTAACTCTATTTTTGATATACATTATACATGTGGTTTCTTAGTAAATATTTATTACGTTGAATGTAGCGAAGGTGTAGTAAACATAAGCGAGGTATACGTAATATGATTTATGATAATTTGTAACCATTACCTAGTGCATATGTCACGCTTATATTGGACGTTTTTCTTTTACCACATACAGTTTTATATTGAAATATTATGTTATATACAGCTTTTGGCTTTTTTCGCATAGCAAGGCAGTCAGGGAGAACCTAATGTTAAGACACTCCGTTCTTCACTGTTCGCGTAACCAACACAATGCCTGCGGAATTCAACGCCGCGATTCGTCTTATTCGATTTATCACAGCGTAGTAATGCACTCAACCCAGGAAAGCGGAGAACGTATCCCATACTTATATTATAAATGCGAAAGTCTGACTGTTTGTCTGTGACGTTTTCACGACCAATCTACCGTTCCGATTTAAATGAAATTCGGAATGAATATAGTTCAAGACCTAAGGTCAAATATAGGCTACTTTTGTTTCAAAAATCATCCCGTAAAGGGTTGAAATAGGGGATGAAAGTTTGTATGAAAAATCTAAACTGCTTGACCGATTGTAACGAATTTTGGCTTAAAGATAATTGATAACACGCAATTAAGCAGAACCTACTTTATATTTCAAAAATTTACCTCAAAGGGTTGCAATATAACGAAATAGCGATAGGTTGTGTGGTTCACGCGATGAAGCCGCGAGCGGGCCGCTAGTATACCTATTAATATTACGTTCTCCCAGAGAATAATTTATTTACGTATGTTATCTTTTTTCAAGTGCGAATTGAAGTTATAATTATGGCGTGCAGTTAAACAGCTCCCAAGAAAAATCTTACAAATGATACAATTAAATACAAAACAGTAATTTAAATATAATTTTATTTATTCTCCTATATTTTTTTATCTTCACGCTGTATCCCGCACACAGCAGGGTAGGCAGAGGGAACCTAGTGTTGAGACACTCCGTTCCCCACTTATAACAATACATATGTATTAAATCCCGTCGCCTTCTCCTTCTTTAAGGATTCGACGCAAAACTGTCAACAACTAGCAAAATTAGCATTTCGATATAATACATATATCTAAACTCTAATTTTGCTACAGAAGTTTGCCTTTATATACATGTATGTCTTCACCAATCATTTCATAATATTTTGCAATAAAATAAATATTGAGCAATTTGACAAACATGAAAATATTTATTTGTTTATTTATTCTTTATTTATTGTGCACAATTTATACTAAAAACGGATGTACAACAGGCGGGCTTAACGATAAAAACCATCATCTTCCAGCCAACCTTGTCATGTGGAATATAACAGTGTAGGCGCACAAAAGAACTAATATGAGTATAGATAATATACATACAATATAACACATACATACATATAAGGGAATAAAGAAAATAAACCGCCATAAGCATTGAAACGTACCGGGAATCGAACCCGCGCCTCTCGGAGAGCACTCTGATCGTTAAATACTCGAGCGTTACTAAGCGTTTTTATAAATATCTTTTTGAATGTCCTAAGTTTGTTGTCAACATTTTAAAGTGCTTCAGTGTTGAAATCAGATGTAGAAATGGTAAGAAAGATATATGAAGCAAAGGTTAGCGCTACCTTACCGTACCTTCGTGAACATCGAGACTGGAATAAGGCCACGTAAAAATCATGATGCACCCTGCGTATGAAGAGATAGATGATAGCGGACGACGCAATAGAAGTATGCTGGATTCATAGCGTTTTGCGCTAGGGATAAAGCGTGAAGATACAAATAAAAAAAAATGGTAAATAAAATATCGACTACAAGAATAAGTGATTTGAACGGACAAGAGTCCTTGATTGATTACTACAAACATTTTGTAAATACTTCATTAACCTTTTCGCTAAATAATATTTACATTTTACCATTCCTAATTCTATATTTGTTCTGGTTTTATGTTGTTGTATGGCCGTGATAATGCTGCTCAGAAAAAAAATACTGACGCTGCGTGTGTGTGGCGCAACTGAATATTTGTTGTTTGTTTTATAAAGTAATTGTATTAAAAAATTGTTGGATTTTAAATTATTTGGATTTAAAAATTTTTGGTGTTTAATGTTTTTATATTTTACAATTTTTGGTGTTTAAATTTTTTATATTTTAAAAATTTTGGTTTTTAATTTTTTATATTATATTAATAATTTTAGATTTGAATTTTTTTTAATACAAATAAATTTTCGACTTAATTTTTTTTGTATTTATAAATTTTTGGGTTTTATTTTTTTTTATTTTTAAAATTATACCGTTTATCTGGTGTAATAAAGCAAATAATAAAAAAATAAAAAAGAAATAAAAAATACTTTATTTGCAAAAACAGAATTAACAAAAACAAAGTTGGTGCTTGAGAATTCCCCGCCCTTCCAATAAAAATATGTATAATATATTTTTCATACTTATGCAAATATAATTGTCAGTTATAATTTAAATATATCTTCATCACATTTGAATTGTAATTGATTACACAAAGTTCGCTGTCCCTAAATTATTTATCGTTGAGTTCTCTTTGTTTTCTCTAAGTATCTTTATTAAAATAAACAAATAAGTTAAAAAATAAGCATGTTTAAAAATAATGCAAACACTCAGGAAATTTGACGCGAACTCGATACGCCTGTTATACAGGTCCCTTTGACTGTATATTGGAGAAGCGTGAAATGTTTTATTGTGTCAGGAGTTGAATTTCAGTTTTTTATATGTTACACGAAAACTTTATCCACTTTTTAAAGTTGTTGAGAATAAAAAAATGTAAAATATTTTTAGAAAACGTATAAAGATTGAATGCAGCGGAAAGAGGAAGAGGCGCCGGTTCAAATCTCAAGTTAAAAAGGTCAGTGGCACGAAGTGTGACTGTAAAGCGACTGGTTGTGGGTTCGATTCCCACTCGAGTGGTGGAAATATTTAATATTTCCATTTTCTTCGCTCTGGTGTCGAGGCAAAGCGCGGCGTTAAGTTCCGCCACTTAACACGCAATGCCTCCGAATTTGGCGGAAAGTGGGGAACGGAGTGTCTTAACACTAGGTTCCCTCTGTCTACCCTGATGTGTGCGGGATATCTGTCTCGATTTTATCGAGCCCACAACCACGACTGGCCATTAAAAATTAAAAGATAAAAATCAAAAAGTTATACCTAATGGTAGTAATTAAGTGACATCTGACCTCTATTAATAGTTTTGAACTCCAAATTCCTTCTTTCACACATTGAATTGATCTTAAAGTTTCACCCTTTTTTTTCATCGTAAGATAATCAGAGAAAACCTGTTATCAAGATACTCCAATATTCTCTTTCCGTCCGAATTCGGTGTTATGCGAATATCATTGCTGTACTTTGTCTCGTTTACTAGAAAAAGATACATTCATTTCTTAGAATCGGAACCATAAAAAATCGAAATTTAAACGTCCCACTATGCCAGCATGGCCTCAAATTCATCCTATATCATATTTTTACCCTTTTCAAAACCAGTTTTATGTATGCACTTCTATTAATTTTATTTCAATACAAGAAAGCATAGCAAGAGAATGCATATCGTTGACATTTTTTTACATTTATCGATCCAATATTACGACGATACGCTAATTATCAATTGCAATCTACCACATCCTCCCAGTTCAGTTTTTATCATCCAATAAGCTCTGTTATTCGCGTATTGGCAAAGCTGTTCGTGTAATTAATATTCTCTTGCAAACACCGAGCTGGAATCAATACAACAGTTGTTCTAGTGAAATATGAACCGTACCCTTTCCGTAGAATGGGCTGATGGCTTTTTTGTTTGTTTCCTTTGTTAAAACCATGAAAATGCGTTTTAATGCTTATTTTATTGGAATGTTATAAATTTTGAACAAAATATTTGTTTGATTGTGCGAATTGATAATATAAATTTTTACTAAATACTGTAACATTGTGGCCAGTCGTGGCCCAGTGGCAAAAGCGTGTGACTGTACACGACTGGTTATGGGTTCGATTCCCACTCGAGGAGTGGAAATATTTAATATTTCCATTTTCTTCGCTCTGGTGTCGAGGTAAAGCGCGGCGCTAAGTACCACCACTTAACACGCAATGCCTCCGAATTCGGCAGAAAGTGGGGAACGCAGTATCTTAACACTAGGTTCCCTCTGCCTACCCTGCTGTGTGCGGGATACAGCGTGAAGGTAAAAAAAAATGATGAGAATATTAGACAAATATCTGACTAAAAATAATCTAGATGAACAGCCACTAAACAAGCAATGTCTAAAATTCAAACGGAAAGTCGAGAACGGAGTGTCGTGACACTAGGTTCTCTGTGTCTTCTTTTTAGGTTCTTTGGTGCGTGGTATAGAATATGAAGCCATATTAGAGCAAATTAAGGGCAAGTTCAGTTTTAAAATTGGTAATAAGTACAAACGATTGCTTAAAATTCAGAAGTTGTCGAATTCGAATCTGCACCTCACAAACAGTGCAATCTTTCAAACCAATAAAATATCTTATAGCATTACGTCGAATCTGATACAGTTGATAAAATTTTCCGTGAAATAAAATTCTGGTTAATCCAAATTTTATGGCGATCATTTTTATATTTATCATTACTAATTACCATATTTATGTAATGCCTATAAGTTGAAAGACTTTTATTTTAAAGTAATTTTACATGTCCTCAGCCAATTAATAATTTGTAATGTTCTTTTATTGAATACGGGACATAATGTATGTATGTATGTTACATGATCACTTGATCATTTCAAATAAATGAAATTAACAAACATATTTAAGTATAGTAAACTTTGCTTTACAGCTTAAAAAGTATTCGAATATAATACTTTTTTTTATAGCACATAGCAGGGTAGGCATAGGGAACCTAGTGTTAAGACACTCCGATCCCCATCCGCCGAAATCGGAAGCATTGTATGTTAATTGGCGGAACTCAACGAAGATAATACTAAAAAGGAAATAAGCTTAAATTTATTAATAATACATTGCCGCCAATTTTATTTATGAGAAATAAAAAAAATAATTAAAAAATGCATACAAACATATGTTTGTAACATGTGTTGAAAATAAACGTTCTGGGTGTTGAGATAAAGTTATCGTGTTTATTTTATATGCGAAGCTAAAATTTGAATTCAAAAACTACATTTACCTATGTGGTGTAAACAAATACGTGGTAAATCATTCTGAAATAGTTATAATAATATAAATAGTTATAATAAACACACTAAAGATTCCTGTAAAATTTGAGAAAAAGGGAATTAGGAGTTCATCATTTCATACGAAATGTTTCGATTTCCAGCAAAAAGTGGAGACCGGAGTGACTTGACACTACGTTCTCTCTGACTAAAAGTCTTTTTTTTTCTTGTAAAAATCTTATTTCATATTTTTGGCATTCCTTCAGTATACTTTGAAGTTCCCGGATCAAGTCTCAAATGTAGTCGCCCATCATGCCCCATCTTCTTAATACGCCCCTCAATTTATTTTAATATTTATCTAAATTAGTTTGTAGTATTGCAACGTACAAGTTGTCATTTAAGTAAGTTTTATTTAATTTAAAAAAATATATAAAAATATATGTTTTTGCTACACAACCACTTGCATGGGTCGACTGGAAGAGATCTCTCCAACAGATAACTCCGGCAAGAGATAAAAGTACAAAACTTTTATTTTTTTCTTTCGTGTGTGTGCATTGCTTTTTCATGTGTTTTAAATAACGTATATTAATATGTTTTTCTAACTTATATTAATATGTTCTTTCAAAGATGATAATTTACTGACACTAGTCATTGCACTCTCTCCTTGTGGACCAGACAGCTGAAAATATGTACCAGCTTCAAATGTATAAAAATAGGTTATTATTTACGTGATGTGCAAGCCTTCTTATCATTTTTTATATCATATTTGTCATATTATATATATATCCGTTCCCCACTTTCCGCCGAATTCGGAGGCTTTGCGTGTTAAGTGGCGGAACTTAACGCCGCGCTTTACCTCGACACCAGAGCGAAGAAAATGGAAATATAATTTCCACTCCTCGAGTGGGAATCGAACCCACAACCAGTCGTTTACAGTCACACTCTTGTGCCACTGGGCCACGACTGGCCACAATTAATGTCATATTAATATTCTTTATACATAGATACATACATATATACTTAAATTATAAATTCAAAAGTCTGCCTGTTTGTCTGTCACGCTTTCACGACTAATCTACCGGTCCAATTTGGATGAAATTTAGAATGAAAGTAGTAAACAATACTGCGTCAAACATAGGCTACATATTTTTTCAAAAATCTACCGCTAAATGGTTGAAATTGAGGATGAAACGTCTAAACTGCTTGACCGATTATAATTAATTTTGCGATAAATATAGTTGATAATCCAAGGTTTAACATATACTTAATATGATCTTTTGTTTTCGCGATTACTACACATTTTGAAATGAAACTATTTTTGACCGGATTAATCGCGTATATTATTGGTATTCGAAGTCTACCTGTGACCACGGACTACTGTAAAGTGTTCGAAACGTCGGGTTTCTAAAAATGTATTTTCGAATACCAATAATATACGCGATCAATCCGGTCAAAAATAGTTTCATTTTAACATATACTTACTACTTAGGCTACTTTATTTTTTTTAAAATCCACCCCTGAAGATTGCAATATAACGAAATAATCAACTAGTTAAGGGCCGCTAGTACATACATATAAATATATATTTATGAATTTGTGCATATATGCATACGTATATTTATCTCAATTACAATCTTCGTCGATCTAAATAATTGCTGGCAACTGAAATGCGACGTCGTCTGCGCTGGCGCCACTAAATAATAATCCCATTAAGCACTCCATTCTAGGAACACGCTGTGATAAATGAACAAAAGGCTTAAATTATGTATCAAGTGTTCTAACGTGGTCTCATGAACGTTATATTATTAAATGTTGATTTAAGTAGCGGTTATAGACAAAGAAAAAATAGCTGCTTCCCGTTTATGTCCACATAGCAGGATATTCACAGAGAAACTAGTGTCAAGACACTATTGCCTCCACTTTCCGTTTGAATTCGGGACGTTACGTATTGAGTAGCGGATTTCAACGACTTTGTTTTAAGTATCCAAGCGAAAAAATGAAAATAATTTTAAAACATAATCATTCTCTTGATTGGGCATTAAACGTTGTCCCGCTGTGCTACAGTGACCTTTAATCATATAGGTTATATGTAAAGGTTAACAAATTTTATTTATATATTGTATTTCTTTTGTCACAATCCTCCTAATTTTTGGTTATTGTGCCAAGGGAGACTCGAACCCATAACCATTCGCGTTAACAATTAAATACTGCCCCCAATGCCAATTAAATAAGTATATTGGTAATTTAAATATTTTGGCACCTGTCCACTTTTATTCCATTACCAGGACTATATTCTAATAAAAACATGAAAATATGTCATTCGTATATTTTAAAACTACTTAAATATGATTATCTCTCAATGTTTTTTATTATGTAGCAAGAAAATACATAAACAAGCAGAAATCAGGTCAAAAATAGTCTTATAAGCATTGAAAATCCGTATATAATTTTATAGCCTAGCAGGATTTGGACCCTTGTTCTCGTGGATAACACTATCACAGCTACATGTTGCCTGTATAAGAGTAGCTTAGTTAGTTAGAACGCTTTATCGTGTTACTTACTCGAAGATGGCATAGGGCATAGATACAGATATGTACGTACGTTGAAGTATTTTTAGTGTGTATTAATTAAGTTATTAATTAAGTAAATATTATATATTTTTTGGCAATTTTAAGTACAAAAATTGAGAAATATACTTGGCATAAAATCACAGAATCGGTGGCAAAAGTTCTTTAATTTCTACCCTTTCCATAGATTTGCTGTTGTAGCGCAGTTGGATTGCGTCTGACTGCAAACCCGATGCTTCTGAGTTCGATTTCGACTTGGGAGAATGATTTATATATTATTTTTATTCCTCCGCTCTGATGCCCAAGCAAAGCGCGATGTTAATTTCTGACACTTAACCCGCAATGTCTCGTTTACAGGTGAACGCGGAGTACAGAGTGTCTTGACACTAGGCTCTCTCTCCATTACCCTGCTATACAGAAACTATACTTGATTACATTTTGTGAAAGTTGTTCATACTTATAAATAAGACACATTTTTCACAGTTAATCATTCCTATGTATTTTAAGTATATTACTTGTACTTCTTAAAATAAATAACTTATTTATTTCACTTATCATACACCTTACACAATTACTAATAGGTAAGGTGCAAAAGGAGGTTTTATCGTTAAACAGCGATCTCTTCCAGACAACCTTAATGTTAGGAGATTTGTACACTTATGTTACGTAGGTGGAACAAGTACACACAACAAGTACATATTATATTACATCTTAGTACAGAATATACAGATATCTTTAAAATATATATTAATATAACATATCCTATCCTTATGTAATTTACTTTTATAGAATTAGTAGTAAAGTAGTCAAATGGGGCTCAGTGTCAAAACGTTCCGCGATAAATCGAGGCATTCAGTGTTGAGTGGTGGAACTCAACTGCACTTTGTCTTAGGTACCAATAAATTGAACATTTGAAGAAATGAACATTTAAATATAATCATTAAGAACCCTAGTGGAAATCGAACCCAAAACCATCGCTTAACAGTCAAACGTTGTCCCACTGCTCCACGACGACCCCTTTCAGAATACTTATTATTTATTATATATATATAAACATATTTGTGGCCAGTCGTGGCCCAGTGGCATAAGCGTGTGACTGTAAACGACTGATTGTGGGTTCGATTCCTACCCGAGGAGTGGAAATATTTAATATTTCCATTTTCTTCGCTCTGGTGTCGAGGTAAAGCGCGGCGTTAAGTTCCGCCACTTAATACGCAATGCCTCCGAATTCGGCTGAAAGTAGGGAACGGAGTGTCTTAACACTAGGTTCCCTCTGCCTACCCTGCTGTGTGCAAAAAAGAAAAAAAAACATTTCTTATTTAAGGATAACGAC
Organism: Dryas iulia moderata; assembly: GCA_019049465.1. NCBI lineage: Eukaryota > Metazoa > Arthropoda > Insecta > Lepidoptera > Nymphalidae > Dryas > Dryas iulia. The sequence goes on along the minus strand of CM032418.1, from coordinate 11,654,287 downwards.
CTGAGTTGAGTTTCAAAGTTTTTATATTATATTTCATAGCAATTATAAATAATTTCCAAACTTTAATTAGTACTCAGTGTTTTCATAATTTTCAAAACAAAACCATATATGTTTTGCTGTAAAATGCAATTAGAGGAGACACTAGACACGGTTGTTGAATGAGCCGCCGCATTGGACAGCTTAACTACATAATATAACACTTATGAAGTACTTTGTACTTTATGATATTAAAATATTCAGTTATTTTTTATGTTAACATATGTCACAAGTCTCCGGGTAAGATGATATGATATAGAGGTAAGTCACTATATGATTTACACGAATTTGGAATTATGTTATTATGCAATATTCAGGATTATGTTCAGGCGAAAACTAGAGATGGGAGTGTGTTGACATTGAGGTCCCATAATATTTGAAAAAAAAAACGGGAAGCTAAAGCTTATATGTGCTATTAACTATTACTTTTTTTGAACAATACAAAGAGAAAAAAATACAAAAAAATTGTATAAAAAAACACGTTAAAATTTAGAATAACATATATATAACATATATTTAGTTTATTCTTATACGCCATATTATGAATCTGACGTTAGGTAGTAATCGTCCAGGTCAACCACGCGCGACAAGGCCGTCGCTCCTCATCCTCACTGTGCGTGTAATTGAAATATGTCGTTCACACTGTCATCGAATATTATTATAACAAGTACGTACTCTAATACTATATAAACAATCGAATAGTAATGGATACACAGAAAGTTATATAAATGGTAATATATTTGAACTACGATTCAACATTTTATTTGGATTTATTGACTTTTTTAACTTCGCGTTTTATTCCTAGTAGGATCAGTCAGAGAGAATGGATCGTCAAATGTTACGTTGCCTGTATACTTCTATCGCCTCGTCGACTTCGTTCATTCGACTCGATTCGATTCCCACTCGAGGAGTGGAAATATTTAATATTTCCATTTTCTTCGCTCTGGTGTCGAGGTAAAGCGCGGTGCTAAGTTCCGCCACTTAACACGCAATGCCTCCAAACTCGGCGGAAAGCAGGGAACGGAGTGTCTTAACACTAGGTTCCCTCTGCCGACCCTGCTGTGTGCGGGTTACAGCGTGAAGCCTCGTCGACAATCTTCATAGACCGGGGGTCCTCGTGCTTTTTATGTGGCCTTACCTTCCTCCAGTATCATTGATACTGTATTTTCGAAGATAAATCGAGGTTATTCTTTACCTCTCATACCACTCATCTTTCCTTCATATATATCTTTCTTACCATTCGTTTACCACTCACCTTCTCACGTGTCCAAACTACCTGAGCACGTTCTTTTCTCTTACTATAACATGTCACTTTTAAATTTTTATTGTCATATCATTATTTTTTTATCAGAATAGGTACTAAAGTAATAAATTTCAATAAATATGATAAAGTGACTTGTAGATCAAAAATGAAAAGCGTACAAACTGTACTGTGGAACGCGGCGTACAATTTATTTAACCTAAATGAAAAATACCCTCAGCTGTTGAAAGAGAAATCAAATGGCGATGCTCAATTTTTATTCTGTCAAACGTAATCGGCCGTCGTTGGGACAGTATAACGTTGGCACTAGTCCATAAAACTTGCAAAAAAAAAATACTAGTGAACAAATAAATGTCCGCCGTCTGTTTTGTCAAATCTGTGCAGTACGTGTGGGGCGGGTGCGAGCTGATTTTATAGCGCCATAAAATCTCGTGAAATGCTCCCTTAAATCACAACGCTGCGTCGTATTTCATCGTTTTGGCTGTCAATGTTTATTTTATATCATATTTTAGAGATCCTCCCTATATAAATCAGGCTTCGATTGATATACATTAAGGTCACGTCTTGTGGCAGCGGCGCTTAGTTCCCGCGCCGCGCCTCGGCGACAAGTGGACAAAGTTTGCAACTTTTATAACTTCTAAACAAATAAATTATATTGAATAGTTTATTAGTTCACAGTGAAAGAAAGAAGTGTATTTAATTGTTTTTTTTTATATAATAATAACTAGCGGCCCGCTCACGCGGCGAAGCCGCGTGATCTATGTAGCTGTTTCGGTATATTGCAACCCTCGGTGGTGGATGTTTGAAAAATAAATTAGCCTATGTTTAACGTTGGATTATACACTATATATATGCAAAAAATCATTACAATCGATCAAGCGGTGTAGATTTTTCATATAATCTTTCATACCTTATTTCAATCCATTAGAGGTTTTTTTTGAAAAACTAAGTAGCCCATGTTAGACCCAATCATATTTACTACTTGCATTCTTAATTTCATCCAAATCGAACCAGTAGATTAGCCGTGAAAGCGTGACAGACAAACACACAGACTTTCGCATTTATAATATAAGTATGGATGATATATTGCTTGAAAGCACATTATTAAAAGAAGTGAAATACAATTATGATTTAAATGAACCACTAATACAATTAGGGCCGTTTACCAGGCCATATAGACACTAGGAGAAAATGTTAATGAACATTCTTATTTTAAGCTTCACGCTGTATCCCCCACACAGCGGGATAGGCAGAGGGAATATAGTGTTAAGAAGTGTCTTAACACTAGGTTTCTATCTCTAGGGAACCACTAAGGGAATCACTAGGGAACGGAGTGCCGTTCCCTAGTGTTAATTCACTCCGTTCAACAACTGTTCATAATCCATTTTAAAGAAATATAAGCACAAGTTTGACTTTCAAATATACTTATGAAAATGTCTAACACATAATTCTTTCAAGAAGTCAGCGCACTCTGTTCTAAGAACTTGAAATATAAACACACGCGTGGAATAATTTGTTTCACAATTATTATAGGTCATTTATTTTTGATCAATTGATACGAAAATTGTAAGAGGGAATAATTATATCAATTAGGGATAAGTGTTTAGCTCCAAGAAATATTATGTTTCTTGGAGGAAAACAATAAGCAATATGATATTTGAGTGTTTTATAATTATAATTATCAATAATAAAGGCAATTATGGGCAACTAGCTATTCGTGTTTGACCTTGCGTTATCAACTACCTTCCTGATAAAAATGAACGAAATCTAAATCCCTTGGTTTAGATTTTTTATACAAACTTTCATCCCCTTATTTTAACTCTTTAGGATTTAATTTTTGTAAAAGTATATAGCCAATTTGACCTACGACATAGATTTTTAATTGTTTACATTCTGAATTACACCCACATCGGGCAGGTAGATTAGTTATGAATGCGTAACAGACAGACAGACAGACAGACTTTCATATTTATAATATTACTATTAATTTATTATTCAGTAGGCTAGAAAACATACCATACATCGGAGTCCCATTTTGTCAGCATTTAGTAGCAAGGGGAAGGTAATCCACTTAGGATTAGTCATAAACAAGGAAGGTCATCGTCATGACACGACCGATCTGTTAGCGTCTAAGTGTAACTGATAAAGGGCGTCGACGGTATTGTTCGCAGTGGCATTAGACCTTAATCCCGTCGCGAGCGCGACTCGTTAGGTTGATTGTTCTGTGTCGCGGCAGATGGCCGTCGTAATCCGAGCCCACTGCCCGGCCCTCTCACCCCCCCGCCCTCCTCCGAAATATAGCCTCTTTGTGTTTGTTGCATCTGCAGGTAAATTGTGCGCCAAAATTGGGCCGTACGTTACCGTGTACGTGCCCCTTTCATATATATGAATGCAACGACTATGAATTATTCTTGAAAACGTATTGTTATCAGCGCAGCTTTCTTGTGTAATTCGTTATTTATGAGAGCAGAAAAATGCTGGGTGTTTTGTATTATTTTTGTGATTTAGTAATTGTGTTTGGAAAGGTTAACGCGGGCCGCCGTCGGCCGGTCCGGTCGTCGGCTTTAATAATGCGAAGACCTACAACAAAGTTTACAAATCCCGATTGCATGTAAACTGTAAAGGCATTAAAACATACGCGCGACGCGGTATTATGTCAATTGGAAAAATATTTTGTATTTAAATAGTTTGTTTGTTACTTGTTCGGTGTGAACTTCTAAATTACGTCCAGGAAATTGTTTATTTCTTCTATTTCTTATTGAAATTTAAAAATAATAATAAAATAATTAGTTAAAAACATTTACAAATTAACCATGTTTAAAACTAAGTTATAAACTCGGGCGGAGAGTAAAGAACGGAATAAACTTAAAGTTATTACTATTATTTTCACCAGTACCTTTTGGCCTACTTTAATGAGCAAAAAGAAGCGTGAAACTGATTTTTTACAAATATATCACGAATTTTCTGCATACCTAGATATTTAGGGAGAGTCAAGACACTCCGTTCCTCACTTTCCACCTGTACCTAACTGAAACTGTATTCAGTTGCGGAACTCAACGCCGCATTTATCTTCTTACCGCAACGGGCCAATGAATATAATTTAAATGTAATCATATAAAGAAATGCTTATTTAAGATAATTGATCCATAAGTGGCTAGATTAATTTGTAGCACTGATACAGTTATCATATTAACTCAACGCTTGTATATAATTTAAAACATAAATAAAAAGTAATTAAATATGTTCACTAAAGCAACAGTTAAATTTAAAACAAATATTGTATGAAAATTCATTTCCCAAAGTCGCTGTCAAAAGCTTGTTATATGTCAATTATTTTATTTAAGACTTCCATTAATATTTGTAACGATATTAAGCTCGAAAACGCAGCGTGTTAATAATTAAGCGTAATTTAAATACACAAAAGCACAAAGCATTTCCACGTATATTATCTTACGCTGAAAAGGCATATAATATAGCTGTTGAATCCGGTCTACAGTTTCCGTCTGGTCTCATATTTGTTACTATTCTCACTAGTACAATATCTACAATACAATATCACCAGTACAATTTTTGACTTGATTTTTAGCTTCACGCTTTTTCATAGCAGGGTAGGCGGATAGAATTTAATTAAAAAATTAAATTAAATAGCTTCACGATATATCCCGCATACAGCAGGGTCGGCAGAGGGAACCTAGTGTTAAGACACTCCGTTCCCCACTTTCCGCCGAATTCGGAGGCTTGCGTGTTAAGTGGCGGAACTTAACGCCGCGCTTTACCTCGACACCAGAGCGAAGAAAATGGAAATATTAAATATTTCCACTCCTCGAGTGGGAATCGAACCCACAACCAGTCGTTTACAGTCACACGCTTGTGCCACTGGGCCACGACTGGCCACGAGAACTTAATGTCAAAACAAAATTTAGACATAGCGCGTTGAATGGCAGAACTCAACGGCTCGCTGTGTCCCAGAACGGAGAAATGAAATAATTTTAATATAGCGTGTATTGGTCCAAACTTACAACCATATACACTCAGATTGTCATTGTTTTTTTTTCTTTCTTAAAATAAATAAATAAAATAATAAATAGCTTCACGCTATATCCCGCACACAGCAGGGTAGGCAGAGGGAACCTAGTGTTAAGACACTCCGTTCCCCACTTTCCTCCGAATTCGGAGGCTTGCGTGTTAAGTGGCGGAACTTAACGCCGCACTTTACCTCGACACCAGAGCGAAGGAAATGGAAATACAATTTCCACTCCTCGAGTGGGAATCAAACCCACAACCAGTCGTTTACAGTCACACTCTTGTGCCACTGGGCCACGACTGGTCACTAAAAAATTCTTAAAATAGAAATAATGAAATAAAATAGAAATTGTTTTATTAATTTATTTCTATTTTTAATTTAAACGCTAACTCTTCTTGAAATTAAATATTTATTTAAATACTAAATATGATATATTGCATTTTTTATGAACTTGCGGTTATAAGAACTTTTTTTACATTAATAAAAATAAGTCTTTTTAAATGTACTTTTATATTTATTTTGTAACTATAAGTAATAATTAATCAATTCTGCAATTTATTTATTTTTCTTCGTTGAACAAAAATGTATAGGAACGAAATTGGCTTAAAAGCTTTTCGAACACGAACAAAATGTGCTTCAAAAAATACAAGTGAATAATTTTTAATTAAAAAATTGTGACATATTCATTAAAAGTATGTGTCATAGGCAGACTGAAATCTAAAAAGGCCAGAATATAACCTTACGTAAGTGAGATTTTAAATTGCCTATTTGTTCAAATTTTAAATAAAAAAATACATTTTATTTGAAATTATTTGAGCAATTTAAATGTTTTAAATATTTTAAATTAAGTAAAATGATTATTAATCTTTATATATAAAAGACGAGGCGTTATATATCTTCCCATTTTCTGGGTACAAATTTTGCGAGAGTCCTAGGACTTCCTTAAGTCAACCCTGATGTAAAGAGACGCCTTCGTTCTAAGTGGGAAAGAAACCTAATTAACAACTATCTCTCTACTAAATATAATCTTTTTACGTCAAATGATGTTCGATATTTCGGGACGAGTTTTCACTTTTATATAAATAGATTCCTTTCAACAATAATAATTACAACTTTGGCAAAGTTAATTGACAAAACGGAAATAATCATCGTCTAATTTTATGAAACAAAATCAGATACAAGTAAGAGTTTTTATGAAAATAGAAATTGTTGAGTTCGCCTTAGTGACAATAAAAAGAACGGCGTTGAGTTCCGCCACTTAAAACCTCTTTATTTCCGGCGAAATGGAGAACGGAGTGTCTAGACACTAGGGGCTCTCCCTACCTTTGCCGAAAAAACATGCAGCTAAAACAAGAATATTATAAGAATTAAGCGATTTTAAAACAGGAAGCTCTTGTAAAACATTCCTAACTTTAGCCAAGTAAACATTCACATTTCATGCTGAAATTTTAATAAGAATGTTATGCTATTTATAGCTTGACTATTGATATTTGTAATTCTTGGCCTGCGCAGGGTACCTTATTGTATAAAACGTACATTATATAATGTACATTTTACATTACGTACGTATACGTATATAATGTACGTTTTACATAATGTTTTTTTTTTTTTATGGAATGAAGGAGGCAAACGAGCTGAAGGCCCACCTGGTGTTAAGTGGTTACCTTCGCCCATAGACATCCACAACAGTCAAGTTATGGATGCGTTGCCAGCCTTGGAAATGTAGGACAAAAGGAGGGAGGAAGGATGGGAATGGTGGGATAGGGAGAGCTGGCTTACATGCCATCGAACCGGAACACATCATAAGATATTTGGCGGTTCGTCTTTGACATGATAGTGGTCGCGAGCCAGTCGGAGAACGAATCTCCTACCACCAAACTACTGGGTTACTCGCCTTTTACGGGACGCTACCCAGCGGCGGGGGGGAATTGTATTCTTAACCCGTCCCCCCACGGGACACGTGATTTGCTAGGAAAAAGTCAAAGTGTGGCGTTAAGTTCCGCCTTTTAACACACAGTGTCTCGGAAAAGTCTGCAGCTGCTGGCAGGAAACTTTAAAATGATATTATTGATAGTGGAATTAAATATTTCATTTTGATTTAGTTATTATATGGAACATACAAGACAAAATAGTAAATATCTAATTATGTTATAATTGTATAAACTACTGGTGGCCGTTCACAGCTTCTCCTGCGTGGACTACACAACGATTTCACTATAGGTACGCGCCGCCGCGCCGACTTCACATTAGAAAAGCAAAATTATGAGTTTTTGTCTACTATATTATGCATGTTTTATATATTTATAAACCTTCTTTTTGAATCATTCTATCTATTAGAAAAAAACGCATCAAAATCCGTTGCGTAGTTTAAATCTTAACACTAGGTTCTCTCTACCCTGCTATTAGAGAAACAGTGAAGCTTCTACTTAAAAAAAATATATATATATATTTTTGCCATATTACTACAATTGTACAACCCTACACATTAAGTAGCTAATATTTGACCACCAAATCGTGTTACATTCCTATTTCAAACAAAGTTAAAATCAATGTTTGTTCAGAAAGCTTTTGTAAACATCACTTCGGTGTACAGTACAGTACAGTAGAGTACAGTGTGCGCCGGTGACCGATAGCCGATAGAAACGGAGGCGGATGATCTAGTTACACTGTTCGTGCCATCATTACCATCTCATTAACATAGTCAAACATTAGTCACACATAGGAAAGGCTTAGCGGGACTCTAACGCCAACAAGCCGGTACCATTTCAACCACAATTATTACTCAACTATTGTCTACACAAACATTCGGACTGTGTGTTCTGAACTCGGCAAACGTAACGGAGCGCGGAGCAAGATTAGGCTTTGTTTATAGTCTTCCTTCCATTCCCTCAGAATTCTGGGCTATTTGTAAATAGCGGAATATTTTATTCGTAATTGCATCTATGAGCTCAGTGAATACTGAGGATAAAACGCTAGCGAAATTTCGCTTAATGCGGTTTAAAAAGTGCGCCTCAAATGTTTGATGCAGCCAATTTAAGAGTAAATTCTTTTATATTTTTTATTTTGCTTTGCGCTGTTTAAGATTTGACTGCGGTTTTGCTGATTTCTTCGCGTTTTGAGAACAACTGATTTATAATAATGTTACGTTTCATTGTTTTGAAAAGACAATAATTCGGCTTAAAAATGTGTTAATAATACTAATTTATACAAGAATATGCAGGTTTCTTTATATCGTGAAAATTGTCTGTTAAGAAATCTGTAGCTACTAAGCTTAAAGCCGGCCGGGATTTATTAAAAAAAATTCTTCTTTAGTTGAGGCCAGTCGTGGCACAGGGACATATAGTGTGACCTTAACGCGTTCACAGTACTGGGTTGCGGGTGTAATTCCCACTTGAAAATATTTAGTATTTTCATTTTCTTCGCTCTGGTTTTTCGTCTGGCAAAGTGCGGCGTTAAGTTTATATTCATTTACTTTGCCCTACTAAATGTATGCCCTATAAAGTTTTTCCCTGGCGGGGTTCGAACCCACAACCATCACGTTTCTGCTCCACTGTTCCAAGATATTAAAATTTGAGATTGAGGTTTTTTGAAGATATAACTATATTTTAGTGATAACGAAATGTAAGACGACGAGAAACTCTAGGTTAATAATCCTGACGATGTTGCTACGGGCAAAAGCTTTAATGGGAAAAAGTAAAAAAAAATTCTACTTAATATTACGAAATTATATTTCCTAAATCTTATTTTCCTTAAAAAGTGACAAAATATCGGATAAAAAATTATATCTGTTAACAAAGGTAATATCACTATTGCTGAAAATTGGCATAGTCATAATACCCATGTCACAGGAGATAACGTGGGGCTTATCCTGTAGCCTAAATAAATCTGACAGTATTATATAAATATACATACATGTATAAATACACATATATGCATAAAGACACATACATACTCTTATTGGTCAAAAATGTGTTTCGTTGTGGTTTAACTCTTCCTGGGCTATTTGTAGTAGACCTCTGAAATTTGAAATTGATATCGCGCACAGTGTCTTGTGTACTGTGAAGTATTTTAGTGACAATTGCAATTGTAGTTTTTGAATAAATGGTAATTAAATGATCAAAAAGTCCCCTTAGACTTAGGCTGGGGAACGTTAAGTGTTACGTTAGTGTTTGCGTTTGTTTGCTTTTCAAACTTTTTTAACATGTAATAACATTAAATATGTACTTCGCTCAGCTCTTCCCGCCATGCAGAACAAAGAGGCGGTTCATAGTATAAATATATCACTCATTCAATGTAACCACAGCCTAATTACAAAAAAATATGTTTTATTATTCAAAAAAAATACGTTTTTTTAAATAGTAAAGTAGTATTAAAATGTATTAAAATGTATTATAAGATTTACTCATAATGATTAGAAGTACATTACATATATTTCCAACACTTATCATTTTTATAATTTTAATTTACTACACAACTTTTAACAGACCATATAGTCCATAACATATGGTCTGTTAAAAAATAAAGGCTATTTTTCATATAAATTACATTTTTTAACTATTTTAGTACTTAAAACAAAGACTTTTAAGATATATCAATGATCCATATCTATATGTCCGTAATATTGTTAACAAAATCCAAAGTTTTATGCTTGTAAATTTTTCTGTTTGCTTTCTTGAAGAGTAAGTAAAGTTTTCAAGATTGAACTTTGGCATCCGGGAATGAGGACACACAATTTTCTGGGGCACCCCGTCTTAGTGTGTAACCCACGTCTTGTATGAAGAAAAGATATAAATCATCCATACTTATATTATAAATGCGAAAGTCTGTGTGTTTGTCTGTCACGCTTTCACAGCTAATCTGCCAGTCCGATTTGGATGAAATTTAGAATGAAAATAATAAATAACCCTGGGTCTAACATAGGCTTCTTATTTTTTCAAAAATCAACCTCTAAAAGGTTGAAATGTTGGATGAAAGTTTATGTGAAAAATCTAAACCACTTGACCGATTGTAATGAATTTTGGAATAGATATAGTTGATGATCCAGGGTTAAACATACGCTACTTTATTTTTCAAAAATCCACCCCCGAGGGTTGCAATATAATGAAACAATTAGGCAGTCCACGCGGTGAAGCCGCGAGCGGGCCGCTAGTCATCTACACATCATAGGTTTTTAATATTTTCATTTTTTCGTTTATAAGAATTCTCCTTTTACTCCAGAATTCTACGGAAAGCGTGCAACGAAGTGACATGAAGTTCTCTTAGCCTACCCTGCTCTGTGCGGGATACAGCGTGAAGCTAAAAATAATCTCTCAGACTACCCTAAGTTGCGGTAAAGAATACCTACAGCTGTACTTCTGTAAATACACAATGAATAATATAAGAAAATTTAATCCTTACCCATTACACCATACTTACCTTAATTTGAAATTGTGATGTGACAAAACTTGTAACATTAAGACTTAATTGAATATGAACTGAGTTTGGCTTATTCTTTGTAGATTTATCACTGTGGAAGAGGTGGCAAAGGAACAACAACGCATTGCCGTTGTTCTGATAAAGTTTATTTTATGGGTAAAGCGAGAACATTAATATTCATTACTGTAGCAAAATGAACTAACTTTATTATATAATAAAGATCAAAGAACACCGCATAGCACACTTTTGGTATATTTTTTTATTTAGATATTAACCGCCGACGCCTCGCGGGTTTACCTTTCGTGATAAGAGATTAGTTTTACAGACAAGATTTGCCTGTTCCTTTGATAAATGATTGTAAAAAACGTAATCTTAGCGTTTATATATATTTTTTTCTTTATAAATAAGTCGAAGTTATGTAATTTTAAACTTTATTAGAGGTCGTCGTGGCTGCGTCTGACTATAATCGCGATGATTGTGGATTTGATTCTCGATCGGGAGAATGGTTACATAATATTTTCATTTCTCTGCTTTGGTTTCGGGACAAAGCAGAGCGTTGAGTACCGCCAACACACAATGTTTCGATTTTGTGCGGAGATTGGAAAACAAAGTGTCACAGTAATAATAAAGAAGACGATACCTTTATAGACAGTATACATATATTGACATATTCAACTCATAATTATAATTTATAATTAAATTATTTTTTTTTACAAAAAAATAAAGGAATTAGATAACATAATTAAAACCATATAACCCTTTTGAATGAATAAATATGTAGCCATATTGTAATATTTTTTTCTTCTATGAACGATCTGAATCTGATTTTACGCATAATGAGTATATTTTACAACAAAATTAATGCTTTAATTAGCTTTTTTTTCTATCTATTTAATTATCAATGTAAAAAAATGCGACGCTTGTTTGACTAATCTCTTGGTATAGGTATGATTTGACGGAAACGTAATGCGCTCGCGTCCGTATCTTAGATTGTCTGATGTCCTTACCCAGATAAATAGAATGAGGAGAAAATATTTAAGGTTATATATTTTTTATGGCCAGTCGTGGCCCAGTGGCACAAGCGTGTGACTGTATACGACTGGTTGTGGGTTCGATTACCACTCGAGAAGTGGAAATTATATTTCCATTTTCTTCGCTCTGGTGTCGAGGTAAAGCGCGGCGTTAAGTTCCGCCACTTAACACGCAAGCCTCCGAATTCGGCGGAAAGTGGGGAACATTTAAATGTTAACATTATTTATTAATATAAATATGATCGTTCTTCACATTGGGAATTTTCTTTTTTTTAGCTTCACAGCAGGGTAGGCAGAGGGAACCCAGTGTAAAGACACTCCGTTCCCCATTTTCCGCCAAATTCGGAGGCATTCGTGTCAAGTGGTGGAACTTAGCGCCGCACTTTGTCTTGACACCAGAGCGAAGAAAATGTAAACATTAAATATTCCAATCCTTGAGTGGAAATCGAATCCACAACTACTTATTATACTTGACATCATTTTTAGGTGGAATAGGTGGGAAATTACGTCAAGTTGTAATAGTGTTACACCATATTAGTTTTTAAAATTAAATAACAATTTATTAGCTTTATTAAAATATATTAAATATTTGATAGAACATTTCTAGCATGTGTATACATATTTCATATACAAAAAGATCATACGACTCCAAGACTGAGTTCTCCAGATCTGCTATTCCTCATGCTCCATATCTAAACGAGCATCGTAACGACACTGCGTAATCTCACTACGTTATGGGCACAGTCACAATACTGGCAGAGGAAATTAAACCTTAAACTTGTGTTACAGCGAACATTGTAACTTGTATAGCGTACAAAGGTACTGAGTGAGTAATTCTCCTTGAATAATAAGCCCTATAAATGCCTTTCACGCTTTTTCCTCTGTCATAAGCGACTACAACCACTGCCGTCTACACTAATTCGAAACACCTAAATAGGCGACGCTGAGAAAATAGAAATCCAATCTGACATAAATAATGTGAACATGCAAAGCCACTCGTTCCCCACTATTTAGTTAACTTATTCCAGAACTTAGTCGCTGATTCACTTAGTTAAGTCTCGTTTTAAAAACTTCAACAAACCGACGATAATCCAAAATTAGCAGCTAACAAAGCTTTTCGGAAGTTTTAAAACTGGATCTTTTGTAATTAGTAGTGGGTACAACAAAGAAGTGTGATCGCTGAACATTTGCAACCTAAATTTTATGCTCTTATCTGTTTTGCGGGAGAATTAAACATTTCGTCGCTATGACATCGTAATAAATTATGCTCACTTAGTTCGCTTTACAAGCTTAATTTCATATAATCCATCCGAGTGTCGCACGTTCCACATAATTGCGGCGTGGAATTTTGCTATGCGGTGGTTGGATTTGCGGGCGCTGGGCGCGGGCCGTGATCCCGCATCGAGTTGCGAATAATTGAGTGGCACCCTCCCGGCCGCCTCTAAGTAACGCTTAATTATACTGCCTAAGGAGTACTTAATATCTCTCGTGTGAACTTCATTTTTGTAATGGCATCGTATTTGTTTTGCGCCGTTGTACTTCGTGTTACTTGAACTAAAACACTTTGTGGATAAATCTAGAGGTAGTGGTTTATGTAACATAAACGAGTGTTTGGATTATAGTAGAAATATGCTATGTATCAATTTCTAATTATAATATGAACCAGTTTATATATCAGTTACTAGCGCTCACGGTTCCGCCTGTGAAATAGGGGATGAAAGTTTACATTATTCATGTAAACTTTGTTTTTCAGCCCTTTGGGGAAAGATTTTTGAAACAAAAGTAGCATACTTTTACAGCATTCATATTTTCACTCTTAAGTCAAACCAAGCTGGGCTGGTATTTCAGCCGTGAAAGCGTAACGGACCAATAGACTTTTGCATTTATAATATTAGTAATGATATAAGACTTAAGGTACTAATTAGAGGCTAAGCACATTATACATTTAAAAACAACTTTCCAGACAAATCGTTTCCCAATTTTGATCCGCTTTTGGAACTAAACATCTTAATAGCTTTCATTACACCAAATATATTGTAACACCGTTATGGTCTATAAATAAATTAAGTATTTCATAGCAGGCAAAACTTTGAAGACAAAAGCTATTAAAACGTTTAATGAAGAAAGGACTTGTTAAGTGAATCTTGATCCTGTAACGCGATAGGAAGACCTGCAGCGCCGGCGCCGGCTTGCTTCGGATTAAGGAATGTCTTGTTTAATTTATGCTGAAAACTTTATTAAGCTACAATGTAAACTGTCCGCTTGCTTGAATATCATTTGAATGCGTTTAGTACAAAATATATATTAAATTATATTAACTATATTATGTAATGTGCAGCTGATTGCAATGGTATGAAATGATTAGTATATTTTAATTATTATTCACAGCTAAATGTTGCTTGTTTAGGAGATGGTTTTGAATTAAATTAATTTTATAAACAGTTTGTTGTTTAAAATTATTATCATATGATATTGTTGGATGAAATATTTAAGCTATTATATTTATCCGTCAAAACTTTTATTTAGTTTATGTTTAAATTTTTCAAGTTTATTGGCTAAATATCTAGCTAGATACTTTGTCTTATTGACAACTTGAAAAAATTAAGGAAAGGTTATCGAAAGAATAATTGATTGACTGTTATATATTTTGCAAACTTAGTGTCAAGGTATTTTGTTTTCTTGTTTCGTCTCCTTCAAGACTTTCCAACATTCGTTTCTCTTAGGAACCAATGCGAAAAATGAAAATATATTATCATTTTCCCAAGTTGGAATCGAACCTACAACTACGAAACTCATATCCACCCACAACGCACGTTCACAATCAGTTGCTCACTACCCAACAATAATCTCTTTCTTATATTTTTAAATATTTTTCCTTCTGATATTATATGAGATAAAAAAAAAAAAAATTGTCAAGATATTAAGAACTAGCAAACTGTTACGTTATATTGCAACCCTCGGGGGTAAATTTTTGAAAAAAAAACTAATTTTTTTTTAACCTTCATAGATTATCAACTATATTTATGCCAAAATTCATTACAAACAATCAAGCAGCTTAGAATGTTCATACAAACTTGTGTCCCCTATGTTAATCCTTTTGGAGGTGTATTTTTGAAAAGCCTTTGTTAGACCCTGGGGTTTTTACTATTTTCATTCTAAATTTCATCGAAATCAGACCGGTAGATTAGCCGTGAAAGCGTGACAGACAAACAGACAGACTTTCGCACTTACAATATAAGTTCGGATTATTATGTTTGGATAATTCGATTGTTTAATATAATTATTATTCATGCGTCAGTGCAAATATTTTTTAGCAAAGCACCAGTAGCCAGTACTTATTCAGTATATTATTAAAGGCAAGCTGGCCATACTTGGAAGTGTTCGATAGAATTATGGCTACTTAGCCATGTGCTGAACTAAAATTGTCTATTAAAGATTATCTACTTCGCGTACAGCAGGCTTACTGAAGTGCTTTCGCCATTTAAGTCTCGCTTTAAAACGATTACTCTGTTATGATTGTTGCTACTAAAATATATTTAAACATATCAAAATGGTAGGATATAATATATCCATCGATGTATAAATAAGATTAATTTTATGGTCATATGTTTTGAATATATCCATGCTTATACTACATAATACGAAAATTTGTAACGTTTCCGCGGCTGATTTACTGCATTCAAAATGAAAGCAGTTGAGGAGTCACGATCAAAATCAGCCCCAGATTGAAATGGGAAATGTAAGTTTGTATGAAAAATATAAAGCGCTTGACTGATTTCGATCAATTTTCACAAAGATAGTTAATAACGTAAGGCCAAACATATAAAAATTTCAGCGTAACGGGATTTTAATAGGCCTATAAGAGGATACCTAAGTCTAAACTCTAGCTACTAGCTATAAGTCCTGTCCATTTAAGTTGAAATTCTTATATACTTGTTAAAACTTATTTATACTGTTAGCATTACCGTATAGACATTTTTACAAATCTCTGTTTCCCAATTTTTATTAAGAACAAACTTTTGGCAAGAGAGAACTCTATTTGTTAAATATTAATGTTAAAAATATTTAAATGTCATGGTGGGACCACTGGTGGCGCAAAGGCACAAAGTGTGGGTTTGATTTCCACTCGAGGAGAGAAAATATTTAATGTTTCTATTTTTTACATTCTCGTTTCGAGGGGAAGAAGCGTAGCGTTAAGTTCCGCCACTTAACACGCAATGCCTCCAAATTGGGCGAAAAGTGAGGAACAGAGTGTCATAATACTAAGTTCCCTACTGGTGTGCGGGATACAACGTGAAGATAAAAAAAAGTGAAAATTGTAACATTAAAGTTGTATGTTTCATAACAGTCCGACATAAATGGCATAATATTGGTATGCAAATCGTATAAATTTAGCGCGCCGCTGCTGAAATTTTAATCTAACTAATGTATATTCTTAAATAAACTCTGTTATCTATAAACCATAACTTTCTTCAATGTAACTTTAAAGATAATAAAAAAAATTGAAAAACTTTAAGACTGGATGTATTTATAGAATAATTAAATAAATAAGTAACCAAAAGACAAACAAACAACGAAATATCAGAATGGCGAAACGAAAGTAATATATACGTTCCCTCAAGCGAGAATCGAACCAACAACCTTCACGTTTACACTTGGTCGCTGTCCCACTGCACCACGGCGATATCTTGATGTATTATTTACAAGAATTTATAATCAAATAGTAACTATTATACAATAACTAAAAACATAAATTGTGTGCCAGTCGTGGCCCAGTGGCACAAGCGTGTGACTGTAAACGACTGGTTGTGGGTTCGATTCCCACTCGAGGAGTGGAAATTATATTTCCAAATTTCCTCGCCTTGTGTCGAGGCTGAGCGCGGCGTTAAGTTCCGCCACTTAACACGCAAGCTTCCGAATTCGGCGGAAAGTGGGGAACGAAGTGTCTTAACACTAGGTTCCCTCTGCTATCCCTGCTGTGTGCGGGATACAGCGTGAAGCTATTTTATTTTTTTTAAAAACATAAATTATAATATTACTCTTACTCTAGTTTCACTTAAGGAGCTCAACATTACTTGAAATTCCTTTATTACATTTCCTCAGTAACTTTTAAAGTGGTAAGCTTGAAAGCACCAAGGCTTATTACTTACTACAAGCATCCCATATTATAGTTTTTTTTTAATTTCCCATAGGAAATAGCAATTGTTGAAAAATAGCTAAATGTGTACACATAACGTGTTGTTACTAATTAAATTAGGTAAATGGAGTGGCTTATATGTAAATGTAGACTGAGCTGGCTAAAGTGGATGCATTAAATTAAAAACAAACATTGAGGTGTTTTAAGGAAGTACCTTTTCAAATATTAAAAAGCGTGGTTTTCCTTCATAGCATCCTGCTATCCAGTCAAAGGAAACCTAGTGTTAAGACACTCCGTTCTTCACTTTCCGCCGAATTCGGAGGCATTTCGTGTTAAGTGGCGGAACTTAACGCCGCGCTTTACCTCGGCACCAGAGCGAAGAAAATGGAAATATTAAATATTTCCACTCCTCGAGTGGGAATCGAACCCACAACCAGTCGTTTACAGTCACACGCTTGTGCCACTGGGCCACGACTGGCCACAATGAATTAATTCATTAATTTTAAATAACACAATAAATCAGCTTACAACATAAATTTATTAAAATAAAATAATTTCTAAATACACCGTACAATAATGAATTATAACACAATAACTAACCGTATGAATATTAAATAATCACCGGCGATGAAACAACAGTATTAATTGAATAGATATTGTAAGCGACCGGAACAGGTAGTTCGACATTTATCACGCGTACAATGAAAACGCATGACCTAGTACATTAGAAACTTTGGCAATTGTATGTGAGCCCCTTATGTTTCGCTGAAGCTATTTCAACGTAAAGTTCCGACTTTTACGATAATGTCAGCCATTGCCATTCAAACGCGCTAAACTTTATCTATGTGTGTGGAAGGATAAACGTTCGGCTTATATCTTTTGCGTATAATTTGAAACATGTTAAGTAGTCACCTTAGTGCCTGAATGTAGTGATCAGATTTTATGTATGTATGTATGTGGCCTTAAGGATGTAGTACTGACTTTTGGGATATAATAATATGTGTGATTTTTCCTTATATTGTGAATGATATTAATATATATGTGTACATATTGAGATTGATTAAGACAATTCAAGTGTCTGTTTGTAATATTAAAATAACTAAGTTTTACTAAATGCATTCGTATGCACACGGTACATATACAAAAAAAAACATTTTTTACATTTTTGTTTGTTTGTCTGTGTGTTTCGGCTATTTATGATAGTTCTATTTATTAACTTAAGCCACTTACACGCTTACTTTAGAAATAAAACTTTTTAGTTAAATTTCATGCGAACAAAGTGGCGGACATACCTTATTAAGTTAGATGAAATTTTATAGTACTAAGGGGACATTGAAAATGTTTAATACAAACCTTATGGCTATTGTCGAAGTACTTAATATAAAGTTTTCACATTTTAATAATCGTATGTGTGTTGTTCGTGTAATGGCAAGATATAGAAGGATATAAGGAAATTCAAAATGAATATTTAAATAGTTTGTTGAAGATTAAATATTTTGTTCCAAGAAACAGTGAATACTACTGTCATAAGTGCTGTATAGTTTTCAACTAAGATGTACCATTAACAAGTTACAAACTAAAATAACTAAATATTTACAAAGTGCATACATTTCTGTATCGCTCAATATATTACAAAACTATATGTATTTATACAACTAGTAGCTGCCCGCAAATGTGTTTACGTGTACAATAACTTTTGTTAAGTGTTTTTTTTATTTATTTGGATCTTCATTATGTGTCCATGGACAAGTCTTTTTAAGGGTTTTTTTTTTCGCTGTGAAATCCAGTTTACGCAGATCATTCGTACACAAGGACGATAGAATTGCCTTTGAAAACGACGATACTGTGGGGCTCAACGACGAGCCCGATACTACCCACTAAAACCCAGCGGAAGCCCTCTCTAACCCCATGAGGCGTCGCAGGTTCACTCGCGCATTCCACTACGACGCCTCGGTAGTCGGCACGCCTATTGCGGCCCACTGTCGCCTCTGAATGCGACAATGGGCCGCAATAGGCGTGGTGTGGTGGCCGCGGAGTAGGCCTCTGGAAGAAACCCCGGAGCACCCTGAGGTGATCCAGAGCACTTGCAGCCTTGATGACTTGCAGGAGGATCATCCTAACTCTCCCGCAGTAGCTCCTCTAGGGTAGGGGGAGTAAAAGATGCGCATATCGCCTTCTCCTACCTCTTGGCCTCCGACGGCAGAGCGGGTCAGTATTAACACTTGACTCACGCGCCCGCACCGCGGCCTCCTTCAGGGCGACAGCTGATTCGTAGAAGGAGACCATTGCAGACCAGTTCCTCTCACTATCCAGCATGGCCTCTACCACACTGTTTAGTGAAAAGGCCTAAATCAAGTTTTAAGCCTATACAGCAAAAAGTTGCATTCAAATCCGTCTAGTAGTTCTGAAGATGTGTGTGTACAAACATTCTGTCTTTAAAGTTTTATTATAGTATAGATTACTATTCCATTTTATAATTTACAAAGAACAGAAATCTGTTCAATAATTTTCTACATTATATACAATTCTATACAAGTATTCTATACAATTCTATTATCTACTTGTATGTAGTAGTAGAATGCGGACACAAATTTATGTGTTATAACAGCGCGACTTTTCTCATATGCGCAAACAAAGCGAAGCAAAGATTACGCGTCGGATATTACGGTTGTTCAAAGTAAGTAATATTATTTTGGTCCCTCACAAACTCTGATATATACTAGACACTCGATTTTCATTGCTCGTTCTTAACTTATTCCACCGTAGTATAGAAATGATACATTTTTTATGAAAATTTAGCTGTACCTAGTTCGTATTACTATATCACGAAATAAGAAAAGGTAGCTAGCATTACCCCTTTTAAATAAAATATTGGCCAATTTTGTAGAGAGCACTGAAATGCTCTTTACTTAATAACTGTTTGTGTTTTCATTTATCAATTTTTGCTACAGTTGTCCTTTATGATATTAAATATGTTACGTTTTTTTGGGTATGAAAAATGTATTACATGTAACTTTTATGCTAAATGTATGTAGGATCTGTTTAAATTATTATGAAAGTCTTCTTCTTCTTCAGCTTCACGCTGTATCCCGCACACAGCAGGGTAGGCAGAGGAACCTAGTGTTAAGACACTCCATTCCCCACTTTCCGCCGAATTTGAAGGCTTGCGTGTTAAGTGGCGGAACTTAACGCCGCGATTTACCTTGACACCAGAGCGAAGAAAATGGAAATATAATTTTCAGTCCTCGAGTGGGAATCGAATCCACAACCAGTCGTTTACAGTCACACGCTTGTGCCACTGGGCCACGACTGGACACATTATTATGAAAGTAATAATATTAATTTTTCAAATCTTCTAATATCGCGATATTGTGGCGTTTGACTAAGGGAGAATGATAGCGAGTTCTAATCCCACTAGGGGGTTTTAATTAATAAATTAATTGTATTTTTAATGCATTGTTGTATAAACTTTACTCACTACTACTCCATATAAACTTTAACTTTGTCAAATATTTTATTTATTATTTCATTACAATCACTATTACAAAATTATGTATATGTACTACTAAATATAATGCAAATATATAAATATAATGCATTGGAAATGTCCATATAAACTTATATCAAATTTTGCTGAAGGTACAATCATTTCTCTATTACATTTATAATACAAACATACCTTTAATTTTAATTTAGTGACATTCCCTGCGTTCTCTCCGTTCTCCGCTTTGCTTATTTTAACATTTGTTTACAAACACTTGTAACTAGTTAAGTAGGCCAAATTAAGGCCACAAGTTTCTGCTACTTAAAAATAAATACCTGCAAAAGGGCTTTTCGTATAAGATAAATACATTTCCGACGCCAGATTGAGCGGAAAACGGATAGTCATCTGTTAGGTTACGAAGACAGAGACAAACGCACCCGTTATTCAAAGATGACGATCGAATATGATCGATGATACGAATCTAATCTAATTTGTGGCTTGTAATGTCACTGAGTGGTTAGATGGTGATAAATAAACTCGGCAGTTTACAAGTAGCGCGGGTTTGAATCCCGCTGCTTTAAAAGTTTCTATACGATATTTTAAAATGTTTTTCATTTTCTTAAGCTTGTGAATACTACTTCAAAAATGTTTAAAGTAAACAAATTTGAGTTATTTTTATTAATATGTGATCCCCATAAACATATAGGTTTTAGTATTTTATTACAATAGTAACATGTAGTGCAAATTGTTGAGGTACAAATAGTGTTATAGAGGCCATCTTGCTATTTATTATTTTTTGTTTATTAAATTATCACAGTTTATTTAATTATTATTGTGGCTAGTCGTGGCAGAGTGGCACAAGCATGTGACTGTAAACGACTGGTTGTGGGTTTGATTCCCACTCGAGGAGTGGAAATATTTAATATTTCCATTTTCTTCGCTCTGGTGCCGAGGTAAAGCGCGGCGTTAAGTTCCGCCTCTTAGCACGTAATGTCTGCGAATTCAGCGGAAAGTGGGGAACGGAGTGTCTTAACACTAGGTTCCCTCTGCCTACCCTGCTGTGTGCGGGATACAGCGTGAAGCTAAAAAAAAAAACAAGTACACGATCGAGAAGCCATCATGGCGCATGTGACAACGTTTCATTGTAAACGCGATGGTTGTGGGCTCAATTACCATTCGGGTAAATTATTAAAATACAAAGCGCGGCGTTAAGTTCCGCCACTCAACACTCAATATTTCGATTTTAGGTGGGAAGTGGACGCGGGTGTATATTGGCACGAGGTTATCTCCGGTTACTCTGCTGATTCCTGCATAGTAAGATAGTCAGGAAGGACCTAGTGTCATCACAATCCGTCCTCTATTCTACGCCCGAAATCCAGACATTAAGTGTTAAGTGGCGGAACTAAACGCTGTATATTTTCATAAGACTTAAAATAAAACAAGTTTCAAAATATTTAACTTTCAACTATAGTACGATTTAGTTTAGAAGACCATAACACATAATAACTTAACAAGCAGTTACGAGGTAAACTTTGGCGAGCAATTACAACGTTAAACAAATAATTTCTAATGCGAAACACAAACGTCGCGACGAAGTTCTTGTGAAATAACAGAGCGGTAAGTGAGTATGTCAATAAAGCACTCGTTCATTGCTTGATAAGTGTCTCGGCGGTAAACAGGCAGTTCTGCATTTTATTTTTAACTAACTACCCGCTTGTGACTTCGCCCTGAACTATATTTCTATAGCTGTTTGATTATATCGCAACCCTTACGGTGGATTCTTAAGAATAACACTTTATTTTTCAAGAATCCACCTAAACGTTTACAATAGGTGACTGCCTATGTTTCACACTATATTTACTTATAAACTATATTTACTTGTAAACAATATTTATAAATGCCAAAATTAATTACAATGAGCTTGACTCATTGTATAATACTACAACGTTGTACAATATACTTTATTTTACTAACTTTCAACTCTACATACACCTATGTTTCACACTGGATCATCAATATTTTCGTATGGAAATTGGAATGGAATACCATTAGCCATTACTAAAATATTAGCCGTGAAAACGCATTGTACTATTAATACTAGTGCAAGGATTGTTTACATTTTTATTAAAGATGATTCTAGGCTGGTAATGGTCTGCTGCCCAAGTCCACGGACGATAAGGCCGTTCCCGAGACCTAGGCCACTGGCGGGAGAGGAGCACCATCAGATTTTAGTGAGTAAACGGCGACGTACCATCTTGTCGAACCGGAGTCTCACATAACCGCGTCCCGGGTCTCCACCCCGGGTGGGTATCCGTAACGGATTTCCTGATGTTAAAAAAAAGCTAGATGAAAAATACATTTTTAGAAAAAATAGAATATAGAATAAAAATAAAAAAAAAAAAGTTAAATACAAATATTTAGTCAGATAGTCCATCAAAATGAATATTTTGAAGCTTACAATTTCCTCAAATTGTCAAGTCAAAGACATACTTATTGTAATTTTCTTTTCAAGTGGTGACTCAAATAATATGACTCGTTTAACTGATAATTTGAACCGTTAATCTAGTCTTTCTAATCAACATTTTGTCGTCTTCAGTCAAGTGACATACTTAAAAACCATAATATAATGAAAATCCATAAAAATAAAGAAGAACTACAAAAAAAAAAGCTGTTTTTTTTTAATTTTTTTTTATGGAATAAAGGAGGCAAACGAGCAGAAGGCCACCTGGTGTTAAGTCATACCTTCGCCCATAGACATCCACATCGTTAGAGTTGTAGATGCGTTGCCAGCCATAGGGATGTAGGACAGAAGGAGAGAGGAAGGATGAGAATGTTGGGGATAGGGAAAGCTGGCTTACATGCCATCGAACTGGAACACATCTTCAGATATTTGGCGTTTCGTGTTAACATTATAGTGGTCGCGAGCCAGTCGGAGAACGAATCTCCTACCACCAAGCCACTGGGTTATCCGCCTTTTACGGGACGCTACCCAGCGGCGGAGGGGAATTGTATTCTTAACCCGTCCCCCCACGGGTATAAATCATTCAATTCATATGACAACCTAATAAAGTTAATAAATACTTACATCTAACTAATTATGCTCAATCAATGCTATTAAAAACTCTTAAAAAAATAATATGCAAGTCAAAGAAATATATAAAAATACGGAAAGTGAGATTGTCAAAGCGGCAGCCCTGTTCGACGCGACGCCGCCTTTATACTTACTTACTTGGTAATTAATTACGGAAACAAGCTGGAACGTTCCGATGCTGATATGTGTTTATTTTTAATAAATTTTAACTGTTGAGAGTTTTTGAATATAAATTTACACAGAGTAATTTATTATATTATAATATATTGTATATGCACCATATATTGTACTTATATCAATACTTGTATAGTGGGAACGGAGTGTCTTAACACTAGGCTCCTTCTGCCTACCCTCCTGTGTGCGGGATACAGCGTGAAGCTCGAAAAAAATATCAATACTTCTTAATAGACTTCATGACGTAATTCGACAGCTATTTTTTTTTAGCCTCACGCTGTATCCCGCACACAGCAGGAAACACAGTGGGAACCTAGTGTTTTATGAACAGTAATAATTTGTGAACATTAATTTTAGTGTTACTTTTTCTTCTACTTAGATTAAAATAAAACGTCACTTATAGTAAAAATGACAATTACTAGACTCATCTGCAAAAAGTAATTTACAAATCAGAAATTAATTATCAACACATTCTTTATTTGTTTTCTTTTTAGCTTCACACTGTATGCTGCACACAGCAAGGTAGGCAGTGGGAACATAGTATTAAGACAGTCCGTTCCCCACGTTCCGCCGAATTCGGGGGCATTGCGTGTTAAGTGGCGGAACTTAACGACGCGCTTTGCCGATTGCTCTGATACCAGAGCGAAGAAAATGGAACTATTAAGTATTTTCACTCCTCGAGTGGGAATCGAGCCCACAATCAGTCGTTTACAGTCACACGTTTGAGCCATTGCGCCACGACTGGCCCCACTTTTGTTAAAACAAATTATGAAACAAACTAAAAAAATGTTAAGCTACTGCATAACAGGCGTAACTCGAGTAGTCTGGCTAAACTGTTGCCTTCGCGTCGCGTTTTAAATGAAAAAAAAACAGTATTTTGAAAAAAAATGCGCGCCAAAACATACCCTCTATCAATTACACGGCCACTTGCTCCACTCTCGGGGGTGACGCGACGCGCCCGTCTGTCTGCAACTCGTTTTAATCCATACTAATATTATTATAAATGCGAATGTCTGTCTGTCTATCTGTTTGTTATGCTTAACTTAACTAAAATACTAGCCCCATTTGGATGAATTTGGAAATGAAAATAGTTTAAGATAAATGTTTTCACAAATCACCTCTTAAAAAATTGAAATAAGAATTGAAAATATTTAAATGCTTGATCGATTGTGATAAATTTCGGCATAAATATAGTTCATTACCCAGTGTTAAGCATAGGTTACTTTATATTTCTGGAATCCACCTTAAAGGTTGGAATATAATCCAACAGCTACGAGTATAGTAGTGTAGTTCAAGGCGAAGTCGCAAGCGGGTAGTTAGTTAAAAATAAAATGCAGAACTGCCTGTTTACCGCCGAGACACTTATCAAGCAATGAACGACTGCTTTATTGACATACTCACTTACCGCTCTGTTATTTCACAAGAACTTCGTCGCTACGTTTGTGTTTCGAATTAGAAATTATTTGTTTACCGTTGTAATTGCTCGCCAAAGTTTAACTCGTAACTGCTTGTTAAGTTATGATGTGTTATGGTATTCTAAACTAAATCGTAGTGTAATTGAGAGTGAAATATTGTAAAACTTATTTTCTGCCAAGCTTTATATAATCACTCTATCTTTCTTTTTATTTGCAGTTGATAGTGTAATTTGTAATGTTTGACTGTAATATAATACAACATCTGACTATAACCACTTTTGGGTTATATTTTCACTCGGGGAAATGATTTTATTTAAAATATCTTCATTTTTTGAGTTCTAGAAGAAGAACGGAGTGTTTTGACACTAGGATTACTCAAAAAACTGCTGATTGCGCGAAGTGAAACTAACTGCGTGCTATATGTTAGATACCAAAGAGAAGAAATGACAATAATATTTAATCACTTCTCCAAGTGGTAATCGAACCTGCAACCATTGCCTATACAAACCCTGTCCCATCCTGTCAATTATATACATACTTCATTATAACATTTAAATTAAAAATAACAATTTCAAAACTATATTAAATTACACAACATAAATAACAATAACACGATTTTTATTAAATAACATAAAAGAAAGTGGTTCGTTGGCCCTAAGTCTTACTTCAAGTGTCAAGCTGATTATTCAGTAGGTCTAAATAAGCTACCACATTAAGATGGTGAAGGGAACTTCGGAGACCGTCGTGTTGTATAGAAACGGTTCTTGGAAACATAGCCAAAAGCTTCTCGAGATCTCGAGCTTTTCAATATTTCTTTGCCCGCTACTTGAGTGGCTTAATTAAAATGTTAAGCGCTTGTAAACAGCATTTAATATAAAGAACCCTACTATAATTAAGGGTAGTCAAGAAAATTTTAAAACATAAGCAAAGCAGTGGGTCGGTCATTTTAAATGTTGTATAATTCATTTTTCTCTCGATATACTCGTACTTGTCGGATTGCTATTTACTTTAAATTTATTGAAATATCGATATAGATTATTTAACTAACTCTTATAATAGTTTTTTGTTTGTATATTTTAATTCAAAAAATGTATATTACAAATATTAGTTATGTATATATTACGGAGAACGGAGTGTCTTAACACTGGAGGTTTTTTCTGACTACCCTGCTTTTTTTTAGCTAACCCAACCCAAAGCTCTTTTTTATTTATATAAAAAGGGATATTAAAAAAAATGTAATTGATATTTAAATTGTAGTTGATGTGTGCATATTAAATAGCAGCAGCCTTAGACATTTTTTCATAAGACTCTAGTCATGCCTTCGCTTCCGGTTTCACCCGAATCTGAGACATAGTATGTTAAATGGTGAAACACAATCTGTATAGAGCATGCTTCACGCTGTAGAGCAAGGGAATTAAAATAATTAAATAACAATCATTTCATCGAGAAGTAGTCGAACCCGCAACCAAACGCGATTATATTCAGACGCTCTCCCACTTCGCCACGATGGTCTCATACCATATATGTGTATAATGTATATGTATTTAAATATAAATAAAATCAATATCAGTTAATAGATAGAAAAATAAATATATAAAAAATGCTTCATGCTTTTCTCTCGTAGCGTGATAGTCATAAAGACCTAGTGTCAAGGCAATCCGTCCTTCACTTTCCACACGAAATCGAGACATTGTGCGGCGTTAAACTCCGCTATTCAATAGAATGGCGGAGTTTAACGCCGCGTTTTTTCTTAGGTACCTGTACAAAGAAATATATCTTAAAATTATTGTTATTAAAATTATTCATTCATTTGTTTTTAAAATTGTCTAGTTAATAAAATAATAATATTTTGCTATATACATTACTGATTATTTTTTTTTTAGCTTCACGCTGTATCCCGCACACAGCAGGTTAGGCAGAGGGAACCTAGTGTTAAGACACTTTCCGCCGGATTCGGAGACATTGCGTGTTAAGTGGCGAAACTTAACGCCGCGCTTTGCCTCGACACCATAGCGAAGAAAATGGAAATATTATGTATTTCCACTCCTCGAGCGGGAATCGAACCCACAACCAGTCGTTTTTAAGACACGCGTCCGTGCCACTGCGCCACGACTGAATAAATATAAATTAAAATTTTAATATAACCAATAATTGTATAAAATTAATTTTTAGTGGCTTAGAAGCCTGAAATGCGTATATCAGATTTTCACTTCAATTTAAACGTTCGCTCATTGTTGGCTTTGACATCAGCGTGGAATTCGAGCTACGTTGATTATACACTCACATTTGCAAGTTGATCATAAATAGATTATCTCATGCCTTTCCCTCTTATAACTATTATAACTTGTTTTTTCTACCAATTATGTATGGAATTTCAATTATTTATAGAAGTACAGTTAGTCAACTATAGTATAGATGTACAGGTAACTAGAATTATCTGTAGAAGTTGATTTTGAATGTTTTGACATTTGTACTGACTTTAAGTCGTAAACGGTCGTTGATACGTAAGATTTGTAAACAACGTTTATTACTATTTTTTTTTTGCATTAATTACGGACGTGGTCTATATTTTTTACTATTTAATGAATCTTTTATTTGTTTCACTTTTTTTAGCTTCACGTTGTATCCCTCACACAGCAGGGTAGGCAGAGGGAACCTAGTGTTAAGACACTCCGTTCCCCACTTTCCGCTAGCCTCAACACCAGGCGAAATTTTGGAAATATTAAATATTTCCACTCCTCGAGTGGGAATCGAACCCACAACCAGTCGTTTACAGTCACACGCTTGTGCCACTGCGCCACGACTGGCCCTAACTATTTTTTTTAAAATGAAGATTCCAATAGCAGTCGTAATAGATGTCAATATAGAAAGCCGTAGCTTTTTGTACGTATAGCTTTCATGGGTAAAACGTTTGACTTTATATAATACGAGTATATGTCATAGTTAAAAATGCTATATTTAGTTAGACAATATGTTTCACTAATTTTATTAGCAAAACAATTAAGTAGATATTGGGTGTACGCGAAATGCACTGAAAATCTTAACAAACTTAAAAATACAGAAATACAAAATAGGCTTTAACCTAACATATTTTATAATTTAAGCTCCTAAAGTTACCTCATATCTTCACGTGAAACACAAAATATACTAGGCATATGTAGTGTACCATTACTTAACAGTATTCAAAGCATGTTCATTGAAGTTCCAAACAAGCGTACATTGATATCTTTTCGGACAAGCATATGTGAAACTTGAGTACATTGCTATTGCTAATCAATTTGAGTGATCTCTGTCACTCGTAAAGCGTCCAGTACTTCACTGACGTTAAACAGACACTATGTTATGTATCGAAAGAAGATTTCTAGAAATCAATTTAGCTATCTATAACTTAGGGGCCCGAAAGATTAATTAAGAACAAAATTTAAAGAAATTAATATATTGACTGTTGCTTCGCAATACATATTTGCTAATGTTATGTATGTTAAGAATAAGAAAAATATTAAGGATTTTACAAAATAAGCATAAACTGATTACACCTGTGACTCGATTACATCGAGTCAATAATTCATTCATTCGCTTTTACAATAGGATCCCAGAAAACGTCCAAGATTTTTCTATATCACAATTCAAAAAAGTTGTGAAAAGATGTTTGTGAGTTAAAGGTTATTACCTAATTCAAGATTTTATAAATAATAACACGTCTTGGGAATGAAATGCTTGCTCCAGGCTATTTCAAAAGTATCACTGTCTGCAATAAATCTGTATATAACAATCACTTTAAAAAAAAGAAGTCCCGCTGAGTTTCTTGCACCGGTTCTTCTCAGGTCTGAGGCATTAAATTTAGTGAACCGGTGGTAAACTATTTGACGTTCAAAAATTGAAGCTTGTAACTTCTTATTTTGAATAAAATTATTTGACTTTGATTTTGAATTAATCAAATTTTGAAGTACATTTTGTGGACGCTTCACGAGTGACAGGTGTTGTAAATTAATCTTTCAACAAGCATAAGAAACCTATTAAACGTTTTGAAAGAAAATGTTTGTATATTTATCCAGTAAACAGATAGCATTTAATAAAATTTAATAAAAAATATAAATATTGAAAAATATCTCCATTGATTCGCAAAACGTAAAATCTCATTTTTCACATTTCCAAAGACATGTCAGATAATCTTAACAATACATTTAGTCCATAAGTCTCTCATGTATTCAGTGAGTCAATTCATATATCAAATAAAGCACGTTGTGATTTCAAGATTTTTCTTTGCTTTTCCTCCAAATATTCAAGAAAAATATATATTTATTAGAAAATAATGTCTCAAAATACAATTCAATTAGTGGGTAGCAATACAAACCAACGTTACAAAATTTAAAAAGATCTCAATTTTTATACCTTTTGTATGTTCATCAGTGGCTCAATTAACTATGCCAAATATTCGCAAAGAGGTACGGGCTCTAAATTAAATCACTTTTAAGAGGGATGCTCTGTTATTGACCATAATTGATTGATTTAATGAATAAATTAAAGACGAAAAGGCACATTGGGTAATGTATTTGTAACGGTATACCAATAATTTAATTTTTTTTTCTTATTTTTTAAGAATTGTTACTTTATCCTAACAAGGATAATATTTTAAAGTCAATTTCCTAAACCTCTATGTGTAAGCGATATCATACAAAGATAAAAAATAAAATAGCTTCACGCTATATCCCGCACACAGCAGGGTAGGCAGAGGGAACCTAGTGTTAAGACACTCCGTTCCCCACTTTCCGCCGAATTCGGAGGCTTGCGTGTTAAGTGGCGCAACTTAACGCCGCGTTTTACCTCGACACCAGAGCGAAGAAAATGGAAATATAATTTCCACTCCTCGAGTGGGAATCGAACCCACAACCAGTCGTTTAAAGTCACAATCTTGTGCCACTGGGCCACGGCTGGCCACTGGCATAAAAAATATATTATAATATTTGAAGCAAAATAAAAATATTATTTATTTATGTATCCGAAAAGTAACGATAAAACATTGCTATTTTTTGACTCCACAATTTGAACCTATCATGATGTGTCTGTCACTTGTTAATAAGAAAACAGCGTTTGCCACTAAGCGTGAAAGTGTAAGTCCCTAATCTACTTACAATAATTATTATATTTAAATTATTTTAATATCCTCAAATAAGTTAAACTTAAAATGCATTATATGTTAATTTTGACTTATTTTTCTTAAAATCATGTGGAAAATGGAGAACAGAGTGTCTTGTCTCTTGTTTTTCTCAGTCTCAGACTTTCTTCTCTATTTACCACTTGAAGATTTCATAATATCTAAGAATTTCTACAGAATTCACAGACATTCTTTAAAAAAATATTCGGTAATTTATAAAGAAATCCTTCTTGTGTAAGATGAAAAAAGACGAAAGTAAAAAATTTCAGCTTAAATCACCATAGTTGAAATATTCCACTACTTTACTATGGACATTTTATGAATATTTTCTATTGTTGTGTTGAGTACTGCCTGTAAAAATACTATTTTTTCACATTTTTTCTCGCAAGAACTAGTGTCCAGGCACTCCGTTTGCCCACTTTCCGCTCGAATCTGAGTCATTACCGACCTCAACGATGCGCCATGTCAGGTTCACTAGAGTGAGGAAATTAAAATTAATACATTATAAAGCATAGCAAAGTGGGGAACGGCGTGTCTTAACACTAGGTTCCCTCTGCCTACCCTGCTGTGTGCGGTATACAGCATGAAGCTAAAACAAAAAAAAATAAAGCATAGCAGGTAGTTAAAGAAAATCTAGAATCAAGTCACTCGTTTTCCGCTTTCCGCCCAAAATTGAGGCATTGTGTGTTAAATAGTGGAACGTAGCGCCGCGCTTTCTCTCAGATACCACGTCAGAAAAAAAATGAAATATAGTTATTCTCCCAGTCATACTCGAATCCACTCCCACCTCAGAAACAGACACTGTCATACTGCGCCACGACGGCCTCAAAGCGAAACGAAACCTTCGTACTCTTTCTATATATCTAGAATGAATATAATACTACCCTGCTTTAGTAAGTCCGTAATACTTTATTCGCTATGTCATATTAGTTTTCAACTTTGTACGACAGTATTACACTTCCAAGCACAATTCACATGTTAAAAGTTTATTGAGACAGTTGTTGCGTGTTGCGTTTAATTTGTTCTCGTCTTAAGTTCTGAGAACGTTTTAATCGGTTTATTTATTGGTATCATGGTGTCATTATACTGTTTTCTCTTTTTTAAATAGATCTTGTTGATTTTTTAGAGGTCATATAAGTATAACTGTACCCACGACTGATTGTAATTTCGATTCCCACTCGAGAAATGGAAATATTTAATATTTCCATTTTTTCCCCTCTATTGACGAAGCATTGTCTTAGCTCAGCGAGTAGAAGTTTCACTGCGTCACGATCACGATGGCTTCTCATTTCGGTTTATAAATATATTTATTATATTGGTAACACAGAATTGTATTCTTTTTATTTAATGAGTCTGCTTAGAAGAAAGTATAGGGGTGGAATTTCTTAACGCTAAGTATTTGGTAAAAATAAGAAAAAATATCTGAAGAGAAAAATATATTTTATAATATACGAGTTTTGAGTAGCAGACGTTAATGCCGCGATATATCTTACCAAGAATTTCAAATTCAAATATTGTCATACATCGAGTGAGAATCGAAACCACAACCAACTGTTGTCAGATGTTGTCCCGCTGCACTAGAATGGTGCACTCAATATAGTATATACTATATAACTATAGTATTTATATTTAAAAAAAAATCATATATCTACATGAATACACACAGATTTTTACCGAAATCAAGATTTTTTTTATGACAGTAATATCACTACTACAGTCAATATCAAATATATTTACCATAATTTAAAATTAGTACAATATTTCCGCACGATTTAACAAAAAAGTACTTGATTTTAAATAATAAATGCCCTTTATTCAAAGCAACGATAACTTTGAAAGCGGATATTTGTTCGAATAGTCTGCAATTTCAAGCGATTCGTGACCAATTTAAGTTTTGGCTGAACGGTCACGGCTAACTAATAAACCACTGTGAATTTATTTATATATATATATGTGTATGTTTTGAAATAAATAAAGGAATGCTGGAAGGGCGGAAATGACGCTTGGATTTTTGATAGGTATTACATATTGAAACAATACATTACAAGCGATATGCCCCTAACTCCGATACACCTGATGCCGTTTCATGTCGTGCATACAAAAAAACTTTTAACGCTTATCGGGAAACGCAGATTCGTGTTTTTTATTGTAAAGTGAGGTATAACGATTCTTGTGTCAAGACACTCCGTTCTCATTTTTCCTCTTAAAAACGTTGTTTCTTAGTGACGGAATTCAATGAAGAGCTTTGTCTTTATCAAATCAAATTTATTTAATTAACGAAAAAACACTGTTAAGGTCAAGGTAATAATTTTATATTAATTTCTGTTAATATTATTTTAGTATGTAGAGTATTTTCTCATTTGTTTCACTATTTGTGATTTCGTCTAATTTCTTTTTAAAGATTTGTAAAATGCAATTATAAATAAAAATGTTTAAAATAAATTTAAAAAAAAACCCACGTTGACTACATTTTACTGATACCGTAAAGGGCGGTGTTGTGTTATGCTTATCTGACAGCTATCTTCTCTCCCGCAGTAAAGAAATGGTCAAACTGACTAATATGGATTCTACGTTACATCGTAAACAACTGTTTATTTATTATTAAAAGCTTTTAATTTTTTTCTTATCACAAGACTATCTTAAGCTATTATTTTGAAAGCTAAAAATAGTAATTTTATTAGAACTTACTTCAAAAACTAAGAAAATCTTCATTTCTTTTAATCTTGTAAGCTGTTTCATCATATTATTATCCTGGTCAAATATATTATGAATATTGACATAATTTTTAGTTATTTTGAGCTCATCTCAAAGCAATTTGTAATTTACATAGAAATTACATAATATGCTAATGTTATTTAATACTTTGTTTTAGAACGAGAGATGAGTCAAATTATTATAATAATTTGATTATAAGCTTTTTAAACGAAAATCAAGCTTTACACAGCTTCACGTTTTGTTGAGTTTGCTGCTGTATACCTATAGTTTGATTTTCTTACGAAAATTTTCACTTTTTTAATGTAGAAGACCATATTCTACCTTTATTCGTGATGTTACGTGTTGTGTAGCGGAACTTAACGCCGTGCGTTAAGTGGTGCAATGAAAATAGCTTAAATATAATAATTTAGACTATCATGGCGCAGTTGGACAGCGTCTGACTCCAAAAGCGACGGTTGCGCTATCGATTCCGCCTCGGCGAATGTATGTAATTAAATTTTTATTTCTTCGGTCTGGTACCTAAGATAAAGCGCAGCATTGATTTTTGCCACGCAACACCCAAATGTCGCGATTTTGGAGGGACAGAGAAGTACGGAGTGTCTTGACACTAGGCTCTGATTACTTTGCTATATGGGAAATGGAGTGAAGGTGAAAAAAAATCATTCCCCCGAGTATATGTATGTCTTGAACATAAATATATCTATCTATCGAGAGGTAGATAAGTTAAAATGTTGTAACAATTTGGTCATAAGCTTTCAATTTATACAGTTTTACGTTTTATATAAATTGGAGCTGTATATAACTAGACGTTCTTGTTTGTTTCTGTCTACCACATTCAGCTCGAATTCGAGACATTGTGTGTTGAGTGGCGAAACTCAACACCGGGTTTTGTTACTCGTCCGGTCGTTCCCCCGACTGAGGTTTTCGGATACAAATATAATATATGATACATACGAGTACATTATATGTATACCTAGATGATTAATTTATCCATACTTATATTATAAATGCGAAAGTCTGTGTGTTTGTCTGTCACGCTTTCACGGCTAATCTACCGGTCCGATTTGGATGAAATTTAGAATGAAAGTAGTAAAAGTGACTGGGTCTAACATAGGCTACTTATGTTTTCAAAAATGAACCTCTAAAGGGTTGAAATTGGGGATGAAAGTTTATATGAAAAACCTAAACCGCTTGACCAATTATAATGAATTTTGGCATAAATATATTATACTTAATAATCTAAGCTTAAACATAGACTACTTTATTTTTTAAAAATGCGCCCCCGAGTGTTGCAATATAATGAAATAGTTAACGCGGCGAAGCCACCAGCGGGCCGCTAGTTGATAATAATTTTATATCTTTTGAATGACTATCTCATTTAGGATATATAGTTAAACTCTGATAAAAATAATAACAAAGGAAATTATTTTACGGTTAATTGAATTTGAAGATGTGTGCAGCTCCACGCTTTTTCCGTAGTATATCAAGATATTGCGTGTTGAGTGGCGGAACTCAACACTTTTTATGATTTTAGTTTAGCGTTTGTCCTTTCTCAATATCAAAATGTGATGGTATAATAATTTTACTTATTAATCAATAGATAGATGTAGATATATTACTTATGTGCCATATTACTAGATCAAAAACCCATATGTACAATCCATACTTAAATTATAAATGCGAAAGTCTGTGGGTTTGTCCGTCACGCTTTCACTGCTAATCTACCGGTCCGATTTGGATAAAAATTTAGAATGAAAAGTCCGGTGTCAAACATAGGCCACTTATTTTTTCAAATATCCACCTCTAAGGGGTTGAAATAGGGGATGAAAGTTTATATGAAAAAATTAAACCACTTGACCGATTGTAATGAATTTATTTACTGGGCGGCTAGTAATATTATAAAGAGGCAAGCATTTGTGACTTTGTGTGTTTGAGGTAGGTAATCTCCGAAATTACCGAATCCATTTCAAAAATTCTTTCATGGTTAAAAAGCTACATTATTTCAATATATTACATATATATTTGCTTGGACATAAATAGTTTTGAGCCACATTAATTAACACGTACAAAGTAATTTGAGAAAAAGGGTTTTTTAAATTCTTTCCCTTTGTTTTCATAAAATGATTTTTATATATAAAATATATCATATATCTATAAAGTTATATTTTTGCAGAGTTTGTCATCTAAGTAAGAAAGCCAGTTGCTGAATATACGCAATAGCTATAGTTCTGTAGTTGATGTGGGCGAAACCGCGAACGGGTCGCTAGTGAAACTAAACTGAAATTTTATATAAACATTTGAATAGGGTGTGGTGCAAGTAATTGAGTAAGACGCTTGGATGGTATCCAAGATATGCTGCTTCAAATTCTGTAAAATTTAGTTTTATTTTTTTTTCTATTTTATTTAACTAATCTTAGTTTTAATAATTATTAAAATATTAGAAAGACTCTCGTCAAGCAATGTGAGAGCGTCTGACTGTATTCGGGATGGATGCACGTTCGATTTTCACTCAGGGAAGTGATTATACTTTCTTTGTTTTGCTTTCGCGACAAGACGAAACGTGGTGTTGAGATTCACGATTCGATACGCAAACTTTCGAAATGAATCGAAAAGTGAAAAACGGAGTGTTTTGTCCGGAGTCCTCTCTGACTGTCCCGTCACGCAGAAAAATCATTAAGCTGAAAAAACTCATAAAAAATAATGAAAGTACATCAAAATTAAATGTTGGTAATTAACAAAAAGCACACACATATATGTATTAAC
This sequence comes from Dryas iulia moderata, assembly GCA_019049465.1. Taxonomy (NCBI): domain Eukaryota; kingdom Metazoa; phylum Arthropoda; class Insecta; order Lepidoptera; family Nymphalidae; genus Dryas; species Dryas iulia. The sequence continues at coordinate 11,618,586 of CM032418.1, read as the reverse complement.
TCAAACCCGTGAAGGTAATTAAAACGTTATTTTATAAAGCCATACTAAATGAAATGCCGAAGCACTCTGTTACAATATTGAACACTTGCAAACCTTATTTTAACATGGTTTGCTATTTCCCTTTTCGTTGAATTAATTATTTAACAACACGAAAGAACTTTTAAGTCAGAAAATATACAAAAATAGGCCACTTATGTTTTTAAAAGGCCATTATAGTTTATATTTTATGATATTTCAACGCTTTTAAATACTTATATTACATTGCGCTTTAATTAAACTAATCTCGAAACTCGATATGTATGTAAATAATCTATGTATATAATAAAAATGGTGCTGATTGCTGTTTGTACAAGGAAAAATATTATTAGGGATTTACCAAGGTATAAAACCCAAACCAAAAAATCAAAATTTATTTTCTATTTGTTTGTGTAGTCTTAACTCAGAAACGTCTTAAACGATTTCAATGCAGTTTTGGCTTTTGTATTTTGGTAATCATTTACTGTTTATTTTATTTCAATCAATTCGTAAATAAAAAGTTACAATAATTTAAATTATAACTGTATGTCGGTAATTTACGTATGGGGCCAGTCGTGGCGCAAAGGCACTCGAGGAGTAGAAATATTTAAAATTTCTGTTTTCTTCGCTCTAGTGTCGAGGTAAAGCGCAGCGTCAACACGCAATGCCTCCAAATTTAGCGGAAAGTAGGGAACGGACAAAACGAAATTATTATTGTCGTATACCTATACCTTACGCAAGTGAGACCACCAGTGGGTAGATAGTAATATATAAATGCACATAAAGGTGGATGATACGCTGCTTTTAAAACCAATTAACGTTAAAATAGTATATACGTCGCCTTTTATAGCGTTTTGTGCTACAAGTCCAAATTTCCTTCTTTATTTGTATAGAGTTAAAGATCAATGTTGTATTTATCAGTGAAACGCTATGCACTTGAAGTATGAGTATCTGACGCGACGTGCACTATCTCGTTGTCGAGGCGTCTTTCAGAGGCGCCTCGGTTCAGACATCTGAGTTAACAACGCCTGGATCCAGCGTTTTGTATTCGTTAGACAGAGCAGTTTTTGCGATTTTAGGATTAAATATTATATGATTTTTTGAAGTGAAAACTTCTTTAGGCGCGTTGAGCGTTTTGGTAGAGGGTAAAATCCTCCGTTCGCGTCACCGACATGCTAATGATAGTAGTATTGAAATTGAAATTCGTGTAAATATAAATACTGTGTATAATTAAGATAATTGTATATTAATTATTTTTTCAACCACTTTGTATTTATATTTTGTTCATGATTTGTTTAACCCATCATATGTAACTAATAAATAAACATAAAAAAATTCATATAATTTTTGCATATAGTTTTAATTACACTCAACTTAATAGTTCCGTTTTCACTTCTATCGGCAGTCCCACGACTGCTACTGTTTTTTTTTATATTGATTGATTTATATAGTTAATTATTAACGCCCGATATGAATAATCGATCCTAATGCAAAAACTGCAACCTTAGATTGATGGTTGTTCAATCAATATTTGGAATCAATATTCTTAATTTTAATTTTTTATTGGATAAAGTAAGGCTTAAAGGGTGATTGGTTATCGTCAATCAATAGACATTATTGATTTGGGCTTTAAGTATTTTGAAAGTGTAACTGTTTTTTAATAGCAACCTATTGTGTCGATTGTAGATGCGCAAGAATTGGTAAAACTATTTATATGAAAATTAAGGCAGCGGTATCTAATGTCAAGATACTCTATTTAACGTTTTCTGCAAGAATTTAGATTCATTGCGCGTTGGGTGGCAGAACTCAGAGCCGCACTTTGTATTCCCAGAGATGTCTTAAATTGGAATCAATAATGTATATATTTTTCCTGCGTGAACTATGCATTAGTTATATTAATTAAATATATTATATAAAAAAGGTATCGGATATTAAATTTACTTTAGTTAGTTTAGATATATTTCACAATAATCAAATATTTCAACAGTATTCTGTTCTTACAAATGGTAACAATTAGTAATAATAACTTTTTGCTTTATATAATGTCGAGTTACGAATAGTACTGAAACTGCGTGACTAATTTGAGTGAGTAACATGTTTGTACGTGTTATTTCGTTATTTTATAAAGTTTAACTCAATCTCACGCATTGCATCTGATCACCCATACTCAAAAAAAATGAGCTTGACACTCCTTCGCTTTCTACTCAATTTGAGACAGTCGTATACGTTGAGTAGAAAAATTTAACGCTGCTCTTAAGGAATTATTGAAAATAAATGAAAATTTTGAAAAAAAAAAAATATTTTTCACATTTATTTAAGAGTGAGAGGATTTTCAAAAATATATATTAACTTTTTTTTCACCTTTTTCGTAGTCAGAGAAAATCTAGTGTAAGCACACTCTGTTCTCCTTTCATTGTTTTTTTTATAATTAAAAAAAAAGATTTTATTACATTTAATGATAAGAATGAACATACTGGTAAAAGAATAAAAGACATGGCAAATAATAACCGCGACTAATTGTCATAAAGGAACGTGTATTACTAAGTGGTACAGTAAAAGAACATTTCGATAATAGATGTCCTTTGAACAGAAACTGGAAAAATGAAAATAGGATTCACATTTTATAATAGTAAGTAATTTTAAATCGCTATTCAATTTGCCTTTTCTCCTTTCCGCAGCGAGCGAGCGTGGAGGGGTAGTATAGTTTAAGGGATTGAATAAAAATGAAAACTGAAATTACAATTCAAAACGCGGAATTGTTTAGGCAGAAATGAAACAGGTTTCAATAAAATATAAAGTGTATTTTATTGTTTAAGAAATATACCAATTTACTCGGGTGTGTCTGCATTATTTACGGCATATACTGTGCCGTACACGAGTGGGTATATATGGACGATATTGGTGTCGCAAAACTCGCGAGCTTGTTGTCTTTATTCGCCAATTTACTTACATTTGCGCTCTGGCCCGCGGGTCGTAAAGTAATATTATCCACCGCTGGGCGGGGGCAATAGTGCCTCTTTTACGGGCCGCGAGCGAACGTCACATGGGAAATTATTTGACGTGGCGTTTAATGGATTTTTGCCTTCATAACATGCTACCTCCAGCCAAATAAAAATGAGAGTGTACCAAATACTTAAATAAGCGGTATGAAATGCAGGAATGCGAAATGTTTTTAAACAAATCCCATATATGTTTAATTGTGTAGTTTTGTGCTATTTCCCCGGAGGTAAGGTGAATATATGCACCGATGTTGAGAAATTGTACGCTCGATTACAATTTCCGATCCGCATTGTTTCATACAGACCAGTCGGTCCCCTGGCTAAGTTAACTTTATACTACAAAACATATTACATACTGTAATGTGTCAACATTAAGTTTCATTATAATATTTCTTAATATAGAGAATTTTCTAAATTTTCATTTAATAGATTAAGTACCGAATTTGCAAAAGATATACTTAAATTGTTATGAACTACTTCTAACATTTTAAAGTGTAAATAATTCACACACTTAGGAAATTGAAAAAGATATTTTAAGAAAAATTGAAAAAAAGAGATTCGAACCCGCGCCTCTAGGAAACCAGTGCTAACAACAAAAATAAGTTGTAATAATAATTTCGACGCAGCTAGTAGCAGAACGCATAGCTTAGGGGCCAGAATGTTATAACGGTTTCTAAGACGCGTGGGTTAGAATCCCACTGCCTTCAATTACGTTTACTTATTTTTTTTTGCTAACTGTTATATAATTATTTTATATTGTTTCAGAATATACAGTCACAAGCTTGGAACTACTGGAACTGAGGGTGCCAGCACATGTTCCTCTAGGTACTCGGCCGTCCATGTCATGTAGATGGCAACTTGGGCCAAGCGACGTGCTCTACTCAGTCAAATGGTACAAAGATGGAAAAGAATTTTTCAGACACGTCCCCCGAGATGTTGAACCACGACGGAAGTTTTTACTGCCTGGAGTTGATGTTGAAGTAAGTGTCATTTATATATGTATGTAATAGAAATATGACTGATCACTATCTGTATATAGAAGACCAGCGGCCCGCTCGCGGCTTTGCCGCGTGATCTACATGGCTCTTTCGGTATATTGCAACCCTCGGGGGTGGATTTTTGAAAAATAAAGTACCCTATGTGTAACCTTGCATTATGCCTATTGATTATACATATATATATATGCCAAAATTCATTACAATCGGTCAAGCGGTGTCGATTTTTCATATAAACTTTCATCCCCTATATAAAAAATTTAAAGGTTGATTTTTGAAAAACTACGTAGCCTATGTTAGACCCAGTCATTTTTACTACTTTCAAGAATGAATTTAGAAAAAAATCCTTCAAATTGGACCAGTACATTAGCCGTGAAAGCGTGACAGACAAACACACAGACATTCGCATTTATAATAAGTATGGATGTGTGTGAAATATAATTATTGGGGATATGTATTAATGTAATAGAACCCAAAACATATTTTTTTCTGTTTGTCTTTCAATTTGCGCATGTTAGTCTCAGAAACAAAACTGTTTTAAATGTAATTTTGATTATTTTGATTAACGCCCTTTAATATTTAGAATTTATTTTATATCAATTATTTCATAAATAAAAAAGTTACATCGCGGACTTAAAATGCGTAATAGTTTTTGCGGTGGTGTTGTTTATCCTATATAGAACAACAAGCGGGTCGCTAGCATAAACTAGATATAATAAACAAAAACAATTCTAAAACCATTTACATTCATACTTTATAAAAACATTTGCTTCGAATGTACCCATAACTTAAGATACTTTCTCAGCTTAACAGTTGAAAAGTTAACATCCAACTAAATTTCCAATACAAATAGTTAAATAATGAAGAGCCCTCGGAAACCGTATAATTAAATTAATCGGTTAGTGAGTCAAGCTGTTTACTTAGGTCTCGACTACTTCCCGCACAACTAGCGGATATTACGCCGTGAAGAGGCAGACGTAAACAAACTAGCACACGGAAGGCTATTCTGACTTCCATACAATTAGTTTGCTACGTTTAACACTTGCCAACTTCAATGTACACAAAAATCTCTCTATCTGGCTCAACAATATTTACCGAAAAATATTATAGCCTTTTTCCTGAGTTAACGTTTGCGGTTGGTTTTAAATTACTTTTTTAAATAAATAGACTAGCTCAGTGTGTTATATTAGAAATAGTTTTTGTTGTGTGTTGATAGGATAGTATTGTTTGCGTGTGAATAACAAACATTTTAAAATGTTAAAAGTATTTAATAAATGGCATTCTCTTTTGCCAAGCGATTGTTAGTAGAATGGTCTTTAGGTAGCAGAAATTTTTAATAATCTCGCTACAAAGATGCTAACAATAAAAATAAGTTGTAATAAAGAATATAAGAATTTCGATGCAGCTGATAGTAGATCAATGTCAAGTGTATATTATTGTATGTATGTAATATATTTTATTATGCATTGGTAATATAGACTATAATGGACCATATTGGCTTTCTGTATATAAAATTACGAATGAAGGAGTCCAGTCATCCAGTCAGATTATTTTTGTTACAATTTATGAATTTATCATTTTAATATCATAATTCTTATTTATTATACCTTTTTTTTAGCTTCACGCTGTATCCCGCACACAGCAGGGTAGGCAAAGGGAACCTAGTGTTAAGACGCTCCGTTTCCCACTTTCCGCCGAATTCATTCGCCGAATGAATTGCGTGTTAAGTGGCGGAACTTAACGCCGCGCTTCACTATTTCCTCTCCTCGAGTGGGAATCGAACCCACAACCAGTCGTTTACAGTCACACTCTTGTGCCACTGGGCCACGACAGGCCACAAGTTTTTTATTATAATAAAAATTTCGAAATCACGTGTTGTTATTTATAAATATCACATATTTAACATAATTTTACATAGAAAAAATGCAAATAGCTATTTTAACATACTTATTAATTACAAATTCAAAATCATGTAAGACAATTTATATTTTAATAAACAGCTATCCTTGGCGAAACGAAGTCAATTATTTTACACAGCTTGTAATTTCCTTTTGCTCCTTTGTCACTTTACCCTGTTGACACTGTGAAATTAGTCTTAATAAAGTATACAAAAGTGTATTTGAAACACATGTTTGTGTGTGTTCCTAATAATTATTTCATTAGCGTCATGTATTTTTAATGCATTATTGTATAAAATGTTGGTCCACTTCTACATATACCCCGTGGGGGGACGGGTTAAGAATATAGTTCCCCCCCGCCGCTGGGTAGCGTCCCGTAAAGGCGGGTAACCCAGTTGCTTGGTGGTAGGAGGTTCGTTCTCCGACTGGCTCGCAACCACTATCGTGTCAAAGACGAACCGCCAAGTATCTGGTGATGTGTTCCAGTTCGATGGCACGTAAGCCAGCTCTCCCTATTCCCACCATTCCCATCCTTCCTCCCTCCTTTTGTCCTACATCCCCGAGGCTGGCAACGCATCCATAACTCTAATGTAATGGATGTCTATGGGCGAAGGTAACCACTTAACATCTGGTGGGCCTTCTGCTCGTTTGCCTCCTTTATTCCATAAAATATATATATATATATATATATATATATATATATATATATATATATATATATATATATATATATATATATATATATATATATATATATATATATATATATATATATATATATATACATATATAAACTTTGATAGGCTGAAGTAAATAGAAATCCAAAGACTACTCTACTTGCATAATATTATAAATATATTAGTTTACTTTACGCTACTTTCGAAAAAGATGGAAGAAATAATTTAAAATTTTATCTATTTTGTACATTTCTCGTATTTTATCATTCAATCCTTTTTCTACATTCCACTCAAATGCGTTTAGGATGGTACAACTCAAGGACTGAAAGCACCACTTCGTTAAAGGCTTAGGCAGGTCGAAATAACACTTTTATTTTTGATAAAAACATTCTTTACAGTGGGATTGAGACATACATTTTTCTTTTAGCTTTACGCTGTATCCCGCACACAGCAGGGTAGGCAGAGGGAACCTAGTGTTAAGACACTCCGTTCCACACTTTCCGATTCCGCCGAATTCGGAGGCTTGCGTGTTAAGTGGCGGAACTTAACGCCGCGCTTTACCTCGACACCAGAGCGAAGAAAATAGAAATATAATTTCCACTCCTCGAGTGGGAATCGAACCCACAACCAGTCGTTTACAGTCACACTCTTGTGCCACTGGGCCACGACTGGCCACAATATACATATCTATTATATATCTAACAAATTGAGCTAGAACATTTCTATATTATTATTTTACTTTTTAAATCCATTGAGGTTTCTTTAGTTTAAGCCCCTTTATAATTTTAGGCGGAAATGCCAAATTAAACAGTGTTGTTAAAGATATCGTCATATAGTTAGTCTAGCCTTCTTGTCAGAAGCTTTCATTAGCTTCAAACACGCATAGCTTTATCCTGCATAGTAGAGAAGAACTTGGTTTTCAAACACTCTGTCCTCCACTGTCCGGCCGATATCAAAACATTGTTATTGTGAGCTCGATTCCCACTTGAGGGAATGATTAATTAAATTTTCATTTCTTTGCTTTGGTACCATAGACAAAGCATGGCTTTGAGGTCTGCCATTAAATATTTATGCTTTATTAAATTATCCCAGGATACTATAGTTGCATTAGTATACTGTATTCTTCAGTTTTGTGTTGAGGCCTATTGGGGCTTATTATTGAGCCTTTCCGAGAAACCTTAAACCCATTCCTGATCTTTATAAAGATAATTCAATAAATATATCCCCCGTGGGGGGACGGGTTATGAATACAATTCCCCCCGCCGCTGGGTAGCGTCCCGTAAAAGGCGGGTAACCCAGTAGCTTGGTGGTAGGAGATTCGTTCTTCGACTGGCTCGCGACCACTATCATGTCAAAGACGAACCGCCAAATATCTTATGATGTGTTCCGGTTCGATGGCATGTAAGCCAGCTCTCCCTATTCCCATCATTCCCATCCTTCCTCCCTCCTCCTTGTTGTGGATGGACACCAGGTGGGCCTTCTGCTCGTTTGCCTCCTTTATTCCATAAAAAATATATATATATATATATAGATATATAGATATATATATATATATATATATATATATATATATATATATATATATATATATATATATATATATATATATATATATATATATATATATATATATATATATATATATATATATATATATTATATATATATATATAAGTTAAAAGTTATAAAGATAATTCAATAAATATAAGTTAAAACATAAACTGTTAACTATTTCACCACTTTTTATTAGCAGATCTAGTTTCGGTAGAGTTTTATATTTTTTAGCAATTGCTAATTGCCGATTTGAAAGTACCTACTTATAACTTAATGGGTCAAAGAATGGGATTTTCATTGTGATTGATATCGCTTACTTAAAGTTTTTTTTAGCTTCATGCTTGTTCTCCTATCGCAGTGTAGACAGAGTGAATTAGTGTCACGACACTCTGTTCTTCTTTCACTTTTCACCCAAAATAATGCTTTATCACGAAATATAATAGTATTGTGTATATATAATAAATTATATTTACTTGTAGCCTTTAGCCATTACCTTAGCATACATACTGGTTAGTATGTCACTTCACAAATAAGTCTATGTCAGACACGCGGCGGTGTACGATTTTTTTTTATTTTTTTATTAGTTAGGTACCTCAAAAACCTTCTTTATTGTCTACTATAAATGTATTACCTACATTTATATAGTATTTAGATAACAGAATAGAGGTCATCCCAGAGCAGAGAGAGAAAAGATAAGAGGGAGAGTACAGAGGGATATTTGACTATAATCGTTATAGTTTGTGGATTCAATTCTGACTCTATGGAATGATTATAATTTTTTATTTTCATTTTGCAAATAAATAAAAAAAATATTTTAATTGATACACTATGGAGCTAGATAACACGTAATAAACAAACAAAAAGCTCTACTAAAATTACATTAACCTCTCCAAAACAAATATTACAAATACATAACCGAAATCACTTTTTGTATTGTACATGCCTTTTTAAAGTCACGAGAGCGAACAGATATCTTCGTTAATAAAATGCGTCAGCTGCGAACAATCTCCCACAATTTAATAACTGCAGAGCGCAGTTTATGCGCAGTTGGTTTCATGTAAACTGTTGTTTCATGCAAAAGCTTAAGCCAATATCTATATGAAATGTATGCAAACAAGTATATATTACAATAATTAAATCGTGGTTAAGTAATATAAGTTTAATATTGATTAATTTCTATATGAAGATAGCGTAGTGTTGACTTTCACCAATCAATATGTGATGGGTTCGAATCCCGCTGCGTTCAATTTTTTATACGTTTTCTAAATGTCTTTTTCAATTAGTATTTAATTAATAGCATTCTCTCTTGCCAAACGATTGTTCGTAAAATAATCTTTGGGTAGCAGAAATTTGTAAAAATCTCTTTACAGAGATGCTAACAACAAAAATAAGTTGTAATAAAGCGTATAAGAATTTCGACGCAGCGGATAGTAGAACGCATGGCTCAGTGGTGAGAGCGCTTGAACGGTATTCAAGAGGTGCGGGTTCGAATCCCGATGTGTTCAAATTTTTATACGTTTTCTAAATGTCTTTTTCAATATGTGATGTCTTGATTTCGGGAAGTGGATGACACTAGGTTGTCTCTGATTAATACTGCTAGTAAGACAGCGTCTGAATGTAAAAAATGATGGTTATGGATTTGATTCTCATTCGGGAATGATTATATGTTATTTTTGTTTCCCCCCTCTGGTATCTAAGACAAAGTGTGGCGTTGAGTTCCGCTACTCAAAACGCAATGTGTGAATTTCGGGTTAAAAGGGATGGAAGGAATGTCTTAGGGTTGTAATACTCCCTTCTCTACTTTCCGCCCAATACTACGCTTGTTAGAGTTCTATATCAGAGACATATATTGGCTTAAATAAAAAATAACAAATAATACCGTTTCATATATTAAACTACCTATTATTTTAATATATGTTCAAACACAAAAACAAATTTAATTTTTCGGCTATATAGTTCGGCTACATATTACAATATTCAGTAATATATTTTCCAAAGAATATATTAGAAGCAGACGTCGAAACTTTTGAGTTATGCGTTGCTGTGGGCCTACTTGGCCTTTCAGCGTCACGGCGGGGGAGCAACGAGTACTGAGACGACCTCAAAATTTATGAGCCCTGACAGATACCTTAACCTTAACAACTTTGCTTTATATCTGCTTTAGAAACCATCATTTTCAATTATTGTATTTTGGTTTAAAAATAAAATTATTAATATAATATAAATACATACTAGTGATACCCTTGCCACAGCGCCCGCGTGAAGCTAAGTGTTTTATATCTCCTTATTTCTGACCCTAAGGTTGCTGGTTTAAAAGAATAGGTAGCCTATATTTGACCATGTGTCATCAACTATCTTCCTGTTTTCAGGAAGATAGTTGATCTTACTGTTTTCAGGAAGATAGTTGATTACACATGACATTTTTATATTATCAAAATCGGTCAGCGGTTCAAATTAGGCCCCTAGATTGACCGTGAAAGCGTAACAGACAGCCAGACATTTTTCGCATTTATAATATTAATGTATACATAAAATATATAAAACCTGATATATAAAATCTTTAATTTAATTTAGTAAAAATAATTTAAAAAAATGTATAAACATGAGAACGCTGATACGAATCCGCGCCTTTGGAAACTGTTAAAGCACTCTGATCGCTAAACCTTACATTCTACATCTGGCAACCTTTTTTTGTTGGTTTTTAACTTTATAAGTGTCTCAATAACACTTTAAAATGTTAAAAAAATGTAGTAATAACTAATGAGCTAATTCCTTAATAAAGTCTTAATTTTCATTTCATTACGTTTACTTACATTGAATTTTAAACCAAGCTTAAATTTATAATTTAATATTAATAATATTTATTTTCCCCTTTTAAAAGAAGAAATTATAATTATACTTACCATCTATTTCCTTAATTGTACTTTATGAAACGCACAACCCTAAAAAATATTATTATTATAGAGTATATTTTTTCTTTTAGCAATCAAGCCCCAACGGTTCTAATGTGACGCTCTCACCAGCCGTGCTCGAGACCGGCGGACGATACCGCTGTGAAGTGTCTGGAGAGAGACCACTCTTTCCTACTGTTTCTGATCATGCTGATATGATTATAGTTGGTATGTATGTCTATTATAACGTATAGATTATGATTTTTTTTAATAGTTAATATAGAACAAGAACTTCCCAATAGTTTGTAGTTAATAAAAGCATAAAATGTACACAATAATACAATTGTTATTATTGTCTATATTAAAGTGACCCTTTCAAAAGCAAATACGTAGAAAGTCTTCTAATGCAATGATAGCGTATATATAAAAGTCGAGAGAAACAAATAGCTTAATACTTTTCCCACTAATCAGAGATTATATCAATCGTCAAGTTACTGTTCTCAACTTTCCTGTTCCTTACTGTTCTCAAGGTTCCTCTACTGCTCTATGATAACTGAAATTACTGAAACAGTATAATGATTTTTATACAACAATTGCTATAAAAAATAATATACATATATTTTATTCTAGAACAACATACAAAATTATGTTCTCTTTCAGCTTTGCCTGCAAGTGGTCCCATTATAAGTGGATCTCGTCTTCGTTATCAAATAGGAGACCGAGTACAAGTAAACTGTACATCAGGTCGATCGCGGCCTGCCACGAGGCTTACTTGGTATATAAACGGAGAGCCAGCGCCCACTGCTGCAGTGCTCACACCTGAACACTATCAACATGAAGATGGACTGGAGACTACCAGTCTTGCTTTAGATTTTAAAGTAAAACCTAAACATTTTAAAAAAGGAGACCTGAAATTAAAGGTAAATGTTTGTTGTAATAGTTATAATAGCCCTTATTTTAATAATATTTTTCTTTTATTGCCAACAAATATATTTGTATTCTAAATGCATTATGTATTTATAGCGTTTAGATTTACTTGGGGATAATACACGCCAGTATCGCTTGCATGCATTAACTTACATGAGTCGTTACCTCCTTACAAAATACTCCCTTTGTTAATCAGTTTAGAAAAACGAAAAACGAAATATTTATAATATACACATTTCCTTGTATAGGGTCATCTAACCGTGGTCAAGCGGAAATGAAATATATCTATTTTCCATAGCATTACGATAGTATCTCATTCTGAGATATTATATAAATATAAATTAAAATATCAATATCTCGGTAACCTTTCTTCTACAGTGTCTTGCAACAATTGCAACGGTCTACTGGAGGAGCAATGAAGAGAGCGTACAAGGAGAGAGACTGAAGGGATACGCCCGGTCCAGGGAGCTATTGGAAGGCACGTCGCGGGCTGACCGCGTGCAGGCCGCCGGCTCTGGCCACTACCAGTCAGCGTTTACCACACTTGTACTTCTATCGATAATAGCTCTTCACCTGCCTTATAGACTATTAGTGATATAAGAATGACATTCCATTTGTATTGTATTATATGTATTGAGAAGAATTGAGAAGAACTCAGTTTTGGGTCGGTTGGGAAGGTTAAATGCAATAATGTCAGATGCATTTCTATAATATCTCTTTTTGCCTATACATATTATGTACCAATATGTATATGTATTTGTAAGAGATAAGTATAATTTATTTAAATATTTGATTTTTTTGGCTTTCTTATGTTTTATAGATACATTATTAAATAACGGTTGCTAACATTAGTGATATGAAATTTGAATTACCATATAGTATTGACTTTTTCATTATAATACCAATTAATACATAAACATTAAATCAAATATATATTCCAAAGACATATAGATTTACCAGCGTGTTTTTGACAATCAAAAATATATATGAGAATTAAAAATTTACTGTATAGGGGTATTAAATAACCTAGTTGTATTTAGTTATCTCATCACCTTTAATCTGGGATATTTGTGATTCCAGCTAACAGTTATTTAATTTGACTATCAACTCAACTATTTATTAAATATTTTATTATTACACGAAAATTACCTTACATTAGGTAGAATTAATAATTGATTTTTTTATCAGTAACATAAAAACCTTTCATTAACATTTCGTCAATTATATTACATGCTTCAAATAATATTTAAAGAAATGTAAAATTATATTTGATAGCATATTTTTAAACACAAAAATGCATACGAAGTACATTTTTAACTGGAAAGCGTATTAGTTCCGCACAAGAGAGCAGAGGCAAAGACACCGAAAATTATTATCAGCTCGACATCTTTGTATGAATTTTAATATAGTAACGTACATGAGTTACATTTGTGAATTTTAATAAGTAGATAAAATCATTAATTTAATAAATATTCTTTAAAAAAATGCACCACAGACCATAAAATTAATGTGAAGGAACTAATCTTTTTGAGTTCATAGAAATTGAAACAAACAGTTTACGATTTTTCTCGCAGCAGGGTAGTTAGAAAGAACTTAATATCAATACACTATATTCTCTACTTTCCGGCCGAAATCAAGACATTGTAAGTTAAGTGGTAGAACTCAACGCCACGGTTTGTCCTACTAGACCGGAGAAAAAATAATCTGATAATAAATATTTCAGTGTCGTACATATTCATTAAGCTATACTAAAACTAACAAGCCATTGATAACCCTAGTCAGATATAATAAATAAAAACGTCATATTGTCTAAGATTTACATATATATACATATATCTAAGAATTATATAGTATATCTCAAAACAGTGAAAAAGCTTATTAAAGTAATGTTAGCAGAGTTTAGCTGAAAACTTATATAGCGATTATGTACGAAACACACAGACGTTGTATGCAAAACAGTTTTTAATGAATGCACACAGACAGTTTTAAATGTGAAACGTGACCTAAACATATTTTAATCCAGCTGTGCTCGCGATTTCGTCGCGTGGTATGTGACAAAAATATTATAAATATAAAATAAAAGTAACTTAAGTTACTCCTTATTACATAAGCTATATGCCAGTGAAAGTCCTGTCGAAATCGCTCCAGCCGTTTCAAAGATAAGCCGGAACACACAGACAGACAGGTAGACTTTAACAAATTGTTAAAAACACTTTTTAGTATATATACATGCATATAGATATATATGCGAGTACTAAAGTGTTTCTTTTATTATTAACTGGATTCAAATTTTTATCATTTGTATAGATTTATTAAATTCAAAATAAAACTCTACAGGGATATTCTGATAAATCTCTAATTGAGATTCTACAATTGTGCTGATATTAGATTAACCCAATTATTTTTAACTAATACTTCTACATATTGTGTAGGATAATCGAAGCCCTGATGTTACTCTAAATTAGTGGTGTGCGGAATCAATCATTAAAAAACGATTAATCGATTATTAAGATGATAGACAATAATCGATTATGATTTAGAGAATGAGGACTCTTCATTAAGGAGTAATAATTTTGACACGCCTTTATTTCGTTTGCATCAAGATTTCATTTTATTTCGAGAACCTAAAGGTGTTCAGTTTACGTTTTAATTATTTTATTTTTAAGCCAACTAAGCTAATAATAATCGATTATCTTGCTTCACATTATCGTTTAATCGATTTTATAAATAATCGAATCAGTACATCACTACCTTAAATATGAATATTCGTATGTAGATGTACCATGTTGTAAGAGTAGCTTCAAAACGCAGTCAATTTGCGGTTTAACCGTTCTAGGGTAAAACTAGTTGTGTATAATATGAAAATTTTTAATAATAAGTATATGTATCAGGCTATTATAAATTTCCATTTATATTAAAATTATATTTACTTACATTATAAAAAGTTGAAATTTACGTAAAAAATATTTTAAAATGGTCAAAAATTCAACGTTTTTGTAAGTTATTTTAAATTAATTATTATATTTTTGACGATATTGTACATATAAATAGAAGCACTGTACATAGAAATGACAGTAGGTAAAATAATAAATGATAATTTTATGATATTTATTTAAAATTTAAGATTATTTCTCAAAAATTTGGTAAAAATTAATTAATTTTAATTATTGTTCAACTTGAGACAACTTTCTTGTTCTTGTACACGAGTACGTATGCCTTCTTGTGGAGATGATAACACAAACAATGTTGCTGTTTACTTTCATAAACAAAATTATAACTGTTTATACTTACATACCAGTACATATAAAAATATCAATATTATAAAATAGAATTAACACAGATTTTAACTGATAACTAAATACATATCCAATATATAGAGTGATAGAAAAATTGTAATAAAGAAAATATTTACGTCACTTTATCAGTAATTTGTATGAATCGTACCTAAAATCTTCTTAGTAAATTATTTATTGATTCTAACAAAAAATGACATATAGGAAATTATATAATTATGAAAATTATTACACTAACACTATAATACTCTATAATAATTATAATAATTTGGAGAAATTACGTTTTTGAACGTGTACGAATAAATTAAGATCAAAAATGGCAAGCTTTGAGTGTTAAAAATATGTTTAAGGTACTCCGTTGAAATTGTTGCTTATTGTTATGAAAATTATTATTATTAGTATGTAATTATGAATATGATTATGTAAATAACGAGTAAAGTAGCTCAAAATAATAAAATATAACTATGTGATCTAAATAATGTTTAGTTTTTATTTCACCTTTAGACCTTTCATATTTTTTTCTTATTTAAATGATATTTTTTTTTGCTTTTCAATTTCATGGGTCGATCTTACTATTGAGAGACTCTGGTCTCCATGTTGCCCTTTTGGCGTAACTCAACACTGTACTTTGTTTGTCAATAAAAAATAAGTATGTTTTTAACTCGATCACTCCACCTCAGTGGGGCAAGGACTCACAACTACCATTTTCATCATTTAAATGATCGTCCCTACATTCAATAAAAAATGTATAAAACTTCATTATTTAAAAAAAAAATGGCCACAAAACAGTTACATTTTTCCATAAAGTTGGTATTGTAAAAGTTATTTATTATATAAAATTAATAATATATCTATCTCACAGCAAGTAAGAGGTAGAGAAAAGCTAGTGTAAAGACTCTCCATTCTCCGGTTTCCGCTCAAATCTGTGACATTATGTATAGAGTGGCATAACTCAACGGAAAAGTTTGTCTCAGCAGAGTAGAATAACAAAAATATTTAAATATAATCCTCCTCGAGTGGAAATAACAATAATAGAAAATAAATGAAATCCAAGAAAATATTACGAAAGTTAATTTAGTGAAGATTTAAATGAAATAATTGCTTATTTTATTCCCGAGTTCGAAACAAAAATTTTCCTACAAATTAAGGAAAGGAGAAGGAAAATTTGTACTACACAAAATTTTCCTTCCACCGCGTGCCGACAACAATATTTCAGGGATTACAAGAATTGAGAAGCTCAACCCTAGTTTTTAATTAAATTAATAATTTGCGCATTTATTGTCTTTATGATAATTCCCAGTCGTGGCCCAGTGGCACAAGTGTGTGACTGTAAACGACTGGTTGTAGGTTCGATTCCCACACGGGGGGTGGAAATTATATTTCCATTTTCTTCGCTCTGGTGTCGAGGTAAAGCGCGGCGTTAAGTTCCGCCACTTAACACGCAAGCCTCCGAATTCGGCGGAAAGTGGGGAACGGAGTGTCTTAACACTAGGTTCCCTCTGCCTACCCTGCTGCGTGCGGGATACAGCGTGAAGCTAATAAAAAAATAAAAAAATAATAAAAAATAATGATAATTATCTGAGTAGGCCGATATAGTCGTGACAGCCGCCATTATGACATATTGTCAACATTATTTGCAAGTAAAAAATATTTTTATAAAAAGTGTACAACGGAATGTTTACATTGACACTAGTTTCTCCCTCACTACTCTGATATGTGGGAAAAGCTGCTTTTTAGAATTTTAATCAACTTCACGCTTTTTCCCGGAGAAAGAACCTAGTGTCGAGATATATGAATCCGAAACATTGCGTATTGAGCAATGAAACTCAGCGCCAATTGAAGAAATGAATATAATTTAAATATAATTATTTACCTTTAAGTATAGAAATCGTACCCAATACCAATCGCTTTCAGTCAGATGCTGTCCTACTGAGCCAAGACGGCCTCAAAGAATTTATATATCAAATATATATGTGATACACATTTTTTAATTTTCATTTTAATAATCCGTCATCCGTCCGTCGAAATAAGTTCCGTCACTTAACACGCAAGCCTCCGAATTCGGCGGAAAGTGGGGAACGGAGTGTCTTAACACTAGGTTCCCTCTGCCTACCCTTCTGTGTGCGGGTAATAGCGTGAAGCTATTTTAATAATATATTTGATTAAGCACCATGTATGATTCCATTACTAAAAAATAAAATGTCTTTATGGTACGAAAATAGCCAAATAGTAGAGAAAATAAAAATAAAAATATATAATATATTAAACTGAAGCACTTAATTAAATTACAATTTAACCTCTATCATTATTATGTTAAAAAATTAAGCTCCAAGGATCTTGCGTGTCGCATCCCCATTAGACGTTTGCATACAGTTTGCATAATGTACTACTATACTGAGCACGGGGCCGCGGCCCCCGCCCACTAGCTTTACTTCATTGTATTAAAAAATAGGAAATAAAATGCATTTAACTTTTCACACTGTATCCCGCACATAGTAGGGTTTTTTCGCCGATTTTTGGAGACATTGCGTGCTAAGTGGCGGAACTATACGCCGCGCTTTGCCTCGATACCAGAGCGAAGAAACTGGAAATATTAAATATTTTCATTCCTCGAGTGGGAATCGAATCCACAACAATGGAACAACCAGTCGTATGCAGTCAGTTTGTCTACGGTCATACGGTCATGTTGGTGCCACTGCACCGTAACTGCCCCCAGCATGCATTTAATATTATATAGTAAATTTATAAATTAAAAGAGATTTAGGTTGTGCTATGGTCATACAAACGAGCTTATATACTAAGTATCACGCATAATTACCACGAAATGAAGACTAGGATCTACTCAAGACTAGCATCAAGACCCAGGGGCACGGCAAACAAATAGGCAAGTATATAAAAATATTTCAAACTTTACCTAACGGAGAAGAACTGAGCGTTACCTACAGAAAGTAGAAGAAGAAAGTTCGAATTCAAAAATACAAAGTAATAAAATACTGACAAAATACTAAAAGAAGAAAGTTATTAATTAAAAAAAATTGTTTTAATTAACCCATATTTTATACCAAAAGGCTATTGATACAATATGATCAAAAAAATAAATATTATATTAATGCAAAAATAACTAACATGCATTCATAACAAATTTTAAATATTCTTTTTCTCTGATAATTTCGTAACGCCGCGTTTTGTAAGCCAAAGGTGCTACGTTTGGCTTACAAAGCGCATCGTTAAGTTTTGTCACTGAACACGAAATATTTCAATGTTAAGTCGAAAGTGGAGTATTTGTGCACTAAGTTCTCTTGCACAGTGTTTTTACACTCTCTGATTACCCTGTTCTGCGGAAAAGCCTGAATCTGTATCATTTAAGCTCACCTTACGAGTCTTGTATGAAGATATTAAATAAATACCAAACGCACACATAAAAATAAATAAATACCGGTAAGTATTCACTGCTACTGCTTGGAAGTCAATATATTCTTACACAAGTAGGTTTCATTCATGTTTGATATACAAAGCCCAGTAATACAACATTGGCTGATCAATTGTCATCGGTATGAGTCATCAAGTCCCCCTCGCATGCACCCGCGTGCCCTGCATTCAACCCCCGTCGATAAGGAAACCGAGGGAACTAATTCAAATAGGGAATGACTGGAAATGGCTCACGCTATTGTGATTCGAAGGGACGACTTGTATCTTCCGTAAACATAGATATAAGCAGTTTGATTTAACTGTATGTCTTTGTATCCGTTCTTTGAAATGATTAATGGGCAAAAGAGTTTTTTTTGTAGGTATTATTATAATATATAGGTATATATACATTAGCACATAGATATATCTTATACATAAACTCAGGCAGTCACATGGGGCCAGTCGTGGCGCAATGGCACAAGCGTGTGAGTGTAAACGACTGGTTGTGGGTTCGATTCCCACTCGAGGCGTGGAAATATTTAATATTTCCATTTTGATCGCTCTGGTGTCGAGGCAAAGCGCGGCGTTAAGTTCCGCCACTTAACACACAATGCCTCCGAATTCGGCGGAAAGTGGGGAACGGAGTGGCTTAACACTAGGTTCCCTCTGCCTACCCTGCTATGTGCGGGATACAGCGTGAAGCTAAAAAAAAATAAACTAATCACAATCTATAGTCCCTAATTGTATAACATAATAACTAGCTACTCACTCGCGGCTTCGCTCGCGTAACCTACAAAACTATAGCTGCATCGTATTTTCGACGTTTCGACGGCCTACGTTCTCGTTTAAGTTATATAGTTTACATTTTTCATGCAAATTTTTGTTCTATTTCAGTACCTTAGTAAGGTTGGTTTTTGAAAATAAGTAACCTACGAGTATGTTTGACCTTGTATAATAAGTTGTTTTTCTGTGAAATTTCATCAAAATCGATCAAATGGATTAGATTTATCATACAAATTCATCCCCTATTTAGAAATATCATTTCCAATTTCCATAGATTATGGAAATTCAGAGACAAGCTACCAACGCAATCTACGGTATTCAAACAGACAAATTTTCATATTTATAATATTAAGAAGGTGTATCCCTACCGATACAATTTCTTAATCATCGGAGTGTTTTAACACTAGGTTTCCTCTGCCTACCCTGCTGTGTGCAGGATACAGCGTGAAGCTATAAAAGAAAACACTTCTTAATGTCCACGGTAGCCAATAGAAACATGAATGATCGACCATCTCCAGCATTCCCACCCCAAAGCTAAACACCACCTATTAAAAGATACACATTTGACCACTTCCGGTACAATTAATTTATAAATAGTTAAACTTAGCGTTGTTTAATAAACAAATGTAAGAGCAACATGAAACTAACATCTTATTTCATTACAAAGTTAATTATTTACATAAATGATAATTTAATACTTCAATTCTGATCAATTATTCTAGCAAACATTGAGCCATTTCGTGGTAAAACAACGAATCACAGAACTATTATTATCTAGGCAATGTATCCGGATATTTAAAACCATTGTGCATGAAACAATAATTATATTCATAATACAGTCAAAATCAAAGTAAAGGTTTAATACGGAGTTGTTTAAGCCAAAAGCAAAATTAAAATTTTTGAAAAAACCCACGACGGTTTAATTGTAATTGTAAAAGGATAAAATAACTAGAAATCCGCCGCCTAAAAGAATATATGTAACCAGATGATGGGGACGGCTTCGTCGGGGGCTGTCATTACTTTAAGTTTGCACAAACCTTCTCATAGGTTTTCTTGCTGTTAAAATAGGTTTGGCGTAAAAATTAAATATTAATATGAATAACAGTTTTGATAACTGGTATTTTAAAAGACTTAAAAACGAAATTTATACTGTTAGCTACTATATTTAAAATAGAGGTTGCAACTGGCAGCCCCCGACGAAGTCGTCCCCATCATCTCGTTACATATATTCCTTTAGGCGGGGGATTTATAGTTATTTTATCCTTTTACAATTACAATTAAACCGTCGTGGGTTTTTTCAAAATTTTTAATTTTGCTTTTTATTTTAAACTTTTTAAAGTGAATAGATATACATTATATATTATTACATAATATCGAAATACTTTATATTAATCTTCATGCAAATCCAAAAGAAATTATAAACCCAATGCTGTCTGGTTATCAAATGCTTATTGCAGCGCCTGGGAGATTGTCACCGTAACATTTTGATTTTGAACAAACTAATTTGGGAATACTGGAGTGCCCTGTGGTAGTTCGTGATATGGCATATATAAACACGCAGCAATTAAACCTGAACCTATCACAGAAAACCGCATCTAAATAGGTTTCACACAAAAAATAAAAGCAAATGCTTACTGCAGCGCCCCCTGGTGAGGTGTCACCAAGACACATATACGAGAACACGCGCTAATTAAGCCTGATCCTATTTTTGATAACTGCATCCAAATCGGACTTGTAGTTTTAGCTTTGCATAATTAAATGTTTAATGCAGCGCCCCCTGGTGAGTTCTTGACGTAAAAAAAACGTAAAAACTTACACCAAGTAAAGGTAACTCTAACACTAAAAACTCTGCCCAATCGGACTAGTAGTTGTGGTTTTGCATTAAATATTACAAACAAATGTTTACTGCAGCGCCCCCTGGTGAGTTAACACGATAAAACATATCCAAGAACATGCACTAATTAAACTTGAGCTTATCATTGAAACTGCATCCAAATCGAATTCGTCATTTTAACTTTGCACAAACAATATTTTACTGTAGCGCCCCCTGGTGACTTGTCACCGTAATATAAATTTAAAAACATGCTCTAAGCAAAGCGGAATCTAATACTGAAAACTCTTTACAATCGTACAAGTTGTTTTGGTTTTACACAAAAAAATAGAAGCAGCTACTAGAGAGTTGACACATACATGAAAATATGCACTAAGTAAACATACATGACACATATATGAATATATGCACTAAGTAAACTTGAATCTATCATTGAAAACTGAATTCAAATCGGACTCGTAGTCTTAGTTTTACACAAACAAATGTACTTACTACAGCGCCCCCTGGTGAGTGGTCACAGTAACATATATATGAAAAGACGCACCAATTAAGCCTGAACCCATCCTTGAAAGTTTCATCTAAATTGGACTAGTCGTTTTTGATTTGCATAAACAAATGTTTACTGCAGCGCCCCCTGGTGAGCTTTCCCCGTAACAAAAAAAATAAAAATCTTAAAATATGCACAAAGCCAAGCTGAATCTTTTTCTGAAAATTCTGTTCAATCGGATCCGTAGTTTCGGTTTTAGACAAATAAATACAAAAAAAGTACAAACAAATGCTTACTGCAGCGCCACCTGGTGGTTTGACACGATAAAACATATCTAAGAACATCCACCAAATAAACCTGAATCTATCACTGAAAATCTATCGAAATCAGACTACTATTTTTTGAGATAATTGAAAACATTCGTTTTCACGTAAAATGCTTACTGCAGCGCCCCCTGGTGAGTTAAGGCAATAAGACATATCTAAGAACATACACCAATTGAACCTAAACCTATCATAGAAAACCGTATCAAAATCGGACTTATAGTTTTGGAAACAATTGACATAGTAATTTGCACAAACACACAAACAAACATCAAACAAACAAACAACCTCTCACCCCAAACACATATACAGTCGCCGTTCCGTCGCGGGTAAAAAAGAACGTGGTGTCAAGAACCTCTCTTCTCCACTTTCCTTTGGATATAGAGACATAACGTGTTTAATAGCGGAACTAGAAATGCCACATTTTGTAACACGAGATCGGAATAATGCAAATAATTCAATTATAATAATTTTCCTGCGTGGGAAAAGAATCCACAACCAAACGAATTGACAGACAAATGTCTTTTTTAACTAAATTATGTTATTGAAATCATTTGAACATCAATTTAAAATTTTAATTAATGCTACTTATAATGATAACAAAACTATTCATACTCGTACATTGTAGTAATTAATCCTTAAAACTAAAGAAAATATCTCAATTTTTATATTTCATTTTACTATACTGAATATTTTGCCTCAGAATTTCAAACAAAGCGCTGTTTGAACAAGATTGGCACAATATCTGCAAGAATGCTGCTAACACAAACGAATCTTATGAACAAAAAGCAGAACAGAAAAATTATATAAACATCATGTAGTTTCGAACATATGCATTCTTACATAATACTCCTAAAAAGAACGTTGAAGTATTGAAGTAAAATAGTCGTATGTTGTAGAAGATAAATTAATAGTATGTATGTATACTGAAGGCAGTTACGGCGTAGAGGTACCAAGTGAAAGCAATAATACAACCTTTTATCTTGTAATTCTATATTTCTATCCACAATATAACACACTTTCAGAACATTTTCAGACTTTATTAATAATTACAATGTTTAATTAACAAATAAAAATAATAACATCTCTTAATATAAATAATCAATAACCACAGATACTAACAATATATAGCGGAAGTTATAAAATCAAGGTGGATGTACATAAATAAATCAAAGAATTTCTTACACAAGTGTTACTGTAACACGACTGGTTGCCGATTCGATTCCCATTCGTGGGGTGAAAATATTTAATATTTCCTTCTTTGCTCTGGAGTCGAGTCAAGGCAAAGCGCGGCGTTCCGCTACTTAAGATACAAAGCCTCCACAATTCGATAGAAGACGAGGAACGGAGTGTCTTACACTAGGCTTTTCGTTTCTTCTATGATATATAAGACTAAGTGCGGCGTTCAGTTTCATCACAAAATACTCAATGTCGATTTTCAGTGGAAAGTGGAGAACGGAGTGTTTTGACACTATATCTTCTCTGACTACCCCACAGTAAAGCTTGAACACATAATTAAGGCGTGAAGCTGAAAAAAAAGACTTTAGTGGTAAAATATTTTAAAAAAGTCGTCTTAAATTTCTCTACAACTAGCAATTAACAAATTTAATCTAAATGTATTTTTAAAGCTTTACATATTAAGCAGCAAGAATTCTATTCCACGAGTAAGTTGTCTGTAACGTTCCGTTTATATGTAAATAATTCAGTTAGTGGTTTCGCAAGCAGTAGGTGAAAGAAAAAGTTTTGCATAAACTAAATACATGGAAAGAACATCGTGGCGCAGCGGAACAGTATTTGACTGTACCTAATCGTGCTTAGTCGAGGATTCGATTCCCGCTCGAAGAAATTGTCATAATTTATTTATTTTTATTTCTTCGGTCTGGTGGACAAGACAAAGGCTTTAACGCATAGCAGGGTAGTCAGAGAGAACTTAGTATCAAGATAATTCTTTCTTCACATTACACCCTATATCGAGTGAGAGTGAGTTACAGTCAAGCGCTTTACCACAGTGCCATGATGGCTCCTCGGTTTTTGTTATGGACATATAAGAATTACATTTCAACAGATATTTATTCAATAAAAATAACATTAATAATATACCTACTTGTTATTTCTGCTATAAAGTTAAAAAGTTATTCCAATAATGTTCTTAGAATGTAACTGTTTTAAGAATACTGTCATAATAAATGCTTGCCTTTTGTGAAAGAATAACTGATATTTTATTAAAAAATATTTGGACACGAGCTATGAACAAAAAAAAATCTTGTAAAAAGTATAAAGAAATTTCGACATTTCAAATTATTTTCATATAAACTTTATTAAAATGTCATTAAAATTACACAATAATAAAAACTGAAAGTTAGTTTCATTGAAACGTGAAGGATCGTATATTTTAAAAAGTTTTGAGATTGGTTTTATCTCAACGTCAGGTTTTTCAGTCATGTATTGACTAAAACGCTCCAACCTATTTTTTATTGCCAACTAAATCTTATGACATCTTCTTAATCATATACGTAATGCGATTTGGTATCAAGTTTAATCGATATACTTTGTAATATGCAGACTCGATATAAACTATCATTTTTTTTTAGCTTCACACCCTTTTACGTGTAGCAAATTAGACAGAAATAGCTTAGAGCCGAGGCACTCTGTTCCCTGCTTTTCACCCGAAATCCACTGCGTATTGAGTAGTGTCTAATCACAGTAAAATTTTAAAATTTTAAAAATATTTAAAATTGTTTAATTTTAATAATAATTATTTTTCCAAGTGGGCTTCGAATCCACAACCAATCGCGTTAGTCAAACATTGTCCTACTGCACACAATGACCACTCATAAATATTTAAAAATGAATATTCCTTTACGAAAAAAAAATTTTTTATAAGTCATTAGGCCAGTCGTGGCGCAGTGGCACAAGCGTGTGACTGTAAACGACTGGTCGTGGGTACGATTCCCACTCGAGGAGTGGAAATATTTAATATTTCCAAATTTCCTCGCCTGGTGTCGAGGCTGAGTGCGGCGAATTTGGCGGAAAGTGAGGAACGAGTGTCTTAACACTAGGTTCCCTCTGCCTACCCTGCTGCGTGCGGGATACAGCGTGAAGCTATAAAAAATATATATATTCCTTTACGGTTATTGATTGAATCATAACACAATAACAAGTGACAGTATTTTTATGTACTTTAATTACAACAGTGGCCATTATATTATACTCGTATGCGTGCCATATAACATTATGAATTTTCGAAATATTAATTATCTACCCAAATTGGAATTTTATCAGTCTTGGAAATTACAGCGGGATTTTATCGAATGTGTCAATTTACTTGATTGCGAACCGGTAACCCTTTATTAAATGTATTTATTGATACTTAAAAGTTGTTATACGTTTCATAGTAATCAAGTTTTAATTAACACTGACTAATGGATTAAGTTCAATTGGCGATAATTATTTGTTTGAAAACAAGAAAATTAACAGTAATGTTAATTAATTAGGTAGTATGATTATAATCTGATTTTCTTGGCTAATATATGATAATAATAGCTGATTGCTTCAAATATCAATATATAATTACTACCTACCTACTTTTCCCTGAGGGTCTCAGGGTGGAGGTAAGAAATTAAACCGGACTTAGTCCGTGATGAAAACTCTTTTTCAAAAACTAATATAATTACTTGTTGCCGCGACTTTGTGCGTGTGGAATTTAGCGAAAAAAGTATTTTATATTTCTACACTATAATAAGCCTTGGTTAATCCTTATTATATCAGTTAACTGCTAGAAGAAGTCCCGCAAAAACTGGTCGAGTTGTTCCAGAGATTAACCGGAATAAACAAACATACACACAAAAATTGTAAAAACGTGTTATTTTTGCCCATGTGTACAATACATCTAATATTAAAAACGTGGTTATTTCAATATTACAAACAAACATTCCAATACCATTATTAAATATTGAAATGTTGTTTGTACAACTTAAAACTAAACAATTTACAAACAGTATATATCAAAATACCAATATATATTAAAAACATTTGTTTATTTCTTTATGCCTTATCCAAAACAATTCATCTTACTTTCGCAACATCAAATGATACATGACCGCATAAATCTTCTTAAAATGAAATAAATTTTCGTGACATATAAACATTCTATGCCAATGTAACTTATACTATGTTTATAAAATATAGAATAGAGGTTAGAGACATGAATAGAGGGACTGTCTTTGGTTGCGAATGCGATGGTAGTAGGTTCGATGCCTAATATAGGGATATTGAAATATTCCCCATATTGAAAAAAAAACATTAACATAGTTTCATAAAACAATGCCTCGGATTTCAGCAGAGAGCGGAAAACGGAGTGTTTTTATATTCCCTACAAGTTTTCTAATTCTAGTTCTGTAGTGCAAGAAAAATACGACTACCATTTTCTTATACAATAAATATATGTTTAGGCTATTAGCATTTGTCGGGTCTTCTGTCCAGCACAACCACATTCTGAGCCACGACGGATGGTATTTACGACATGTGACTATTTAATTCGTTACCACTTTTATTTGAGTATCGACCAAAAATGGTATCTAATTTGACATTTAGTTTTCATTATTTCTTTCAGTACATAAATGTAGTTATTTTAAAAAATATTTATAACATTATAATTTTATTTTATAAGCAACAGTTTATAAGTCTCACACTCCCGCCTAGCAGGGCGTCAGGTAGTCCCGCCTAGCAGATAACCTAGTGTCAAGACATGTCCCTTACCGCCCCAAAACCTTGATATTACGTATCAAGGGGCGGACAAATTTAAAGATTTTTTAAATAATATATAAACAGATACTTATATAATTAGCTAGCTCTATTACCTTTGTACGTTAAAGTCACGATATATTTACGTCAAACCAGGGCTGCAGCGCTCGCCGCTGTCTCCGCGTTCCGGTAACAGTAATTAATATTTTGGTACCAATACAATCTGACTCGTGTCAAAAACAGCTAAATATAGCAACACGCGGCAAACGAGAAAAGTTTTATACAATCATTTAATTAGTTTAAAAAAAAAAGATTAGCTATATGATTTTTCCTATATTTCAT
The DNA here is from genome assembly GCA_019049465.1 of Dryas iulia moderata. Taxonomy (NCBI): domain Eukaryota; kingdom Metazoa; phylum Arthropoda; class Insecta; order Lepidoptera; family Nymphalidae; genus Dryas; species Dryas iulia. The sequence continues at coordinate 11,591,420 of CM032418.1, read as the reverse complement.
ACAAATTCGATATCATAATTTGAATATTAATAATATATATAGCTACCAGCACACAACACGGCAGGCAGACAGATCCTAGTGTTAAGACACTCCGTTCCCCACTTTCCGCCGAATTCGGAGGCATTGCGTGTTAAGTAGCGGAACTTAACGCCGCGCTTTGCCTCTGATATCAGAGCGAACCCTATCGAAGCGATATCTTATCAAAGCGACATCGTGCCACTGCGCCACGATTTCCCCTAATATCCTATGGCCAGTCGTGGCCCAGTGGCACAAGCGTGTGATTGTAAACGACTGGTTGTGGGTTCGATCCCCACTCGAGGAGTGTAAATATTTAATATTTCCATTTTCTTCACTCTGGTGTAAAGCGCGGCGTTTAGTTCCGCCACATAACACGAATTCGGCGGAAAGTGGGGAATGGAGTGTCTTAACACTAGGTTCCCTCTGCCCACCATGCTGCGTGCGGGAAACAGCGTGAAGCTAAAAAAAAAAAGACCTAATATATTTTAAACGACTAAAACAGTTGAAGGCGTCGTAGTGCAATAAAACAGTGGGTCTGTTTGTAAACATTATTTTTTATTCGTACCCAACTCGTATTAGTCATTATGGTTTTTGTATTCATTTTATCATTAGGTAAGCGCGGCGTTGAGTTCCGCCACTCAACCTGTCACAATTACCTGTGGAAAATGGAGTGTTTTGAAGATATTTTATCCCTAACTACATTAATATGCGTAAACTAGACCAAAACAACGACAATATGTAGATACAATTTAAAAAAATATATCAAACAGTAGCTTTATTTTTTATTTGACTCTTCAGACATTCGATTATTCAAATAAGGTAGCGTTCAGGAAAGAAAATCAGAAAACTACTGGCTATTACGCAAATGAAAACTTCCTCTTATAATGTTAGAAATAGGATTTGCATAGAAATCGTTACTATATTGGTAAATTAGTATTCGATTTGGTTGTATTCTGGTTCAAGTTGTGCCGCAACGAGATTGCTGACGTCGTTAGCTTCTACATTATGTATTAACTATTTATAAACTCCATTAAACTTATATTATGAATGTTTATCTGTTAACTTTATTTAAAGTTTAAGTAAGCCAATCCCTACATTTATCAAACCCTTTTTAATATTGAAAAAGACATTCAGAAAACGTATAACAATTTTTGGACGCTGCGGGATGCGAACCCGCGCCTCCTGAATACCGTCCGCTGTCACCACTGAGCCATGCGTTCTACTATCCGCTGCGTCGAAATTCTTATACGCTTTATTACAACTTATTTTTTTTGTTAGCATCTCTGTAGAGAGAAAAAATATACGTGTTCTAAATGTCTTTTTCAATTTTCTTAAGTGCGGAATAACACTTTAAAAATGTTTAAAAGAACTTTTTAATATTGTTTTACATTATATCATTATAACTATTTTATATGTATCTAAGTCAAAACGCGGCATTGAGTTCAGCTAATTAGCTCGTAGTGACTCGATTTAAGAAGGTGGTAAGTGGAAAACAGAGTGCCTCTACATTAAGTTTTCCTTGACTCGCTCTCTGATAGCAAGGTGTCGGTATGCGAAAAATACCGTGAACCTGTAAAAAAAATTATTATTTTTATTTTTTTTAGCTTCACGCTGTATCCTGCACAAATCATATTCGGTCTAAAAAAAAAAGGCTGCCTCTAAAAAAGGCAGAACAGCTCTGCGAACGGATGATACTGTGGGGCTCACCAACGAGCCTGATACTACCCAATAAAACCCAGCGGAAACTGTCTCCACCATCTTGAGACGTGGATGGCCCACCTTCTGTGGGCCACAGTCGCTTTCAGGGTGCTCTGGGGTTTCTTCCAGAGCACCCGCAGCCAAAAAAAATATTTTAATTGCTCCAACTGACAAACAAACTTATTAACACCGCCTATACATCATAGTAATATTTTGTTTTAATCATAATTATATTGTAATATTATTCTTTCCATACTTATTAAAGAAATAGATTCCACCTGATATAGCTCGGAAGCAAGGCATAACATAGTGCACTTTCCTGAGGCAGTTTGTGTTGAGGCTTGTACGAAGCACTTATTTATGCGACAGTTCAGGAGCCCAGTGTAAACACTTAAAATGTTTGCATGTTATTTGTTATACACAAATATTATAATTTCACGTGAATTTTATAAAATTTTAGATGAGCTATAAGAATTAAAGAGGAACCTATTTTAATAGTTGTTTAAATATATTTTCCTTTTGGAAATAAATAGGTGTTTTTTACTTTAGACATATAACACTGGCATGTGTTATGTTTCTTTATTTTAATACGATTTCGTTCATAATTATATTTGTTGACCGAAATCTAGCGTCACGTTTTATTATATTCTGGAGTGCTTTTTACTTACTTTATTTTAATTGTCACAACTGAGAACGAAACTTCATAACATGGCCTAAACATCATAGTAATATTTTATTTTAAACATAATTTTAATGCATTTTTTTAGATATATTAAAGAAATAGACTCGGAGGCAAGGCATAACATACTGCACTTTCCCGAGGCAGTTTGTTGTTGAGGCTTGTACGAGCACTTATTTATGCGACAGTACAGGAGACCAGTGTAAACACTTAAAATGTTTGCACTGTGTAACAAATGTTATAATTTGATGTGAATTTTACAAAAAATGAGTAAAAAGTGTCAAAGAGAATGTTACCTCAATAGTTTTTTAATAGATTTTTCAAAGAAAAGGTTAGATTTTTATCACAATAAATCATTGCTTGCCGATTTTCGTCTTTAACTCTAAATATGTTTCTTTAAGTACACACATAAAAATACCGTTAAGCTATAAAAAAATTATTTTATTTTTATTTTATTAAATGTATTCAATTACGTTCACTAATTAAATACCCTATCCAATGAAACCAATGCATTTTTATAATATATGTATAAGCAAAGAGAACTTTTTCCGACATTTCTATCCCAATATTTGGGAAATTTTCACGGCGTATCACATTTAGTAGAATCCATAGTCGCCTTTTTTTTAATGGCAGTGCATTATCATTTCCAGTTGGCCAGTCGTGGCGCAGTGACACAAAGTGTGTGTTCGATTCCCACTCGAGAGGTGGAAATATTTCATATTTCCATTTTCTTCGCTCTAGTGTCGAGGCAAAACGCGGCGTTAAGTGCCTCCGAATTCGGCGGAAAGACTCACTAACATATAACTCATAGCAATATTTCAAACATAATTTTATTGCAATTTTCCATACTTATTAAAGAAAAAGATTCCACCTGATATAACTCGGAAGCAAGGCACAGTTTGTGTTGAGGCACTTACCTATTTATGCGATAGTACAGGAGCCCAGTGTAAACACTTAAAATGCTTGCACCGGGTAACGAATGTTATAATTTGACGTAAATTTTATAAAATTTTAAATGACGTACGACAAATTAAGAGGAAGCTACTTTAATAGATTAGAATCTTTTCACAATCCATACTTACATATACTTACATATATTATAAATGCGAATGTCTGTGTGTTTGTCTGTCACGCTTTCACGGCTAATCTACTGATCCGATTTGGATGAAATTTAGAATGAAAGTAGTAAAAATGACTTGGTCTAACATAGGCTACTTAGTTTTTTAAAAACCAACCTCTAAAGAGTTGAAATAGGGGATGAAAGTTTATATGAAAAATCTACACCGTTTGACCGATTGTAATGAATTTTGTCATATATATAGTTGATAATCCGAGGTTAAACATAGGCTACTTTATTTTACAAAAAATCACCACTGAGGGTTGCAACGAAACGACCGAAACAGCCACGTAGATCAGGCGGCGAAGCCGCGAGCGGGCCGCTAGTAAACTATATTTGCTGATTCTCGCTATTAACTTACCTAATATGTTTATAAGCATCTATAGGAATATATTATAATTATTTTTACTCCTCTAATAGATTTCGTTCGTAATAATACTGTAATTGCGTTGACTCATACAAGAATAAAGTAATAAATGGCAGGAAAGAAAAAATAACGGCATATTTAGGTAGGCAGAACGAACCTAGTGTTAAGACACTCCGTTCCCCACTTTTCGCCGAATTCGGAGGCTTGCGTGTTAAGTGACGGAACTTAACCTTTATACCTCGACACCAGAGCGAAGAAAATGGATATATAATTTCCACTTCTCGAGGGGGAATCGAACCCACAACCAGTCGTTTACAGTCACACGCTTGTGCCACAGGGCCACGACTGGCCACTATTTACTTATTTTATATATTTAAACTCAACTACAATTTAAAAGAAATATGTTACAAATAATTAAGAAACAGCTGGTCACTCCAAAGCAATGTTTACCAGAAACGTAACAGTAGAATGCACTTTCATTTCACGACCGCCAAGCAAAGTGGTTCGAGCACCCACCGCTGGATATTTGCAGGATTTTTTAGATTTTTATTTATTTTTATACTCAATTCATTCACGTAGTGTTATTTCTCGTTTTATAAAAAGATAATTTCATTTATGTTTATATTTTTATGCTATTTATAAGTATATATACAGTTGAAAAAGACATTTAAAGAAAACGTATAAAAATTTGAACGCAGCGGGATTCGAACCCGCGCCTCCTGAATACCGTTCAGGCGCTCTCACCACTGAGCCATGCGTTCTACTAGCCGCTGCGTCGAAATTCTTATACGCTTTATTACAACTTATTTATGCTGTTAGCATCTCTGTAGAGAGATTTTTACAAATTTCTGCTACCCAAAGATTATTCTACGAACAATCATTTGGCAAGAGAGAATGCTATTTATTAAATACTTTTAAACATTTTTAAAGTGTTATTCCACACTTAGGAAAATTGAAAAAGACATTTAAAGAAATTCAAATTTTTATACGTTTTCTTTAAATGTCTTTTTCAATTTTCCTAAGTGTGGAATAACACTTTAAAAATGTTTAAAAGTATTTAATAAATAGCATTCTCTCTTGCCAAATGATTGTTCGTAGAATAATCTTTGGGTAGCAGAAATTTGTAAAAATCTCTCTACAGAGATGCTAACAACATAAATAAGTTGTAATAAAGCGTATAAGAATTTCGACGCAGCGGCTAGTAGAACGCATGGCTCAGTGGTGAGAGCGCCTGAACGGTATTCAGGAGGCGCGGGTTCGAATCCCGCTGCGTTCAAATTTTTATACGTTTTCTTTAAATGTCTTTTTCAATTTTCCTAAGTGTGGAATAACACTTTAAAAATGTTTAAAAGTATATATACAGTTATTTAGCTATTTTTTTTTAGTTTCACGCTGTATCCCGCACACAGCAGGATAGGCAGACAGACAGACACTCCGTTCCCCATTTTCCGCCGAATTCGGAGGCATTGCGTGTTAAGTGGCGGATTTTAACGCCGCGCTTTATCTCGGCACCAGAGCGAAGCAAATGGAAATATTAAATATTTCCACTCCTCCAGTGGTAATCGAACCCACAACCAGTTGTTTACAGTCACACTGGGCCACGACTGGCCACAATATATACCTATTTTATATTGATCTTTTAAGTAACCTCACGATTTTTCCCGTATAGCAGTGTAGTCAGAGATAATCTAGTGTCATGACACTCCTTGCGGAACTCATCGCTGTGCTTTGTTTTGATATCGAACGAATATAACATAATCGAACCCACAACAATCGCAATTACAGACAGAATATGATTGTAAATTCGATTCCCATTCGAGAGAATGATTCTATCTTAATTATTTTCAAAAACATGCTATGCGAAAAAATACATGAAGTTGTCTAAACTCAATAATAATATAAGATATTTAGATTTAAAATTTAAGGTTAATATAAAATATTGGGCACAAAAGCTTTAATCCTCATATGACCTTAGTTCACAATTTAAAGGGTACTTGGTACTTTACATAATTTGCAAGTAAATACACTTGCAAAGTATCTACTGAACGACATTAGATATAATGTCTCGACCTTGTATAATAACCAGGTATAGCGTACAGAGTGAAAGCCTGAGAGCCTTCAAAATATTTGTAGCTATTATGATATATTTCTTTTTTTTTTCTGGGGACGTGAGGAACGGAGTGTCTTAACACTAGGTTCCCTCTGCCTTCCCTGCTGTGTGCGGGATACATCGTGAAGCTATTATGATATGTTTAAAGAAACCATAATAGTGTTGTAGTTGTAATTAATTTCATCACTTATGTAAAATAAGCACAGCGTTGAGTCATGCAGCTCAATATCCAACGTCTCGAATTTGACGCTGTGTTCTATATGGCTATTTAGCAGGAAGCTTGAAACGCCACAGGGATCATTTTTAATATACATGAATTCAAAACACAATAACCATGTAGGTTATAATAATAAAATTAATAAAAATATATGGGGCCAGTCGTAGCGCAGTGGCACAAAGTGCCCGTCCCTCCGTCCGTCCGATTGTCGGTTCGGTTCCTACTCGAGGGGTAGAGTATATAACATTTCCATTTTCTTCGCTCTGGTGCCGAGGCAAAGCGCAGCGTTAAGTTCCGCCACTTAACACGCAATGCTTCCGAATTTGGCGGAAAGTGGGGAACGGAGTGTCTTAAGGCTGACTAGGTCCTCTGACTACCCCGCTATACGGGAAAAAGCTTCAAGCTGTTAAATGAAAGAAGTAACAATCAGAACTTTGACAGGGCGATCGTTACGTATATTATATAGCTTAATTGACTAGAACGTTTGGAAGTTTTCCAAAAACTCACAAAATTCAAATCCTACCAAGTTAAAATTTACTTACCAAATTTCAAAAACGTGACTTTTCTTTAACTTTAAATCTTTCTAGTCTAGTTCTGTTAGACTGAAAAATATATGTAACGAAAAAGGTCTATAATAAGAAATATACTTCTTTTTCTTTTGAGCCTTAAATAGTAACCTGTATACCAAGGTATTGAAGTGAATACTACTGAATAATTGCTGAAGTGGAATTGGGCCGGCCATGTCTCTAGACGAAATGGTCGATGGAGCCGACACGTGTTAGAGTGGAGACCGCGTTTAGGCAAGCGTAGTGTAGGATGCCCTGCAGCACGATGGACAGATGACTTGAAAAAGGTGGCTGGCAGCGGATGGATGAGAGCTGCCCAGGACTGGGAAGCCTGAGGGAGGCCTACGTCAAACAGTGGACGGCAACAGGCTGAAAAAAAAAAACAAAAAAAAATACCAAGGTAGGTGGAGAGAACCTAGTGTCAAGACACTTATTTTATCGCTTTCCGCTTGAATGTCAGACATGTTTATGATCGCGGCGTAACTCAGCGCCACGCTTTCTCATACTAGACTAGGAGTATGAAAAAACAAAACCATCGTCTTTACGGTCAAATATCATCATTTCGCAACAATGGCATCAATAAATATCAACACAACAAGCACTAAGTATTACGTATACAAGGTTGTAAACGTATCCCTAATGAATCTTAGTTTGGTGAAAGGGCACGACACTAAACGTATCTCGAGCACTGTCGATTCGCCACATAGTCATAGACTATTCGACCAGACGTCCTGTTTTGAACGGGACAGTCCTGGTTTTTTTGTTTATTGGGTCACAAAATAAATAAGTAATAATAATATTTAACAATAAAATCTAAATTAATAATATATTACAAATGATTGTATTCCTTATATGTAGCCACAGCATGCACGAACTTATAACATATAACGCTAAGAACGAGAACGAGAACTAAATTGTCTATTTGAAAAAAGTTTGTACAGTTAATTACGATCATAAAAACCAACAATGAAGGTTAAAACTATACGTAAAAATAAACTATTATTATATTAATATCTATATTAATTATTTTGGTGTTTTATCCCGGTGTCCCCCACAAATAGCTCCAGGACGCTAAAATATCACGTTTTTTAAAAATGGTATGAAAATTTGGTAAGTGTAACCGTCAATCGTCATCTACGAATACTGTCTTATGCTTAACAGGCGAAGGATTGCGAAGACAAAAAAAATTAAAGCCAAATATTTCAATGATTGTGGTAAAAAACGCGATAACGAATATATTTCTACGTTTATCCATGTACCATAGTTTAATGTAACTTTTTAATATCGATATCCCGTTTTGAGTCAAGAATAAAATGGCCACAATAGTCATAGAGCAAATTAGAGAGCCTGTCAAGAACGCCTTGAAAGGAAAACACCCGAGTATGCATGTTCCTAACGTATACCGCCTTTTGACCATGGTTATAGTATGACAGATAAACTAGTCGATCTAGCTAGTTGTATCTAGTTGTAAATCATGTTGAAAAAATGTAAAAGAAAATAAGAACGGAATAGATATTTTTAGAAAACGTATAAAAAAATCTTAAACAAGATCTGAATAAAGTTGCAATAAGAGTAGGTATATGAATTTCGACGCAGCCGATAGTAAAACTTATGGCTTAGCGTATAAAGCGCTAGGAAGGTTTTCAAAAGGCGCTGGTTCGAATCCTGCTGCGTTCAAATTTTGTATAATAAGTAAATAATGTTTTAAAATGTTAAAAATGAAATAATCACCAAAAAGTATAAATATTGTAAAATAAAACTAAATAAAGTATGGAAAATAATTCCCAGTAAAGAAGCTTTAAAAACCATTAATAAACCCTTAACGGATCAAAGTTTCACTAAAAATACTATTTTATTTTAAAGGGTTATGAGAAAAACATTTTTTTTGGATAATTGGAACACTCTTTGAATAAAATCAATGAAAGAGCATACTTATAAAGCAGTGACATAATAAAAGTAAAATATCATAACTACGAACGAAACATATTATATTACTTAAAGCATATATTTTCAAAGAAAGCTTTCAATGTTTTCATTGAAAATACGCATAATAATAATCTTTTACTGAAATTTTTTTACTCCGTCAGGTAAAATTGTAAGTTTCATATTTTTAGCTCGTTAAAATTATATATATATATATATATATATATATATATATATATATATATATATATATATATATATATATATATATATATATATATATATATTTTTAGCTCGTTAAAATTATATATATATTTTTTATTCACGCTGTATCCCGCTCACAGCAGGTTACGCAGAGAGAATCTAGTATTGAGACACTCCGTTCCCCACTTTCCGCCCAATTCGGAGGCATTGCGTGTTAAGTGACACCAGAGCGAAGAGTAGAATAGAAATAATGAGTATTTCCACTTCTCGAGTGGAACCACAACCTTTACAGTCACACTTTGTGACTCGACGCAACGACTGGCCCCTGACATCATTTATTTAAATGTATAAAAATTTAATAAAGTCTCTAACTTTATCTATTTTCTATTGGCCGGAATGATTCTCTAGTTTTTATTGCAAATTCACTTCTTTTCTCGGGTACGGGAAACGGGTAAGAGGGTAGGGTCAGAGACAGCAAAGTGTCAAGACACTCCGTTTTCCATTTTACGCCCCAAATCGGTACACTGTGTTTAGAGTGGAAGAACCCATGCCACGTTTTGTATTATCCACCAGAGAGTAGAAGTGGAAATAATGGATATATCGTTCCGGCGCGTGGAAATCGAACTCACGACCAACGCATAACATGTCCATTACTGTTACATGTTATTATAAGAAATTTTACGTAAAGATAACATGTTATAGTTACTGAAATATCATCAAACAAATTTTATTACTCAAATGTTACATTAGAATACGAAACAGACGGGTCGATACTATTTACTAAATAGTTAAAGAATTTTGAAGCTACGTACGAAGTGAAATATCCTATTCAGTTCGAAAATCGGCTAGAAAAGAGACGGATAAAAGTAAAATCGTAGAGCTCCAGAATACTTCAATTAACAAACGTAACCTGAAAAGTTTGTTGAATTAAAAAGTAAATTTAAATATACATGTTAGAGATATGAGTAAGTCTTTCTTATATTTTTGTGTGACGCTTTTTCCGTATAGGAGAGTAGTTAGTGTCAAGACATTCCATTTTCTTTTTTCTAAATTTGTATAATGTTTTATGTCAGAAATTTTATAATATTTTTCAATATAAAAAAAGAATATTTCGTAAATCCATGAGGTCAATGTGACACAGTGGAACATTGTCTGAATGTAAATGCGATTGGTTGTGGATTTGATCTCCACAGGGGAGAATGGTTATATATTATTTTAACTAAAATAGCTTTTAGCTGAAACAGCGTAGATTTTGGCAGGCTCTACTTATGAATACGGATTAATCAATTAGTCAATTAAAGTTTCATTTAATATATGTAAAAATAACGAATATCAAATATCCAATTGTATGTTTTAATTTGTATTCTTTCTTTAGTAAAACAAAGTGCGACGTTGAAGTCCTCCACACAACACTTAATGTCTTGCAATCTGGTGTCAATTGGAAAATTTGATGCTAAGTTCTCTCTGCCTATCTTATTTTGCGAGGAAAAGCGTGAAGTTGCAAAAAATACTGTTATTGTACAACATATGTACATCTATTTAATGTACTATGTAAACAGTTTTGCCTTAAATTACAAATAAGTCACATAGCGTTGACTCCGGTGAATGATGATTACATTTCGATTATTTCATTTCTCCGTATTGGAAAGAAACAAAGTATAGAATGCTTTACTTAACGGAGATACGCCACTAAACGTGCAATGTTACGAATACGGGCGGAAGAAGAACTGAATGTTTTAACACTAGGTTCCTTTTGACTATCCAGCTATGCGAAAAAGGCTATTAATTTTATAATTCTAAACAAAAACTGAAGAAATAAAAAATATTTTTTATTACTATGCTTATATCCCTTTAAACGGAAGTGGTTTATATTTAGTCGTTATAGTTCCAGTATACTAAGTGACTGTATATTTCAATTAAAAATTTGTAAACAGTTTTACGCGAACTCTTGTAATTTACTCGTAATAAAATCATAAAATGAAGCAGAGGGGTTTAATGAACGTAATTAATATAATAAATTCAAATTATTCCCGCGCTGTCCCGTATCAAGGGATAAGGGTGGCAACTCTAAACTACTTTGACCCAGCACCTCACCGCTATTTTGATTAACAAAACTTTACGTTCGTCCACAGTTTCATAAATGCTGCTTTAAAAGTTGTCAAGTTTGTTAATGATACTGCTATGTCCTATTTCCGGTGCTAGGTGTTTTATTGAATAATAATGAAAATAAAGTGAATTACTCTTAAGATTTTGAAATTTTTATTTTTTACTTTATTTAGCTTCACACTGTATCCCGCATACTGCAGGGTAGGCAGAGAGAACCTAGTGTAAGGCACTAGGTTCCCTCGCACTAGGAACGAAGTGTCTTAACACTCCGTTCCCCACTTGTCTAGGAGCCAGTCGTAACGCAGTGGCACAAGCGTGTGACTGTAAACGACTGGCTGTGGGCTCAGTTCCCACTCAAGCAGTGGAAATATTTAATATTTCCATTTTCTTCGCTCTGGTGTAGAGGCAAAGGGCGGCGTTAAGTTCCGCCACTTAACACGCAATGCCTCCGAATACGGCGGAAAGTACGGCGGAGGACGGATTTTAAAAAATGTTTTTTTAGAAAACGTATTATACTCGAACGCAATTAAATATGAACCCGCGTCTTGCGGCCGAGCTAACTTGCTTAGCTGTCGGAATATTTGGACGAATTCCAAGAGGCACGTGGCCGAATCCCGCTGCGTTAAAATAAAAAAAAAACAGTTTTCTAAAAATGTGTTTGAAAATATATTTTTCACAATTGATTTTTAATAAGTCGTTATTTCTAGTAGACGTATAAGTTAACGCGTAAGCACATGTTCCCATAGCGTATGTCAGATTATGGAGACATGCATGTGTGTCAAATATGAAAATGATATTGTGACATTTATGTCATTAATTATTTTATTTACAATAATCCATCCATTAAAAATAATAATACCCATAAAAACTTTAATTCTGCCAAATTTTATACCAGGCCGTCAGCATAATTTCGTAAAAATTGGCAAAACGTTTTTGCTTCACGTATTAAATATATAGATTTTCACATTTTATTACCGTTCAAAAACACCAACAATAAAAAAGCAAGCTACTCAATTGACACATCTGTCACTTTGGATTTCCAGCTTTTTAAGTGAGACTCGTTGCAATTCATTGATGCAAATGACTGGCAATATGTTCGTAAAAATAAGCATTTTTTTCTTTCAATTTTTTTTCAATACAAAATCATTCTTTTTATCTGACTCTCGACCTTTAAAAAGCCGTTGTCAACGATTTTTTAAACTGATTTAAGTATTCATAAATTTTACATTCTTTACGTTTTGTTACACATACAGAAAAAATGTAGTGTTATATCTCTCCATTGTCCACTCTTAATTAAGCTAATAAAAAAACAACTTCACGTTTTACTGCATAAAACACCTAGTGTCAAAGTCTGGAAAATGGCATCCTGAGTGGCGGAACTCAACGCTGCGCTTTGTCTTGTCACCAAAGCTTAGAAATAAAATAAATATAATTATAAATATTCCCATGATAGGGAATCGAAGCCACAACCCTGCTTTAGTGGCCTCAATTTAAGTATAAGTAAATAAAGGCTTTATTTCTAAAAGACATATAAAGATAGTACACATATCGTCTATACCTATATACGACCAACAACAAAGGCTAGCGAAAACTTTAACCTATTTATTTATTTATTTTTTTTTATGGAATAAAGGAGGCAAACGAGCTGAAGGCCCACCTGGTGTTAAATGGTTACCTTCGCCCATAGACATCCACAACATTCAAGTTATGGATGCGTTGCCAGCCTTGGGAATGTAGGACGGAAGGAGGTAGGAAGGATGGGAATGGTGGGAATAGGGAGAGCTGGCTTACATGCCATCGAACCGGAACACATCATATGATATTTGGCGGTTCGTCTTTGACATGATAGTGGTCGCGAGCCAGTCGGAGAACGTATCTCCTACCACCAAGCTACTGGGTTACCCGCCTTTTACGGGACGCTACCCAGTGGCGGGGGGGAATTGTATTCATATACTTTTATTCCTTAAGGAATCGTGTCAGCGTTTAGTTTAAAACAGAGAACGAAGTGTTTTGACACCAGGTTCTCTCTGAATATTCTGCTTTGCTTCAAGGAAAGACATTAAGCTAATTCCATAACATAATCAACATACATTATGCATTTCAGTCAAAACGTTTTAACCGTTAAAGGTCGCGGTATAACCGTCGTAAATTTTAATATACCCTATTACTTAACATCCTAGGCGATATACTCGTAGGGGCAAACTTGCACTCGGTTATAAACTCTACAAGTACTAAAGCAGAATATAACTTGCACCATAAAATTAATTGTATCTGGACAACTGAGCGCGCTCAGTGCGGCAAATGTTGCTACGGTCATCATTTGTTTTGCATGCTTAGGTAACTAATTATAAGTGTAAATTTTTAAAAGGCACATTTTTATTTAATTTTTATTGGAATGTATAATAAGTAGATATTTTCAAGCGCAATTAGATCTTAAATTTCAAAACAAAAATATTTTTTATACAATTTATCGAATTTTAGAGTATGTATATAATATTTGTAAACTTAAAAATGTAAATCTGACAGACAGACACGTGTTGGTAGAAGGTTCAATGATAATATTTAAATATTTTTCCTCTCTCCTTTATATCTGGCCAGTCGTGGCCCAGTGGCACAAGAGTGTGACTGTAAACGACTGGGTTCGATTCCCACTCGAGGAGTGGAAATTATATTTCCATTTTCTTCGCTCTGGTGTCGAGGTAAAGCGCGGCGTTAAGTTTCACCACTTAATACGTAAGCCTCCGAATTCGGCGGAAAGTGGGGAACGGAGTGTCTTAACACTAGGTTCCCTCTGCCTACCCTGCTGTGTGCGGGATATAGCGTGAAGCTATTTAATTTTTTAATTCCTTTATATCTCGAATTCATGTAGAAAACAGATAGCGCTTGGATACCTTAACGCTTGGTTTTCTCTGTCTACCTGGGTATGGGAAAAAAATATAAAGTGCTTAAAATATAATATTTATAAACTATAAGCTTTGTAAACTTCATTACCTTCACTAAAGGATTTCTAATCGCAAACTGTATGTTAATCAAAAGCAACTTTATTATAATCTCTTTACTTTGTGTAAAAGTATTTTGATAAGTAGTCAAGTTTCGAACATAGCTTAATATTAAGACTTAGGTGAGAGATAGATACAGTTTCAGAGTTTAAATTTTTTCTTCATTTTAATATCCTTATACATACAGTGTTTTTTTTAATCTACTAATCTAGTTAAGTATCTAACTTCTTCTGGCTAAACTAAGTGGGTCGTGTTGCTGTCGTGTTCTATGCCATTCAACTCGCAATGTCTCGATATTGGGCAAAAAGTGGAGAGCGGAGTGTCTTGCTTGACATTAGGTCTTCTCCGTCCACATGTTATCATACTATCCGAAATAAGGCAAGCTTACTAATTAATTGATATTTGCTACTTTCTCAGATCCCTCAAAAAGATAAAGAAAAAGAACTATCCATCTTTTAAATTGTCTCGTATTATTCCCTTGAAAACAAAACACTATTCTATTTTCGTACTCGTGACTTTTGCCGCAATGTAGTAAGTACAATGTGAAAAATACGTCTAATAAGTCACATTAATACTCATTATTTCCATTTTCTTCGCTCTGGAGTCGAGGCAAAACGCTGCGTTAAGTTCCGCCACTTAACACGCAATGCCTCCGAATTCGACGGAAAGTGGGGAAAGGAGTGTCTTAAGACTAGGTTCCCTCTGCCAATCCTGCTGCGTGCGGGATAAAGCGTGAAGCTAAAAAAACTTATTATCGTTATAAAAAAATAGAAGTGATAGCTTCGCGCCAGCACCCGCGACGCCATAATTCGATGAAATGATCATTATTTAATCATTTTCATTTCTGATTAAGCGCGGCGTTGAGTTCCACCACTCATCACCTAATGTTCAAGACATTCGGAAGGAAAGTGGAGAAACGAGTGTCTGATACGCGGTTCTTTCTAAATATATAGGAGGAAAAGCGTGTAGGTCAAGATATAAAATAAAAAGATCATTTTGACGTTAACATATAGTTAAATATTCTTATATATAATATCTAAAAGTTAAACGTTAACAGACTAATTACATACGAATCATTTTGATAGCAGAGGCTTTATTTTATATATAAAAGCAAATATATTATTAGGTACATGTTTATTATAGCGAATAGGAAATGCGGATTTTATGAGCAATCAATGCATCGTATAGATTAGATTTAATTAATGGTAACAAAAGGATATGCCAATTAGTGAAATTGCAGAAATCATCATGTAATATATAAAGGGCTAAATTCTGCAATTTATATAAACATTTTTGTCGTTAGTAATAATCGAATTCGTTACTAACTTCTTTCTTGTCTTTCTTCTTTTAATATCAGTGTCTCAGTATGATAACATGGATATCTACTGTTTCATATAAGCTCCGTTTCTGTATTTTATTTATGAAATGTTAAATTTATTACAGATTTTTACTAATAATTTATCAAATACACACCAAAAACCGCCCAAATAATATCGTATAAAAAAATATTCTCTATACCAATACTCTAATGTGCATCAGATTGCCGTTTCCAGGGAGGCGAAAGTAAATTTCCCATTACTCGTCCGTCTCGTTTGTATTAAGTTGAATCTTTTATAAAGACGAGGCGTGTCCCGCTAGCGCGGCGTCTAATGATGATTTACTGGTAGCAGCTCCCGCGGGCGGCGTAATTTTCCCTTAGCCCGGCCACACACTATTGTCCGAGCCAAAGTGAAAACAAACCAAGAACTGCTGCGTTTAATCATTCATTCCAGAGCTGAGCAAGGTTTCATTTAGATTTATTTCTCAGTTTGTCGGTCAAGTCGTGTAAATAATGCCCCTGTTTCTGCGGCCTTAATACCAACTTAATATTCTGATTGCTTCTATTATTAGGCATTTTTTTTTTTGCCAAATTCCAAAGGAAAATTAAGTTTAGTTTAATAGGAAATTTGATAAATGTTTTTTGTACGGTACTAAGTCATTCTTAGTAAAAATTTCTTCTTAAATTTCGTAATATTAAGGTTTTCAAATTGCGAAAAACTCCTGCAGAATAATATTCGCAAAGTTACCAAACGTGAGCTGCTGCAATATGTAAAATTTTTGTGAAAAGAAAAGCGCAAGTTCGTGCGACAGCAACGTGCGGCCCTCGCCGCAGTTACGTTGTGTTTGTGCATGGACTGTGTCTATTTTTTTTAACTATTTTAGTAATTGATTTTAGTAATTGATTTGTATATATTAGCAGTCAGTCAGTTGTGGTCAGTCGTGGCCCAGTGGCACAAGCGTGTGACTGTAAACGACTGGTTGTGGGTTCGATTCCCACTCGAGAAGTGGAAATATTTAATATTTCCATTTTCTTCGCTCTGGTGCCGAGGTAAAGCGCGGCGTTAAGTTCCGCCACTTAACACGCAATGCCTCCAAATTCGGCGGAAAGTGGGGAACGGAGTGTCTTAACACTAGGTTTCTTCTGCCTACCCTGCTGTGTGCGGGATAAAGCGTGAAGCTAAAAAAAAAAATTAGCAATAAATTAATAATATTGTTTAAATAAGGCTTTCGTAGTGTAATGGGAGAGAATGCCACTGTAAACGCGATTAGTTGTAGGTTCGATTCCCTCTTAGGGGAATGATTATACTTAATATTTTATTTTTATTATCTCTGCTCTGGTAGTTGATACGAATGAGGTCTTCGATTTCTGTAACTTAACACACATTGTCTCAATTTCGGGCGCAAATTGAACAATGAAATTTTTTGATAATATATTCCCTCTGCCTACGCTGCTATGCGGAAAAAACGAGATGCTGTTTTTTTATTGTAGAATCCAAGCAATCTTGTTTATCTCTTTTTTTTATTTTTTTTTAGCTTCACGCTGTATCCCGCACACAGCAGGGTAGGCAGAGGGAATCTAGTGTTAAGACACTCCGTTCCCCACTTTCCACCGAATTCGGAGGCTTGCGTGTTAAGTGTCGCGACTTAACGCCGCGCTTTACCTCGACACCAGAGCGAAGAAAATGGAAATATTAAATATTTCCACTCCTCGAGTGGGAATCGAACCCACAACCAGTCGTTTACAGTCAGACGCTTGTGCCACTGGGCCACGACTGGCCACTTGTTTATCTCTATTGGTATCTAATTTCTACATCTATACTATTATATAAAGAGGTTAAGATTGTAACTTTGTTCGTAAGACATAATGTTTGGAAATACTGAACAGATCGTGAAAATTCTCACACATTCAGACAGCTATAGGTACTGTTTTGGAGTTCTGGTTATATGCTTATTTATTTTTATATTTTTTTTATGAAACAAAAAATGGAGAAAAAAATAAATTTGAGCAAGATGCGATTATGATGCTTTACCGGCGGCTGACTAAACAATTAATTTACGCGGGCGATCGCTAGTATATTATATATTAGAAAGCTATTTTTTAATGTGATTTCATGATACTCGGTCCGCATATACTTAGTGTGGCCGAAAAGCAACGCCGAGCTTTGTCTTACCAGCACGGAGGAATGAAAATAATTTAAATTGTGAGTTGAAATCGAACCCACAAGCATTCACGCCTATAGTGAGACTAGGTAAAACGCCCCAGTTGACAAAACTCCCCACAGCCATAGCAGGCACATTAAGAAAGCTAGATGATACACGTATTGCACGGAGAGTAGCCATAAGTTGATAAACAACATAGCTAATGTGCACGTGTGGTTTATTACGCTCCCTTAAAAAATATTAATAAATTTAGTGTTTCAGTGAAGTTACAATTTGTGGTAAGTTGCAAACATTTTTTATATTTTAATACTCATTAAATTTAAGTTAAATTGATATTAACTGTTGAAAATACACATAAATACACTTTATTATAAATGTTCGTTAAACGTGATAACTTTGAAATTGAGGCTTTTTTCTTGATAGGGCGTTTTAAAAAGCAAAATTTGCAATACGCCCCACCACATGTTTTTTAAAATGCTCCCGTACCGAAATTACATAGATACCAATTTATATTGTATTTTAATTACAGAGTATGTCTCTTAAATATAAACGCAAGACTCTTCGAGCTTCTTGGAGGCAATGCGATCTGTATGAAGTAAAAAATGGGAGAGAATGAAGCTTCAAAGCACTTCCAAGTTCCATCTTTGAGAAGCACCTTAAAACTGTTCGGATATGGACATAAATAAAAGCGTTGAATGTACAGAAAATTACTACATAACAAAGTCTTCTGAAGACTGGATTCAAGTTTGACACGTTCAGGGTACCACGTTTGTGTAACAACTATGGGCAGAAAGCTGAGAGAGAAGCTGTTAAAAGCAGCAAGATTTGATTTTATTCTATTCAACTATTTTATGATGATTTTAATTTGGTTTATGTCAAAGTTAATTGAAAAGACTGTTATGTTAATCATTAATTTAGAAGACTTGTGTTTTTTTATTGTTACAACTTTTCTTTTAACAATTACTTACAAATGAAAATGTTTTTTTTTATTTAGAGTTTTTAAGGACTTTTAAGTCTTGCCTTACATTTGTGTTATGTTTGTAAGTTATTAAACTATTGATATATTGTGTTTTTTTACATTTTGGATAAAATTTAGGTATGGACATATATGAGGACATTTTAAATTGCATGGGGCATTTTATAATACAAAACGAGGCGTATTAGGTAACATGTACCTGATAAAACGCCCCACTCCATGTCTGCAAAAAAATTGAAATAGATCTTTAACCATCGTTCCTATTACATTAAGGTTTTGTAAAATTATTGTTAACGAACCAATTAACGTCCAGGAATAAAAGAAATAATTAAATCTATGATTATTTGGGTTTTATTGAAGGTTAAAAAAAAGTGGGGCGTATTACCAAGTTTTACCCTATAGTGAGACGCTGTCTCACTGTGCCACGATAGCGTACATTAATATTATATCGATGTTAAATTGTATAACTGAGAGTTTAGTTATAATTTAGAAATATTGCGGTATTATTTATTCAAAAGCCCATTTTGTTCTAGCTTCAATATTTATCGTTTTTGATAACTGATAAAACAAAGATTGTATTTATATAAAAAATAAATTATATTTTCCTTGTGTTTTCGCAAAATATAAATTATTTTTTTCCTTAAGAGGTATCTATGAATTAAGCAACGTTTTCCCTAAAAAAATAAAACTCTGTAATGACGTTGCAAAACTATATTAAGTTCTTTAAAAAAACTATGATGGGCACTAACGTTTTTATCTTTCAAACATTAAAAGCATATACATATATATCGTTACTATCACGGGTATTACCAACTAGTGATTATTATTCGTTATCTAGATTGTATGACAGTTATTTAGCCAGTTTTATCTCAATCAAATTGGTTATTTAGATAAAATTATGTAATATATTATAATTATATTTTATTTTAAAATTAGTAAAAATTAGCATAAAAGCGAATAAAATCGCTAAGTTTGTAATTTCTAAATCGAAAAAAAAAATTGTTTTAAAAATATCAAAAAACAAACAAAAAGCTCATCTCATCACCCGATTCCGGGCGGAAAGTGCTAAACGGAGTGTCTTGACAATAGGTTCTTTCTGAGTACTCTGCTATGCCGGAAAACTCGTCAACTTGCTTTTATATTTGTATTAAAATCAGTAACAATTTTCTCTTTAAGAACTTTAACTATGCTAAATTACATGCTTTCTCGCACACTCTTTTTATAAAAAAAATAAGTAGAATTTTTTTTTATGGAATAAAGGAGGCAAGCGAGCAGACGGCCCAGCCGGTGTTAAGTACCTTCGCCTATAGACATTCACAACATTAGAGTTATGGATACGTTGCCAGCCTCGAGGATGTAGGACAGAAGGAAGGAGGAAGGATGGGAATGGTGGAAATAGGGAGAGCTGGTTTACACGCCATCGAACCGGAACACGTCACCAGATGTTTAGCGTTTCGTCTTTGACACGATAGTGGTCGCGAGCCAGTCGGAGAACGAATGTCCTACCATCAAGCTACTGGGTAACCCGCCTTTTACGGGACGCTACCCAGCGGCGGGGGGAATTTATATTCTTAACCCGTCCCCTCACGGGTAAAGTATTCCTTGACGTATTAAAATAATGATAAGCAGATTTTCCTAGTCTGTATAGATGTGTTAACGTTACACCATTTCCGTATGAAATCTGAAGAAGCAACTTTATTAAATATATTTTTTTAACATGTTGTTTTGTAAAGTTCTTCGTGAACTATATTTAACAAGAATCTTAAATTATTACACAAAAATAAGACAGACAGAGTTAGGAAAACTGTGAGGTCTCACTCTGATCCTCTCTTTACTTCGCTCCTTCTTAATTACATACTAAAAAAAATAAATAGCTTCACGCTGTATCCCGCACACAGCAGGGTAGGCAGAGGGAACCTAGTGTTAAGACACTCCGTTCCCCACTATCCGCCGAATTCGGAGGCATTGCGTGTTAAGTGGCGGAACTTAACGCCGCGCTTTACCTCGACACCAGAGCGAAGAAAATGGAAATATTAAATATTTCCACTCCTCGAGTGGAAATCGAACCCACAACCAGTCGTTTACAGTCACACGCTTGTGCTACTTGGCCACGACTGGCCACAATTACATACTAAAATTAAAAAAAACATAAAAATGACCTTCCAAAATATATTTAAATATTTGACACCAATGAAAAATATAGTCGGCAACATTGAAAACATCGTTGCATATGCGACACGCGTTGTTGTCTTTGATTGAAGCAGAGGGTCGTAGGGCAGGGTCCTCCGACCCGGCTTCTTAACCCGTCCCCTCACGGGTAAAGTATTCCTTGACGTATTAAAATAATGATAAGCAGATTTTCCTAGTCTGTATAGATGTGTTAACGTTACACCATTTCCGTATGAAATCTGAAGAAGCAACTTTATTAAATATATTTTTTTAACATGTTGTTTTGTAAAGTTCTTCGTGAACTATATTTAACAAGAATCTTAAATTATTAAATAAAAATAAGACAGATAGAGTTAGGAAAACTGTGAGGTCTCACTCTGATCCTCTCTTTACTTCGCTCCTTCTTAATTACATACTAAAAAAAATAAATAGCTTCACGCTATATCCCGCACACAGCAGGGTAGGCAGAGGGAACCTAGTGTTAAGACACTCCGTTCCCCACTATCCGCCGAATTCGGAGGCATTGCGTGTTAAGTGGCGGAACTTAACGCCGCGCTTTACCTCGGCACCAGAGCGAAGAAAATGGAAATATTAAATATTTCCACTCCTCGAGTGGAAATCGAACCCACAACCAGTCGTTTACAGTCACACGCTTGTGCCACTGGGCCACGACTGGCCACAATTACATACTAAAATTAAAAAACATAAAAAAATGACCTTCCAAAATATATTTAAATATTTGACACCAATGAAAAATATAGTCGGCAACATTGAAAACATCGTTGCATATGCGACACGCGTTGTTGTCTTTGATTGAAGCAGAGGGTCGTAGGGCAGGGTCCTCCGACCCGGCTTAATTAACCCGAAGCGAATATTAAATGTTGGTAAATAGACGTATTTGTCGAGTATTACCGGTGTGTACGTGGACACGGAACATTATTTGCCGTTTAATTATTTACGCAATTCACCACTATACGAGCACAGCTCTCTCGTATGACACTTGTTTTTTGTTTTGTTATAACTATTTGTATTTACTAGATTTTCGTAAATATAAGTTGTAAATTTTGATGTAAATAAGTTATATATTGTAATATAAGTTGTAAAATCTGGTGTAATTTATATTTTTTTTTTAGCTTCACGCTGTAGCGCACACAACAGGGTAGTCCGAGGGAACCTAGTGTTAAGAAACTCCGTTCTCTACTTTCCGCCGAATTTTGGAGGCATTGCGTGTTAAGTGGCGGAACTTAATGCCGCGCTTTGCCTCGGCACCAAAGCGACGAAAATGGAAATATTAAATATTTCCTCTCCTCGAGTGCCTAAACTGAAAACGTGATGGTTGTGTATTCGATTCCCACTAGGAGGAATAACAATTTGAATATTAATTTCATTTCTCCGCTCCGGTAGCTGTGACAAAGTGCGGCGTTAAGTTCCATCACTTAAGAGGTTTTTCGGGCGAAAAAATAGAGAACGGAATATCTTTAGATTAAGTTATGTTAGACTACCCTGCTACACGGGAATGAGCGTGAAGCTATTGTTAAAAAATAAATACATATAAAGATAATATATGTACGTATTACGTGTTTTTGAATACAATTATTTAAGACAAATCTTCTACACCGTAATTACCTTTTGGGTTCGGCAAAAGTAATAAAATGTGTCAATCCAAATATTCGAAATTTCAATTGCTCAAAGAAATTACTCCCTAAACCAGTCAGAACAACTGTCGGAGCAAAACTAATTTAAAACTAGATTAAACTTACTTTTTTCGATGTTGTTATATTCTGTTACTCTAAGTAGCCTATGAGACAATATTGTGATAAGATAAACATATAAATATTTGAGATCATAATGGTGCAATGGGCACCTGTCTGTAAACGAAAAAGGTTATAGGTTCGATTGCCGCCCAGGGAATGACTATATCTAAATGTTTTTTAAAAAATATTGAAATATATATATATTTTTTTATTTCCAAATACTTTCTATATTTTAATTCCAAAAAGTGGAGAACGGAGGATCTTGTCGCTATAGTCTCAATGTTTACTTATATATAGCATGAAGATAGATGAGAGGTACTAGAATGTCAATAATAACCTCTTCGAGTGGGAATCGATGCCACAACCAAATCCATCAGTTTTACTGCACCTCAAAACATGGCCAACGGAGGAACTAGACTTTATACTTCTTTATATAGATTACCTCATATTGTTTAAGCTTGATGAATAAGTAAAAATTCCAAGGCCGGCAACGCAGTTGTAGCTCCTCTGGTGTAACACGGAGTGTTCATATAACATCAGGTGACCCAAATGACTAAAAAACGCAAAACTAATGGTTTCTTCAGTTTACAACTACAAGTTTTTACTACAAAACGTCTATATACGTGATGTTTAATAAAATATTAACACGACGCCAACTATATATAGCTTGTTAGTAAAGTTTTACTTTGAAACATTTCCAGTAATAAAAGCAAAACAATAAGTTGCTGTTGTGTATTATAGCTGTTGTTGTTTTCATATGTCATCGATTATTTTATACCTCATTTCAGCGGGTCTTGTTCCTCGTAGGTATAGTTAGTATGTAAATACTGTTTAGTATTAAATTATATTAACTTAAGGTTGTTAATTTGAAATTATATTTTGTCTACTTTTATAGATCACTAACGACCCGCATGCGGCTTCGCCCGTGCTCAAGCGTATAAGCGCATTTCCCTACAAATTTTCATCCTCTATTTCAACCCCTCATGGCGCGCGGCGGTGGGTTTCTTACTTGCGTTAATTTCAGTTTCACATTTTGTAATTATTTCGAAATTCTCTGTATTTCTGTTATATTTTTATTTTTCGAGCTGTATGCTTCATACCGACATTATCGTACAATAACTATGATCTCTCATTCTCACCCCATCAGGATAATTTTTAGCAAATTTTGATTTATTTATATTAATATATGTAATTGTAAATGTGGCCAGTCGTGGCCCAGTGGGACAAGTGTGTGACTATAAACGACTGGTTATGGGTTCGATCCCACTCGAGGAGTGAAAATATTTTATATTTCCATTTTCTTCGCTCTGGTGTCGAGGTAAAGCGCGGCGTTAAGTTCCGCCACTTAACACGCAATACCTCCGAATTCGGCGGAAAGTGAGGAACGGAGTGTCTTAACACCTCAGGTTCCTTCTGCCTACCCTGCTGTGTGCGGGATGAAGCTATTTAATATATGTAATTAAGAGTCTAAAAAACTTTCATCCATTATTTCAACGTTTTACAATCCGTTTTCAGATTAAAATTCCGTGCCAAATTTCATTTAAATCAGTTAAGTAGTAGTAGATTAGGTGTGATTGAGAATCATAGAGACAAACCTACTTTCACATATTGCAAGTATAATTTTCAGAAAGTCATATAAAAAGAAGTACTAGGCTTTTTTCACATAGCAGGGTTATTAGAGAGATCTAACGTCAAGTAGTCCTTTGTCTGCTTTCTGTTCGCGGTGAGTAGCGGAACTAAACATCGCGCTTTGTTTTGCCAGAACGGAGAAAATCAAAAGGAATTTAAATCTAATTAATCCTCCTAGTAGAGTTTAACTAGACGTGTTACGGCGACGTTACAGTCAGACGAATATAGTGTTAAAATCTAAGAACGGATTTGGAAATCTGTTTTGGGTCGTAAGTGGAGAGTATCTAACAACCTTGCTATGAGGGAAAAACCGTGTACCTAATGTTACTATACCAAGCATAGTATGATCATATTTTAACACAAACTAATACATATATTTTTTTACCTTCCCGCTGTATCCCGCATACAACAGGGTAGGCAGAGAGAAACTAGTGTTAAGACACTCCGTTCCTCACTTTTCGCCGAATTCTAGAAGCGTTGCGTGTTAAGTGGCGGAACTTAACGCCGCCCTTTGCCTCGACACCAGAGCGAAGAAAATGGAAACACAACCAGTCCCTTTACAGTCACACTTTGTGCCTCTGCGCAACGGCTGGCCCCAGTAATTCGTACAATAAGAATATTTCAACTAGGAATTGGGCCTGTGACGTATATTAAAATACTCGCCAACAATATAACAACGGAACACAATAATATAGATGACGTTCATATTTTCTTTTATCTTCCTGTCAAATCAAAAGATTCATATTTTACTCAACAAGTTTATTTTTAGTACTCTTCTTGAATAATAATTCAATTCCCATAATTTTTTGAACTTTGGAATAATCAGATAACTGTCACTTGTAATAATTATTGATCGGAGCAAAAGTCAAAGTCAAATGCCATAGTGAAATTCGGCCCCAGATAGATTTTAAAACATGGTTATATTACATTCAGTATAGCTAAACAAGTATAATATAATATTGTTATTTATTACTGGTTTTTTTCCCAAATAGTTATTAGTCATAAAAAAGCTAGTGTCAAGACACTACGTTCACCACTTTCTGCCAGAAATCGAGATATTGTTTGGTAATTGTCGGAATCCAATGTCGGCATACGTCTAAAATAACAGAGCGTAGAGACGAAAATAATTTGTTCCCTAAGTAAGAATTGAATGCATAACCATTGCTTATATATTATGCAGGTGTTCTCTTATCACAATGGTCTCAACTATATGAATACTAGCAAAAAAATGTTGTAGTTGTACGAATATGAAGATATATATTGAAATTATGTTATTCCAATTTCAGGTCTTTGAAAGATATCAATGACGAAACCGACCAAATTTCAGTGAAACAAATAAAAAATATTTCGATTTTTAAAACAAAAAAAAAAAATAGCTTCACGCTATATCCCGCACACAGCAGGGTAGGCAGAGGGAACCTAGTGTTAAGACACTCCGTTCCCCACTTTCCGCCGAATTCGGAGGCTTGCGTGTTAAGTTTTTTTTTTTTTTTTTTTAATCTTTATTTATTTATAGAGGGTTTATTCAAAATGAATATGCCACCCTCATGGGAGCATTATCAAAATATTATCGACGTCTTAGTGCTAATTTATACAATTTGTAAAACATCATAGCTTCTAGTGACAATGGATTGCTCAAAGCTACATTACAATAACCTATGTTTAATACATTAATATTATTTTCAATAAAAAATGTCTGTCTCTCCGCCTCAACTCGAACACATTCTACCAGGATATGATGGACATCTTCAATAACATTACATTCTGAGCACTTTGGGGATGGTACCTTACCTACGAGATATGCAAAACTATTCAAGGGAATATGTCCAGATCTGAGTCGGAGAGCTGCCACAACATCATTTCTATTGATTTTAAATTTAACAAACCATGGTGTAAGTGGCAGTGATGGTTGTATGGTTTTATACCATATACCCTTGGTAAGGGATCTGTTATCAAAATGTTCCCTCCACATATCCATACATCTTTTCTTCACGGAGCAAAAAAGTTCACTAAAATATGGGACCACCGAAAATGTAACACCTTCTGAGCAAGCTTCCTTTGCAAGACGGTCTGCCTCTTCGTTTCCCGGCAGTCCCATATGTGAAGGAATCCATTGAAGTTTTAAATTTTTTCCTTTATCCCGAATCTTCCTAATAGTTGCGCCATTCAACACACATTGTCTCGATTTAGGTCCGATAGTGAAGAAAGGATTGTCTTGGCTCTGGGATCCCTCTGACTACATGTTGTGTTCGAAAAAACGTGGGGCTGCAAATTTATTGGTAATTCTTTAATTCATAAATGCATTAAATGAATAAATATTGACTTAATATCGCAGTTAAATATATATGATACTTAGATTTTAAGTAAAAAAATGCTGTACTCTCTAATATTAAAACAATTATAGTGAATTTTAAAAGCTAAATTGCAAATTACAAAGTAAAATTTTAACTTTGACAATACAATTTAGGTCTATCAGAGCTACTTATGGAAAACATTTAACGAAGTTGTGTCACATAATAGTGGCATATTTCGGTTTGTCGGCAAACTTGCACTAACTTCCCAATCTGATTTGAGGCACCGGGGACATGTTGGACATAGACAGTGCAAGACTATTGAAATTGTTATATATCAGAGAAATAATTATATTGTTTTGCTAAAAGAAATTGTTAATTTTACCATTCTTATAGAAATAGTACATTTTCGACAAAACTTAATATTAACGTTAAACAGAAACAACTTTAATATTATTATGGTAGAAAAGAAATGGAATTAATACAATGTTATTTTTAAAATGTATAAAAAAAAATATGTTGTACATATTTTTTTTTGTATATCACAAAGCACATTTTTAACAATTTAACAAGAAATCAAATTATTACAATTTCAGTAGGTATACTGTAAAGGAAACTTGAATTAGAAATAGTTTAACCTAAAATAAAGAAATGAATGTTTTGATTCTTTATTTATGTACAATGTATTCATGTAAATGTTTATATAGTGCATAGAACAGCGAACGTGCGAAAATGTGACACATCTTCTTTAAACATACTAATAATATTACTAACTATAATTTATTAGAGGAAATTCTTGTAGCCCCGGACACTTGAAGTGAAATGCAAATAAATAACAGAAATAAAAGGTTTTATGCGGATTATTTCTTATTTAAAACTAGATTAGAATCTTCTCTATTCATTTTAATCAAAAACTTGTAATTATATCACACTTTTCTATAAAATATATTACGAATAAGTAAGCCTAGTTCTTTTTGTCATCTCAAAAAGTGGAGGGTAGCCCCGGACACAGTAATAAATGATGGCCCAACTGGTTTTTGGCTTTGCACACAACAGTTATAGTAACCATCCGATACGTCTATATGGAAACAATCTTAATAGGCACAGTTTTCGCTTTCTTGACGAATGTTTTCTCGCATATAATGTATACACTCTATTTTTCGAACCATTTCATATCTTTATTATATAGCTTTGCCTAAGTATTGTGTTTAGTTTCTAAGAAATAGAATTATTCGGGGCTATCCGCCGCCCGAGGCTACCCGAATCTCCCCTATATACCTACTCTAATTTGATGATTTTTTTTAAGATAAATCTAGAAGCTTGCACTACACTTGCAGGTTTTTCTTACGATATTTTCATAATTTAGCTTTTCTTTTAAAGACACAATACTAACTCTAATGTTAGTTTGGAGTTCTTTTTTAGCTTCGCGCTGTATCCCGCACACAGCCGTGTTGGTAGATTGGGACCTAGTGTTAAAACAATCCGTTCCCCATTATGTGCCACACTCTAGAGGCATTACGTGCTGAGTGGCGGAACTCAACGCCGTACTTTGCACCGACACCAGAGCGAAGAAAGTGGAAATATTAAATATTTCAACTCCTCATGTAGGAATCGAACCCACAATCCTTCGCATTTACAGTCTTATTTCGTGCTCCTGCGCAACAACTGGCCTAGTTTTACATAATAGTATTAAAATACAAATAATTAAATAAATAAATAAAATAAATAGATTGTATTTTGTCCCTTTTCTTTATTGGCTACTCCTAAAGAACTTGTATACTAAGATAGTTATATACAATCAGTGACAAGTAATTAAACTACAATCTACTTAATTAATGGAAATTTAATATTTTTTCACTCGCTCAATGAGACGGCTCGTCTCGACAAATGATAAACAGTGACTCACTTGTTTTAATATAATTTTGCTTCTAAAGATTAATCAACGTGAAAATTACTATCTCAAAAATAAAATGTTATTTATTAAATATGAGAAAAAACTACTGTAGCCTAATGGACGAAAGTGTACAAGACAATTAAATGTAATGTGGCCAGTCGTGGCCCAGTGGCACAAGCGTGTGACTGTAAACGACTGGTTGTGGGTTCGATTCCCACTCGAGGAGTGGAAATATTTAATATTTCCATTTTCTTTGCTCTGGTGCCGAGGCAAAGCGCGGCGTTAAGTTCCGCCACTTAACACGCCTCCACAAAGCCTCCGAATTCGGCGGAAAGTGGGGAACGGAGTGTCTTAACACTAGGTTCCCTCTGCCTACCCTGCTGTATGCGGGTTACAGCGTGAAGCTAATAAAAAAAAAAGACAATTTGGTAAGTGTACTTTTGAATACAATTTAATACACTGCTCAGTCAATAATTAATTATAAGTTTAAATTAGTTTAGATATTGACAATAGATATTTATTATTTGGTCTTGTTTTGTAATAGTATCGCTTAATGTTATGCTGTTTATCCATAGATTATGAGTCTATTAGATGACTTGATTATTTTTATTTAGCCTTTTTTTCTTAAGAATTAATGCTACCAAGGCCCTACGTGCCCAATTTTAGCTTTCTATATCCGTTATTTTCGCTTTGAATTTCCTATCAGTCGCGCAGTTGTAACCAGACCAAATTATTATTCTTCAAAATGCCACGTCAGTTCTTATACGCTTATTACAACTTATTTTTATTATTAGCATCTCCGTAGAGCGATTTTTACAAATTGGTGCTACACAAAGATTACTTCCTCGAACAATTCAGTTTTTTGAAAAGAGTTTTCATATCCTAAGTGTGTAAATAACTTCAAAAATGTTTAAAAAGGCACGAAAGTGTCATTTTTTGAATATTTTAATATGTCTGAGAGAATATGAGTCTGAAGCGGTTACAGATGAATTTATAGCATCTGTAACCGCTTCAGACTTTAGATGCTATGATTACGGATTCGATTCCCAATCGGGGGAATGATTACATATTATATTCATTTTTCCAGTCTGGTGCCTGGGACAAAGCGCGGCGTTAAGTCCTGTTATTTAACAAGCAAAGTGTCAAGAACAGAGTGTCTTGGCACTAAGTTCTCTCTGACTACCTACAGTAAGAGGCGAAAATTAAAAATCTTCATTTATTTATGAAAATATACGTCACATTTTAAACTTCAACTAACCACTCGTATAAAGTTTCGTCGCATACTTTATTAATGACTAACTTAATTAGTATTCCGATCGCCATTTTTATTATGACGTTTTTAAACTCTCAACTAATATGGGGGCGGAATTTTTAATATGAGTCATTGTGACTTATCGTTTTAATTTTATTATACACCCTTGCTCTGGGAGTTCCCCTTCGCGTTAGCAATTGACCTTATCCTTTCTGTGAAATGTTTAAATGTAAATAAATATATGTATTTTGTAAATATTTGCTCGTTGACTGTATCGTTCTTAGAAATATCATAAAATGGTCTGATGTCATTGTTTACAAGTATTGAATAAATTTATAATTAATTGTAGTAAGTTTATTTAATTTATGGACATATTTACGTATTAAATTAATATATTGCACAAAAAGCTTTTTGAAGTAAGTTTAAGTTCTTAAAGTACTACTAAAAAGTGCTTCATAAATCATATGAATAATACATACAAATATGTAACAGTGATCTTTCTTCTCATATTATTCAGACAAAAACTATAATTATCTAAAATTAATTTAAAAAAAAGATTCTATGACCCAAGAATCACATAAATTACATAAAGTAGAACGTTAAATTTCAAATATAACTTCATAAATGTTTAATTTAACGAAAAATACATAGTGATTATAGTCTTGTTTCTAGAATTAAATCCCAAGTTATCGGTGAATTGTGCTGCTAGTGAGACAAAATGAAAAAAAAAAAGATTATACAATCATCTTACAACAGATTGATAATCAAAAACAACAAAATATATTATTCCAAAACACTTAACAAAGTCATTAACAAATACATTAATTGATCCTATTTACTCACAAAATGAGCAAATAAGATCAATTTTTTAAGATAAGCCACACAAAACATGCGACACGCACAAATTTAATGCAAAAAAGCACATATTTGCAGAAAGTTGGTATAGCGCATGCGTATGAGTCGCGCCGGTTAAATATAGCTCGTCGCCAGAACTCAACGCCCTATTTTACTACATAACCGGCTCGCAAACGACAAAATTTAACCTCAAAGTTATTTCAACATATATATTATACAAAAGTTATAATAATTAATGTGAAATTTATTATGCAGTGTTTAAAAGTGAAATGACGATAATCCATTTGTTCGATTGCATCGCGTCTGCTTCCAATAATAATGAACAAACTTAAAATGTACAGTGCGCTGGTAATTTTATTATTGCTGTGGAAACACGGTAAATGTATTTCAATTTCATTCGTATTTATTTCTATATTTACCATTTTTATTGGTTTTTGTTGTTTACGGGGATATTTGTGTGTTTATTGATAAAGTGTTTCGATTCAGATGTTTGTTGTTGAAGCTTTTTAAAGTAAGTTTGGGCGAGGGCTTTAAATTTTTAAAATTAATAATAAATCTGGCAATAATTATTTGTCATACATACTATTTAGACGAAAATTGAATTATTGTTAAATTTAAATAAAGAAATTTCATTGAATTAAAGATTTAAAGAACTCACAAATAACATAAATACAATGTATTGATGATGATTGTATGAATTCCATATACAAATCCACTAAAGCTGAGAGAGATTAGACAAGACATTCCGTTATTTTTTGACTGAAATTAAGACATTGCGTTTGGAATGGTGGGGCTCAACGCCGCGCTTTGTGTTCTTATGAGAGTGGTGTATTTTTTTTACCTTCACGGTGTATCCCATATACGGCAGGGATGATAGAGGGAACCTAGTTTAAGACACTCCATTGCGTGATAAGTGGTGGAACTTAACGCCGCCCTTTGTCTCGATACCAGAGCGAAGAAAATGGAAATATTAAATATTTCCACTCCTCGAATGGGAATCTAACCCACAACCAGTCGTTAACAGTCACATATTTGTGCCGCTGCGCCACAATTGGCCCCTGACGAGTAATGAAAATTATTTAAATATAATCATTTCTCCAAGTTTCAATCCCATGAGCAATCGCGTTTACAGCCAAACGTTTACGTTATTATAGTTTTTTTTTATGTAGGTACATTT
The DNA here is from genome assembly GCA_019049465.1 of Dryas iulia moderata. NCBI lineage: Eukaryota > Metazoa > Arthropoda > Insecta > Lepidoptera > Nymphalidae > Dryas > Dryas iulia. The sequence goes on along the minus strand of CM032418.1, from coordinate 11,559,939 downwards.
TTTTTATAATTGCACCGTTTCTATCTTCCTGTTCGTAACTTATCCACTTCTACAGGTCGACTGGAAGATATATCTTCTAGAGATAACTCTATGGGAACTAAACTTTATATTTAACTTTAAATAATATTTAAGGAGTATAATACGTTTTAAGAGAACAGCAGGATATTTTATTATTTTTAATTAATATATTTATAGTATTTAACATTTTCAATTGTTATTAACACACTAAGGAAATTGAAAAACAATTTTAGAAAACGTATAAGCAAATTTCAATATTCTAAAAGGTTTCCGAGACGCGTGAGTTTGAATTCAGCATCCAAATGTTTATAAATGTTTTAAAACTTTCGTATTAATTTAGTGTAGGTACATAAAAATAATACACATTTAAATCGTCAATACACAAATAATAGCAGTTGTTAAACCCGCGTCAATCACAATTCCCCCTGTTCAAAACAACAAGCAAGCACAGTAGAGTGGCCAAGTTTTTCAACTTTAAGCATCTTGTATTCCGATCACGTTTTACTGACCATAAAAAACGTTGGACTACGGAAAATATGAATGAGAATTAGAACATTTCTAAACGAAACTCTTATGGGTCGAGGCATTACGATAAACAACTATAAAAGCCGACATTGTTACTACAACAATATTATGCTGACGAGTTGAAAATTGCTTTGAAACATACTACAATATGAATGTTCATATTAATTTTCGGAAAATACCAATAATGTGCTCATTAACATAATATAAAACTTAATTAAGTTTCTCGCATGCTTTTTTGTGGTTATGAAAATAAGTTGTGCGTTTATACGTGGTACAGTGGTAGAGTCGTGGTAGGTTGATTCTTGTTGTCAATGGTTATAGGTTCGATTTGGACTACGAGGTATATTTAATTTTATTTTATTTCTCTGGTCTGTTAAATAAGGTTTAGGTCTGTCTACTACTATATACTCAACGGGGAATATATGAAATAGGGACGAAAAGTAGAAAACGGAGTATTTTGACACTAGGATCTCTCTGCCTACCTATTACGGCAATTGTTTGCAGTTTCTATTTACACTCAGAATAATGATTATATTTTAATGATATTTTTTTGACCTATAACTAGACGAAAGCGCGGTGTTAAGTACCTACACTCAACAGACAATCAATCCAATACGCGCGGAAAGTATAGAACGGAGTTTCTTGACACTAAAATCTCTCTACCTACCCTGCTATATGGCGAATATATTAAGTTGAAATAAAATAATACACATTTATATCAGTACAGTAATACCAAATGTGTTCATATTTATTTCTTCGCTGAAAACATTAATAGAGACATACGAAGCGTATCCGCGAGGATCCAGTGCTGATATCTTATACTATTTGTAATTTACTTTTTATTATTTTCTTTGTGGATTTAAAGCCAATACTGCAGTCTCGTATAACTTTTACAAATATGCAATCTGAATGCGAGAACTTATGCGAAATGCATCATATGTAACAAACGAGATGGTTCATTTTTATATGGTTTGGAAATTCGAATTTGAAAATTATCTATCATACATATATTGAACATATGTTTCTTTTTAAACGTACTCTATTATCTATATAATTGATTTAAGTAATTTATAGAAAGATTTTCTAAGAAAAAGCAGCTTCACGCTTTTTCCAGCATTTGGCATCCGGCGAAGTATTTCAAAAAACCTGGTGTCACGATACTCCGTTTTCAATTTTCCGCCTGAAATCGAGACATTGTGTGTTGAAGGGCAAAACTTAAAATATTATACAATAGTTTCCTTGAGTAGGAATCGAACCGACAACCATCACGTTTACAGTCAGATATTGTACCACTACGCTATGAATTGCATAGAGTATTAAAATTATAAAAAAGAAACGTCTTTAAGCATAATTAATTATATGTTCGATATGTACTGCTATAACTGATACTTGCCTCTCCAAATTATAACAGCATGTTGAACAAAAGTAAATTTGAATTGTGAGCTTGAATTTTAATTAACTTACTTGATGGATAATGTAAATACATTCAGTTCACTATATTTTAATTTATTCTAGAGACCATAGTGGTAGAGTATTATAGCATCTGACATACATGATAGTTAAGGGTTCTATTCCTACTCATTGTAAATATTTTTATTTCAACGTAGCGTTGACTTCCACTTCTGGATGCACAACATCTTTTTTCTAGGCGGACTATACAGAACGGAGTGTTTAGTCATTTGGTCCTCCTTTCTTATGGAAAAAGCGTGAAGCTAAAATAAAATCAAAAAAAATAAATTCTATGTTTCAGATACAGTCGAAAGCGTCCGTATTTCAGAGCTCCGGGTACCAGGCCACGCTATAGAAGGAGGCCAAGCTCTGCTAGGATGTCAATACGATCTAGAAAGAGATAATCTGTATTCAATAAAGTGGTACAAAGATGACAAAGAATTTTATCGATATGTCCCTTCAAATAGCGAACCGACAAGCTACTTTCCTGTACCTGGTGTATTTGTTGATGTAAGTACATATGTATATATTTATAGATTTACCGGTGTATTTAGGATGGAAATTAGTCAAGAATAGAAATATATATCTTTATGTGATAAAAAAGGATGTAGAGTTCCACCACTTAACACGCTATATGTCGATTTCCGGCAGAATGTAGAGTGTTTTGTCACTGGGCCCTCTCTTATTACCCCGCTATACGGGGGAAAGCGTGAAGCTGTTATGTGACAAAAAATGATTTCAATAAAATTTGCAAGGTTTGTATTTGAAAATCGAAATATAAAATTGATAAGTATTTAGCACAGAAAAAAATAACATTTAGATTTAGCACAGAAAGAACTAACATCTAGTAAACATCGATTCCTAACTTCAGCCATCGATTCGAAACACATCGTTATTTTTTTCTTGATTGTTTATCTATTCATGTAAAAGTACAATCTTGGAGTGCAGTAATAAATGTATGTACAAAATTATTTATATTTCTATATTAAACTTAACCACGTTAACGGCTACTGTAAACGGCTGGTTGTGGGATCGATTCCCACTCGAGGAAACATTTAATATTTCCATTTTCTTCGCTCTGGTGTCGAAGCAAAGCGCGGCGTTAAGTTCCGCCACTTAACACGCAATGCTTCCAAAAACAGCGGAATATGGGGAACGGAGTGTCATAAAACTAGGTTTCCCCTGCCTAACCTGCTGTGTGCGGGATACACCGTGAAGCTAAAAGAAATTAATCTTAATATAACCAAATTAATTTTATTATGTAGATATTCCACTCAATTTAATATATTTAAAACATGAATAAGCATGAATATCTCTGCAGATTTAAGAAAGTACCAATAATAACAAAATTTAAACTATAAATCTTTATGTATGACACTTGTCAATTTGATCAAAATTTGGTATCCATATGTCACATGAGGGGACCGACATCTTCTCGATCGCACGTCATCGGGATTTATTGGAGGTCACGCGAATACATAAATATTGAATAGCTAATATTAAGTGTAGGTTTTGAATGTAACATTTTAAAGAATAAGTAAGTAAATCTTTATTTGGAAATTGATAATTTTTATAATAATTAATTAACAGCTAATATAAGAGATAATCTAAATGTAAAACAAATGACTAAAGTCAAAGAGGTGATTTGAAGAAAAATTAGATCCAAAATTCCTCCCAACGCTGTTTAAATTATTATAAAAAAAATGTATATAACTCGAATATGAAACCTTGCCCTCTTAAATAATACATCTGAACTTTTTAGCTGTAATTTATACACTATAAAATCACATACTAATTCGTTACTTGATTTTTTTACATTTAACTATCCGATACAAGACAATAACTATAATATTACAGAATTAAGATAATTCTACCACAGGTATCTATATGCCTCATTCTGTATATAAAAAGAAAAAAATGCGTAAAAACGATGTATCGTTTTGTGAATATTCATATTCAAGTTCATTTTGGAGATCAATTAGCACTTTGGGGCTAGTCGTGGTGCAGTGGCACGAACGGGTGATTGTAAACGACTGGTTGAATAGTGATGGAGTGTCTTAACACTAGGTGCCCTCAGCCTACCCAGCTGTGTGTGGGATACAACGTGTAGCTAAAAAAAAGAATACACTTACTCCCTTGAACACTGAAAACTCTAGGACTCTAATTTGCACGCACCGCCGAATTTTATAGGCATTCCGTGTTAAGTGGCGGATAACGCCGCGCTTTGCTTCGGTGCCAGAGCGAAGAAAAAGGAAATATTAAATATTTCCATTCCTCGAGTGGGAGTCAAACCCACAACCGGTCGTTTGAAGTCACACGTCTGTGCCATTGCGCCACGACTGGACCCTTTACATTTTTGAATTAGTCTAAACTAAATCATCAGATAACCGCTAAACACTACTTGTATTACGAAGTTTTTCCTTCTTTTTGTAAATCTCAAAATATAGACGCGGTATTTACAAACTATTCTTTAACGGTATTACACGCGCAACGACGTTATGTTAATTTGGCCGTAATGTTAGTTAGGCCGTATATAATATTGTTATACTGAAAGAAAAAGAAATATTTGATTTTAATTTGGGGCCAGGCGTGGCGCAGAGGTACGAAGTGTAACTGTAAATCGACTGGTTGTGGGTTCGATTCCTACTCGAGGAGTGAAAATATTTATTATTTCCATTTTCTTCGCTCTGGTGTCGAGGCAAAGTGCGGCGTTAAGTTCCACCACTTAACATGCAATGCCTCCAGAATTTGGCGGAAAGTGAGGAACGGAGTGTCTTAACTCCCTCTGCCTACCCTAAAGCGTGAAGCTATAAAAAAAAGAAATGAATGTAGTAGTTAACAAAAGGTATGCATTTCAATAATAAGTAACGTCGCAAAGAATACGCCAGAATTTACTACCTTACATAACGATACTAAAAACTAGTATAATAAATTTCTTTGCCTAACTTCCTACATCGACTGTACCGTGAATATGAAAGCACATCGTATTTAGTAAACTGTTTAAATATAACATGGTCTTAATGAAGTTCTCAAACTTAACAGTTAGTTCTTCAAAATATACTGTAAATTTGAGAGCATAGTAAATAAGTTTTAAGCTTTTCAAAGTAATTTTAACGATGACCTGGCAAGTTTCTGCTAGTTGTTGGACAATTTACATGACATTGGCCAGTGGCACAAGCGTGTGACTGTAAACGACTGGTTGTGGGTTCGATTCCCACTCGAAGAATGGAAATATTTAATATTTCCATTTTCTTCGCTCTGGTGCCGAGGTAAAGCGCGGCGTTAAGATCCACCACTTAACCTTGCCTCCGAATTCCGCGGAAAGTGGGGAACGGAGTGTCTTAACACTAGGTTCCCTCTGTCTACCCTGCTGTGTGCGGGATACAGCGTAAAGCGAAAAAAAAAAATTATGTATGATTTTGGTATTCGTAAATAAATTTTTAGAAAACTCGACGTTTCGAATACTGTACAATGGTCCGTGGTCACAGTAATTCCTAGACTACCTGTTCTCGTGTAAAGTACATTACAGATTCATCGAGTTAAAATAGTTGTGGCACGAAATGTGTAAAAATGAAAAGCAAAAGATTCTATTATGATATTAGTTTTTTAAAAATAATAAAGATGTAAGTACATACAGTCGTGGCGCAGGCGCACGACTGGTTGTGGGTTCGATTCCCACTCGAGGGGTGGAGATATTTAATATTTCCATTTCCTTTGCTCTGGTGTTGAGGTAAAGCGCGGTGTTAAGTTCCGCCACTTAACACGCAATGCCTCCGATTTCGGCGGAAAGTGGGGAACGGAGTGTCTCAACACTAGGTTCCCTCTGTCTACCCTGCTGTGTGCGGGATACAGTGTAAAGCGAAAAAAAATGAAAATGTACATACATATATGACTCATGTTAGTGCAAAAGCCCGAAATTCGGTAAATCTTAAGATTTTTGTGTAAGTCTTAAACTTTAATAGTAGATCTTATCATAACAATAATATTAAAGTAGTAACTGTTTAAAAAAATCAATCTATTTATTGTTTTTCTTTTATTTGTCCCCAGTACTATAAATTTTAGTCGTGCGTTGAGAATTATAATTTATTCAAATATTGTGTAAAAGTTAAACAATCACTTCAACGTGAACTTGCGCGCGAGCACTTTTTGACATACTTTCTAACGCTCCATGGAATTATTATGCTATACGTTTATATTATCTTTGTCATGTTGATATTTACCTATATGTATATTCTTCAAGTATTTATCCGCGTAGCGGGATAATTGAAGAGGACCTAGTGTTAAGACACTCCGTCCTCCACTTTGCACTCGAAATCGAAACATAGAGTCTAGAGTGGCGGAACTCTACGCCACGTTTTGGTTTAGGTACTAGAGCGGAAAAATAAAAATAATTTGACATATTTATTCCTCCAAGTGGGAATCAAACCCACGACTATTGCACTTAAGGTGAGACGATGTCACACTGCGCCACTATGACGCCAAGATAAATCTTGCCAATAACAATAATTGGTAAATCACAATTATTGTTTTAAATTATATGGTTTCAGGTCAGCTTACAGTGCCGGTTTCAGTGAATTCGACGAATTATTTCGAAATGTTTGTATATAATTGTGTACATTTCGTAAAATGTATTCAATATTCGATATTTGTAGTTAGTTTTGGTAACTAATTAGTATTTAGCACCTGACTGCAACACTGATCTTTAATCAGGTCATCCTATGTAGTACGTGTAATTCAATACTTTATATGAAGAGGCCATCGTGGCGCAGTGGGACCGGGGTCTAATTGTAAAGATTGTGGGTTCGATTTCCACTCGAGACAAGGAATTAAAAGGAATCATTTTTTTTATTTCTCAGTTCTGAGCTGCAAAGTCACATCGACGAGGTTCCTTTTCTGTTGTTCTTAAAATATATTCAATAAATCTAATTTACCAAATATATTTTAATTTGACTTCATATAGCGGCGAATAGCAGTATATTGAAAAGCATGTAGATTTAAAAAAGGTTTTATTACAAAAAAAATGTTCTTCGACTTAGAGTAAATGTTGAGTTCGGTCACTAGACATGCAATGTCTCGAATTTACGTGAAAAGTGGAGAAGTGTTAGACACTTGGTTCTCTCTGACTACCCATTCATTCATTGCATTCAACGTGTCATTTCAAACTCGGTCATCTCTTTCAGTTAGTATTATAATGAATGTGCTAAATATAGAGATTTTATTAAGAAGCAGCTAAAATCGAATCTGTGTCATTGCTATATCGGTGTATATTGTGACGCTATAACAAACAGTCGCGAAGGTTGCGAGACGTATATTAAAAGATTAAATATGAAATAACTATTTTTATTTGGTTTGGTTTAAGATTGATTCAGAAAATCTTTATAACTAGGAACCGCCTCTTTGCTCTGCATGGCGGTAAGAGCTGAGCAAAGTACATATTTAATGTTATTACATGTTAAAAAAGTTTGAAAAGCAAGACTTAACACTTAACGTTCCACAGCCTAAGTCTATGGGCACTTTTTGACCATTTAATTACCATTTATTCAAAAACTACAATTACAATTGTCACCAAAAAACTGCACAGCACACAAAACACTGTGCTCGATATCCCTGTCAAATTTCAGAGGTCTACTACAAGTAGCCCAGGAAGAGTTAAACCACAACGAAACACTTTTGAAAAGTACGAGCTTCGCTACGCTCAGCTCAAATGTAATAAATGTTGGTCATCTTTTTAGAGACAGTGATGGCGTCTTGCTGTAAACTTATTGTGGGTTCAATTCTCAGAAGAATATTTATGTAACTATTAACAAAAAAAAAATCACTAAAATGTCAAAATTCAAATTCTCCGGTAAATTTGATTCTTTATATTTGTGTATCTAGTTATTTCATTGTAATTTTAATATGTGAAATATGGCCTCGTAGTCTCTCGAAGAACGAAGTGAACAATATAGAAGTATATTTTTTTTACTTTTTTTATCTTCACGCTGTATCCCGCACACAGCAGAGTAGACAGAGGGAACCTAGTGTTAAGACACTCCGTTCCCTACTTTCCGCCAAATTCAGAGGCATTGCGTGTTAAGTGGCGGAACTTAACACCGCGCTTTGCCTCGACACCAGAGCGAAGAAAATGGAAATATTAAATATTTCCACTCCTCGAGTGGGAATCGAACCCACAACCAGTCGTTTACAGTCACACTCTTGTGCCACTGGGCCACGACTGGCCACAATATCTTTGCTTTTTTTAAAAAACATTTAACAAATCAATTCAATTCACAAAAAAAAACTCCTTTTAAAATTTATCACCACGAATTTATGTGTTTTTTTAATTCAATGAAATCTATAACTTTGTATTTCACGAGACCCTCGAAGTTAGTTTCAGTTATTTATAATAGATGAATAGCAATGAAACCCAAAAGTTTATAAAGGCGGTATTACTCAAATCACAGAGAACAGAGGCCTAAAAAGTTTTAAGATAAATCAATTGATTACCATACTCTCAATTAGAATTTGTAAGTAAATGAAAACATATTCAACTTAGCTGTAACCACAATTTTATTTTTTGTGTTTTTGCTTTACAAGTGCATGTGTATGGTCAAGCTTTTTACCTCATAACGAGGTAGACAGAGAGAATCTAGTGTTAAGACACTATTCTTCAGTTTATGCCCGAAATCATCACTTTGCGCGTTAAGTGTTAAAAATAAACGCCACGCTTTGCTTGGAGGAAAGAAATGAATATAAATAAATTATAATCGTTTCCCCGAACGGGAAAATAATCCACAGCCAATCGCGTTTACAGCCAGACGCTTAATACACATATGTATATATTAGGTTTGTAATATTTAATTAGCTTTATATTTTTTCTTCAAATAATGCCCACAAATGATCAATTCAATACAGTGACATTTCAATCCCAGCTTTTTAAAGCCCTTTGGGTAGGCGAGAGTCAGCATACAGCATAACTGAACAGAGTGCATGTTATTTAAGACAGACGCAGACTGTAATCCTTTCACAGCATACAAGTTTTACATTGTTACATATTAATATTTAGGTACATTATTTTATCTTATATAAAACGGGCTGTGATCGCAACTTGATTTTCGTAGAATTTACAATAAGTACTAAAAGTTCCATCAAAATCGGTACAGCCATTGCTAAGATCAACCGGAACAAACAGACAGACAAACAGAAAAAAATGTCTTGGTATGAATAACATGTATGTACGTACATACATACGGAAATACTTAAAAACAACAGCTTCGCGCTTTTTCCCGCTTAGCAGGGTAGTCAATGAAGACCTAGTGTCAAGACACTCCGTCCTCCATTTTCCACGCGAAATCGAGACATTATGTGCTTAGTGGGGAAGTCAATATCTCGCTTCTCTTAGGTACCAGAGTGTCGAAATGACAGCTTAAATATCGTCATTCCTCCGAATGGGAATTGAACGTACAACCACCGCTTACTACCATACTGTCAGACGCTGTTTCACTGCGCCCAGACGACGGTCTATATATTTATTAAAAAGTAGTCTAATATAATAAAACTTTAAACGAATATTTAAGCGCCCTACTAACATATACAATATAATATTTTCATAGATGGCCCGATCGTCGAGCACAGTAGTAGCTCTAGAACACCTCACAAAGGACTCAGGTGGCCGCTACCGGTGTGAAGTGTCGGGCGAGGCGCCCTACTTCGCCACTGCATCTGACTCTAAAGACGTAAAAATATATCGTAAGTGGCCGAATGATATTATATGGTGCTATGGATCCTTTATTACTTTATTAAAAATATAGCTTCATGCTTTTTCTTTCATAGCGGGATAGACAGAGAATGTAGTGTAGAGACACTCCGTTTCTTACTTTCCACCTGAAATCAAGATACCGTGTGGTGAATGGCGGAACTTAACGCCACGCTTCTCTTAAGTACCGGAGCGAAGAAATAAAAAATTATTCCCATAGATCGCAGCAGACAAAGAGAACCTAGGTTGAGACACTACGCTTTCTCGAAATCGCGACGTCTTACGTGTGCGAGATGCGGAACTTAACGTCGTTCTGTTAAGAACCAGAGAGTGAAGAAATGAAAATTTATTCCCATCGGGGTGGACCAAGAACTTAATGTCAAGAAATTCTATTCTCCACTTTCCACTACTAATCGAGACATTTTACGTGCTGCGTAACGGAACTCAAAGCCGCGCTTTTTCTTAGGTACCAAGTAAAATTTAAAAGTAATTATTCCCAGAGTAGACTTCGAACCCACAACCCATCACTTTTACAGTCAGACGCTGTCCAAACTGTGCCAACGGCCTCATTTACTTTAATACAATGAAAATTATTGTATTATGACAAACGAGTTGGCACGAAACTTCATTTTACGCCACTTTATGAGTAATTCGTACTATTTCCGTTTATATAGCCCGTAGCTTCGAATGTAATTCGTATAATCCATGCGCGTATTTTTTGGACAATCCCCTCTTAGTGGTCTCCAATAAAGCCTTAAAATGTATACGTCAATTTTATTAAGCCAGTGGTTTTTGCTATGCATTTTTTAAGTCACTCTTATTGAGTACTTAATTGAAATAGTTATTGTATGTGTTAATAACTAGCGGCCCGCTCGCGGCTTCGCGCGTGATCTGCCTAACTGTTTCGTTATGTTGCAACCTTCGGGGGTGGATTTTTGAAAAATAAAGTAGCTAAATTTATTCCAAAATTCATTACTATCGGTCAAGCGGTTTAGTTTTTTCATATAAACTTTCATCCCCTATTTCAACCCTTTAGAGTTTAATTTTTGAGAAAATAAGTAGCCTAAGGCCCATAGTAATTTACTACTTTCATTCTAAACTTCATCCAAATCGGACCGGTAGATTAGCCATGAAAGCATGAGAACAAACACACAGACTTTCGCATTCATAATATAAGTATGGATTTATAGTAATGACGAAAAAATGTGTAATACTAGTAATCATCTATAAGATATATTATAAGACTTTTCCTGATGTTATTTTACGTCATATTAGCCTTATTATTACCAGTTTTGACTTTTTGTCTTGTCAAAAGAAATTTAACCTCTTACTCGTACTTTATTTACCTTCATCACAGAAGGAACAACGCTATAAATATAAATAATATTGAGAGCGATTCGAGTATACATCCATTGCATACAATCTTGTACCATCCAATTGTATATTCAAATTGAATGATTAAAAATTGCTATTTTACATTCTTAAGTGCTGTTTACATTCTTAGAATATGAAAAACATTTTTAGAAAACACACAAAAATATGAATGCAGCGGGACTGGAACCCGCGAGTTCTGGAAACCGTAGAAGCAATCTAATCTGAGCTATATAAGTACAATGTATGAATTTATTGTATATCTATAACGTATAACTTAGCGGTCAGAATGCTCGGAAGATTTCCAAAAGAAGCTAGTGCAATTCCAACCATGTTCAAATTCTTTAGCTTACTCTAAAAACTATCAAAATCTACTTATAAAAGTACTTAAATATTGCATATTATATTTATTTCATCTACGCACATACTTGAGATGCACGACATTTTTTTTTTTAGCTTCACGCTGTATCCCACACATAGGAGGGTAGGCAGAGGGAACCTAGTGTTAAGACACTCCGTTCCCTACTACCCGTCGAATTCGGAGGCTTGCGTGTTAAGTGGCGCCGCGCTTTACCTCGACACCAGAGCGAAGAAAATGGAAATATAATTTCCACTCCTCGAGTGGGAATCGAATCCACTACGAGTCGTTTACAGTCACACGCTTGTGCCGCTGGGCCACGACTGGCCACTGGGCCACGACAGTCTTGTGTATATGATATATGATATGACTGCAAATTGGAACTAATTTACTTTTCAGTTCTACCTAACAAAAGCCCATGGATGACTGAAGTACAAAGTGAATACGATGAGGGCGATCGCTTGAACGTTAACTGTACCTCAGCGAGATCGAGACCACGTGCTCATTTGAAATGGTTAGTGAACAACCAATCAGCACCAAACCACTATTTGAGAGGACCCTGGGAATGGAAGTCCAGGGAACGACCTGATGCTCGGGTAACCACTCTGGAGTTAGATTTTGTGATGATGCCACATCATTTTCGTGAAGGTGTATTGACTATAGAAGTAAGTTTCGAGAAATATTAAGCAATCAATTCAATTTTTTATATACTTTTCAAATTCAAGAATCAATATATTTAAATTATTTCGTTCGTCTAAAATAATTCGAAGGGAAGGAAGGGAAGGGGAACTGTCGTGCCACTAAGTTCTTTCAGACTTCCCTGCTGCAAACGAAAATACGAGAACCTGTTTTATTTACCTATAAGATAACCATATTAATGTTCTTGGGAAGCGTTTGAATATTCACACTATTGTTTAAGTTCGATTTCTAAGACGCTATGTACAACGAAGTAATAATTTATCAATACGTTGTCTTTACCTAATTCACAGTTCTTATTGTAGTGCAAAACCTTACGTAAAATATATAAACAAAAATATATGAATTATATTTTTTGTGGCCAGTCGTGGCCCAGTGGCACAAGCGTATGACTTGTAAACGACTGGTTGTGGGTTCGATTCCTACTCGAGGTGTGAAAATTATATTTCCATTTTCTTCGCTCTGGTGTCGAGGTAAAGCGCGGCGTTAACACGCGATGCCTCCGAATTCGGCGAAAAGTGGAGATCGGAGTGTCTTAACACTAGGTTCCCTCTGCCTACCCTGCTGTGTGCGGGATACAGCGTGAAGCTAAAAAAAAAACAAAAAAAAAAGAAAATATTTTTTGTAAGCCATTATGCTAAGCAATGACTAATGTAAAATATGTTTCTTTATAAATTTCAGTGTCAAGCGACCCTCGCACCACTATATCATGATAAAGTAGTTCATCATATACTCAGAAGCGACCCTACACCAGTAAACGAAGCGCCGGAAGTAGTCCCACAAATACTCGAAGCATCAGTGTTTCATGAAAACCATGGGTTTTTACCTGCGGCAGAATCACAAAATGACAATAATTTAGAGGGTATGTACGCAATAATTAAATATTTACTTATTACATTATTTCACGCTGTGTCCCACACACAGCAGGGTAGGCAGAGGGAACCTAGTGTTAAGATACTTCGTTCCCCACTTTCCGCCGTATTCGAAGGCATTGCGTGTTAAGTGACGGAACTTAACGCCATACACACTTATGATTACGTAAAATTAAAATAAATTATGTGTGATTTTATATAGGTAAGTAAATAGATACCTTTTACTACGAACTACTGTGGTGCTCGAAATATCAGGTTTCAAAAAAAGTTAGCAGCATAAATATTTTTTAGGAATAATCCTATTAAAAAAGGTTTTTTTATTAAATTAAAAAATCATAGGTAATTTAAAAGAATGATATCAACAACAGTACTTTTCCACGTGAACTTCTCTAAAGCGAGACGTTAACATATTATAACTATAAAACATGTAGTTAATCTTATGAACCTCTGACCTACAAAGTTTAAATTTTCTAGTCAATTAAGACTAAATTCGCGGATTCAATCTTGCTAAGTGCAAACTATTTGCCCGGAATGAACCAGATTCATAGCTATTATTTTATTAAAATATCCACTTGAGAAGCCGTCGTGGCACAGTAAGACAGCGTGTGACTGTAAGGCGATAGTTGGATAGTTGTGAGTTCGATTTCCACTCAGGGGGAATGACTACATTTTTTCTTAGCTTCACGCTGTACCCCGCACACAGCAGGGTAAGATCCTCATCTTAACCTAGTATTAAGATACTCCGTTCCCCACTTTCCGCCGATTTCGGAGGCATTGCGTGTTAAGTGGCGGAACTTAACGCCGCGCTTTACCTCGACACCAGAGCGAAGACAATGGAAATATTAAAAATTTCCACTCCTCGAGTGGGAATCGATCCCAGTGGCACAAGCGTGTGACCAAAACCAGTCGTTTGCAGTCACACGGTTGTACCACGACTGACTACAATTAAGTTTTCATTTCTTTACGCTGGTACCGAAAGACAAAGCGCGCCACCAACACGCAAGGGAAATTATTTAATTTAAGGCGGAAAATGGCTGACGGAGTGACTTTATATACTAGGTCCTCTATGACTAGCTGAAAGAGAGTGAAGCTCTACTTGAAAGGTATTACTTTAAACAACACAAAAACTAATAACTTGAATTTAAAGTTATTAATTTTGAAATGAAACTTGAAGATAAAGCATTACTGATTTATTTACTTCCCCATTCAGTAATCAGAGTTCGCGGGATATGCCGATTTCCATTTTAAATTAAAACTACGTTTCTCATTTACTTTTAATATTATTTTGTACAAAATTTCATCTACACGAAACCTACTTTATATAAAGATATCAGAGAAAATTAATAGAAATCCTTACATATGTATTATTATTCAGATTTTAGTATATACATAGATATTTATATATTTAAGTAATAATTCAGGAGTATTAGATGAATATTTTGATTTAAACCATATGTTTAAACTTATGTTTTAGGAGCTAGAAGTAGAAGCGAGACACAAAACAGCGAAATCGCTTCATAATGTACTAGAAGGACTCAGTCTAATCTATCATCAACTCATTTCTTGCACGTTTTTCGACACCCAAATAATATATATTTTTTTCAAATTTGGTTAAGAATATTGGAAAATAAATATTATTGTCTTTATACTTATTCTTCTTAGTGGCCAGTCGTGGCCCAGTGGCACAAGCGTGTGACTGTAAACGACTGGTTGTGGGTTCGATTCCCACTCGAGGAGTGGAAATTATATTTCCATTTTCTTCGCTCTGGTGTCGAGGTAAAGCGCGGCGTTAAGTTCCGCCACTTAACACGCAAGCCTCCGAATTCGGCGGAAAGTGGGGAACGTAGTGTCTTAACACTACGTTCCCTCTGCCTACCCTGCTGTGTGCGGGATACACCGTGAAGTTAATAAAAAAAATAAAAAAAATATTTATTATATTTACTTCCGTGATAAAGCTTACGATAACTCTTTTAATTTAAATTTATAGTCTCGATAAGTAAAATGTACTCAAATTTCTTTTGAGATATAAATTCTTTAATCGTAATACTTTCATTTCAGGTAACGAGGCTCCGAAACTTGCACCGTGGGCTATTTTACCATCAATATTAATTTTACAATTAATTTTGTAAACTGCATTTACTTAATTATTTTTGTTGTTATATATTTGCCTACGTAATATACGTAAAGACGAGGCCTGATTGTCGAAATGGGACATCGTTTCACTGTAAACGCAATGGTTGTGGGTTCGATTCCTACTCGAATGATTATATTTTTATTATATTATATTATTTTTTTCCCATTATTACCTATAACAAAGCGTGGCATTGCGCTCCATTACTTAAAACGTATCGATTTCGGGTGGAAAGTGGAGAACGGAGTGTCTTAACTCTATGTTCTCTCTGACTATCTAGATAGGTGGGAAAAAATATGAAAAAAAATATGAAGATGCTTTTCTTTTGTTTTTTTTTGTAATATATTTAAGTCTGTTAAAATGATATGTGAATATAAATATTGTACCTATAAGTATTAAAAAGCGTTCCATCTTGCATTAATTATAAACTATTTTATTTTCGAATGTTATTTCTTTTACCACTGTGAAGGTTGAAATCAAATGTGATAGCAAATATTATTAATACTAAGCTTCTATTAGAATCGGTCTTCTAAGAATCCCGTTTATGGAATAAATAATAAATAAATTAAGGTTGCTTGGAATGAATTCTTACTAAATTGTCTATATTATATATTTATTTTACTAGCGGCCCGCTCGCGGCTTCGCCGCGTGAACTATTGCCTTATATTGCAACCCTCGGGGGCGCATTTTTTATAAAGTAGCCTATGTTAAAGCTTAAATTATCAACTATATTTATGCCAAAATTCATTACAATTGATCAAGCGGTTTAGATTTTTCATATAAACTTTCATCCCCTATTTTGACCCTTTAGAGGTTCATGTTTGAAAAAATAAGTAGCCTATGTTAGACCCAATCACTTTTACTACTTTCATTCTAAATTTCATCCAAATCGGACCGGTAGATTAGCCGTGAAAGCGTGACAGACAAACACACAGACTTTCGCATTTATAATATAAGTATGGATTACTCTTTTTTGTAAAATATATTTTATTTATAAAGTCTCTTCTTTCTGACGTAATTAAATCAAATGCCAAAACTTAATCCTAGTTATTGTGTTAAAACTGAGAAACGTTGTTTTGAAGTGAAACTATTTTAACCCGATTCATTATTTGCGTGTATTTCTGTTATTCGACAATAAATTTCAGAAAAACCGATGTTTCAAACATTTTACAGTATTCCATAATAAAAGGTAGACAAAATTTTCAATTATTGAAATTCTATTATTGTATATGTTGTTGTGCTATATTTTTTAAAATTAATTTATTTTGACAGGATTTATATTGTGTACTAGCGGCTCGCTCGCGGCTTCGCCGCGTCAACTATTTCGTTATATTGCAACCCTCAGGAGCGCATTTTTAAAAAATAAAGTAGCCTATGTTTAAGCTTCGATTATCAACTATAGGTATTTATAATAGCCAAAATTCATTACAATTGGTCAAGTGGTTTAGATTTTTCATATAAACTTTCATCCCCTATTTCATCCCTTTAGAGGTTGATTTATGAAAAAATAAGTAGCCTATGTTAGACCCAGTCACTTTTAATACTTTCATTCTAAATTTCATCCAGATTGGACCGGTAGATTAGCTGTGAAAGCGTGACAGACAAACACACAGACTTTCGCATTTATAATATAAGTATTGATTGAAAATGTATCTTAGAAAATTATAATTTACAGTAATCCGCGTTTCACATGAAGACTGTATACGCCCACTTACTGCCAACTAAACATAATATTATGAAGCCAATGGTAATTTTATTAAATAACCTGTTTAAAATAATTTAAATTAAAATGTATAAAAATAACAAAATCAGAAAATGTTAATCAACACAAGTGGTCAGATAAACCTCAGCGATGCCACAACGTTGTCAACATGCTATCATGTAATTAAATTGTACCTTTTATAATATGAATGCATCAAGTTTAAATGAATCTTTTCATGAATCAATTTTTGCTTATAAAAAAGTTTTTAAGTCTATATTTAACTATTCCGATGTTCACAATTAATTAATTATTGCAAAAAACTACCATAATGAGACAGCGTCTGACAGAAAACGACATTGGTTGGGGTTCGATTACCACTCGGAGGAGCGATGATATGTAAATTATTTTCAATATAGTAACCACTCTAGTAAAATCAATCGCGGCGTTAAGTTAAGGTTAGAAAGATTATTAGGGACTACTATGAGCCATGATGTATGAAACTTAAGTTATTATAAAAGTTATAATATTTACTGATAAATAAATACCATTGTTTCATATTAAAATATATGTGAAAATGTTATACTGAATGATAACAAAAAGCATTTAATGTAACAAATCTATACATTGTCGCCTAACATCAGGTTTATAAAATAATAACTTAAACTTAACTAGAAAATCTCTTTCATTTTAAATTCGGTATACTAAGCCTCCTCCATACACATATAAAACTTCTTGGAAGCAACAAGAATACGTATTGAAACTCAAACGAATATAAATCATTTACTTTATTAACGGATATAATATTATTTGATAAATAAAATAGTCCCTATTTTTTATATTGAGACCATCCTAGCTTAATGGAGTATCTGATTATAAACGCGATCGGTTGTGGGTTCGATCCTCAGGTGACAGAATCATTATAGTTAAACCATTTTTATACTTTGGCTATGAGAAGACAAAGCGCGGTATTGTCTAAAATTTTGGGTGGAAATGTAGAGTGGAATGTTTTGACACTAGAGTCAAAAACCTAGGGTCTGTGCTCTTCCAGAGGAGAAAAGACGTTGAACGAAGCTGATTAATACTCGAACGTATATGTTTTAATATTGTCATTGATTGATACACTGTATTGACTTTTTTTTTAGCTTCATGCTGTATCCCGCACACGGCAAGGTTGGCAGAGGGAACCTTGTGTTAAGACACTCCGTTCCCCACTTTCCTCCAAACTCGGAGGCATTGCATGTTAAGTTAAACTTTAAAAAATGGAAATATTAAATATTCCCACTCCTCGAGTGGAAATAGAACCCACAGCCAATCGTTCACAGTCACACGCTTGTGTCCTTGTGCACGCTGTATTGATTATTATTGTTTATTTTATTTAATTAAATATAATAAATTATTTGTCATTGGTATTATTTTTTGTTATTATTATTGTTGCCATAAAATCATTTCACTTAATATTAACATAAGTTATGCAAAAACCAAATACATATATAATTTCAATAATAAAATACTTTAAACTGTTATTACTCAACAATATTTTTAATTAGGATTGATGAAATTTAC
This sequence comes from Dryas iulia moderata, assembly GCA_019049465.1. Lineage (NCBI taxonomy): Eukaryota > Metazoa > Arthropoda > Insecta > Lepidoptera > Nymphalidae > Dryas > Dryas iulia. Next base: position 11,541,519 of record CM032418.1, on the reverse strand, counting down.
ATTCATATTAATTGACTGCTGATTACGTTTATTATAATATTTAATTAAGCGAAAGCTGCAATAAAGCCTTTGGAATCTCGCCGAAATAAAGTATTTCAATAAACAAAAACAATCATAACAGAAGTCTCTGTATTGAATGGATTTAACTTAATTTAAACTGTGATTAAAAGTTCTCTAACGACAAAACTTGATTGATGTCGAGCTACATGTTTTAATAAATTGTTTTATTTCATTATTTGTGTTGGAAGTAAAATAAAAAATATTTAAATCATTGTAATAGTGTATATTTATTTACAAGCCGTTTTTAATCAGATTTACGATATATTTTGATATGTGGGTAGTTTTATCAATATCCGGAACCACGGGGTCCATTTGGACCGCCACTCGGGTAGCCGTCACCACCGCCTCTACCATTTTGGCCTCTATTCCTTTGAGATCCAGGATATCCTTGATTATCTCCTGGAAAACCACCTTGGTTACCAGGGAAACCTCGATCTTGGTTGCCAAACCCTTGGGAACCAGGTCTTCCACTAGGATAACCAGAAGTTCCCGAACCTGGTTGCTGATATCTACCACCTTGAGGTCCAAAATCTCCACCAAATTGTGGAAAACCATCGTTTTCAGAGAAAGCATCAGCACCAGCATTAGCACTTGCGCCTGGATATCCCTGATTTCTTCCCGGTCCGCCGCCTTTAGGATACACGTATTATATATAGAAAGAGTTATATTCCTAAATTGTAATATAATTATATTGACGTGGTCCCGTAGGATAGCGTCTGACTGTTAATGTGATGGTTGTGCGTTCGATTCCCACATGAGGTAATGATAATAATAACTATTTTCACTTCTCCACTCTTTCTTTTGGGGCCAGTCGTGGCGCAGTGACACCAGCGTGTGACTGTAAACGACTGGTTATGGGTTCGATTCCCACTCGAGGAGTGGAAATATTTATAATTTCCATTTTCACTGCTCTGGTGTCGAGGCAAAGCGTGGCGTTAACTTCCGCCACTTAACACACAATGCCTCCGAATTCGGCGGAAAGTGGGGAACGGAGTGTCTTAACGCTAGGTTCCCTCTGCCAACCCTGCTGTGTGCGGGATACAGAGTGAAGCTAAAAAAAACTCTAAAACGAAACGCGGCATTGCGTTCTGCCACTCAACACGCAATATCTTGATTTTGGGTGGAAAGTGAAGAACAGAGTTTCTTGACACTTTGTTATCTTTGTTATGTTTGTACCTGCTATGCGGACGGGAAAAGATGCATATACATATATGGAAAAAGCTTAAAACTGCATAAATTAACGTTATAAAATACTTACCACGTCCGAAACCCGATCCGCTTCCTCTACCAGTTCCTGAAAAGACGCCAACAATATACTAATAAAATATAAGATTATTTAAAATTATGTATTATATTCATTTTCACCAAAAAAAAACAATATGATACCCATTTAAAGTGAAATTAAAAAATTATGCTATATAATTAAAGTGAGTGATACAAGTGATTTAAATAGACATTCAATTTTAAAAATAAATACAACATGGGCAGATGTTAAGCGGACGATAGACAAACCCTCATATCGTATTTGGGGTTTAAAACCCTCTCGATCTGCTTCGTACTCAACCACCTGCTTTCTGCCATCGGGCAGTAACACGTTATACTCCCCTGTCGTCACGTCCCCATCACGCTGTTCAGAATGACCGAATTTAGTGCCCGTCTCAGGATTATCTACTTCATAGCTAAATTCGTATTTAGCTGGCTCCTGGAAAATAATTATATGATATGCAAAATAAAAGTGAATAATTGAAATCTAATTATGCAAGTAAGCAAATGTGTTTTTATAGAGTTTCAGGCTTTTTATTGCATAGCAGTCAGAGGGAACGCAAAAGTCAACACATTGTTCTCCATTTTACGCCCATAATCGAGACATTGAGTATTAGGTGGCGTAACTTAACGCCGCGCTATGTCTTACATACTAGAGCAGAGAAATGAAATCACCAAATAATATATGATCATTTCCCCGGGTAAGAATCGAACCCACTACTATCACAGTGTTTACAGTCAGACGCTGCCCCACTGCGACACGACGTTATAAAATTTTATTATAAAATTATCATTTATATGTAAGGTATTTCAAGTAACATATAAGCAACAAACACTTACATTTGAATCATCAACCCCTGATCCACGATAATTTTCATTTGTATTAAGATTATTACCGAAATCAGGGGTTCCGTAGCTAGAGGACGGTGCTCCGGCAAACTGAGAACCCGAAGAACCTGCATTGAAACCTGGACGACCGGACGACTGCAAATCGTTGGGTGTGCCATAAGAAGAATCAGGTCTTTGCGATCCACCGCGCCCACGGGAAGGACCAAGCCCACCGCTAGCTGGCCCTTGTTGGTTAGGACTTCCATATTGTGAACTAGGAACAGATCCTTGCCCTCGTCCTTGAGGTCCACGTGATCCTCCTTGAGATTCGGGTGAGAATTGACCTGGCACTCCGTATTCGGCTGATGGGGAGGAATTTATTCCTGAAGGACCGCCTCTAGGCTGATTACCAAAACCCTGGCCTGAAGGATTGAAGCCCCCAGGTTGGCCTTGGTTCCTCCCTGGAGGTCCATATTGAGAAGATGGTCTTCCGTCTGACCCAAAACCTGATGAAGGAGGTAGGTAGCTGTTGACCGGTGGCTCACATTTACTAACTGTTAATGTAAATACCACTAAACTCAGAATCCACTGAAAAGAAAATTACATTGATGATATTTTTTAACATTTTTAAAATGTTATTTACACACTTAAAAAATTGAAAAATATTTTTAGAAAACGTATATAAGTTCGTACTCATGTTCTGAACGTATGGCATAGCAGTCGCGGAGTGCTTGGAAACCACAAAGAGGCGCGGGTTTGAATCCCGCGTTCTAATTTATATACTTTTTCTGAAGATGTTTATCATGAAATGAAAGTAATGTTGATAAAGAAATAAAACCATGGCACGTACCACAATCATGTTGGATGAATTAATATTATTTTTTATACTAATAGAATATGCTGTTTCAGCTAGATTCTCAAACAAACTGTTTCTGTTTCCAAATGTAGATCTGGAATATTTTTGAAGAGAATATATTCCAACTTATATAGTGAAGATCGCAGCAGTGAACGTCAATTAAGTGGTAATGCAAGTTTGCACGCGCATCGTGCACCGAAATTCGTGCATCGGATCCTACAATATTTTAAGCATATTTATTGTTTCGATGTCAGCTGTGTCATGTACCAACAAATAAATAACGAAATGCTCATATTAGATGCATTTTAATATTTTAGTATTGTTCACATAATTAGGAAATTGAAACTTAAAAATGTTAAAAAGTATTTAATAAGTAACATTCTCTCTTGTCATGATTGTTCGTATCTTTGGGATTGGTATTATATTTTTTTTTTCTAAGAACAACTTTAAAATACATGAATATTTCATAAAGACATCTAATTATACTGTGATACTGCTTATAGTCCCCAAAAGAAATTACCAGATGAGTAATGTCTTAAATATGGTCTAAAATTAACATTATTTTGCTCAGCTCTTTCTTGAAAATATGTGTACGAATTCAATATTAAAATGGAACAGTATACAATTTAGTTAATAAGTGTGAAATTAGATGTATCTTAAAGTCATCGTGATGCAGTGGGACAGTGACTGTCATCGCATCGCTATTGGTTGTGGGTTCTATCTCCACGTGTTTGAAATGGTCAAGAGTTTAATTAATTTCATTCCTCGCTCTAAAGTACAAGTAAAAGTGCAGCGTTAAGCTAAGCACCACTCAACACATACTCACACACTGCAGAGTAGTCTGCATATGTAGAATTTTTTTTTGGGAACCGCTCTAGGAATTTGATATTGGATATATAATGTATGTATTTCCATTGTAAACTTATTATACTGCTTTACTATCAAAAATATTGTTTAATAAATTCCTGAGAAAATTTAAAAAACCGTAATAAGTACCAAAAAAAAAAAACAATTATTTTTGTAATTATGTCGTTGTTCTATTGGACGAGCTACGAGTATATAAAACTCTTCCGTTACTCATCGAGTGACCGTCAGCCAGAGAAAACAACTGAGCGTACAAAATTGCAAATTGACATATAAGTTCCTAAAGGAAAACAGAGGACCGTTATAAAATGATTTCAAGAAATTCCGAAAGAAATTAAAAAACAAGATAATTGACTAATAGTTTTACAGTCAAAGATATGTAGGGATTATAAGAGTTGCGGGCAACAATCGGTTCATTTATATTATTTAAAAAAGACACTTCAGGAGTTCCTCTCTCCGATAGATTTAGACAACTTAGTGTCAACTCACTACGTTCTCCGCTTACCCCCCAAAGACAAACATTACGCATAAAGGCGCAGAACCCAATGCCGAATATACGAGTATATAATACAATTTTCAATTTACATTTTTCTTATGAAAAGTAACAATTACTGTTTATATTTCCGAACATTCGTTTACAATTATTACAGATCGTTTCTCATTACGCGCTATAGCTCATTAAGGTACGTTCGGAGCGAACTGAACCAATTCGTGAGTGATCTGTGTCCATCTAGGGTTACACTATGCCTTAAATGTACAAAAAATTTTTACTTTTTTATATATCACATTTTCATAGATTACTTAATAATTTAAAGTTTTAATTACTTTGTAATAATACGGAAAATAAGCAAAATAATTGCATCATAATATTGTTTGTGTTTGTAAATTATAATATGAAAAAAAAGCATCAAAATAAGACCAATCACTACTTTCTGTCAGAATTAGAAAAATTAAGTTGATTATTGAATATAGAGAGGTAGGGGGAGACCTCGGGTGACCTTTGAAAACACAGTTTCGATGATACTGGAGGAAGGTCACGTAAGAAGCATGAGGACCCCCCGAAGGGCGTGGATGAAGAGGTTGATGACAGTGAACGAGGCGAAAGAAGTATGCAGGGACCGTAGCGTTTAGCGCTCCGTTCTCTCTGACTACCCCGCAAAGGATACAGCGTGAAGCTAAAAAAAAGAATGTTGAATATTATCGACTAGGCTAGATTTGACTAGACTAGATTATTCACATAATTTCAAAATAGAAAGACATTTTTTTAAAAAGTTGTATACGTTGAACGCAGCAAGATTGGAACCCGCGTCAAGTGGAAATTATCCAAGCGCCTGACCCCTAAGCTGGCTGGAAGGCTAATTTCTAAGAGTACCCATCTATTTTCTTTTAATAACAATTTTTGTAAACGATACAATGCATGACTTAGCGATCGGAAATATATTTTTTCCTGTTAAAGAAAATGTCTTTAACAATAGCCTATATTTGACCCTGGATCTTCAAGTATTTGCATTCTAAATTAGCTTAGTTGAGCCATTACAAATAACAGACGAACAGACAGACTTTCACCCTGGGTCTTCAACTGTTTTAATTCCAAATTCCATCCAAATCGAACCTATAGTTTAGCCGTTACGACATAACAAACAAACAGACAAACAAACATCATCACATCTCTAATATTAACATAAGTAAGATATACAGCGACTTCTTTTTTACAAATTTTCATAATTTATGTATGAAACAATCAGCCCTACAGCCCGCAACCAGCCGCAGTCGTGCACGTGTGACGTGTTAGTGTGACGCAACGCATTCGCTCTCATTAGCGCCTGAACACACGACTGAACACGTTGACTTTTCTCATAGCTTTAGATTTATGATATTGTATCCGACCTATTCTCGGTATTTATGAAGGTTTTATGTTTGAATATAATAGATAAAGGTATTTTCAGGTAATTCATGTATAAAATGAAATGGAAATGTCTAATTCTGACGTAAATTGGACAACGGAGTATTTTCTGAGAATCTACCGTAGATTGTGAGGGAAATAGCGTAAAACTGAAGAATAAATAAACCACTGATAATGTTTGTGATTTCTAGAATTAAAACCACCACCTATAATTACCACTTATATTTTTTTTCTTAGCTTCACGCTGTATCCCGCACACAGCAGGCTAGGCAGAGGGAACCTAGTATTAAGATACTCCGTTCCCCACTTTTCACCGAACCGTCGGAGGCATTGCGTGTTAAGTGGCGGAACTTACTTCTCTTTACGTCGGCACGAGAGCGAATAAAATAGCAATATTAAATATTTCCACTCCTCGAGTGGGAATCGAACCCACGATCAATTGCTTTTACAGTCACACTTTGTGCCTCTGCGCCACGACTGGCCTCACTTATAATTTGTTATTGAACAATTTCTAGTAGTACCCATCTATTTTCTTTTAATAACGATTTTTGTGAACGATTATCATATATAGTGGCCAGTCGTGGCCCAGTGGCACAAGCGTGTGACTGTAAACGACTGTGGTTGTGGTTGTGGGTTCGATTCCCACTCGAGGAGTGGAAATTATATTTCCATTTTCTTTGCTCTGGTATCGAGGTAAAGCGCGGCGTTAAGTTCCGCCAGCTAATTATTTTTTTTTTTTATTATCATATATCTTCTTCACTTAACTTTATTTTCTCTATTTCATGTTATTTTCATTGCATTGTCTCTGGTAAGACTGAACGAATTTCAGGACTCTGAACGTATATGGAAAAAAATTGAAGTTGTAAAAAATATTAAAAATAAATGAAGGTCCATGTCGGCATAAATATACTGTAAAAAGATTCCATTCTTTCCTATTAAAAAACACGATCATTATACGAATAACTTAATTTCAAAAGTTTACCAATACAAAAGATATTATTGTAAGTACGTATTTTCCAAAAAAAATCGAATTATCTATACACATCATATTCTAAATATTCTAAAAACCGGACATCATTTTATTAGAGACCATAAATTATAGTCCAAAGAGAAGAACTGACAAGAGGCGACCGTTGTGAGAATTAACAGCTAATTCATATAGTCTGAATTTATAGCCACCTAAAGACGTCATATATGTATGACAGGTTATTACCAACGTTGGGCAGTGGGTGCCTGGAGAATAGTATTATTGGCTTATGTTACTTTAATATATCTGTAATTATTTGTAAATAAAGTAAATACGCAATATTTAAAAATAATTACACTTAAATATAACTACTATAGGTACTTGTCTTCTTCATCGTCATAGATATATGAAAAAAAATTCTGTGTTTATTCCACTGAGTGAAAATTCCCTCAGACTCTGTCTCATTATGCCATTAGTCATAAATGATGAGGAATATGTATATATATTTTCATATAGCTTCACGCTGTATCCCGCACACAGCAGGGTAGGCAGAGGGAACCTAGTGTAAAGACACAATGTTCCGCCGAATTCAGAGGCATTGCGTGTTAAGTGGCGGAACTTAACGCCGCGCTTTACGTCGACACCAGAGCGAAGAAAATGGAAATATTAAATATTTCCAGTCCTCGAGTGGGAATCGAACCCACAACCAGTCATTTACAGTCACACGCTTGTGCCACTGGACCATGACTGGCCACTAGAGATACATATACAAATAACAATTTTTGGTTTACTGTTACTAAATTACAATTACTACTGTAAGGTATTTTTCAACCCTTTTGTCATCTTCGACCGTATTTATCTACATTTTTTTTTCACCACTCTGATGAATATATTTTTTTCAGTTTCTCGCTCTATCCCGCATAGTTCCCGCATAGATTTTAGTGCCAATACACTCCACTTTCCGCTCGAAATTGAGACATGGCGTGTTAAGTAGCCGAACTTACGTACCAGAGCGGAGAAATAAAAAATTAAATATATTATCCCGAGTGGGAATCGAATCCACAACCACCGCGTTTATAGTCAGACGTCCTCATACGATTGTTTATCTTTTTAACAATATCTAACAACACTATTTTGTACGACGGTTTGCTTAATAATGTCCGAATCTTATGACAATAAAATATTACTTTTTTTAGCTTCACGTTGTATCCTTTGCGGGGTAGTCAGAGAGAACGGAGCGCCAAACGCTACGGTCCCTGCATACTCCCTTCGCCTCGTCCACTGTCATCTTCATACACACCCCTCCTCACTTTGGGGGTCTTCATGCGCCTCACGTGACCTTCCTCCAGTATCGTCGATACTGAGTTTATTATTTATTAGCAAAGTATTAATCTAATAATGCCAAGATAGCAGAAGCAATATTGAGTAAATCGTTTTAAATGTGATTTTTGTTGTTATCAGTTTATTTTGTGTTAGATAATATTGTATGTTTTTGCGTCACGCTATATACAGCATACAGCAGGGTAGGGAAGTGGAACCTAGTGTTAAGATACTCCGTTCCCCACGCACCGCCGAATGTTGGAGATATTATGAGTATCGAACTCGAAATCATCCAATCACATTTACAGTCACACTTTTTCGCACATTTACAGCCACGACTGGTTTTTAATTTAGTATTTTCACATATATGGAATAAAGCCTCATTCCAAAAAGGTTCACAGACATGAAGTAGACTAGAGAAATGAGAATTTTCAAAATTATTCCCGCATTTTAAGGTAATTAGAGAAAGGCTGGTGTCAAAAAACGTCCAAAGTTGACACAAGATATTACGTGTTAAGTTTTGTCTTAACAGAATGGAATAGTATACATAAATCAAATATCACTCATAATCAATCCTCTGGATGGGAATTGAACCCACGACCATTGCGTTCACAGTCATATACCACCTTTTGCATTATAATGGTTATAAAATCTTTACATACTTCTTTTTTTTTTGAGTCAACCATTTTTGTATAAAGTGTAATTGTAATAGACCTATATATGTATATAAATAACTAAGTATACGAGGCACTTTCAATTTAAATATTAATCTAAGAACAATATTATAATAATAAAACAACATCATACTGCAAATATTTAACAATAATTTATTTTCTATAGTCTACATTGGCTTTAATTACACTAAACTAATTAGACAACACTAAACCAAACATCATATATTTGTTGTGTATAACAATTCGTGGCGGAACTTAACGCCGCGTTTTACCTCTGATACCAGAGCGAGGGAAATGGCTATATTAAATATGTCGACTCCTCGAGTGGGAATCGAATCCACAACCAGTCGTTTACAGTCACACGTTCGTGCTACTTCGCCACGACTAGTCCCACCATATATTTTAATATATTATATATTTTCTCTAAACTTTATTAGAATAGAAGAAGTTACTTCAACTACAAAGTAAAATTTAGATTATCACAGATACAACTAGCTAAAATAAAAAAAAATCTTTTTATAATACTTTCACTGGTGGTTGACTACGTATACAGAATGAATATAACGTTTACGTGTGTCCTTCGAGTTTTGAACGAAGCGGGATTCGAACCCGCGACTATTTCATACCTCCTACTGTCCAGCTACATTGAAATTCTTATACGCTTGTTATTAATTTGTACTAGACGACTTATTTTTCTTTGATGCGATGGTAATTTTATTTAAATATTTATTTTCTTAATGTTACTTAATTTTCTTATGTAAGGAAATTGGGAAATGTTTATACAATTTACAAATATTGCTGTAGGCAATTCCTACATTATTCTTATAATATATTTATACAAACAAAATTCATCTAATAGAACTTTTTTTTTTTTTTTTTTAAGACGTGATGTTTTTAAAGACAGGATATGGTAACTAAATGCATGACTATGACTAAAGAATATAAGTAAAAAAAAATGTTGCAGCAGCTTCTCAAAGAGTCAGAGGGAACTTAGTGTCAAAAGACTCTGTTCTCTACCTCTCGTCTGGATTCGAGATATTATATGTTTATTGGCGAGACTCAATAATCATCTATGTGTTGTTCATCAGAGTGGTGAAATAAAAATAAATAAATTATACTTTTACATATTTTTAAAGCGTTATTCCACACATAGGAAAATTGAAAAAGACTGAGCTCAGTGGTGAGAGCGCCAGGATGGTATCCAAGAGGCGCGGGTTCGAACCTGCATTCAAATTCTTATACGTTTTCTTTAAATGTCTTTTTCAATTAAATTATAATCATTATACTGAGTGAGAATCGAACCCACAAACAATCACATTTATAGTCATATAATATACGCCACTGCACCACGATGGCTTCAATAATGTAAATCTGAAATAATAAAATATTCGCTATGTTTACCATCTACTATGCAAATATCTATAAAAAAATATAAATTCTCTCACGACTTGCTATTGTACATACAAACTAAGCTCACTGTGTATCACATTTCATACGTTCCTAACTAAAATTTGGTTTGAACTGATTTTAAGTCCATTTCGTTACGTTTTTTCTTGCCTCTGAAATGCTCCTCTATTTCAGCCAGTGATTTCCCCTTTGTCTCTGGTACCATAAACAAAACAAAGAAGAAAGCTATGGCACAAAAACAGGCGTACATCCAAAATGTTCCCGCTGACGTCAGCACGTGCTATAAAAAAACATAAATAGATATATTAATATTGAAAATAAAAATCAAACTACACTTTTCTCATATTGCAGGATAGGTAGAAAGTTAGTGTAACAACACTCCGTTTTCCGCTCTTGTTTGAATACAAGACAAATAAATTCATAATGTATTTTAATAGAAAATGCTATTAAACTTTTTGTTTAAGCCGAAGCTTGATAAGCCTATAGACGTGCTATGTGCAAACGACATGGTTTCAAAATCCACGTACGAATAAATATCATCTCATTTTTGGCTATCCCACTTAAAAAAAGAAGAGACTAGGCATATCACGTACATAGAAGCTCTCGTGGCGCACAACAATGCCTGATTGAAACGCGATGGATGGTTGTGAGTTCGATTCCCACTCGGGGTTTTATTTAAATTTTCATTTCTACACTCCTGTATCTAATAGAAAGGAGGAAAGCTCCGCCAAAACTCAATGTCTCAAGTTCTTGAACTTGACAGAGAGTATTAAACAGTATCTTCTGTCATATTAACCTGATATGCAGTAAAAAGCATAAAACCAAAGTATCAAATAATATAATCAATACAAAAAAAAACTACTAAAATGTCAAAATTCATCCAAGTATCAAATAATACCTAATAGTCTTTTTTCACGTCCCGCTATGTCCTGCACGCGGCAGGATTGGCAGAGGGAATCTAACATTAAGACACTCCGTTTCCCAGTTACCGCTTAATTCTGAGGCATTGCGAGTTAAATGGCGGAAACCAACGCCGCGATGTGCCTCGACACCAGAGCGAAGCGAAACACGAAATATTTAAATTGGTCGAACCAGACACGTTTACAGTCACACTTTGTACGTGGCGTAAGCGTACTGGCTTTAATTAAATAATATTTAGAGCTAAAAAAAAAAATCTTATAAATTAGTTATTCACGATTTAAAAGCTCACCCAAACAACATTAACCTTATAAACGGGCGTGCAACAAGCAACAGCCAGCCAACAAATATATTGCACCTCATAATATCGTAGCTACGTTCATACTCAAAGCTCATAAACGTCATGTGGAAACTTATAATTGCCATTTCGTATGAACCCCGACCGGTCTGACGGGTGGAGTGTTCATCAACACGTTTCAATATTAACTACAAGGTGATATGAATTTGCTTATAATATTATCCATACTTATATTATAAATGTGAAAGTCTGTGTGTTTGTCTGTCACGCTTTCACGGCTAATCTACTGGTCCGATTTGGGTGAAATTTAGAATCAAAGTAGTTAAAGTTACTGTATCTAACATAGGCTACTTATTTTTTTAAAAATCATCCTCTAAAATGTTCAAATTGGGGATGAAAGTTTGTATGAAAAATCTAAACCGCTTGACCGATTGTAATGAATAATGGAATAAATATAGTTGATAATCCAAGCTTAAATATAGGCTACTTTATTTTTAAAAAATACACCTTCGAGTATTCACCTGTATTGCAACAATACAATGAAACAGTCATGTAGTTCACGCGGCGAAGCCGCGAGCGGGCCGCTAGTAACATATACATTGAGCCCGTTCGTTGCGCAGGGGCATTAAGTGTGATTGTAAACGCATGGCTGGATGAACGGAAAATAGAGAACGGAATGTTTTGACACTAGGTTCTCTCTACTATGCGGTAAAAAGTATGAACCTGTTTTTTTTATTAAACAATTAGTTATAAAAAAGTGATAAGTGTATGTATATACATATATACTATTATTCTTTCGCACGCTAAGTTCTATATACTTTTTAACATTTTTTTAAAGTGTTATTCACACTTAAGTAGTAACAACCCACACAAATAAGTAGTAATAACCGCATAAGAATTTCGACGCAGCTAGTAGTAAAATGCATGCACGCACTTAGAAGTCAGAGCGCTTGGACGGTTTCCAAGACGCGCGGGTTCGAATCCGGCTGCATTCAATTTTTTATACGTTTTCTAAATGTACTTTTAAAACACCTAAGTGCGTAAAAAACATTTTAAATTGTTAATACAATATGTAACATTTTATTTTCTTCGCTCTGGTGTCGAGGTAAAGTGTGGCGTTAAGTTGCCATCAGAATTCAGCGGAAAATCGTTAACGAAGTGTCTTAACACTAGATTCTATCTGTCTACCCTGCTGTAATCCGCATACACCGAGAAGGTAATGCAATAAGGATAAAGATGGGTAACGGAGTATCTTAATACTATGTTCCCTCTGCCTACCCTGCTGTGTGCGGGATACGGCGTGAAGCTAAAAAAAAAAAATAAATGAAGGAAATAAGGTAAGCTAGAAATTATTTAAAAAAATCCCATTAAACTTTTTTCAAGTAATAATTGAAATACTAGTAAAGGCTATCTTACATATAAAAAAAATGTTCAGTGCATGAAATATAACTTTTTGAACCTTACTATCATGTGGTGGCTATGGTTATGGTTATGGTTTAAGGTTTTTTTATAACCACACTATAAAAAATCCTTAAAAAATATAAAATATAACAAAAAATCCTCTAAATTGCTTACCTCTAATGCGTGATAAGACTTGATTACAGTGAACATAGACAGCAAGTTAACTGCGCTGGCCATAGCAGAGAGTTGTGAGCGATAGTGGGCGGGGAACAGCTCACCTAACAGTAAAAACGGTAGTCCACCGAAACCAAGGGAGAAACCCAGCATGAAAACCACTAAACTTACTATTGGTAAATATCTGAAAAGAAAAAGAAGGTTATTTGATATATAATAATTATATTATTGGGGCCAGTCGTGGCGCAAACGCACAAAGTGTAAAGCAACTAGTTGTGGGTTCGATTCCCACTCGAGGAGTGGAAATATTTGACATATTCATTTTCTTCGCTCTGGTGTTGAGGCAAAATGCGGCGTTAAGTTCCGCCACTTAACACGCAATGCCTCCGAAAGTGGGGAACGGAGTATCATAACACTAGGTTCCCTCTGCGTACCCTGCTAAGTGCGGGATCATGGGATCATCCGATAGACGATTGCCACCAAATATATATATACCAAAAATATGCGCAATTAATAATTAAATTAATAAATGTGTAATGAAAAAAGACATTTAGAAAACGTATAAAAATGTGATCGCAGCGGGATTCGAACTAGCACCTCTTGCATACCGTTGAAGCGCCTTAACCGGTAAGCCATGTTTTTTTTTCAATTTTTCGTATATTTGTAAATAGCACTTAAAAGTGTTATGTTAAAATTTAAAAGTGCCTTCAATTATAGTGGGTCTTATTACTCTATAAGCGCAGAAGTAGCAAGTTCAATTTCTGATAAAGCAAATATTATGTTAAAGCATAAATGTTTGAAAATCTGTCTGCCAAAATTTGTTAAACGATTCATATTTAGTAACATAAAACAGTATAGAACTCACAACTGTCGTGTGTAAATTTCCCCCTTTGCTACTGGTTCGTTGTCACTCAATAACGGAAATGTTATATGTATAACAATATCAATCAAGCGCGGGTCCACCGTAGTGGGCACTATGGGTATGCCCACAACCTAAATTGCTTGTGGCATCATATTTTTTGGTCTGGACACAAGTTTACGAAATTGCACCGGATTTCAGTATCACCGTTATAACTTAATAAAATAAAAATTGAATATTGGTGCGAGTTTCTCAATTGTAATTATCTCCGCGTTCATAATTTGGTTAGCACTTGGCCGATTTTAAGGTGACTATGACCACAACCTATCTTGGCGGCTGGATCTACCCCTAATATCAGTAGATACACATCTTCCGTACTTGCGACTGTCAGGCAGTAGAAACTACTCAGTGCAAAAAGTTTAATATTAGTATATGATTATACAAGGAATATAATTGAGCACTAAGAGAAGATTTCTCAAAATTAAGACGGAAACAACAAAAAAATGAATTTTACGTCTAATTCCAGCTTCACGCTTTTTCCGGATTAACAAGATAGTCAGAGAGAACCTACTGTGAAGAAAATCTGAACATTCTGTTCTTCACTTTCCGCCGAAAATAGAGACATTACGTCGAACAATATTATGTTTTGTAGTCACACAAGGCTACAACTCTCTTATATGTTCCTATTGCGTTTATGTTGATATAGAACTAAACATTTGTCTAAAATATAAACGTTAAACAAGCATATAAAACATTGAAAGAGCGCGACGTTAACAAGTGTTCGAGTATAAAACGTGTAAATAAGTTAAGAAGCCTCAGTAGTCAGTCGCCATTGTTACATTAGAAACGTGACCATATCGTTAGAACCGATTTGTTAGTTACTTTCACAATATACCTCTTTCATGTAGGTTTTTGAGACAGTAAACAAAATTTATTAAATACTTTTTAACATTTTAAAGAGATGTACACACTTAGAAAATCGAAAGTGACATTTACAAAACTTATATAAACGATGCGTCGAACGCATGGGTCAGAGCACTTGGCGAGTTTCCAAGAGGCGCTGGTTCAAATTCCGCTGCGTTCAATTTTTAATGTATAAAAAATTGAATTCTAAATATCTTTTTCAAAAAATATTCGTTTTACATATAATTTGTTGGTTTTTAAAAATATAATGTTGATATTTAAATTTTCATTTGTTCGCTCTGGTACCTAAGATATTTAATGGAAACGTATGAAAGTACTAAAAAAAAATCTTTTAATTAATACTTAAATACTTAAGTGTGAATAACAGTTCAAAATTATTAAAGTATTTAATAAATAGCGTCCTAATACCAAACAATTGTTCGTAAAATCTTAGTATAGCGAAAATTTGTCAAAATCTCAAACAAACAATAAAAATAAGGTGTTAATATAAATCGAATCCGCCGGTGGTAGAACGCATGGCGCACGCGGTCAGATCGTTTGGATCTTGGCTTCCAAGAGACGCGGACTCGAAACCCGCTGCGTTCGACTTATTATACGTTTTCAAAAAGTGTATTTTTTAATTTCCTATGCGTGGAAATAGCCCCTTAAAATGATTAATCTAAATATAATGCCGTTTAGGCACACATTGTCATGTGTGACTATATCATATATAAATAAATGTGTATACTTTATACATCTTTATATATTATCTAAGTAAAGTTGAATATTTTTTTGATGCCGCCCACAACGGCCTCAAAAAAAACTCAGACGACAGACACAGGGTCACAGCCTCTCATCGTAATAGCGATGTTATCCAGTACCTAACACAACAAAGTGCAGCGCAATTTTTAAGTTCCGCTATATACCTCGCAAATGCCTCAATTAGAAAGTAGAGAACAGGATCTAATCATCAGACTCTCTCTAACTACCCTACTATCAAAAAAAGTGCTAACCTGTAAAAAAAAATTATAACAATCTACAATAAAATAGACTTACCCAAGTAAAGACTCCTGTTCGAATTTAAAATAGAAAGCTGCTCCCATACCCAACATAGACACGCACATGGTTACTGCGGACAGTAGAAGTAATGGTCTTCTCCCAGCGCGGTCTACTAGCATAGTGCTGATGCCGTTACTGAACATCTGTACCGCGCCCACTATTATTGTGGCCGTCATTGCGTCTAGAGTGGAGCCTAGAAATAGTTGAATATTTTTTTTAATTTTTTTTTACTTCACGCTGTATCCCGCACACAGCAGGTCAGGCAGAGGGAACCTAGTGTAAAGACACTCCGTTTCCCACGCACCGCCGAATTCGGAGGCATTGCACGTTAAGTGGCGGAACTTAACGCTTTTGCCTATCGAGGCAAAACCTTTAAGGAAACATTTAATGTTTCCACTTCTCGAGAGGGAATCGAACCCACAACCAGTCGCTTTACAGTCACACTTTTGTGCCTCTGCGCATTCATTGGACTGGATTTAAATTCATTTTATTTTACATTTATGTAAATCGAAGGCATCGTGGCGCAGTAGGAGAGCGTCTGACTGTAAACAAGGTATAGGCGTTGAGTTTCACTACTTAACAATGTCTCAGTTTTGAAAGTGAAAAACAAGGTATCTTGATACAAGATTCCTTGTCCTGCTATGTGGGAGAAAACGAGAAGCTGCTTTTTTGCCGTGCCATGCAATGTATTATTAAGACATAATACTTCTATGTCGAAATAATGAAGTACGGAGTGATTATTCACGTGCACAAGGTTTTTTAAGGGAGAAAAAAAATTTGGTAAGTTTTTTAAACTTTTATTGCTCCAACAAAAAGCTTTGCCTAACATTTCTGAACTGGACTTTAAGATTATAAGATTTTCTGTGTATATATTAACTTATTACAAATAATAGCTTATTTTTATATATACATATACAATATTAATTATATAAACAAATACATAGACTACATATTTTAATTATAATTTTTACCAGATAGAACTAATATCTTGTTTTCCTCTATCCAACGAAGCAGAACGAGCGCGCGCAATCAGAAACTTCCAAACACAAATAACATTACTTATGTAATATTATCACATACATAATTCAACTCTATATAACAAAAGATCACAATAACGTATCATTATTGAGGTAATGACGCTTTTGTACGAAGGTGTCGGGGAAGTACTTATATACATACTGTGAACTAAGTAATTCTAATTGTCCCTAACTCCTTTACTCAACAGATATATAGCCTTTTGTTAACAATTAATTATGGGTGCGTATGTAATATATTAAGTACTTAAGTATATTGTAGGTATTTGTGCCAAATGTTTGGCTATTGTTAGTATTTAATTTTAAAGAAGATTTTAGTATTTTTTTTTTGTAAATTTTAAGGTTTATTTTAATAACTAATCTTCAAGCTTCTTCACATAGCAGAGCAGTCTGAATGAACCTATAGTTAATATACTCCGTTCTTCTCTTTCTGCCTGATATCGATACATTGCGTGTTAAACGGTGAACTCAACGCCGCTTTTTGTCTTATATATTAATGTGGGGAAATGAAAATGATATGAAAACTCAGAGTGGGAATCACACCCACAACCATTGCGTTTACAGTCAGACGCTGACATCTTAATAAGGATTGAAACAAAATTAAATATAAAAAATATTTACCATATTGTTATTGCATACAGTTGTATATAATTCATATATTTAATAATTCGGGACAAGTTGTTAAAAAGTGTAAAAAGTTTCTACAGAAGTAATTAAATCGAAACACTATTTTTTACACGAATTTTGGTACTTTACGTTTCTTTCACTGACTTAGACAGCTATCGTAGCACGTGGAACATCCGATTGGTGGTGTGTTAAATTCCCACTCGGTAGAATGATTATATATTTTTTTTCTTTTTCTTTTTTTTTTTGCTTCACGCTGTATCCCGCACACAGCAGGGTAGACAGAGGGAACCTAGTGTTAAGACACTCCGTTCCCCACTTTCCGCCGAATTTGGAGGCATTGCATGTTAAGTGGCGGAACTTAACGTCGCGCTTTACTTCGACACCAGAGCGAAGAAAATTGAAATATTAAATATTTCCACTCCCCGAGTGGGAATTGAACCCACAACCAGTCGTTTACAGTCACACGTTCGTGCCACTGGGCCACGACTGGCCCAAATGATTATATTTAATTCATTTTATTTAGGATAATTCATTCATTCACTTCAGTCATTTTTGCGCACTGGTACATAAGACATAACGCAGACGAACTCCGCTACCCCGAAACCCGATAATCCCGGATTTCAGATGAAAAATGGAGGACATAGTGCCTTGACACTAGGTTCTCTCCGACTACCCTGCGGGAAAATGTGGGAAAAGAGGTAAAGAACTTACCAGCACTTTGAAATATCTCCACCGTGAAGAATATCACGGCATCTATGCCGCTGAACTGTTGGAAGAATAATAACGCGAAACCAACTATTAAAGGCTTTATGACGACTGAAGAAAAAAACACTTCACGAGTGAAAAGGGATTTCGGCTCTTCTACTTTTTCGTTGTTTCTGAAATAATTAAGATGAAATTGATAAAATAATACATGGGAAACTAGCGGCCTGCTCGCGGCTTCGCCACGTGGACTGCCTAATTGTTTCGTTATGTTGCAAACCTCGGGGGTGGATTTTTGAATAATAAAGTAGCCGATGTTTGACCTTCGATTATCAATTTTATTTATTCCAAATTTTATTACAATCGCTCAAGCGGTTTAGTTTTTTCATATAAATTTTCATCCCTTATTTCAACCCTTTAGCGGTTAATTTTTGAAGTAGCCTATGTTAGCCCATGGTTATTTACTACTTTCATTCTAAATTTCATCCAAATCGGACTGGTAGATTACCCGAGAAAGCGTGACAGACCAACACTTAGACTTTCGCATTTATAATATAAGTAGATGGTCGTAAGTTCAATTCATATACTTAAATTATTTTAATTTGTCCCCTCTGGTGAGAAAACGCGGTGTTAAGCTACGTACTCAACATGTCTGCCTATTTTTTTTTTAATAACATATAAACAATAGACAACGCAGAACCGAATCTACTAGGCAAGGAAAGCCCAAATTACTTCAGAACTAAGAAAATATTTTCTGAAATTAATATGGAATCGAGAATAAAAAGATTTCAATCTACCAAAATTGTAAATAACAATTGGTTATTTATATATTCTTATTTACATTAAAAGTTTACGATTTTTTACAAAAAAGGACAAAAAAAAATAATATTTTCCTTTTTAAACTTTTGCTGCATTTTAATACACGAACTACCTGACCTCATTTTGATCTATGGACAATTAAAATTCTCTACCGACTAAATAAATATAGTTTATACAATTTGTCTCATTGTTTTATATTATTATAATCAAATAATAATTTAAGTACATACCAACTTTAACTACTTTCTTAACGAAGAAATTAGTTGCTGCCTTGTTCGTGGAGTTCACAAAACTTACCCGATCTTCTTGAATATTATTATATTATAACGCTAATTTACAAGCCATAAAATAGATATAATAAATAGAATATTCAAAATATTCGTTTTTTTATAAAAGTAACCGTTTGTTTTTAATTTTTGTTTCAATAAAGTTCAAATTATTATGTATATCTAAAATGTTTATACAAAGAACAAAATAATTTGAAAGTAAGCTTTGTAATCGATAAACTATAAACAAAAATAAGTATAAAAAATATTATTTGATTTTTAAATTCATATTTAAAACATTTGATCCTTTGTAAATTAAATGAATATTTAAAGACACTTATTAAAATTTCGATTTTCATGAGACAACCTATACTTTTACATGTCGTTAGTAAGAGCGTAGAATAATGACATACCACCGTTTATTTTTATTTCGCTTTAAAAACATATTGTTCAGGCTAATGAAAGTTTATGCGAAAGGAGATATATGATACACAAAATGTATAAAAAACAGGTAGCTTCGTTACGATCAGATTAAAACTACATCAGTACAAGAATATGCCCTAAAAAAATAACCAGGCGTTATAATATTAAAAAAAAAATCTTGCTAAGCATAATAAGTAGAGAGAAGGAAGTATCAAAACATTTTTTCAATTTGTTGGCCTAAACTTTGCAATAGTGCGCTGTGAATAGAGTAGTTAAGCACTGCACTTTTTAAAATAAATATTTTTAAGTCCCTTTTTTTAATTTTACTTTATGACACTACGTTCTGTGCCTTTTTTAAAAAAAAACTTCCTTCCTAAAATCCATTTTTTTAAAATATTAGTACTTAAAACTAAGCGCTTACTTAACTATCAAGTACATTTAGAAAAGGTATATTTTAAAGCCGTCATGGCACAATTAGCATCTGACGGTAAACGTTATGGTTGTTAGTTCAAATCCCTCTCGTCGCTCGGGGGAACGATTATATATTACTTTCATTTCTTTGCTCTGGTACCTCAGACAAAGCGTAGCGTTAAATGCTGCCACTTAACATGCAATGTCTCGATTTTCGAGCGCAAAGTTGAGAACGGAGTGTCTTGTTCTGAGTGTGACACTAAGTTCTCTCATATTACCCTGCAATGCAATGGAAAGAATGAAGTTGTGAAAAAAATAACAAAATAAATATTAGAATGTCATAAAGTTCGTTACGTTACGTTCGTTCTGGAAACTACGTTCATAAAAGTAACTAAAAATTAAATTAAATACCTTCACGCTATATCCCGCACACAGCAGGGTGGGCAGAGGAAACCTAGTGTTAAGACACTACGTTCTCCACTTTCCGCCGAATTCGGAGGCTTGCGTGTTAAGTGGCGGAACTTAACGCCGCGCTTTACCTCGACACCAGAGCGAAGAAAATGTAAATATAATTTCCACATGTGGGAGTGGGAATCGAACCCACAACCAGTCGTTTACAGTCACACTCTTGTGGCACTGGGCCACGACTGGTCACATAAAAGTAACGCAGAAGATATAAAAATATAAAGAAAACCAGACTCACTCTGGTCTTTTTTCATCTTCTTGAACACTGGCAATAGCGTGTTGGGAGAGATGCAGCCATTCCACGGCAGATGTATTGTCGAGGCCTCTTGCCTTCAACCATACAGGTGATTCGGGTAACGGTAATAGAACAACGAACAATGCCGCTGAAAGCGAAAGTTTATTTTGAGATTTTTGTTAGATAAATGAAAAAGGAACAAAAGGTTTTTACATTTAATTAAATTATATAATTTTTTAAAGTATTTGATACTTTTTTTCATATTCTTGAGTGTGAATCGAACCCACAACCAATCGCGCTTACAGTCACACTTTGTACCGTAGCGCCACGACTGGTCTCTTAGTCATATTTTTTTGCCTCATGATATTTATTTCACAAACAAGTATAGCTTAATTGCCTATAACCAAGAGGGTCAAGCTGCGACCTGTTTGATTTTATGCGGCCTGCCAAGAGATACTTAAACTAACAAATACTCTCCCGCTGCAGTAAACACGACAGTTATCAGTCTAATTTCCAGTGAGGGAAATTTTAATTTATTTCAATTACCTAATTACATATTCTCCGCTCTGGTGTCTAAGGCAAAGCGCTGTTTTGAGCTCGGCCACTCAAGTCCTGATAGTCCAAGGACTATACATATAACTTTCATCGTGAATGCAGTGGCATTGAGCGAAGACTCAAATTCAGATATACATTCTAATTTTATACTTTTTTTATATTTTAGCTACTACATATATTAATTTTATAAATTGATAACAATGGGGACTAATAAACTCTAATTATAAAATAATCTGAAAAATTATAGTAGATATGTAGGTACATATTGACAATGCAATTTATCGGCGTGTGCGTCACAAATTTCTTAAGTCAGTAAGATTCTAGGACAATATTGTTGGTTATAAGGAGTCTGGGTGTTAAGTGATTATTGAAACCATAGTGGCAAGTGTCTGACTTTAAAGGCGATGGTTGTGAATTCAATTCCTACTAGAAGAAATGATTGGTACCCAAGTCTTGTTGCAAACAATGTTTAAATTTCGAACAGAAAATGGGGTGACATACTTAAATTTTGTGTAGGTTTATGTATGATTTGAATAATTAAAATATTCCCGTTTATTTTCTCTGTTAATATATGTCGGCGCCAAATAAAAGTTCTGGCGTTCAACTCTTCACGCTTTGTTTCAAAGTAGAGAACGTAGTGTCATAACACTACGCTCACTTTTTATATCCAGATATTATATGAAAATAAAACGTATGAAGCTAGAAGAAAATATTTTTGCTTTTCATGGGTGAAATGAAAACGATTTTACCAATTTCAGATTTCTATTGAAAGGTACGTTATCAAAAAGTATTATAAAAACCTATATATTTTTTAATTAAAAAGTAGATACTGCACGTTTATATTACTTACAATCGTTGCTCACGCTCACTATACTTAACTATAATTGTTAAACCACATTAAGAATAATAATTTATTAACAAAATTTATTAATACAGTCAGTTAAAATAATTAATGCCCAAAAAAATTAATTAATTCCGAAATAGATACTCTAAGAAGTTAAAATTTCCGAAGATGCATATATATCTTTTCTTTTGACATATATATCTTTAGATTCTAAATTAATATAATTTTTTTGCGATATATCAGAATAGACAGAGACAAATAGGTGTCAAGATACTCTGTTCTCCATTTTCCACTATTTACCACATAATTCAAGGTGTCCTTTGATAATTTTCTCTTATTAGTTCTTAGATGTTTTGTTAGAGAATTTGTTCTTAAATGTTATATAATATTATAGAAAAAAAATCTTTTTTTAAGAACGATTTCATTACGATTTTAATATACCTTTATACACAAAAGAAGATTAAAGAAATATCTTATCAGTTGGATTAAAACTCATTCTTTTAATCATACTTCCACCAAATTATACTATTTAAAAAGCACTACTACTACTTACTACTTTTTGTTTTTTTACTTATGGAAGAAATAGTTATATATTTTTTGAAACGTCAATCTATCTATCCGTACTGTCAATTATATTTTTCTTTTAAATATGTCGTAGTCATATCGTTGAATTGCGAATTTTATAAAATCGATGATGATATCCTGAAATGATCGTATTTCATGAACTACAGTCGCTTAACCCTAGTGAGTTGACTAATTGAATTGAACCACATCATTAATTGGTTCGTCAACGTTTAAGAGTGTTACCACCATTTCCCCATTTTTCATGTTATTGGAAAAGATATTAACAAAAATAGTTTAATTTCATAAAACATGATGGAGTGTGATATTGGCTAGGAAAGTAATAAAATAGTGGGAGTGTAATGATTTTGTAAGGGTTGGTAATAAATTTCTAGTACCTTATTTGAGTTAATTTTGAATAAATGAATGAAATTGCATAGGCGCGTATGTCTATTTGGTAATTTGTTGATTTAATAACTATGATCACTATATACGAATAATTTCTTTACCTTCCGAAACTGCCTAATGCATGCAAAAAAAGGAAACGGAATGTAATAAAACGCAGCTGAATAAAGTTTATGTAGTTTTTCTTGGTTAGGTTGAATTCAATAGATATAAATAAATATAATCTACATAACATTACAATATAATATAAGCATCAGCAAGCCAAAATTATTAGTTTCTTCCACATGATCAATTATTAAAATTTAATCTCCGAACTTAAAACTGAAAAAAAATTATACTCTTGACTGACACACGTCTATTCTGTATAGTTGAAATAGTTGGGCTTATTATATTACTTAAGGAATTAGACACACTTATAAATTCAGTTCCAAGTTTTGTGGAAGCGATTGAAATTTTTCTTTGGGCAACATTTTACATTAATGTACATAAACTATTTACTTAGGAACATAAAAATAGTGCGTTTGTATTAGGAATGCTGAGTAAGGTACGAAAAACATACCGAGATACGATTTGGACACGGAGTTTGTTGAAAATTAGACATAATATTAGTCTGATATTATGACCATATTAAATCAAAATATTAGATTCAATTCAACATTAGTGCCGAGTCTCAGCCTCGAAAGTCTATTTCAACGGAACACTCTTAACGATTTCATCATCGGTATTTGGACAATTCGTAAAATAAGCTGACTTTGTAATATATTGAATATAAATTCAGTATATGCATATATTATTCATTCATTTATAATGACGATGTTTTTATTTTAAACAATTTCAATCTCTCAATCTTCAATAGAATGCCAAGAAAGTTTTAATCGGAACATAATTTTTACATCAAATTTAATAAAGTTAAAAGAAAAAAATATTTACGACTTAATTTATGACGTTGTTACTAAAAGATGATATACAAACGTGATAAACGAATAAATAAACAAATAAATAAATAAAAAGTTCTTCTAGTTTCTTCGGTTGGTTAAATAATTATTTTTATATTTGGTCAAAGAAGATCGATGATTTCATGACATCGTCACACAATTAGCTGATCCATACGACCACTTATAACTTATCTTTGATCACCCAACATCATGATCTGGCCAAGTGACAATTAGTAATAGATGTTACTAATAGATGATATACAAACGTGATAAACGAATAAATAAACAAATAAATAAATAAAAAGTTCTTCTAGTTTCTTCGGTTGGTTAAATAATTATTTTTATATTTTTGGTCAAAGAAGATCGATGATTTCATGACATCGTCACACAATTAGCTGATCCATACGACCACTTATAACTTATCTTTGATCACCCAACATCATGATCTGGCCAAGTGACAATTAGTAATTGCAAATAATTTAATGACATGCGACCTTTTCATAAAATCGTAATATTGTCAAATTTATGATATAACTACAACACATACACTAAATGAATAACTGAATATCACTATGTCAGAGTTTTGACAATATGCTGGAGACGTATCACACAATCTTCTGTTTTATTCACACACTAAGATTTTCATAGAAACTTATCCCTTAGGACCCTAAGACCGGGATAAAAGTATCCTATCTTTTAAGTTGGACCAAACAATAGATAACTACAAAATTTCGGTAAAGTCGTTTAAGAGTCCATCGGGGACAAACAACGTGTCACGTAATTTATATATATTAAGATTAAAATTTAGTAGGTTTTTCTGTGTTTTTTTCTGTCTTTCCCATACCATAATGTCACCAGCATTGAATAAAATTCAAATTAATTTCAATATTAATTTAACGTCATGTTTCGATTTCAAGCTGAATGTGGAAAACAGAGTGTCTCAACTCTAGATTCTCATTAATTACCCTACTAACGTCAAGAAAAAGTACACTACTTACATTAGCTTGTTACCAAAATAAGGGAACAATTAAATTACAATTCCTGTCTCATGCAAAAAGCTGATTGATAAAGGTTACCTCTGACACAGATAAAGCCAGTTACATCGTATGCGGATCATTAACATATACAATATCTAAAAGTAAGAACAGCTCCACGCTTTTTCTCGCATTACAAGGTGAGAACCTAGTGTCAAGACACTCCGTAGGTTCGATTCCTACTCTAGAAGTTTGAATGCTTAATACTTCATTTCCTTCGCTCTGGCGTCACGGACAAGCGTGGCATTAAGTTCCGCCACTTAACACGCAATGCTTCCAAAATTTGATTAAAAATGGGGAACTGAGTGTCTTAACAATAAGTTTCCCTTTACCTATCCTATTGTGTGCGGGATATGGCGTGACGCCAAAAAAAATATATACTTACCACAGAATGTTGCAGACAGAAAGGCTAAATATCTCCAGTATAACCAGTTACCACCTATATATGAGATGAGAATGCCAAACGACATAGATAAAGTAGGCAGAGAACCCAAACGGCCACGTATTTCTGGATCACAACACTCGCTTACCTGAAAAAAAAAATAATGAGATAGATATTAAAATTTTGCAAAATACATACGACGCATGATAACGTCTGACTGTAAATACGACTTAGTGTGATTCCCAAATGGAGATATGATTATACTTAAAATTATATTAATTCGAAAAAGACAGAACGCGGCGTTGAGTTCCGTTATTCAACACAGTATATATTGAATTTAGGTTCTGGGAATCCGAATTACTTGAAAATGTGCCTACACGCTGTATCCTGCACACAGCAGGGTAGAGAGAGGGAACCTAGTGTTAAGACACTCCGTTCCACACTTTCCGCCGAATTCGGAGGCTTACGTGTTAAGTGGCGGAACTTAACGCCGCGCTTTCTGGTGTCGAGGACACCAGGACGAAGAAAATGGAAATATAATTTCCACTCCTCGAGTGGGAATCGAACCCACAACCAGTCGTTACAGTCGCACGCTTGTTCCACTGGGCCACGACTGGCCACATGATCGACTCCGATGATAATAAAATACTTGCTTAATATAAAGCAGGATGAATTGAAGCATATTTTATAATAAGTTATGTAATATTTTGTGTTTATTTGGCATAAAGTTTTATTACATACGCATTTTCGGCTTTAGTACATGAAATGTAATCCAGAATAACTAAAATAATATAAAGAGAAATATTTAGGCCGCCGTGGCGCAGTGGAACAGAGTTTGGATGTAACCAGGATTCGATTCCCACACGAGGAAATGGTTATACTTAAAATTACGTTCCTTCCTCCGCTTTGGTAAGAAGACAAAGCGCGGCGTTGAGTTGCGTCACTCAACAAACAATATGTGGAGTTCGGATGCTGTGGGATTGATTTATCTGTTTTTATGTAATACGCGTCGAATTTTGATAGTAATAATATATTTCCATTGCATAAAGTTCAAAACTATCCTAAACTTAAAATAAATTTTAGCATATTTTTTCAAAGTTATTTTATGATAATTTAGTTTTGACATTTATTTATGCGCATTTTCCGCAAAAATACATACGAAATAGTCTATTCCAGAAAAAGTTAATCAAGAAAACGAATATATAATATATTTACTATTTAAATAAACGTTTAACATTTAAATGATTTACTAATTACTTGAGTTAGACATCTGGTGTAAAATGGCCGTAATAATTAACAACATACAAGAAACACACATAATTACTCATTAGTAATATTATGAATGAATAGATGCTTATTTATTAATATCCGTACATATAATGAAAATATCACTGATCACTGTCTGTACATTGAAGATAGATGCGAAATTATAAAATTAAAGTAAAAAAATAAAAAAAAATAATCGGGGGCATTTATAAATGAAATGGAACCCAAAACAATGTTTTTTTCTAATGGTCTGTACGTTTGTGAATGCTAATCTCAGAAACGGCTTAACCGATGTAAATGCACTTTTGAATATTGTATTTTGGTAAACTTATCTTTTAATATTTAGTGTTTATTTTACCAATTGAAAAATCGATTCAAAAATAAAAAAAAACGTTTCAATTTTAAATTTTAATTGACAAAATTGCGATAAAACAACTTTTTTATTAAATTACCTAAATCTTCGAGCAAAACCGCGAGCATGTCACTAGTTTTTTTTTAATAAAATATAATATAATATAACATTATAAGAGTGTTGAAGACACGCTTATTTGAACTCGAACATGCTTGCATTTAAAATTATAGACTTCTTTGTACACAAACAATGTGCCCCTAACACGACATTCACATTTACTTTACTAATATTACTTACGTACATGTTATCTACAAGCGACGCTAACTCAAAGATTAAACTATTTCTTTACATTTCATAATATAATTGTATTCTAGCTTGTTGTATTTTTGCAATTGTATTCTATTGAAATTGTAAATATTAAACATTTTTTTTATTTAATGCATATATTGGTTGTTGGTTTAGATGTTTGTCACACAATTACAATTCAATATAAGCGGAAACTCTAGAAGAATTTTAGCTTATCTAAAGAGTAAGAAGAATTTCACGTTTTTCTCTTATTCAATGATAATCTCAGGATCTGTCAAAACACTATGCCCTCGAGTTTCTACCCAAAAATCGGGATATTACTATTAACATTAATAAAAAAAGTATTACTAATTCAATTAACTATTAGATTTGTAATGAAATAAAAGAATATGCTATATTATATTATTCACTCCATCGCAATTAAACAACTGATATCTGTTTCGTATTTGACTGTTATAATTTAGATTTCTCTCGGAGCAATGTCGCAGAGGCTTAAATATAATAACAAATTAGTTTAAAAAGAAACTAGAGACGCTTATTTTCTCATTATCGTCGTCGTGGAAGGGACTTAATGTTTGACCTTAGTTCATACTTTCAAAATATTGCCATTGAATTCGGAGGATGACATTTTTCTGAGTTTTACTACTTTAGCTTTAATAAGTATAGTGTTAAGACACTCTGGTCTCCGCTTTCTACCCGAAATTCAGACATGCGCTAGTGTTAGTTTTGTAGAGTCAATTTAATTTTAAAATATCGCACGAAATTGTATTTGTTCATGTATTGTTTCATGTAGATGAAAAAATACACAGGTAGAAAGATGCTTCAAAACCAAAGATTCCTGACATTAAGATATAAATCGTTTAATTTTATAACGATATTATCATATAATTCATTATTTAAGGCCTGTATGGAAAAACCTTTTTAAAAATGGTATATTTTATTGGGAAGAATATAATAGCTACATGTTAACTGTATAAGATATATACATATTATATAATAGTTCAAAATAAGTGAGCAATTACACCGTGGTTCTTGACTTCCTTAACAATGAAAATTATAGTCATTTTAAATATCACCGTAACGTATTACTTAGTATATACCTAGTCTGGTCGTAAGTTTTGTAACATTTTTATCGTGAAATAATTGAGACATGTTTGTTTTTAGAATAACCATTTATTTAATCATTTATACGTAATAAATAATAATAATATTTTAATTACTATTATTCAAAATGAGCTCCGCGATTTTGTACACAGGCCTTCAACCTGCGCGGCCAGTCGTCTATAGCAGCTCGCACGAGATCCATGTCAATATCGGCAGCTGCTTTGATCAAGGATGCCTTGAGTGACTCCACATTACGATGGCGTGTTCAGCAGGCCTTTTCCTCTAAGTTCCTAAAATATGGCAAATATTTTGTAATCCAACGGATTTAAGTCTGGACTGGCGAAGGCCAATCTTCGTTCCGAGTGAAGTCAATGTTGCGCGCCGCTAGCCAGTCTTGCGTGGTTTTCGCTCTATGAGTTGGTGCAGAATCTTGCTAGAATACCCAGGGTCTATTATTGAACATTGTATGATAAACTGGTTCCACAAGGTTCGCGAGGGCTGTATTTTGATACGCAATCGCGTTTGTTTTAACGCCTTTCTCACCAAAATGTACCTCAGGTAAGCCCTAATATGAGATTCCTAACCAAACCATGAGTGAGGATAGAAAATGACCTCGGTGGACAAGTGGAATATGGTTGCTAGCCTCTTCACTACTGTGGGCGTATACCTTATCATTTTGTTTATTGTGGCTCTCCTCCATGGTGATTTTTTTTTCGTCCGAAAAGAGAGTTTGACGATGATTTTTTCCCGCGTACCGCTTCAACAAAACGCGGGATCTCTTCAGTCTCATGTCCATTAGACGGGCGTCTAAACGATGTCCTGTTCTTCTGCGATAGGCTCGTAGCCCTACGTCTTCATTCAACACCCTTTTGACCGTGGTTCTGCTTAACCCCATTTAAAGGGCTAACAGTTTCTGCTTGCGTATGGGATTTCTTTGGATTCGCGCCTTCACAGCTTTTATCACTGCTGGCGTCCTAACAGAGCGAGGACGACCACTTCTTTTTCTATCTTCCAAACTTGAGTCCTCATTATACCGTTTGATGGTACGACAAATGAATCTTTTGGTTAAATTCTAATTTTTTAGTATATCAAAAATCTGAGTTGGCGCGTAACCACGTCGATGTAGCGCGATAACCGCGACACGATCTTCTTTAAGCGTCTATTCCATATTTAATAATACACCAAATATGAAAAAATACACTTCTTCTTCTTTTCGCAAAATTTCTAAATTCAAATTTATCAATGTAATAGAATACAAAACCATAAATTTCTTTTTTGTTTGTCTGTTTGTTTGTGCGTCCTAACCTCCTAAATGGCTTAACTGATTATTTTTTACTGTTTTGATTTTCTTCCTTTATCATTGAGTATTTATTTTATTTAAATCGGTTCATAAATGTAATGTAAAGTAATAAAACAAAATATTTCAGTCCAAATTAGCAGTCGGCGTTATTATTTATAATGTCTCTCAATAGTAGGTAAGGATATTTAATGTTCACACATTAATAAACTTGATAATTTTTACTATAAATTCAGATATTTTCATTATATTAAATCTAGTTTTATGATAGATATTTTTATGTTAATCGACGATTTTTAAGAACTTTTATTGCAAATTCGAATAAAGACGATTTCTTTTTAAATTATTATATACGTGAGTAAGACTTTATTATTAACATATTATAGTTACTTAAAATTCGATGTTTAATATCATTGTTTAACATAATTTTTCCTACTTTGTTTGTCTAACATAATATTTATTTACTAAGCATTTGTTTCCTGAGCAACAAGAATCCTTAATCACGAGGCGTACTTCAAATCAAATTCTGGGAGAAAGATCTACTTAAATACATCTTAAATTATAGTGTTTAAGCGTTGTTGTTACTCTTCCATGAAATTTACTTGTGATTATTAGCATTCATTATACCTATAGTAAATATATAATTGTTGAATAAATTAAATAATATACATATAAACAACATACATATATATACAAGCCATTGAAGGCGCTGTGCGACAACATCTGACTGTAAACGCCGTTGGTTGTTGAGTTCGATTTCTACTGGATGTTTTTTTTGTAGCTTCACGCTTTTTGTTAACAGCGATCTCGCTGTTAACAACTAGCGTGAAGCTACAAAAAAAACCTCTCTGATTAGATAATCAGGACTTAGTGCCAAAACACTCCGCCCTTCACTTTCCGCCCGAAATCGAAACATTATGTGTTGATTTGCGGGATTCAAACGCCATGCTTTGTGGTTGGTACCAAATGAAAAAAATATGTATAATCATTTCTCCGAGTACGATTCGAACCCACAGCCGTAGCGCTGTCTTACTACGGCCATGATGGCTACCAAACAATAAGTAAAGCTAAAAAACAAACTTACATATACTTGAGCCGGTGCTAGAGCAAAACCAACGCATAGCCCCGACATTATCCTCCCCAAGAGAATGAGAGCAAAGCTGGGTGCGAAGCCCAGTATAAGCCAGCTGGCTGCCCAAAGAGGTGCTGTTAGTTGTAGAGTTCGTTTTCTTCCAGCACGTTGCATTAGTGGTCCAGATAACATACTGCCTATAAAAGCACCTAATGGTGGTATTGCCCCTGTGGAAATCAAAGATATTATTATTTATTATAAAATATAAAAGATATAGTATTATTAATCGATACAGCAGGAAGGAGTAATATTTAATTGAAGGTGGGCAAATTTTAATTGCAATTAACAATTAAATTGATCATTTTTTAGTGCGATAATTACCATTAACAATTAATTCATTATTAATTGAAGTGTAAAAATTAAGAACTAATTAAATTTCATCCAATTGTGAGTTTTATGTGATTTCCCGACAAACACACAATGTATTGTTAGTATTTAATAATTAAATGCAATCTAATTTTACCTAATACTGGTCAATTCAATTTCAAAATATCTCTTATTCAAATAGTCTTTTGCAAGCACTTTTGAAAAGGGGGTTGAACATAAAGCTACTACTGGCTCGCAAGACAGTCCTGCTAAGAACAACTGGTGAGGAATTCAAAAGAATTATTTTTATTATATTATTTTTATTACGCCGCTCTGGTCATCAAGCAATGTCTCGAATTCGAACGGATAATGAAGAATGAACTGTTTTAAGATATGCAGAAAAAAGTCTAAAGCTATAAAAAATAATTATTGGTAGTAAAAAAGCTGATTTTGATCGAGATCTGAACCGGCCAATTTATTGACGATTTTATTTCTTAACAACACCACGAAGCATACCTTAATTATTTTCATTTGCTCACTTTGGTAAGCAAATGCGTGAAGGTGAATTCCACCATAGACAACATAGTTCACGCAGAAAGCAGAAAATAGGGTTTCTTGCCCCCAAATTCTATTATATTATGAGGGAAAAACGTGAAGCCAAAGAAAAAGTATATGTATACTTTATAAATCACACGTAAATAAACATTCCACTTACCAATCCAAGATTTTTGTTCGCTATGCTGAATTAAGGAAGAATCCAGACTTTCTATCGAGGGAATGGCGGAAGCTGAATATCCTCTGACGAGACCAATGATAAGGAAAGCCAGCGAGGCGCCGAAGGTCAGCCATAACTGAAACAATTTAGACGTAAGTACCGGCCGTTACGTGCCACAGGATATCGCAGAGGAAAGCCCACGCGCTAACATCCTCAATCTTTTTATATTTAGATTTTATTGCCCTGACCCCTGTATTGGACAGTTCTGAACTGCCCAAGTTTGTTTTGATTATGTAGTGTTGCGTAACATATACTTCGCCTGTACCTATTAACAATGTCGGATGTGAAAAATAGGAATTTTACAATAGAGCGTACCAAAGTTTAAGCTATTGATATAATTGAGGGAATTGGTAATAGAAATCAATACAGATTTAATACATGTTGTTAATTTTTATAATAAAACTATATTACTACTACTGTAAAGTGTCCCCGACATCGGGTTTTCTAAAATTGTATTTTCGAATACTAAAAGTATACGCGATTAATCTGGGAAATACAGTTCTATTTCAAAATTGGTAATAATTGCGAAACCAAAAGATCTTATTAGGATAACTATAGTTTAAACTTTGAAGCGCTCTCCTATAAAGTTGCTGTTCTTCATATCCGGCATTGCTAATAGGGAAAAAGGAAATTAGACAAATTCTAATCTCATTTTTATTTATATTTTAAAATTTATAAATTCTGACCACTAGCTATTATTACTTTTTGAAAAAAGTAAATGACAAATTTGCAACAATGTACGAGAAGAACGACGTTAATAGAGAATTGGTGTTCGTATATATTAAGAAACGAAAGATTACTTAAAGACCTTTAAAACTGTCGGGACACAATGTGCAATTTAAAATATTAGATTTTCGATTTTCATACATACAAAGAGACCCATGACGGTGTGTCAAAAATGAATTAAATTTAATAGCGAGAAAACTGAAACTAAACTAAAGCGTATTCAACAAAGTGGTCATAACCATATGTGGACTGAACTAAAATTGTACATTGTGTATTTTATTTTAATTATAATTTTATTTGTTAATTTCCATGGACCTTTTCGGAATTTTAAATAAAGGCTGGCTTACAGACTGGAAAGTAGACGTTAAAATACTATTAATCGTGATTTTTTTCATGCATAATCATTTCTTCCGCAGAGTAGACAAACAAAATCAATTATCAAGACACTTATACTTACTTAAATATAATCATTCCCCCGAATGGGAATCGGACACACACTTGCATTAACGGTATAAATAAGCTCTATATTTTATTGACTATTTTGCATGGACGTATTCGCATTTTTAAATAAAGAATTAACTTTAAGGTAAATTTTAAATACTGATCTACGAACCCAACTTGTAATATTAATTAAGACAAATTACAATTAAAAAAGGATCAACATTAAAAAGACAGCCACACTCTTGTTTTGACTAAGTGTATTTTTTAATGCATTGCTAATTCCTCATTTTTGGAATGTTTTGTTAATTTTTTTTTTAACTTCACACTGTATCCCGCACCCAGCAGGGTAGGCAGAGGGAACTTAGTGTTAAATCACTCCGTTCCCCACTTTCCACCGAATTCGGAGGCTTGCGTGCTAAGTGGCGGAACTTAACGCCGCGCCTTACCTCGATACCAGAGCGAAGAAAATGGAAATATTATATTAATTTCCACTCCTCGAGTGGAAATCGCGCTCACAACCAGTCGCTTACAATCACACGCTTGTGCCACTGGGCCACTACTGGCTCCCACTGGCCATTGTTTAATTCTTTTTTTTAATTATTTTAGCACATATGCATCAAGCCTTGACACGCACTAATTTGTGACACACACACAATGATAATGCATAAATCATTTTCAGTGAGTTAGTAGTTTCTGATAATACTAAATGCGTCATTAAATCCCGCTACTCCATGCACGCTATGCGGAAAATAGAGAGCGGTAAGTATTGACACTAGATTCTCTCTCACTACTCTGCTATACCAGCTGTAAAAAAAATCTTTCCAATTATAAGAATATTTTTTTATCATATTCCAAAGAGATAATAAAAACATTGACGGAAGTTGACAATGTTTTGGAATTGCCTAAGTTAAATTGCGTGATTGGACAATCAGTGAAGCACCGAGGCCGTCGTACTAACAAAACCCAGACATTTCTTTAACCGGATTTCATTATATGAACTAAGTACCTATAAAAAGTAAAAAAAAACGAACAAGGAAGAAGGTACCATGACGATATTAATTCCAATGTTATCTATGTGATAATTCTAAACCTGTTATACTAGTATTTTAAATTGGATAAAATTTAAATTGTGCATACTGAAAATGAATTCTATAAGAAAATGATAAATTTGAAGTAACAAGTCAAAACTACGCAACGGATTTTGATGCGCTTTCTTTTAATAGATAAAATGGTTTAAAAGGAAGGTTTATATGTATAATACATGTATAATATAGTAGAGTATACCCTGATAATTTTAGAAGTTTCTACTGTGATGTTGGCGCGGCGGCGCGAGCCTATGGAGAAATAATTGTGTAGTTAACGCAGGCGAAACCACGTGCCACTAGTTCTATAAGTAGGTATTTATGACGACTACTCAGGAGTTATCGTCAAAAATATGTAAGGAATACATAAATATCAACAAATATCAGGAGTTATGACTTTTTCCAGTTTAAATAAATTTAATGTTAAGGAAAATCTATATTTTATTACATGTTGAAACGTGTAATTACTGTAATTATAAAGCATTTATCATATAAGACGACAAACCTAACAAAAAATGACATGATCCAACCGTTCGATCGTGTTATTGTTTTGTTACAATAAAGGGGGCGAAATTCTTCATATTTCTTATAAAAAATTACAATAATTAAATGTTGAATTCAAAATATAATAAAAATGTAATTTCGAAAATCGTGTTTGTTTCACTTCACTTCAGTTTTTATTATTAGCGGAATAGTCTGAGACAACGGAACGCCAAACGCTACGGTCCGTATGTATATCTTTCACCTCGTTCACTGTCATCAACTTCTTCCCCCCTTCCCCAATACTGTATTCTTAGAGATCAACCGAGGTTTCCACCTAACTTTTACCGCTCACGTTTGTGTCAATTTACTTAATTTCAATTTAGTCAATTAATTTCGACCAAAATAAACTGCAAAGAAAACTTTATATTAGGTATTAATACTTAAAATACAAACGTTTCTTTGATTCGATTCGTGACATTGATCTGAACTACAATTGGTTGATTGGACAAAGTGCAATGTTGGTTTCCGCCACCTAACACGCGATGTATCGCCATTGACGTAAGGAGACCGGACATGTTTGTCACTCGGCACTCTACACAAGGGGCTTGAAAATTGAAAAAAATATATATACTACATATAAATTCTTCATATCATATTAACGACTAATAGGTACATAGACGGTTCAAGCCCATAAATACAACACTACCGAAGATCCAAATGTTTACAGGTTCTTAATACTGTAATTTTGTCTATTATTTACCGAAAATGATAAAATATTCTGTATATTGCATATACTGATTTTTTTGGAATTTGCTTTGAATAATGACAAATTTATTAACATTCTAATAAGAAAATTAATAAGTTTTGTCATTATTCACGGTTCCACTAGATTTTCTAGTGGTTATTGCATAATAAATAACTTAAATACTACATGCGTGCATATAGAGTATATGCACGCATGTAGTATTTAGCCCGCAAAGTGGATCTTTTTAACCTACGAGAATACCAATCTACGTAGACCCATCGTTACTTCAGTAATAGTATATGAATACATATTCAAACAAATTGAGTGAAGCTGTCGACATTTTTATATAGTCGTTATTTTCATATCGCGTGATCAACGGAAGAAGGTTATCAAATAATTTCCAATTGTATTGTGATCGACACAAGCAAAATGCCTAACTTTGATTCTGTAGTGGTATATGGTATACTTAATAAAAAATATATTTCCACTCATCAACAGTTCATTATGACGCAAAAAAACATTGAATGACTTTAAACGTAATAGTGGATTGGAATCATATTCTGTTAGTGATTAGGTTGAAGGTTGTAGTTATAGTTGATTAGGTAAGTTGAAATAAAATATGTGTATATTAGTGAAATAACAAAGTTTATATATTAATGCATTAAATAAATTCTTTTGTCTTTAAACTTAAAAAAATCGCAGTCACGAAAAAAACCATTAAGAATTCTAAAAAATTAAGACATATATATACAATACATAAGTTGTTAAACCATAATAGGTTTGACAACTTATGTAAATCTTGTTTAAATGGTTTCTTAATCTATTTTTGAATCACAACAAAAAGGTTCAAATGACCTAATTATAGTAAAAATTAATTTTAAACAGCTCATGAAGCTTTATTTAAAAAGTAATTTCATCTTATTTAAGTATTTATAAGATGCACATTGTAGGTTTGTACCGACACAATGGGAGGAAATTGCTTAACGACAAGTTGATATGAGTTCAAATTCAGTATGTTTGGGTGATTATTTAATAATAAGCTTATTGGTGTCACCTAAATGTATCTACATATCTATCAATGAATTAATAATTATAAGCAAATCTTCAAACGCTGCTTTACTTCAAAATTTACCATATACACGATACTAAATGACCGATATTTACGAAAATAGCATTTTTTACATTTTTTCAGGTTATTCTGGCAAAATTTTGGAACGACTGAAACGATTTTGACAGGACTTTTACTGGCATATAGCTGATATAATAAGAATGATCTTAGGCTACTTATACTAATAGTACTGTTCCACTACAACAATTACAAATTATATTATAATTTAACAAATACAATACAATATGGACAATTATTTATTAATTAAAAATTGGGCTAATTTGGATAATTGTATGTAATTGTAATACGATTCCTAGAACAGTAGCTATGATATACCCATACTCCAGACACTGCTAATTGCTATCTGCTAACGTTACCAAATTACCTACATTGTAACCAAATCTCAAGATACACTATTATATATTGTGATATTGTATTCAAATTGCTTATAATTAACTTAATTTACTATGACAGCGGAAGAAACCTTTGAGTAGGGAAATCTTTTCCATTTTAAGATTTTTTAATTGAGCTATAAGCAATCACTTCACACGCACCATTTTGAATATTCTTTCATTTTGACTATAATATCCATACTTATATTATAAATGGGAATGTCTGTGTGTTTGTCTGTCATGCTTTCACGGCTAATCTACCGGTCCGATTTAGATGAAATTTAGAATAAAAGTAGTAACAATAACTGGGTCTAATATAGGCTACTTCTTTTTTCAAAATTCAACCTCTAAAGGGTTGAAATAGGGGATGAAAGTTTATATGAAAAATCTACTATATAGTCCAAGGTTAAACATAGGCTACTTTATTTTTCAAAAATCCACCCCCTAGGGTTGCGATATACCGCAACAGCTACGTAGTTTACGCGGCGAAGCCGCGAGCGGGCCGCTAATTGATTATAATTTTAATCTAATAACGCCATAACTATATATGAGGAGAAAAGTGAAATTAAATATATGTACACTCAAACTCGTCACCATGTATCGGAAAATTAACGTCACTTGCCTACTGTGATACAATTGTTTAGTAAAAAATAAATATATGGCTGCATATTTTTCTTTTTATAGCTTCACGCTGTATCCCGCACACAGCAGGGTCGGCAGAGGGAACCTAGTGTTAAGACACTCCGTTCCCCACTTTCAGCCAAATTCGGAGGCATTGCTTGTTAAGTGAATACTCGATACCAGAGCGAAGAGAATGGAAATATTAAATATTTCCACTCCTCGAGTGGGAATCGAACCCACAACCAGTCCTTTACAGTCATACGTTTCTGCCACTGCGCCACGACTGGCCCCTATAATCATATCATGAATGCATATCAAAGCAATTTAAATTTCCAATATACTATGTTGTTGTTGTTGCGTACTTATTCAAAAAAGACATTTGACATATCTAGTGCTCTTTAAAATGTTATTCGATAACAAATATTTTTATATTAATTTATTTAAAAACTCTGTCGGTGACGTTTGGAATTTTTTCACCAAATTTCAATATACTTTTGCTGTAGTTTATTTATCCCCTTAGTTTCTGTGTATTAATCGTTATAGGAAATATACATATACCAAAAGAAAAAGTCTATTTTTTAAGTTATTTTTTTTATAAAAGTAAATATTGGAACTAAGCAATATTCGAATTCAGTTTTATTGTAAGGGATAGTCTAACTTATTAAGTACATTTTATAAAAAGTTGAGTCTATGCATTGACTATTTTGAGGAAAAGTATATTTTTTATTATACTTGGGTGTGCATGTCTGAACGCGCACATATTTTGTTGTATAACCTAAAAGTTTAAAGGATTAAAATCCTGGGCAAGACTTAAGGGTGCAACTGATTTCAAAGAGTAATCAAGAAAACAAACAAAGATAGACCTGTTAAACTATAAGAAATAATGAAACTAATTAAGAACCTTAAAAGTTGAGGTCAAAGTTACTTGTCAATTTCAATATAAAATTTACCTTGCCTGTAGGAGAAAAAAAATTTTTATCCCTTAACCCACACACAGCTTATAAAAATTATAACAATGTTATTAAGAGAAACCCCTGTAGAGTTTTTGTATTAATATTTCGCATAAATCCATAATGTTATCATATCTAAATAGTCGTGATGTAAATTAAGGAAAGGAATATGTATTTTGATATATTTGATACGTAGGTATCGTTCATAATAACCTAGGTATGTTCAGTTCAGCTTTAAAATATCGGGATAGCAGGGTAGTTAGAGAGAATCTGATGTTAAGACACTCCTTTCTCCACTATCCGTTATCCCTATCTCCAAAAAAGACACATTGCGTATTGGGTGACGGAACTCAACACTATTTCTAAAGTACCATAGCGGAAATATTAAAAAAATAATTAGGAAATAAATAAATAATTTAATATTTTCCTCTAGTAGCAATAGAACCTAAGACCAATCACGCTTACATTCACAGTCAATGCGCCACAATGGCCTCTCTGTGTTAACTTAAGAAAAAATATTTCCTCGTACATTGAAAACTTGTGCAAGCGATTTTTATATAGCTAATAAAATTGTTTTATTGCAATTGCATTTTGTTAAGCAATAATATAAATATAAATAAATACTTTATGTTTTTATAGAATAAACAGTATTAAAATAAACAACTATATTAAAATTAAAAACAGTTATTACCATAGTTTTCCGTAAACCGTAAACGCTTCCTGTGACTTAAAATTACATGATTAACTGTTACATAAGTCAGAAGAGTGAGCTGAATGTTTTTATACTTTTATAAAATGAGATTAGATCTTCATTATCGATATAAATTGATAGAGATAAAGCGATATCTCAGATTTATTTGTTTTGAAAATTCATGACGAATATTATTTGAAGGTAATCAGAGAGAACCTAGTGTCGAGGCACTCTGTTATTCACATACTATGCACAATACACACATTAAGGGTGCTCAATGCCACACTTTATCAGACATGGAGAAAATAAAGTATATACAAAATTAATAGTCTTGTAAATAATACGCGTAATGGAGCCTCTTAGGACAGTTAACACGTATCTATTTGACTTAATGCGTCTAATGCCTATAAAAGGTGTTACAACTAACTGAACGTGTAAATATTGGATAAAAAATAAAGTGTTTGTGTGATTGATCAACATGTGTGTTAGATACAAAGGATCACCTTTTGCACCTCATTGCTTCAGTTATAAATACTACATACACACTCTAGTAGCATTTTCCAATTTCAATCAAAAATGTTCAATTATCAATTTGATAAATAAATAATGGTAAACTAAAATTTTTCGAAAACATTAGAAACGACGGGAGTTTATTTTTGACATGGTTACTTTTCAGGAAAGAATTGGTCTATTACTTATTTAAAAATAAGCCTTTTTTTTAGGTTTTCCTAGTCTTACTACTTTGTAGTACAAATACAATGTAATTAGGAACCGCCTCTTTGCTCTGCATGGCATGCTCGGCAAGAGCTGAGCGAAGTACATATTTAATGTTATTACATGTTAAAAAAGTTTGAAAAGCAAACACTTAACACTAACATAACACTTAATGATTCACAGCCTAAGTCTATGGGCACTTAATTATTTCTTTTATTCCTGGACGTTAATTAGTTCGTTAACAATAATTTTACAAAACCTTAATGTAATTGGAACGATGGTTAAAGATCTATTTCAATTTTTTTGCAGACATGGAGTGGGGCGTTTTATCAGGTACATGTTACCTAATACGCCTCGTTTTGTATTATAAAATGCCCCATGCAATTTAAAATGTCCTCATATATGTCCATACCTAAATTTTATCCAAAACGTAAAAAAACACAATATATCAATAGTTTAATAACTTACAAACATAACACAAATGTAAGGCAAGACTTAAAAGTCCTTAAAAACTCTAAATAAAAAAAAAACATTTTTATTTGTAAGTAATTAATTAAAAGAAAAGTTGTAACAATAAAAAACACCAGTCTTCTAAATTAATGATTAACATAACAGTCTTTTCAATTAACTTTGACATAAACCAAATTAAAATCATCATAAAATAGTTGAATAGAATAAAATCAAATCTTGCTGCTTTTAACAGCTTCTCTCTCAGCTTTCTGCCCATAGTTGTTACACAAACGTGGTACCCTGAACGTGTCAAACTTGAATCCAGTCTTCAGGAGACTTTGTTATGTAGTAATTTTCTGTACATTCAACGCTTTTATTTATGTCCATATCCGAACAGTTTTAAGGTGCTTCTCAAAGATGGAACTTTGAAGTGCTTTGAAGCTTCATTCTCTCCCATTTTTTTACTTCATACAGATCGCATTGCCTCCAAGAAGCTCGAAGAGTCTTGCGTTTATATTTAAGAGACATACTCTGTATTTAAAATACAATATAAATTGGTATCTATGTAATTTCGGTACGGGGGCATTTTAAAAAACATGCGGTGGGGCGTATTGCAAATTTTGCTTTTTAAAACTCCCTATCAAGAAAAAAGCCTCAATTTCAAAGTTATCACGATTAACGAACATTTATAATAAAGTGTATTTATGTGTATTTTCAACAGTTAATATCAATTTAACTTAAATTTAATGAGTATTAAAATATAAAAAAATGTTTGCAACTTACCACAAATTGTAACTTCACTGAAACACTAAATTTATTAATATTTTTTAAGGGAGCGTAATAAACCACACGTGCACATTAGCTATGTTGTTTATCAACTTATGGCTACTCTCCGTGCAATACGTGTATCATCTAGCTTTCTTAATGTGCCTGCTATGGCTGTGGGGCGTTTTACCTAGTTTTACCCTATTCAAAAACAACAATTACAATTGTCACCGAAAAACTTCACAGCATACTAGACACTGTGCATGATATCCCTGCCAAATTTCAGAGATCTACTACAGAGATCTATAGGCCACGAAAAGTTAAACAACAACGAAACACACTTTTGACCAGTAAGAGCTTCGTTTCGCATCAATAACCGATCAGAAAGTGTTAACAAATTGACACATACTTTCCTTTTTCATTAAGCCCGATAAATGGCCAGAGGTCATAAAGTAACTAAGGACAGATGATTTATCATCTGATAAAATAGAATATTTTATCTTAATAAGAATAAATGACTACCCTTACAAAATTGATAATACTTTGATTTTTTTTTAAGGAGCATCAAATGTGTCTTGCGAAGAACAACATGCTAAATAGCTGTTATGCGGTTAGACAAAGTATAAAATAAAACTTAAATATTCCAATAAAATAAGGATTTTATTATTTTTTGCGTTTTTACCATATTTATTTAGTCATAAAAATGATTCCTGTATATACACTTATATATATATATATGTCGTGGTCAAATCGTATAATTGGCGATTTCATGAAAAAGTTAACTATATCATGAAATGGTCGCAGTTGATGAAATGATCAATTATCGTTTGGCCATATTATGATGTCGTTTGACGAAATCAATGACAACCTAACGTTTAACGATATGATCAACGAAACGCGTGGTTACTTCATGGAATCTTAGATCTTGTTTGACCAAATCGTCAAAAAATCGCTTTAACAGCCCATATAGACGCTAGGATCGCTTTTTCGTATATCAGCTGTTCGTAAAATAACTATTCGTTTATTTTAAGTAAACAATATGTTCCTAATGTCTATAAAATCTCTTTTTATTTTAATAAAAATCATTTTAATTTTTATTTCAAGTCTACTGACTTGAAGCTTGTGTTAGCGATATTATTGTAATAAATAAAATTTTTCAGGTTTTATTATTGATAAGAGTGTTTAAATTTAAAGTGTAAAATAAAAACACTATTATCAATAGAAAAGGAAGGAAAAATCTGAAAAATCATCACGTTTTTAATTTCGCTAAACGGGATTTTGCAAAGTCGAAATCGCGATCCTTTAATTTTCTTCAATAATTTGATCGAATGAAACAAAAAAATGGCTTGATGGATTTAATCGAAACCTAGTGGGGTTTTTGTGTATTCTGTAAAACGCACAGTCAACATTACTGAAGATTTTAAAATTAAATGAAGATTTTAAAACACTCCTTACACTTCTTGTGCGATCAACGGTTACCGAGATATTTATGGTTAAAAACAAAAAGTTCCAGTCAGAATTCGATATCTCAGCGAGGAGTATAGGTATCGATTTTTTAATAACAGCAAGTTGAAGCTAGATAAATAAGTTATCCGATCCATATAGTGATAAGGTTGAAAAAAAATGTTCCAACTTTTTAGAGAAAAAAATGAACTGAAAAAATTTCGATCTTTTTTCTCTCTCGATATTTATCAGGATATAGTGGAACACGTCGCTTGAAAATATTTTCCATCTTAAGATCCCAAAATTAGAAACTTTAAGCTTTGAAATGCTTGTTTTTTTATTTCAATGCCATTTTTGAGGAAAATACAGCCACTTAAAAAAATGTAAAAAAAAATGGAAAATTTTTCCGATCCTTTAATTATTTCCGTTCGTGTAGTATAGAAAATATTATAAAGACATCTTACTTTACGATATAACAAAACGTCGATGGCGAAATCATTAAACGTTGACGAACCAACGATATGGTCAAATTCAGTTGCTCATTTCATGAACTGCGACCAGTTCATGATATTGTCAACCAGATCATGAAATCATCGATTTTACGATCTGACCACGACCTCGTATATACAAATACACCTAAATATAACTTTATACTTTCAAAATGGGACTAACTTTATTCGCTTTTAACTATTTATTACGTAATAATGAAATATGCCATTAATAGTGAATTATATAATAATCAAAAAATACCTCTCATAATAGAAATTAATCAAAATATTAATTATAGTTTAAAAATTAACAACTTAATTAGAATGTTCTTTTTATGTCAAGTGCATTGTCTAAAAAAAATGTAGAGCAGAATAGATAGACCTTAATCAAAAGACTCTCCGCTCTTTGCTTCCCAAATTCGACATTTTACATATTAAGTGACGCAACTCAACGCTGTATTTTAAATTACTTAATGTCAAGAAAGAAAATATATACTATGAATTTTATAATAATGAGGTTCTTATGTACATAAGATATTCAAATAATATGCCACAGTTTTAAAATGAATAAATATTATTATTGCTAAATACATATATTACTATCGTGGTTACATTCCGACATTGTTCCACGACGCTACAATGGCCTGCAACAATACGACTATTATGGTTTTAGATCATTTAACACTATCTGATGTTCTTGTTTGTACCAAGACAAAATAATCATTAAATTTTATTTATAAGGCAAAACGTATTATGTATAGCTGGACAGCGTCAGACTATGAACGCAGTGTTTCGATGGTCGGTTCGATTCCCACTTCGAGAATTATTTTGATTTCTCCGCTCTATGCGGGAAAAAGCGTGAAGCTGATATATGTATAATTGAAGTTATTACGTTTAACAAAATTGCTATAACATAATTGTTTTATAA
Organism: Dryas iulia moderata; assembly: GCA_019049465.1. Classification (NCBI taxonomy): domain Eukaryota; kingdom Metazoa; phylum Arthropoda; class Insecta; order Lepidoptera; family Nymphalidae; genus Dryas; species Dryas iulia. The sequence goes on along the minus strand of CM032418.1, from coordinate 11,497,502 downwards.
TATTAAAAAATGACATAAATTTCATCTCATATTAAGCCGTGAACGGGTCGCCAGTTTACACAGATTAATGTTTTCATTCTCAAGTAAGTGCTACTTTTATATAAGCTAGCGACTATTGCAGTTAAGAAATATCTGATTGTACCTTTTGATTGTTTTATTTATCAACGAAACGTTTACATACAATATTTTTTGATACAGTAGTATAGAATAGATAGATCCGTCCAGTAGGACGGATTTGAGTAAAACTTTTTTGTTACACCTATAGACAGCTTTAAAGCCTGGACAGTACTTAGGGTAAAACTGAATTCGATGAGAAGATACCTAATAGAACCGTAATGAATCAGCTGAACAAAACAAAAAAGGAAAAGGCGTCTTTTCAAAAGTTGCTCAGAGCGGTAGGCATTTTTCGTTGACACATGTAAACAAAGGTACACGCAAACGAAGTTGCGGATAGCCACCCACGTCTTTGATAATTAAAAATGAATTATTTTGAATAAGGAAACAAAAAATACTTAAAATTGTTTATTTTCTCGTTATCCTTTTTATGCTGGTAATTATAACGATAACGAGAAAACATGCGTGCAAGTTTTCTAACCAAAATCGATGGCGAGAAATGTGCTATGATAACATTGCAAGACTTTTCCGCGACGGAACGGCAACTGTATATGTATTTGGGGTGATAGGTTGTTTGTTTGTTTGTTTGTGCAAATTACTATGTCAATTATTTCCAAAACTATAAGTCCGATTTCGATACGGTTTTCAATGATAGGTCCAGATTCAATTGGCGTATATTGTGAACGCAGTGTTTCGATTCCCACATCGAACTTCATTTTGGCAAAGCTAAAATGACGAATTCAATTTGGATGCAGTTTTAATGACAAGCTCAAGTTTAATTAGTGCATGTTTTTGGATATGTTTTATCGTGTTAACTCACCAGGGGGCGCTGCAGTAAACATTTGATTGTACAATGTTAAAACTACGAGTCCAATTTGGATGCAGTTTTCAACGATAGCTTCAGGCTTAATTAGCGCGTGTTCTTGTATATGTGTCAGAAAATATTATATGTAACAAGATGATGGTGAAGACTTCATCGGGGGCTGCCAGTTGTAACTACTATTTTAAACTCAGTATAGATTTCGTTCATAAAGTTTTTAAAAGGATTTTTTTGCCAATCCTGTTTTAACAACATGAAAATCTATGAGAAGGTTTGTACAAACTTAAAGGTGAAAAAGACAAAGATTTCCCCATCATCTCGTTACATATATTCTTTTAGGCGGGGAATTCCTAGTTATTTTATCCTTTTTCAATTACAATTAAACCGTCGTGGTCTATTCAAAATTTTTAATTTTAATTTTTATTTACATATATTGACTCTTAGACAAGTAGAGTTGGCAATAAAAGCGTGTTCATTTAGGCGTAAAGTAGTAGCATTAACGTTAGTCACAAGTTTCTCTTCTGCGACCCTCGTTGAATGCTGGTGATATACATACGAAAATTAATAAAAGACAGAGAGAAATAATCCATTGAAACCACTTCGATTACATTAAATAAGTTTAGATTGTTATTTTTATAAATAGTTTAGTCTAGGGGTAATCATCTTTTTAAAGCAACAGGCTTATCTATTTTTTATATTTTTTGGCAGGCCAAATCATACTTATTAATAGTATATAAAAAGTAGCAAAAGAATATAAAGAAATGCTTGGCGGACCACATAAAAAAATAATTTTATTATTCTAGTGTTCTGCGTCCCTGGCTTAGACTAATGTGATTCAGTTCAGTTTATGCAAAAAATATACAGCACACTTATAGTAATAAACAAATGCTCAACACATTGAACTATTTGAATAACTGTTTTATGAGACATATCGGCATAGAATATAAGCAAAACTTGTTTTAAAATATAACGGTTAAGTAATGTACTGTAGTCATATTATGATATTATATTCATATACACGTAGAGAGTTTGTACAATATTTTTTATTTTATCTGATATTAGGCAATAATGACACAGTATGACAGTATCCAACTGTAAATGCAATGGTTGTGGGTTCGATTCCAGGGAGAAAGATTGGATTTAAATTATTTTCATAATTCTACTTAGGTGATGTGATAAAACGCGACATTGAATTATCGAGACATTTCTCAGTAGGTTTTCTCTCTATGTAAAATTCTATGTAAAAAAAAGCGTGAAGCGTGAAAAAGTCATCCCCAAAAGGCCTATCCTTCTTGTAAACTCCGTTAATGTCCAAATTGTTATTTAAAATATTTAACCGTTAAAAAAGATAAATAATAAATATACATTACAAAAGCACATTTACATATATACAAGTATAAAATATTAAATTATTAAAAAAAACAACTATAATTTCTTCCAAAATATCAGAAATAACTAAATAAACTTTCTTTTCAAATTCAATCACATTCACTATGGAAACCCATTATTTACTTTCAAAACAACAAATAACTGAACTAATATGCATATTAATATTAGCATTATTTAGCGCTGTTCAAATTTTCACACAATCCAAATATGTAGTATACATTATCAATAAACTATTAAATCAATAGTACAAATTGTAAACAAACAACATAAAAACAAAACAAACAAACAATCATGAACAATTGTATAATAAGCCCAAAATAAAACAATACCTGTTTTAAAAACGCCGCTGAAAATTTTGTCATTGTAGAAGTAAATTATATATGTATAAATATCACAAACACTGTAGAATAGAATAGTAGTAAAAACTAAACACTTGAATTTCAATTCAACTACATACAATACTTTAAACGGGAAGTCGCGAATAATAACATATATAGAGCGAACGACAGACCGATGTCTCTTGACCGCTGGCTTCAACTGCATCGGCTACGATTCACAACTTGTAATTTCTACGCTTTAGATATGAAAAAAAAAACCTAACTTTAGCTTATAGTCATGTGAGGCGTTTTTATTCAAAGTGCGTATTAAATAACAAGGTTTACAAATATTATAACATGACACTTGCTTGCTAAACTCTGAAGTAAACTCCTATTAAAATGTCTGTGCATTGAAAATTAATTGCTTCTGATAACTTCCAAGTATAGGTTGAGGTTGAACGAATAATGAAATGTGTTAAGTGTATTATATGGATATATTTAAAATAAACTAATTGTAAGGTTATAATGACGTAGTGGTTTGTCGTCTGTCTTTAAATGGGATTGATTGTGAGTTTGATTTTTGCTCGGCTGATTTTTTTCATTTAATTAAAAAAAAAAAATAGCTTCACGCTATATCCCGCACACAGCAGGCTGTCCGCACACTCCGTTCCCCACTTTCCGCCGAATTCGGAGGCTTGCGTGTTAAGTGGCGGAACTTAACGCCGCGCTTTACCTTGACACCAGAGCGAAGAAAATGGAAATATAATTTCCACTCCTCGAGTGGGAATCAAACCCACAACCAGTCGTTTACAGTCACACTCTTGTGCCACTGGGCCACGACTGGCCACAACTCATTTAAATTTCTTTGCTTTAATAAGCTTGACACATTATGTCTCGATTTTGGGCGAAAGGGGGATAACGGAATGTGTTGACGCTAAGTTCTCTTTGGCTGCAGTGATAGCATCTTCCAAAAAAGAAGAATATATATTCTTGACATGCATGATATTGACATATTTGTTAAAAAAATATTGCAGAACTAGCAAATTAATTCTATATTTATACGTTAACAATAAGTAAGTACTAGCAAAATATACATTGAAAAATGTCGTCATAACATTTAGATAAATAAATGGCTTTAATATACGATATTTTACATTACATACATAATTAATTTCTTTTTTTCTTCTATGAGTAATTTTTGAACGAGCATCTCTCCTTTCGAATGCAACTAAACTACATTGAAATCGGTCAATCGGTTTGAGCTATAATGTTACAGACATACAAACACACAGACAGACAGACACACGCATATACATAATATATCGACATCTAACTGGTAAAAGGAAAGGTATTATAACACGAGGGTTGTCATAATACTTTTTTCGTGTAGAGTGTTAAATAAAAGAAACGACTAAATTGTCAAATACAAGGTTAATATCATTTTACTTCCTAAATAAAACTTAAAATATCTTCTTCTTATGGCTCACTTACTCGTATTATACATGAATGTAATTAAAATTCACATGTCAAAATTTAAATGGTTAAAATAGTAGATAATGTGAATGAATTTGCCTCACAATGTATAGTAATTATGAATAATGATGTGCTATCTTTGAAATAAGAAAGCTGCTTGCAAGAACAATGAAACGTATTAATGAAAATTAGTAAGTTATTTTACGTTGCATCTGTTATGAAGCAAAACAAATCAATACCTAAATTAATTTAATTATATATATATATATATATATATATATATATATATATAGATATATATATATATATATATATATATATATATATATATATATATATATATATATATATATATATATATATATATATATATATATATATATATATATATATATAGCTTCACGCTGTATCCCGCACACAGCAGGGTAGGCAGAGGGAACCTAGTGTTAAGACACTCCGTTAACACCGCGGAACTTAACGCCGCGCTTTACCTCGACACCAGAGCGAAGAAAATGGAAATATAATTTCCACTCCTCGAGTGGGAATCGAACCCACAACCAGTCGTTTACAGTCACACTCTTGTGCCACTGGGCCACGACTGGCCACAAATAAATTAATTTAAAATATTTTTTTTTATTATTACTACAAAGATTTTTTATTGTTACTACGATATTTATTAACTAAATTTAGTTAAATTTCTAACAGTAACTACTTAACTTCTTGCCAGTTAAAGTTATTATCTATGGTGGTCTCAGAGAAGTCCACAAACTAACCGCTATGTAAATTCTAATAAAGCTTAATAACTATTTTGATAATTTCAAATCCGTTGTGTAAAATAATACAGGAAGGATTATTATTAATCCATACTAATATTATAAATGCGTAAGTCTGTCTGTCTGTTTTTTTACGCATTCACGACTTAACCTGGTGGTCTTGTCCTATTTGGTTGAAATTCCTTTTGAAAATAAGTCCAGATCCAGAATCAAATATCCTTTTTAAAAATCAACTTAAAATAGTTAAAATAAATTTGTATGAAAAATCTATCACTGGATCGATTTCGATTAACTTTCTCAGGAAGATGATTTACGTCGCAACGTCAAATAATGGTTACTTCTATTTTTCAAAACTCAACACCCTAAGGAGCTGGATAAGGTAAATGAAAATTTGTAAAATAAAATAAAAATCGCCTAACTTAGCGAGATCGCGGGCCTTTGAAAATATGAAACAATTATAGTTGTGTAATTCACGTGAATCGGCTAATTCAGTGGTCGCCAATAATCTGTCAGTAAATCTTTTTCATTGTAATCTATTGAGTTTCATTTATTTTTAAAGTGACTCTTAACAGTTGTTAATATTTGATATTTAGATGTTTTTATTGAAATATAACGTAGTAAATATACGTAGTAGTATATAGTATAGTATAGTATCTACCTATTATACATTTCGAATTCGGGCGGCGGAAACTGGAAAGGGAAGTATATTGACACTGCGTTTTCTCTGACCATAGTAGGGTTGCTATGCAGGAAAGCGTAAATCTGAAAAAAAAAATAACAATTATTGTTTTACAAACAAAACAATTGTGTTTAAAAACATGAGTAAAGATATTATTAGATGATTTTGTGATATATTTTTCATAACTACGAAATGAAAATAATTTAATATGAGTAAATTTTCGTGCTTAATTTGATTTTTTTTTATATGGACGCTAATAGTACTTTCAGAAAATCATTTGCAAATGGCATTTTAACATGTTTTATATTCATTGTCCTGCGATGGTTGAATACTATGGTGTATTAAGTTCCGTCTTTCGTACGGAAAAGCGATGACTTTCTGCCTTCCCTGATACGAGGGTAAAAACGTGATGCTGTTTTTAATCAAACATTTTTATTACCATTCATTACTTATTTATTTATTTATTTATTACTAGTTCCCCCGTTGATAAATAAAATACGCGTCACTTTAGCAACGTTGCACTTTATTTTTATGCACTTTATACAAATAAGAATATTTCTCAAGCGTCATGTATTTCTAATGGATTATAAAGGAAGATCGAAAAAGAAGACCTTTATATGGATGGCTTTATGTACTTCTGTTGCATATAAGCTTTAAGCATGCCACATTTCATACTGTCAGTCAACAACAGTATAATTTTCATTGTAAAGAAGTCACGTTAGACATCTTTTCTATCTTTTCACATTAATATTATTAATATTTTTTTTGACTACAGAAGTTTATCTTCTCAAAGTTATCTTTAAAAACAGGGAGATTAAACTAAAATATCAATCTTACAAATCGATCGTAATCTTGGTCAGCTGACTTATTCTGAATCATAGAAGAAAAGATTTCAAGCACTTTATGACTAAGTACGTGTATAACGCCCTCACGAGCCAGATGAAGTGTTTATTATAGCTATTATCTGTAAACGTTTGACGTTAGCTTGACGGGGGTTTGTTTCTTGCAAGATCATATCTCATCTATTTATGGACGCCGAAGGTATTTTTAAGTTTAAGAGTTTAAGAATTTTTTTTAGAACAACTTTATGATTTTTTTTTCATATCTGGGAAATATGAATAAAATATATAATACTAATCTCTAAGTGAAAGGTGATTAACTAAATAATTGAGCTCAAAACAATTATTTTTTTCTATTGGAAGCTAATCACAGAAATGGCTTAATCGATTTAAATACAATTTTGACTATCGTATTTAGAACCATCCCTTAACATTTTATTTGTGTAAGTCGGCTGATAAACAAAAAAGTTAAAATATTTTAAATTAAAACTTTAAGCAACATGTAAGTGATTTGTGTGAAAACGCGAGCTGGTAAAAAAAAATATATAATTATAGTCGTGTAGCTTACTCAGGTGAAGCAGCGAGCGGGTCGCTAGTCTTTACTATAGCAAGCAATAAAAACAAAATGTTTGTACGCGCACGTGTTCGAAAATATTGGAATTGAATGAAACAGTAGTGGTTAATATTTTTTCGATGGAAGCTGTTGACGAAAAGTCCTTCCAAACACTATGAAAGATCATTCAGTCGACGGATACGAAGTTGCAGGCAGCCACTAGTGTTATATATCTTATTATATATTCGGGGGTCATTTATGTACTTAAGATGAAATACAATATATGAAAATTGTAAATGGGGAAACTTAAAACTATGCTCTTACTACCCTTCTACTACTTAAAGTTAAACAGTATAAGACAAAGTCCTCATAATGAAAAAAATACTTATAACTTTTGTTTGTGGCTTCAAAGCCTTACAGAGAATGGTTATTTAGTGAAAAAGCATCTTATTTACTTAATAGTTATAAAGTTTTTGACAGTTCAATACCTAACAACGTCTAATTTAAACGCGATGGTTATTGAAATGGTTGTTATATTTGTTTCATTTCATTTTCCTTGCTCCGACAAAACAAAACGCGGCGTTGTTTCTGCCACTTAACAAGTCTGAAACTCAGGCAGAAAGTTTAGTACGGAGAGTATTAACACTTAACCCTCTGCCTCGACACCAGAGCGAAGAAAATGGAAATATTAAATAATTTCACACCTCGAGTGGGAATCGAACCCACAACCAGTCGTTTACAGTCACACGCTTGTGCCATTGGGCCACGACTGGCCCTTTTCTTCGCTCTGGTGTCGAGGTAAAGCGCGGCGTTAAGTTCCGCCACTTAACACGCAATTCCTCCGAATTCAGCAGAAAGTGAGAAACGGAGTATCTTAACACTAGGTTCCCTCTGCCTACCCTGCTGTGTGCGGGATACAGCGTCAATCAATCAATCAAGATACAGCGTGACGCCACTAAAATACCCCTCTGCCTAACCCGCTATGCGGGAAATAGCGTGAAGCTGTGTATTATAATATTATACACTATGGAACACGTGATTTACACGTGTAAAATGAGTTTATCTAACAAATTAGTATACAAAAGACATCCTCGTACATGTCCTCGTAATTTACACAATAGAAAATTAGATTTGATTACAACTCGTGACATTGTTGTGATAGGCTGGTACAAAAGTTTCTGGCACATCAGAATTCGCTTAAGTTTCCAAATATAAAGGTGTTTATGTTATGTTCATAAAATTGGTAAAAATTAAAAAGGTTTTATTTTGGCGAAAATTGCATAACGGAACGAATTGGACTGGACTGGAATACTAGGATCATTCCAAGTATCTTGCAATAGTCTTGCAAAAGTCGCTAGCGGTGATTTTACAAAATAGTAATTCTGTTACTGATTTTGAGTATTATAAGAAAAAAAGTTTAAAGCAAATTAGTTTCAAAATTTTCCAAAAGCTTCAGTATATTTGCATTGTCTTTGTTTATTTTTAGAGTAGCAATTTGAATTTTTAAAAAAATGAGTAATAAATAAAGGAAAATCTCGCCTTTTTAAGAGACAGCATCTTGGACGAATCTTGACAGCCTTGCCAGTTCGTAGAGTAAGCACACCTGGAAAATGAAAATAAGAACTGATAGAAGATAAAAATATTTTATATTTACTGCTATTATAGTTTCAATTTGGCGCTAGTTACTTTGACAATGTGTATATCACTGTTAATAAATAAAAAAACTGTAAGTCATTTCATAGTAATTTAAAGTATTTAGTACTAAAGAATTATTAAAAAATAGATTAGTTTTATACATTTCTTTCCCACACACAATTTAACTTACTATCTCAATTTTATACTTCTGAATTCTAAAATTTGATATTATAATTTTGATAAAAAGGTATCTAAAGTCATATTTTACGTATACCTAATTATTTAGATAACTCTACTATCTTTTATAAATACTTTAATGGCCGATCATATTTAATTCTAAATAATTTTAAGTCATATAGATTTCTATAAAGATATCAACAAGATTGAGTGCGAACTGGTCGATATCTATTCTCATATCAGTGACAAAACACGTGCCTCGTTTGATACCTCATTGTTATTTGGTGCACAGTTTACTAAACATCTATAAGACGGAATCATGATTGTTTATTTGCTTTTATTATCAATATTAACGGGACAATGTGTAAATGGTATGTACTATATATTAATCAGTTTCTCAAGACATATTGTAAGAATGAAGAAGGGCGTGCTCAGGTGGTTTGGGCACGTTGAGAGGATGAGTGATGGAAGAATGGTAAGAATGATTTATGAAGCAAAGATGAGTGGTAAGAGAGCCAGGGGGAGACCTGGGTTGACCTTAGAAAACACAGTATCGACGATACGTGAGCAAGGTCACGTAAAAAGCATGAGGACCCCCCGGAGGGCGTGTATGAAGAGGTTGATGACAGTAGACGAGGCGAAAGATGTATGCAGAGACCGTATCGTTTGGCGCTCCGTTCTTTCTGACTACCCCGCAAGGGATAAGCGTGAAGCTAAAAAAAAAATATTAAGACATCACTTCTTTACTTTTCGCCCGAAGTTGATTCATTAAGCTATTAAGTGGCGGACCTCAAACACGAGCTTTATCTTACTAGATCAGAGAAATATAAAAAGATTAAATATAATAATAATTTCTTCGAGTCGGAATCCAATGACACTCCGTTCTCTGCTCAAATATGAGGCATTGTGTATTAGGCAAATAAGTGAAATGAGTTTAAATTTTGGTAATATATTTAAAAGAGATTTCCATTCCATTCATTTTTATTCTTATAAAACTACGGCTTCAACGAGTGCTATATATCATTATGTATTATGCATACAAAAGTAAGGCACATTTTATATGGATCATATAAAATAAAATATATTTCGTTTTCGTCTGTTATAACGAAGCGAAAAGTTACTTTGTTGTGTTTTCTTTCTAATATGAATCTCTAATACTATCCAAATCGACTTTAAAATAAATATAGCTTTCTTGACTACTACTGGTTTAAGCTTCTTATCGCATAGCAGGGTAGGCAGGGAGAACTTAGTGTCCTGACACTCTATCCTGTCCGAGTGATTTTTACATAATTTCGGCTATTTTTGAAGTGGAGTGGCGAAATTTCTCTTAGTAACAACAAATATATACAATAAGAATCCTATAATGTTATCCCACTTAATACGGGTTTTCACAAAAAATATTTATTAGTATCAGCTATTATCGTAGCAAAAATACACTAATAAACTTACATTATACTAGTCATCATAATATTTTTTATTTTGTCAATAGAATTTCATTCTTTTCAGCTCAATTAGAAAACTATAAACAAAAATCTGAATATATAACTGTGCGTGACGGTGCTCATATGTTTTACTGGCTATTCTATACAACAGCAAATGTAGAAAATTATACAGAGAGACCTTTGATAGTATGGCTGCAAGGCGGTCCCGGGGGCTCGTCAACCGGCATAGGCAATTTCGAAATACTGGGCCCTCTCGATCTATCGTTACAAGAGAGAAATTATACTTGGGTAAGTGCAATTATATTTATAGAACCTAAAATATTCGTTTTTAAAACTTACACGATTAGGTGGAATTTACAGTGCTAAGGAAAACTAAACAGGGTAACAGTGTTTTGGGTCCTCCCTACCTATCGGGCATATGCAGAAAAAACGTGAATATGAAAACGAAATCATGAGAATATTATATGAGAATATTAAGAAGGGGAAAAATTATTATTTTTTTATAGAGGCCAGTCAAGGTAAAGCGACTTGTTAGGAAGTAAAATTATATTGTGGCCAGTCGTGGCCCAGTGGCACAAGCGTGTGACTGTAAACGACTGGTTGTGGGTTCGATTCCCATTCAAGGAGTGGAAATATTTAATATTTCTATTTTCTTCGCTCTAGTATCGAGACAAGGCGCGGCGTTAAGTTCCGCCACTTTACACGCAATGCCTCCGAATTCGATGAAAAGTGGGAAACGGAGTGCCTTAACAATAGGTTGCCTCTGCCTACCCTACTGTGTGTGGGATACAGCGTAAGACCAAAACAAAAAAAAATATACAAAAATGAAGCAAGATTATAATAAGACATTTATGAAAACAGTAAATAAATTAATAAGTGTATCCTATTTGTACATTCAACGAAGCTGAATCTTAAACTAAGTCATGTTTTACTTTGTTAGTTAAATAGTTAAATTTACACAAAAATACATCTAAAATTTATGTTACAGGTGAAAAACTTTAACGTACTATTCGTGGATAATCCTGTTGGGACAGGCTTTAGCTATGTAGACGATCCTAGTTACTTGACGACTACAAACGATGCAATTGGTAACTGTATATTTAGTATCGCTAAATTTATATTGAAATTTATTTTAGACAAATTACTATATAACAATTCGAGTCAAACTAGAGGAAAGCATATCTTATTTTGTTCGTCATAGCGTCGAGGCAAAGAACGGTGTTAAATTCCGATACTCAACACATAATGCCTCCTGAATTCGGTGGAAAGTGGGAAATGGAATTCCTTAACATTAGGCTCCCTCTGCCTACCCTGCAGTGTGTGAAATACATCGCAAAACAGATACTATATAGCAGACTGCTCGCGGCTACGCTCCCGTGATTTATCACACAAATTATCGCACCCTCTTTTAAATGTATGGGTTTTTCAAATGTATACTATTTTGGTTTATTGTTTTGTTTGACTTTGCATTATCAACCATCTTCTGAAACAAAACATCAATATCGGTCAAGCTTTCGGTTTAAGATTTTTTAAACAAATTTTCAATCCCTATTTCAACCATTTAGGGGTTGATTGTTGAAACAAAGTAGCCTAGCAAAGTAGTTTTGATTGCTAACAAAACTACAAATCGGACCAGTCAGATTAGCTACGACTGCGTACCAGACAGACAGACTTCCGCATTTATGATATTAGTATGGACGCGAGTAATATTTTTGTCAGCTTCACTTTTTCTCACGTAGCAGATGAAACTCGGTTCACTAATTCCCGTTCGAATTTGAGTCATTGTTTATTGAAAACTTAACACCTTTTCAATAAGAACCCACAACCAATTGCGTTTTCAGTTAGATACAGTCTCATTGGGCCACGATGGCTTCTTTATTTGTTGCTTCCAATGCTATGTTATTATTTATTGTTTTTTACATGAATAACCTAGTGTTAAGACACTCCGTTCCCTAGTTTCCGTAGAATTTTGGAGGCATTGCCTATCAAGTGGCGGAACTTAACGCCGAAGCAAATGTAAATATTAAACATTTTCACCCCTCGAGTAGGAATCGAACCCACAACCATTTGCGATTACAGTCACACTTTGAGCCTCTGCGCAATGACTAGCCTCTATGTTTTCACTTATTTAAAATTTATGTCAAAATACAATTAACAATGTTTATTTATTTATACAGCTTTAGATTTTGTGGAACTAATGCGAGGGTTCTATCTATCCAATCCTGAGTTTGAACAAATACCACTTTACATTTACGGCCAGTCGTACGGGGGGAAGATGGCGATTGACATGGGTATTAGGATGCACGAGGTACTACGAGTCATTTAAATAATTAAAGATTTATAGGCTATTAGGCAAGAGTGCTGAATTAGGTGTTGAACAAGGGGTCCTGTTTACTATATTATTATTTAGCTTTCCCCTTTTTATTGTAAAACAGAGTAGTTAAAAAGAAGGTAGTGACAAGATATTCCGTTCTCCACTTCGATGCTGAGTGGAGGATCTTAGCGCCGCGCTTGACTTACCAGAGCGAATTAACTAATTTAATTTAAATATTATAATATTATTAGTTATGTTTAATATGCTTAACTATTAAAAGTTACCTCATTTCAAGCGCTGAATAACTTATTTTTACACAGTAGTCGACATGAACATTTTTTTTCTTCAATAGAAAATTTAACCAATCAAACCGTTTAAAATTACACCAAGCGCCCAAAAATCTTTTATAAAAGTTAAAATATTGCTGACTTGAACTTACAACCATCGACACAATGCTTGGTTTAAATTATAATTCGGTTAAGTGAATAAATATATAAATTTATTTAATAGTCAGTTTAACTTATTTATACAGGCAGAAATTAACGAGAACATTAATTCAAAATTACAAGGAATTGCTATGGGAAATGCTTGGATATCTCCTGTCGATTCTACACTTACTTGGGGGCCACTGCTCTTAGCGGCTGGTCTTGTAGACCAAGCTGGGTATGAGGACATTCAGAGAAACGCACGAGAAGCTGAACGTTTGTTCAATGAAGGACTTTACGTGAGCTCAACAATGCAATGGTCTGCAACCCAAACAGCCGTATTCAGGGCGACAACAAGAGTTGATTTTTACAATATTTTGACCAAAATGCAGGTAGATTTGCCCGATACGATGAAAAGTGATTATGGTAAATATGAAATTTTTGTTATGAAGTTAAGACTCATAAGATAATCCACCTTTTTCTTTTGATTTTTTGTGACATTTTTAGAAAGCATATAAAAATTTGAACGCAGTGTTCGTACCGTTCGTTGAAGCATCGAACTTTGATGCTTGGACGGAACTTGGACGAGGATGCGGGTTCGAATCCCGCTACATTCATACTTCATTTAAACTTTCATATGTCTTTAAAAATGTATTTGTCAATTTTTTTAGTAACATAGTAAAGTAGACTAACATTTTAATATGTTAAAAGTACTAATTTACAAGTCACGCGTTTTAATAACGGTCACTACAATTATATTCCATTCATTATCATATCTCTGTATAGAGGTCGCCGTGCCGATGTGGGACAGCGTTTGATTCTAACGCGATGGTTGTGGGTTCGATTACCACTGGGGAGTAATTATGTTTGAATTTTCATTTCTTCGCTCTGGTATCTAACACGAGGAGAACGGAGTGACTTAACACTGGATCTCTGAATACTCAGCTATTGGAGAAAAAGCGTGGAGCTGCTATAATCAAATTATCTAATGTACAATTAAATACTCTTTAATCTCCAAAAAGGAATGTTTCAACTACGCATTATTATTAAAAGTCAAACACATGTCAATTACTTCTTTTTTATAGCCAGTGTTATATAAGTAACGTATGCATAATATCTAATCTCTATGCAGAAATATCTCGAGATATGATGATTCGTGACCGTGCCTACTCCTACTCTACGCCCGAGGGACAACAGTGGGACCTCGACGTTTTAATGAATACTAAAGTCAAAGAGTGGTTGAATATACCCGAAAACATCACGTGGAGCTCTCTTTCGAATGATGTATTCGATGCCTTAAGAGGGGACTTCATGAAACCTGTTACTAAAGGCAGTATGTATAATTTGAAATAAGTCATTATTTTCATTTATTATAAATAGAATAAAAAATAGTGAATCTTCTTATTACTAGGGGATTTAATCTTGTAGACCCACTATGATGATAAAAAAGCCCGGTTAGTAAATTGTTTGGAACAACCACAAGCATGTATGATGATGTGTTTAGTTTGGCTTGTGAGATGCTGCAAGAGCTTGATACCAGCTTCGGGCAGCTGTCAGTGTCGGTTTTTAAACAGAAAACAAAGGAAGTAGCAGTGAATCCTGGCGACTAAAAACTAGTGTAGGCTTATCGAACCCTGCCAAGTTGTGTCTATCCGTATATATGTAACCCTACTTATGATTATAATAATAGTTTTAACGTTAACGTTTCCCTGAAAATATATAATACGATACCTAATATATTTTGTACGTGGTATTTAGATATTAGATATTGTTTTCGTAAGCGAAAATTGCCCTGCAGATTCCATAATCTGAACAAAATATGTTTGTAAATATAAAACGCCCGGACATTTCACTTTCATAAGATGAAAATAATTTTTGTCGTCCAAAAAAGATTTAAAATTGCAATGTGCTCAAGTTATTCGCAGAGATTATTAGATTTATATATTTAACTTTATCTTCATTGACTATTAACAAAAAAAAGCTTTCGTATAACCGTGATCTAGAACAGGGGTGCGCAAATCCCGGGCCCCTTAATAATTTTATACCTGCAGCCAAGCGTGTATTAAAGACATTCTATAATACTTTTTCTATAGTACTATAAAAAAGTTTCAAAAATTGGATAGGCCCGTTTCTAATAAAGGTGGGTTACCCCTGATCTAGACCTCTTTGGCTCATCCAACATATTATACTAACATAGACTTGTGTATATAATAAAAACCTGTTTTATATTCCTAAAACATTTTTATGAGAAAATACAAGTAGTTAGTACTTTTTTATTTATTTAATAGTATATTTCAACATACCTAACAACATAAAAGGATCAACCTAAAAAACATATAAAATAATATATGAAAACTGTATTGAAGGTAAAAATCTGTATATTATAAAAATATTTAAGAGTAAAAGAATAAACTAACAACATGTATATCGCTTTTGTTTTTTAGTCGAGAAGCTTCTAAATGAAACGGACATTATCCTTACTAAGTACAATGGTAATCTCGATCTCATCTGTGATACTCCTGGTAAGTTCATATAAATAATTTTTGAAATCCTCATGGCGCAGTGTAATTGTGCCTGAACGTAAATTGCAAGTGATTGTAGTTTTTGAAGAAATGGACATATATTTTAAATTATTATTTTTCCCTGTTTTATTAGAATGCTGGCTCCAGCTAAATAGCTGGATGGCTTAGCACTTATAGCGCTTGGACCGGAATTCGAACCCACCCCTCTTGGATACCGTCCAAGGTTCCAACGTACAAAATTTTATAAATTTACTTAAAAAACATTATTCATAATGTGCGTGAATAACATTTTAAAAATGTAAATTGAGGAGGAAATAAGATGTGTTTCCTTATGTAAAGATAAACATTTCGGAAATCCTTACATTTACAAAATGGACACCTTCCTACTTAAGATTTATGTTGTTTTTTGTTAAGAACAGATTATTTTGACACATCTTTTTCCGCAAAGCAGAAAAGTGTCAAGGCAATCGCTTCTCCACTTTCCACTCAAAATCTAAGTGATGGCGGAACTGAACGCCGCACTTTGTATTACCCGAGCTCAGTTCAGAGATACGGTCAATCGTTATCCTTACGATAACTTCCTATTCTATACATAATACAATAAAAAAGTAACTTATCGCTGTCTTTACATGGGAGGTATAAGAGGAACAATATTATTTGCAACAATTATCATAGCAATAGAACCGAAATAAAATGATTTTTTAAGTTTATTTCATGTTTGTCTGTTCATTTGTTTACAGTAATCTATGTAAAGGCTTGACTTGATATAAATGCAGGTTTTTTTTTTTATAGCTTCACGCTGTATCCCGCACACAGCAGGGTAGGCAGAGGGAACCTAGTATTAAGTGACTCCGTTTCCCACTTTCCGCCGAATTCGGAGGCATTGCGTGTTAAGTGGCGGAACTTAACGCCGCGCTTTACCTCGACACCAGAGCGAAAAAAATGGAAATATTAAATATTTCCACTCCTCGAGTGGGAATCGAACCCACAACCAGTCGTTTACAGTAACACGCTTGTGCCAATGGGCCATGACTGGCCACTGGGTTAAATGCAGGTATAACAACAATATTTTGGCTAACTTTCCTTGACATGTAGTTTTTATTTTATTTCAATCGGTTCATAAATGAAAAAAAATAGAACAATTTAAATTATAATTTAAGCACAGTAAGCCCTTAATGGGCATAAGGACCCCTCCTTAAAAATGTATGGTCGAAATAAAAAAGTAGCTTCACGCTTTTTTTTAGCTTAGCGGGGTTTTCATAGAGTACTAAGTGTCAAAACACTCCGTCCTCCACTTTCCGCCTCAAATCAAGACATTGCGTGCTGAGTGGCGGAACTCAACTGTAAAGTTAAGCGTAAGCTTTGTCTTAGGTACCAGAGGGAAGAAATGAAAATTTAAATATAATCATTTCCCCGAACGGGAATAGAACCCACAACCATAGCGTTACAGTCAGACGCTGGCCCGCTAACGAAATATTAACGAAATAATTATAACCGTAATTACTTTAAGCAAGCAAAAGGGGTTGTAGTTCATATAGTGTAGTAATTCATATGTCACAATCTCACATCACATTATCATTACAGGCCAAATCCTTTGGGTCGACCGCCTACAGTGGGACGACGCGGAAGGATATAAAAATGCTCCACGCCTACCTATATGGGAAGAAAATAGGCTCGAAGGCTATTATAAATCTTATGGAAATTTTAGATTTTTCTGGATTAACAAAGCTGGACACAGTGTAAGTAATAATTAATACTATAAAATAACAGCGCCATTATTTTACCTTCATAACGGAACAGTCAGAGAAAAACTAGTCAAAATACTCCACCGTCGACTTTCCACTCGAAATTTAGACTCTTTGCACGTTGAGTAGCGGAACTCAACGCCGCGCTTTGTCTTAGGTACAATTAATACTTTAATATTTTTTTTTTTTGCATTCGTTGCATGAATTATGTATTATATGAGGTATTATTTATTTCTATAAACGTATTAAGTATTGCAAAAGAACGGCGCCTTCTGAAATTAGTAGATACTAGTATTATAAATAACCAAATAGAATCGTAATATTACTTTACATTTAGCTAAACAAAATATGAAAATGTTTTTTTTTATATTTTAAAATATTTTTTTTTTTCTTCACGGCAGTGAAGGCAGTAGGCAGAGGGAATCTAGTGTTAAGACACTCCGTTCCCCACTTTCCGCCGAATCCGGAGGCATTGCGTGTTAAGTGGCGGAACTTAACGCCGCGCTTTGCCTCTGATACCAGAGCGAAGGCACTGGAAATATTAAATATTTCCACTCCTCGAGTGGGAATCGAACCCACAACCAGTCGTTTACAGTCACACGTTCGTGCCACTGCGCCACGACTGGCCACAATATTTTAAGGTTTTATTAATGAAATTTGTAATTTATTTGCAAAAATGCAGCCTTGAGTTCCGCCAATCAACACATAGGTGAAGGCATATCCAACCATCGTGCACCGTTGTTGCACAGTGTAATAGCGTCTGAGTGGAAAAGTATTGATTATAGGTTCAACTCCCAATTTTCTCCACTCTGGTAAAACAAAGCGCGGCGTTAATTTCCACCACTCAACTTATAATGCCAAATTTAGTCGGAAAGTGGAAAACAGAGTATGTTGACACTAATATCTCTTTACCTACAGCCTAAACTGCTATGCAGAAAAAAGCGTACTGCAAACTGAAAAAAAAATCTTTGCCTACATCTCGAAATTAAGTAAATCCAGCTTTTATTTTATATATCACTAGCGGCCCGCTCGCGGCTACGCCGCGTGATCTACGTCGCCGTTTCGGTACATTGCAACACTCGGTGGTGGATTTTTGATAAATAAAGTAGCTTATGTTTTACCTTGGATTATCAACTATACATATGCCAAAATTAATTATAATCGGTCAAGCGGTGTAGATTTTTCATACAAACTTTCATCCCCTATTTCAACCTTTAAGAGGTTGATTTTTGAAAAACTAAATAGCCTATGTTAGACTCAGTCATTTTTACCCGCGACGGAACGGCGACTGTATATGTGTTTGGGGTGAGAGGTTGTTTGTTTGTTTGTTTGTTTGTTTGTTTGTTTGTTTGTTTGTTTGTTTGTTTGTTTGTTTGTTTGTTTGTTTGTTTGTTTGTTTGTTTGTTTGTTTGTTTGTTTGTTTGTTTGTTTGTTTGTGTGTTTGTGCAAATTACTATGTCAATTATTTCCAAAACTATAAGTCCGATTTTGATACGGTTTTCTATGATAGGTTAAGGTTCAATTGGCATATGTTCTTAGATATGTCTTATTGCCTTAACTCACCAGGGGGCGCTGCAGTAAGCATTTTACGTGAAAACGAATGTTTTCAATTATCTCAAAAAATAATAGTCTGATTTCAATAGATTTTCAGTGATAGATTCAAGTTTAATTGGTGGATGTTCTTGGATATGTTTTATCGTGTCAAACCACCAGGGGGCGCTGCAGTAAGCATTTGTTTGTACTTTTTTTGTATTTATTTGTCTAAAACCGAAAGTACTGCTCCGATTGAAAAGAGTTTTCATAAAAAGATTTATCTTTGCTTGATGCATATTTTAAGATTTTTTTTGTTACGGGGAAAACTCACCAGGGGGGCGCAGCAGTAAACATTTGTTTATGCAAATCAAAAACTACTGGTCCGATTTACATGTAACTTTCAAGGATAGGTTCAGGCTTAATTGGTGCATCTTTTTAAATATGTGCTACAGTGACCACTCATCAGGGGGCGCTGCAGTAAGCATTTGTTTGTACTTTTTTGTGTAAAACTAAAATTTTTCTTGTATTTGTTTGTCTAAAACCGAAATTACTAATTCGATTAGATAGAGTTTTCAGAACTAGATTAAGCTTTGCTTTGTGCATATTATAAGATTTTTGTTTTTTGGTTACGGTGAAAATTCACCAGGGGGCGCTGCAGTAAACATTTCTTTATGCAGAGCAAAAACTACTAGTCCGATTTAGATGAAACTTCCAACGATAGGTTCAGGTTCAATTGGTGTTTCTTTTCATATATGCGTTACGGTGAGTAGTCACCAGGGGGCGCTGCAGTAAGTACACTTGTTTGTGCGAAACTAAAACTACGAGTCCGATTTGAATGCAGTTTTTAATGATAGATTCAAGTTTACTTAGTGCATATTTTCATATATGTGTCATGTATGTTTACTTAGTGCATATTTTCATGTATGTGTTAACTCTCTAGGGGGCGCTGCAGTAAGTAGCTGCTTCTATTTTTTTGTGTAAAACCAAAACGACTAGTACGATTGAAAAGAGTTTTTAGTATTAGATTCCGCTTTGCTTATAGCATGTTTTTAAATTTATATTACAGTGACAAGTCACCAGGGGGCGCTGCAGTAAAATATTGTTTGTGCAAAGATAAAATGACGAATTTGATTTGGATGCAGTGTCAATGATAAGTTCAAGTTTAATTACTACATTTTCTTGGATATGTTTTATCGTGTTAACTCACCAGGGGGCGCTGCAGTAAACATTTGTTTGTAATATTTAATGCAAAGCTACAACTACTAGTCCGATTTCGCAGAGTTTTTAGTATTAGAGTTACCTTTACTTGGTGTAAGTTTTTAGGTATTTTTTTTACGTTATGAACACGCCAGGGGGTGCTGCATTAAACATTTAATTATGCAAAGCTAAAACTACAAGGCCAATTTGGATGCAGTTATCAAAGATAGGATTAGGCTTAATTAGTGCGTGTTCTCGTATATGTGTCATGGTGACACCTCACCAGGGGGCGCTGCAGTAAGCATTTGCTTTTATTTTTTGAAACCTATTTAGATGCAGTTTTCTGTGATAGGTTCTGGTTTAATTGCTGCGTGTTTTTATATGCCATATCACAAACTACCACGGGGCGCTCCAGTATAAATTAGTATGTTCAAAATCAAAACTAATATTGGGTTTTGTAATTTTCACTGATTTGGTTAGACTTAAGTTTCGTGGAAATGTTACAGTGACAATCTGCCAGGCGCTGCAATAAGCATTTGATAACCAGAAAGCATTGGGTTTATAATTTCTTTTGGATTTGCATGAAGATTAATATAAAGTATTTCGATATTATGTAATAATATATAATGTGTATCTATTCACTTTAAAAAGTTAGGTTTTTAGGTTTAAAGACATTTATTCTCATAAAGACATACATGTACATCACTTACATGAGAACATAGATATAAAAATAATTTTAGGTTACATACATTCGTTGCCGTACACATATAGTGGATAAAGGACATAAACAGAAACATAAGCAAAAACAATCAACTTTCTTAAGGCTACTTAGTAAAAAAAAAACCATATATATATATTTAACAGTAAATAAATGTAAACATAAATGTTAGTAAATTAGAAAAAAAAAATAATAATAATAATAAACAATTACTTAACGAGTTCGCAATTTAGCACATTTTCCAATACATTTTTTTTATATTCAAATAGATATTTAAATAGATATTTGTGCAATAATGTATTGGGATAGTTTTTTTTTGAATAGAACGAGTGGGTCAATATTTTTGATCTCCGAGGGTAGTTGATTATAAAGACGCGCACCGTCGTATGTTATTGCGGACTGCCCGCACTTAGTTCTTGTTTTTGGTAAGATTACAAGACTAGCGCGTCGAGTGCAGGGGCGCCCAACTCTTTTGCCCTTTGCGAAGTGTAGGTCGATATGAATGTTTTTTTTAATGATTTTTCTTACGAGAATGCAAATACTGTAAACATATAATTGCTTAATGCTCATTAATTTAGTTTCGCGGTAAATTTTTTCTGTTGATGTTCGAAATTTGTAATTAAATATTTTTTTTATTACTCTGTTTTGTAGAATTTGTAATTTGTTTAACCGTGTTTTTGCAGCACATCCCCAGATTTCGATTAAATATAGCAAATGTGATTTTATTAGAGAATTATAAAGTGTGAAACGTAGCTTACGTGGTATGCACCGAACATTAGTCCGCAAAGAAGCAAGAAGTGATGTTAACTTAGTCATTAAATATTTGGTGTGCACATTCCACGTTAAGTAGGTATCCATGTGTAGGCCAAGATATCTTTCATGAGTTTTTTCCCGTAAGGGGCTATTATTTATTGTAAGAGGCGAGTAGTTGGGTATTGGTTTGTTTTTAGCTTTGAAAAGTATGTAGCTAGTTTTAGATATGTTGATAGTAAGTAGGTTATATTGATACCACTCGTTGAGAATGTCAAGATCATGTTGGGCTTGAGAAATTAAATCATGAACTGATGAACCAAAGTAAAAGAGGCATGTGTCGTCAGCATAAAGTGTGATATTCCCTTTTAAGCCTAGTTCGTGAATATTATTAATATAAATTAAAAAGAGCAGAGGGCCCAATATGGATCCTTGTGGAACTCCGTAGGATATGGGTACTGAAGGACTTTGGGAGTTATTGTCAATTTTTACTATCTGATGTCTGTCTGTAAGGTAAGATTCAAACATTTTTAGGGCTTTATCAGCAATACCAGTGGCTTCCAACTTCTTCAAGAGCAATTTGTGACTAACGGTATCAAACGCCTTTTTTAAATCAATAAATATTCCCAGTACAATGTTTTTCTTGTCAATATTATGTTTAATTTTAGTCACAAGATCTATTGCTGCTGATAGCGTATTTCTTTTAGGTAGGAAACCATATTGTCGATCAAAGAAGAAGTTTACTGAATTAAGGTAGTTTAATAGCCGTGTGTGTAGAATTTTTTCAAGAATTTTTGATAAAACTGGTAGTACAGATATGGGTCTATAATTGCTGGGGTCTGTTTTTATTCCTGCTTTGTAAATTGGTGTAACTTTGGCAATTTTAAGGGAGTCTGGGAATATTCCATCTTGTAGGAGTTTATTAAAACCAATTGTTAACCGATTTTTAATAATTTCTTTAACACATTTGATAACCTTTGTACTGACACCATCCACTCCAGCACTACTATTAGAATCAAGGTTATTAATGATAGTAAGGATCTCATTTTCGGTACAAGGTTCGAGACAGTCCATCTGAGAGTGCAGTAAATTTGATTTTGGGAGCGCGTGACTATAGTTAATATGGAATTCTTTAGGAATCTCATCAGCTAAACACGAACTTATGGTAGCAAAATAATTGTTAAATAACTTACATATTTCATTAGCATCGGTAATTTCTACTGAATCAACAATCATTTTGCTAGGAACGTGCTTCTGTTTCCGCTTATTATATGTTAGGGTATTCAGTAAGTTCCACTGTTTTTTAGGCTTCCCTTTATTTTTTTCAAATTCTTTCGTATAGTATGTTTGTTTTGTGTGTCTGATCAAATTAATTACTTGTTTTCTTTTAGTGTTAAATTTTTCTTTTAGGTCTTCGTCGTCTGGCTTTTTCACTAGTTCTGTCCAAATTAAGTTTCTTTCATTAATTTCGGCTATAATATTTTTGTTTATCCATTCTTTTTGTGGTTCATTAATGATTTTGGTCTTCAAAACTTTGTGCTCTTCCACAAGTATTTTAATTAGTTTTTCCAATTTAGTAAAGCTTTCGTTTAATTCTTGTATCATTAGAGATCGCTCCATTCGAATCGAATCATACAATTTCTTGTAATTGATGGCTTCGTATTGGTAATGCATTATTGGCGGTGGTTTAATTTTTTTTATTTCAACATATAGCTGTTTGTGATCAGATAAAGAAGAATTGATTGTTATTACATGGAAGTTATCTTTTTTTAGGTTGGTACTTACATGGTCTATTAAGGATTTTTTAATTGATCCTTCCCTTGTGCAGTATTTATTGGAAATTTTATTGATAATTTTGTGCCCTGTTTGATTTAAAAGCTGATTATACTGGTTAGCTTTGGTATCTTTCGTAAGTAAGTCAATATTGAAATCACCAAAAACGATTGCTCTTTTTCTCTCTTGCAATTGTGATTCATAAACCTCGAGAAATTGTTTGAAATTTGTATGTCCTGGGTTATAAACAACTCCCACTTCGAGTGCATATTTGTCTAATTGTATCCACAGATAATTATTACCTCCTATATACACTGATTCTGACACGGTATGTTTGAGGGTATTATGAATGTATGCGGATACTCCGCCTCCAACTGTATCAGTTCTGTAGTTATAATGGTGAATATAGTTTGGTAGTTGTAATTGTAGTACTTGGTCCTCATTACGAATCCACGTCTCAGTCAGTAGAATAATATGCACTTTATTCGGTATTGCTTGAAGGATACATTTCAGTTCGTCGAATTTTCCAGCTTTTCGTATACTACGGGCATTAAGGTATAGGAAGGTAAATCTTGATTTATTGATTGGGATATTATTGTACGTATTAAGTAGTTCATAAGTATTGCTGTTAACATTATTAGTATAGGTTGTATTATTTACTGTGTGTAGTTTTTTGTCATTGTCGTGATTGTCGGTGTTCCATTAATATATTTGATAGTGAGGTTAGTCTCTCCTTTTTCTTGACGACACTTTAACTCTTCTCTTAGGGTTTTCATGTAGTTTTGTTGACAAGGTGTTTGGTCTGAGAAAAATTTTAAGCCACCTTGTACTTTATTTCTGTTGCGAAGTATTTCTTTAACAGGTTCTTTAGCTTCAAAGCACACCTTAATACTACGGCTTTTGCCTGGTTGGAGTTTACCGATTCTAAAGACTTTGGATGGATTAGGAATAGTTGTGCTTACCAGAGAGATTGTTTTGAGTACATCAGCTTCGTCCTTCGATGATCTTTCAATAGGGGAAGAGACAATTTGTTCGGGTAAGCCGACTAGTATGATATTTTTTTCTCTGTTGCTACGATTTTGCATCTCTTGTATAATTTGCTCGCTGAGCAATAATTCATTTTCAACGGTAGTAGGTGATCTTTTTGAATTAAGTTTTATACTATTGAAATCGACTTCCAGAGATTCTATTTTAACTTGCATTGCATTAAGTGTTCGCTCGTTCGACGACTTAATATCAGTCATTTGCTTTTTCATATCAATAATATCCTCTTGCATGTTTCTCAGTATTAGCTCATTAGACCCAATATATTTTTCTAATAGAGAGCCGATACGAGACATTTCTGACCTAATTTCTCTTAAATCATCTGAACATGAACACTCGATATCATGAGGGACTTTTCGCTTCCGTAATGTTATTAATGGTTCAGAACTTACATTAGTCATCTTCGATAAATCCGGTTGCGACCCTCCTATTGGCGACCTCTGAACGCTCATGATGTTTACGTCAAGTCAACCGGTTCTTCAATGCTGCTTTATGAGTAAGCGAGTTAAAAAATAGCAGTTGTGCGTGTCTCGCGGGGGTGAGGATGGCTTGTGGCAATCACATTAGGTAGAAAAAAAAAAAAAAAAAAAAAAAAAAAAATAAAAAAAGTTTAAAATAAAAAGCAAAATTAAAAATTTTGAAAAAACCCACGACGGTTTAATTGTAATTGAAAAAGGATAAAATAACTGTAAATCCCCCGCCTAAAAGAATATATGTAACGAGATGATGGGGACGACTCCGTCGGGGGCTGCCAGTTGCAATCACTATTTTAAATATAGTAGCTAACAGTATAGATTTCGTTTTAAAGTTTTTAAAATACCAGTTATCAAAACTGTAAATTCATATTAATATTTTAATTTTTTGGGAACCTGTTTTAACAGCACGAAAACCTATGAGAAGATTTGTGCAAACTTAAAGTAATGACAGCCCCCGACGGAGTCGTCCCCATCATCTCGTTACATATATTCATTTAGGCGGGGGATTTACAGTTATTTTATCCTTTTTCAATTACAATTAAACCGTCGTGGGTTTTTTCAAAATTTTTAATTTTGCTTTTTTATACTTTCATTCCAAATTTCATCCAAATCGGACCGGTAGATTAGCCGTGAAAGCGTGACAGACAAACACACAGACATTCGCATTTATAATATAAGTATGGATTTAACATACTAAGTTGTATTTAAACTATAATTCTCTATTTTATAGGTACCGAGGGACAATCCAGCAGGGAGCAGAGCTTTCCTTCGTGACATGACATCGTTTGGATAAATTATTATATTTTATAAATAGATTTATATAAGCATAATAATAAAAGATATTTTATATTTTTACTTTGTTTTTTTTGAGACTATTTTTAGCACAGTGAGACAGCGTTTGACGGTGAATTGCAACTGATGGTAGAAGATTTGGTTCGTTCTTGGTGTTAAGATTTTTGTTTTCATTGCTTTAGTAATAAGATAACGCGCAGTGCTGATTTTCGCCATTTAACTAGCTCGAAAGTGGAAAATAGAGTGACTTGACACTAGGTTCTCTCTATCTGCCATGTACACGGATAAAAGCGTGAAATTGAAGAAAAGATTTTTTATCAATATTTTACGAACTTGCCAAATCAAAGGAAGTCATTGTTATAATTAATCTAATGCCTTCTTAACAGTTATGCAAAAAAATAATCTTTTTACACGGATATAAAATTACCTAAGAGGATATTATAAAATTACTTATTTTATTATTATTTTTACTTATGAGGAAAGAAGGCAAATGCAATTTAAAAAGTGACCTTAAATAATGAATTATTATACAGTTGGTAAGGAAGTGTATCTCAAATATGTAAGAGGAAATATGAATGACAAATCTTATCTAAATACTATTAAAATACTAGATCTATTAAACTGAAATACGACATGTGCAAATTACAACAGACTAATTTTCAAATAAACAATAGTGACAATTATGTGTCAGTTAATATAATTATTTTGATATAATAATAAATTATTTTGGTTTAATTATGGTATCAACTGACAGAATAATTGAGATCAATCATGGCGGCACAAATTGTGACTAATTTTCAAATAAACAATAGTGACAATTATGTGTCAGTTAATATAATTATTTTGATATAATAATAAATTATTTTGGTTTAATTATGGTATCAACTGACAGAATAATTGAGATCAATCGTGGCGGCACAAAGTGGGACTGTATTACGCAGCTGGTTGGGGGTTCGAATTCTACTCAGGGGAATGATTATATTTAAATTTTCATGTCTATGCTCTGGTACCAAAGACAAGGCGCGGCGTTAACTTCTACCACTCGCAATGTCAAGATTTCTGGCGGAAGGTGGAGGAAAGAGTGTCTTGGCTCTAAGTCTTCTCTGACTACACAGCTATGCAAGAAACAACATCATGCTGTTTTTTTTAATTAATATTATCACGTTTATCTTTAAATATACGCGATTAATCTGGTTTATAGAGTTAAATTAAATTAAATTAAATAGCTTCACGCTATATCCCGCACACAGCAGGGTAGGCAGAGGGAACCTAGTGTTAAGACACTCCGTTCCCCACTTTCCGCCAAATTCGGAGGCTTGCGTGTTAAGTGGCGAAACTTAACGCCGCGCTTTACCTCGACACCAGAGCGAAGAAAATGGAAATATAATTTCCACTCCTCGAGTGGGAATCGAACCCACAACCAGTCGTTTACAGTCACACTCTTGTGCCACTGGGCCACGACTGGCCCCTATATATTTATAGAGTCTGATATCAAAATCTATAAAAACACAAAACTAAAGATTTTATTATATAACAGACTACTTTGTTTGTTTGAGGCCCTCTATCGCATAGGGGCCATGTGATAGAGGGCCCTGATGGAATGTATGATGGATGATATAGACAGTTCAAAATAAGTTATTATATAAAACGTATAAAAAAAGATTCATTACCTTTATTTTTTCAAGTACGTAGTGAAAACTGAACAATGTTGACTTCCTTTCATCACTTTCAGCTCATTTGGAAATATAGTTACCCAACACCGCACCTGCTTAACCAAAAGGAAAGATTTCATTAGGTTATATTATATAGTGACATTACACAAGGGATACAGCGTGAAGATAAATATATATATATATATATATATATTTAATATTGCCAAGCTTATAATGTCAGTCATGTTTTAATTTGAGATCTTGACTTGAGTAGTAAACGCAATGTCTGAGGGATACTTATTTATAATAGTAATAAATATAATGCAAAAAAGCAAACTTTTTATTAATAATATACATCAATGGTTATATATTATTATTATATTATTAATATGGTTATATATTATTATATTATTAATATGCAACAATGGTTGCAGCTTCAGGTGTATTCCCGCAGCCTTTTGTTAAGCAAACTTGTTTAACCTAAGACAAAGCGCGCCATTTGACAACGCAAAGTCTCGATTTCGGATGGAAAGTAGAGCATAGAGTGTCTTGACACTAGACTCATTCTGACATGTACGTTGCTATAGTAAAGAGTATTTTAGACATCAATGGATTTTAATCATTTTTAAAATCGCTACGTTAAATAACATATTAAATAACGAAAGTATACATTTATGTATCAATTTGTTAAGTATGGGTGCATACTCATTAAAGCCGATCCGCGAATGAGAACGTACCGACTAGTAACACAAGCTTAAAGCTTAGTACAAGCGTCAGAGTCTTACACTTTTGTAAATTATATATGTCAAAGAGAAAAAGGCCATAGCTATGTTATGAAGGAGTGACATCACCACAGCGGACGTCACTCGTATGGTTTTGATGATCGTTGACGATGAAAGGTCTAAAAATAAAACTGCTTAATATTATTGAAAGCCTAGCTTATTATTTAGGCATCGTAATATTATCACAGAGCGGTTTGTACTGTCCGAAGACTGAACGAGACTCCCGTGCTTGGAAAATGCCGGCTTATTTATACTGTAAATAGCAAGTCAAAACTACCCACTACTTTTTATCATTGGCTTTTTTGCATTGGCTTTATGATAAAATCTGAACACTTTACAAATTATTATTAAGAGTTGTTTTAAATCGATTAGTCAAACTCTTATAATGATTTAACTCATCGTTGCGCCGACATATACTATGTACCTGAATATAATTATAACTTTAAAATTTACGTTGTGTTGAGAATTAAAACATATATATTATTATGTTATATTTGCACTCAAACCTACTAGGTACCTATCGTAGTCATTAAACAACATTATCCACCTGAATAAAGATATATCCAATATTATGCCACCCTAATATTGATAATTAACATTATTTATATGCGATAAAAGGATCACTATACATTAAATAAGTAGATAATTGTAATACCCGAATATTACCTTATCATTGTACTAATTTTTGAAATTTTGTATCTAATAATTATCTAGGTTACAATCATAATAAGTTTCTTTTTTATCTAAGTTTTAAGAAATTTCATACTTAATATGTGTAGAGTATAGACATATTATACATATTTTAGTTGCAGTAGGGCAGCGTCTGACTGTAAACGCGATAGTTGTGGGTTCGATTCCCAGTCGAGGGAATTATTATTTTAATTTTAATTTCTTCACTCTGTCACCACAGACAAGCGTAACATTGATAGCCGTCGCTCAACATGCAATGTCTCGATTTTGTTCAGAAGGTGGAGGATGGAGTGTTTTAACACTTGGTCCTCTTTGACTACCCCACTATGAGGAAAAAGCGTGGAGCTGATTAAAAAAATATATAATTTTTGCGTTACTGAGTAACTGATTGGCACTGGACTGACAATGCACAGCCGAAAGTACTAAACAAAAAAATGTTTTATTTATATACGTTTCTTAGAGTTTTTTAAAGAAGCACTAAGAGAGAATTTAAGGAAAGTTTCCCCCTAAGGGGATAAAAAGTAGATCACAGTTTGTATGAAACTTTAACCTAACCTAAGGGCATTGAGAAAGGATATTAGCACAAATGTGTTTTTTCATTTTCTTGGTTCTGGTTGGTTAATATTATATTATAATTCTTACTATATTTTCTAAAAACGACACTTAAGGCAAAATATTATAAATCGAATTATTCGATATTATATCAATAATGTTATCAATTATAGGTATCGAATATTTTTAGGACCAGATGTTTTGTTCCTAATTATATAAAAAAGGAAAAAATAGATTCACACTTTTCCCACTAGCAGTCAGAGTGAAACTAGTGTCAAAACGAACGACAAAACTGCTTGTCGTTCGCCATTCTCAACTTTGCCCCCAAAATAGAGACAATATTTGTAAAATGGAAGAACTGAACATTCACTTATTGTTTAATGAAATAAAATAAAACATTATTTGTCATTAATAATGAATAAAATATTATATATTATATACATCTTGATAAAAAATTAATTACAGTAGATAACTCTTAACAACAATTACACTCAAAAAACGAATACTTCCATATAAAATATTTTACTACCATTTTTTATAAGAAATAGTGTCTAAATGATTCACAAGAATCTATTTATATTGAAAATACCAAGTATTATAAAGCATACGATACAAGAATAGAAATTTCTAACCCACATGAATGTAGAAATACGCAGCAATTTGTACTCGATTTCCACAATACTATCAGTTTTCAATGCTTAATCTCATTCTTTATTATTTACGATTGATAAGATATCCCTAACTGACATTTACTATGTGTATTGATACAAGTAGTTAGTTGCAGAGTGGAGTATTGAGTAAATAGGAAATATGTTGAAACCTAAAATTATTGCGAGTTTAGCGGTCGTAGGTATCATTTTAGGTGTTGCTTTGGGAGTGCTAATATGGTGGCTGGTTCGAGCTGACGATCTTTATACTACGATTAGTAAGTACCTAATTTATTAAATATATTGTAAATATTGGGCCACACGAGGCCGTGGCCCAGTGTGGCTTTAAGCGGAGTGGGTTCCTTCTGGGTTCGGTCCCCAGTGTGGAGAATGATTATATTTAAAATTATTTCATTTCTTCGCGCTGGTAACTAAGATAAACTGCAGCGTTGTGTTCCGCCACATCTCGATTTCGGGCGGAGAATAGAGAATGAAGTGTCTTAACACTCGATCCTCTTTGACTATCCCGTTATGCGGAGACAAGTGAGAAGCTGTGAAAATATATATTTTATAATTATCGTAAAACAATGCTTTTCCATATCAAGAAAACAGTATCCTAAGTAGAACTTCATTAAAAATTACATTTGTTCTTTATTTTATTTAACGCTAACGAAAATGAAGCGGTTTTATATCAAAGTCAAAAGTAACGGTTTTCAACGTCAGTTACCTATCCTCTGGACACGAAAACGCCACTAAAATTATAGAGCTTTGACAGAAATTACATTTTTTTATCTTTACTGACTTACTTATCATACTACAAAACATCTATTAAAATGAGAATAACTAGATAAATACTAAATTCACATAAATGATTAATTATTATTTAAAACTATACATACATATACGTTTACAAAATATATAAAATGAGAACGTGAATTTCGAATTAATTATTCGTGAAAAATGTTTTTAGAAAAAGACTTTCTGAGCATAATTATAAAGTCTAAAATATTAAACGAACGTTATGTCACATTATATTTAAATAATGAAGTTACAACATTAAATCTCAAAGTAAATAATATAGGCTTACGTGTAATTATGTACTTACCTACATTAATTTAACACACAGGATTAAAGGGCAATGGCATCGGCGATCTGGAATACACATCAGCATACACAAGAATGAATGGTAATGACATGTTTTGGTGGTTTTACCCAACGCTTTCTTCCTCGAAAACTTCCCGTCCAATAATTCTTTGGGTTAACGGCGTTACTGCATTATCCTCCAGCCTGCATGCAAATTTTGAAATGTTTGGCCCTTATGATATTAACTTAAACAGAAGACAGGACTCTTGGGTGTGTATTTTTTAATTTTCTATTTTTCGCACACAAATTACACATAAATAACTTTTGTAGGACAATTTACCCATTATAGCAGTGATAAAAAAATGCGCGGGAAATCTTGGATCTTTTGACAGGTGGTTATTTTCTTAATTGCAGCGCAGCCAACTTATGTAAATAATGTTATAAAAAATAATGGTATTCATTTTAAATGTATTTGTAATTTAAAGTTATTATTTTTATTCTTTTTACAAAACAATAATTTATTTTTAATAAACTTTCGACAACAGACTATTTTTTTTAATGTCGGCCAATGTTTCTTGAAAAATGAAATTATTCTTTTTAAATTGAGTAATAATTTGAACCAATTACTTCATGTATGTTACAAAAAAAAAACTATCTTAATTCAATAGCAAAAAAATAAGACTTTTAAATAATCGGAAAATTATTTTATGGTTTAGTGCTAACCAGTACCCAAATAATTGACATTAAGTAAATATTTAAAAAAAAAAACAATTAATTTCACGTTTAACCTTTTTTCAGATCAATGATTATAATCTACTTTTTGTAGATGCGCCCATCGGAACAGGTTTTAGTAAAAGTAGTCACAACAACAACGAATTTCCTAATTTAGAAGACAATGGTAATTATTAGTTGCTTTTCTTCAAATTTTAAAATTAAGCGGTGACAATTGCGTAAACATTGATATTATTACTTTGAAAATATATTTAATTGAATTTTTTTTTTGAAAATTGTCGTCGTATAAAAATTAAAACGCAGCGGGATTTGAACCCGCCGTTGAACTCTTTAAAACCGTTGCAACTCTGACAGCTAAGATGTGTTCGCTAAGCAACGTTTTTAAAAACTTGTTATTTTTCTTTACTCCTCATACTATATTTACTTTCGTATATTATTTGTATATACACACGTGTAGGAATTAAAATATAATCTTAGTATTTCTATTTCCAGTTGAGCATTTATTACGAACAATACAATCATTTTACGATATCAACGAAGAGTATAAACAATCTCCTCTTTATATATGTAGTCAAGCAGATGGTGCACAAATTGCTGTTCCTTTAGCTCTTAAAATACATGAAGTAAGTCTTATTCAATATTAATATATTTCTTACAATAATATAATTAAAAGAAACTTTTAACTTTAACAATAGGCTCAATTCAGCTTAGGTTAGTAGTATTAATAACGTTTTGAGTTTTCACATTACATTTTAATAAAGACAAGTATCTCATATACTATATAGTATATGAATATACGAACGAGGGTAATGACATATAAAATATTCCACTTCTTTTCAGGACGACGACGTATCTGATAATCTAAAAGGTATTGTTCTAGGAAACCCTATTATTTCGCCAGCTTTAACTTTGACTAAGCTTGGTTTTTATTTGGAGGAACTGGGTTATATAGACGGAAAAGGAAGGAATGTTATTGAAGACTTTTCAAGCTTGACAACCTCTTTAGTGCAAAGAGGAGATTTCGTAGAGGCGTACAATCAATTCAATTCTTTAAGATATTTTGTAAACAATGAAGCTGGCGCCGTGGTCGTTAACTTGGAGAATATTGTTGAAAAATTAACTAGAGACGCTAATCAAGGTACTCGTATACTTTAATATTTAAATTTTTCATTTATATTCCTGTATAAAACGTACTGTGTGGCCATTGAGGCGCAGTGGAACGGCGTGTGATTGTAATCGCGATTGGTTGTTGGTTCGATTCCAACTCGAATTTAAATATTTCTATATCTGCAGTCAGTGGCCAGTCGTGGCCTAGTGTAAACGACTGGTTGTGGGTTCGATTCCCACTCGAGGAGTGGGAATTATATTTCCATTTTCTTCGCTCTGGTGTCGAGGTAAAGCGTGGCATTAAGTTCCGCCACTTAACACGCAAGCCTCCGAATTCGCCGGAAAGTGGGGAACAGAGTGTCTTAACACTAGGTTCCCTCTGCCTACCCTGCTGTGTGCGGGATACAGCGTGAACTTAAAAAAAAATCCTATTACTTTGCAAAAACTAGTAATAGGCATAGAATGTTATTTCCAATAATAGTTATTTAAAAAAAATATCAATTTTCAAAACCATTTTCTTTCTGTACTCACCTAAACACCAATTTCTTATACGTAGCGAAATTTAACATAAAATATATTAGTCTTTTCCAGAGACGAAGATTATCTTCAAAATATACTACGATCTGACGCCAGTAGTTTTATGAACAGCGTAGTGGCGCCTGCTCTCGGTATTCCAAATGATGTCGAATTTGATAGTCAACGCGAAAATGCTATCCGAATGTTTATATCTTCCTACATGGTGTCCAATGTAAATAAAGGTATGTGAAAATGTGTTTAAATATTTACTGAAAGAAAAATTATAAAAAGAAATATAATAACAATCTATAGTACCTACCTAAGATCTTTTGCTTTCGCGATTTTGAACCCGACCTTTCGAAACGGAATATTTCGGTTAAAATAGGCTTATTTTTTTTTAGGCAGAGGGAACCTAGTGTTAAGACACTCCGTTCCCCACTTTCCACCGAATTCGAAGGCTTGCGTGTTAAGTGGCGGAACTTAACGCCTCGCTTTTAGGTGTATCTCAAAATATTAATATAATTGATATAAGGCCGTCGTGGGCCAACGTCTGGCTAAAACACTGTTGGTTATGGGTTCGAACTCCAATTGGGAAAAGAGTTATTTATACCTGTTTAAATTATATTCCTTGCCTTGCTCTACAAAAAACATAGATTGGCGTCAATTTCCATCACTTAACATTAAATATCTCTGTTTTTGCTAAAACAAACGGAGTGTATTTAGTAAAAATAGTTTTTTTTTCTTTCACTATAATTTATATATTCAAGTCAATCACAACATATTCAAGTCAATCAGTTGTGCTTTTAAAATAATAAAAGCAAAAGTATATTTTAAATTTTGAATCCACTGAGGATTGTAGACAATAAATTATGAATCATCTTTGTCCACAGTTGAAAATATACTCCAAAACACAAACCTAACTGTAAATATTTACAACGGTAACTTAGATGCAGTGTCTAATACTCCAGGTACGACTATTTTTTAAACTTTATTCTTATGTTTTAGTTACACTATTAGATATAACCGTGATAAATACACCATTAAAATTCACCATAGCGCAGTGGCAAAGTTTTTGAACTTAAGCACGATTGGGTTTGATTCGAAAGATAGTTAAATTCCTTTCATATGTCCGTTTTGGCAACAAGATAAATGGAGAATGGAGTGTCTCGAGACTAGGTTCTCTCTGACTATACTGCTATGTGGTAAAAAGCATGAAGGTGCTACGAAAAGAAACACCAAGATTGGCCTTAAATGAATTTTATTATCGTGAATATATATTTTGAATGAATTTCAAATAACTTCACATATCGCTACCATTTTACTGTATAATCAAGAAGAACTAACTAACAAAAAACATATATTTGAGTAATACGAACTACACTGTTTGTAAATAAAAAAATGCAAATCGTTTCTCAGTCCAATGCTCTGTAAAAATACTAAGTGTAAAAAATTATGTATATCATATTTATAATGCTCTAACACATTGACAGGTCAACTCGAGTGGATTAATAATTTGATATGGCCCGGCCAGGATCAGTTTTTAAATGCGTCGAGGGAAACCCTTGTTATCAACAGTTTAGTCGAAGGTTACTTCAGGGAATCGGAAAAATTACGATTTTATTACATAAATGCTGCGGGACAATCGGTAAGATACATAAAAACATAATAGGTCTCCGTCTAAGGTGGTATAAACTATAAACAAATTAAAAAAAAAAAATTCCGTGACCGTCAAAATAATAAATAAACATTAGGAATTAGATCTTTTAAATTTAAAATATTAGAGCACATATAAAACAGATTTTGAATTATGAATCAAAAGTGTTTTTAAATTGTTCGTGTAATATAATACGAAAAATGTTCCTTATTTTTTAAATTGGAACTCGACTTGACACGCTGAGTTTTAAGATTGTTCGTATTTTACTTAATTTTTCAAATAGAAATATGTATTTATAGACATAAATTTGTATATAATTGCTAAAATGAAGTAGTATAACAAAATCCCTTTTTATAACAAATATTTAAATTGATGAACATTAAACAAATTTTAAAATACTATTTATTGGGGCCAGTCGTAGCGCAGTGGCACAAGCGTGTGACTGTAAACGACTGGTTGTGGGTTCGATTCCCACTCGAGGGGTGGAAATATTTAATATTTCCATTTTCTTCGCTCTGGTGTCGAGGCAAAGCGCGGCGTTAAGTTCCGCCACTTATAATGCCTCCGAATTCGGCAGAAAGTGGGGAACGGAGTGTCATAACACTAGGTTCCCTCTGCCTACCATGCTGTTTGCGGGATACAGCGTGAAGCTGAAAAAGAAATATATATTCTGAAAAACGAATACTATTAAAATCATCCAGATCCATAGATCAAATTCATCCGGAGGGTGGTCTTGCTAGTCACCGGTCCGGTAATTTGCTTTTCAGACCCCGGAATGCTCTAGCTACTGCTGTCACTTTCTATTTCCTCTGACAGTAGTATCCCTTACTACCCGTTTCCCTCCCTATCACCTTTCATAGCATATGCCTACCGCTAAAATCGACAGGCAGTCCCGTTCCGTCATATGTCTAAACGCTCAACTCTAAGCATAGGTCCGCATCAA
The DNA here is from genome assembly GCA_019049465.1 of Dryas iulia moderata. NCBI lineage: Eukaryota > Metazoa > Arthropoda > Insecta > Lepidoptera > Nymphalidae > Dryas > Dryas iulia. The sequence continues at coordinate 11,461,644 of CM032418.1, read as the reverse complement.
AGGACGCATTCACAGATTCTTGAAATCGTTTCTACTTCTCGCCGATTGTAGTGGCTCCCGTTCCATCGGAACTAGGGAGGTAGAAATAAGAGTGCACTTGTGTTCGCGCGCATACTTTCGTATTTAGCGTTTTGTGCACTTTAATATCTCCTACGCAACTGACTTGGCACTGACAACGGACTCTGATTAAAGAATGGACAGAGGTAGAGAGGTCTGGTCGTGATGCCGGCTTGGCTTTGTCTGATGTCTGCACGTGGGCGGCCTTAGGAAGATGGTCGTCTTGCACTGCACTGGGTTAACAGTTAAATTCGGCAGCTTCCAGGGTGACGAAGCAGCACTATTTAGGGTGGTCCTACCCTCAATTCGGGGAAGGCACTAGAAAAGGTGTCCTAAATAAGGCTTAACCCAAATTCACTATGAGATAGTAGCCACGGCTGTCTCTGCATCGTCTAAAACTTGGTCGTAAACAACAGAAAAAAAACAGTAACATCCAGAACTTAATTTTTGCAGCTCATTGACAGCGAAGCTAACTTGTGCCCTCCTCGTAAAACAGTCCTCGTATCTCGAGAGCTTAGACGTTACAATGTAGATATAGCTGCTCTTAGCGAAATACATCTAGAGATGAGAATCTCCAGTGGGCTAGGCTTATAACAAATCTCGCTGAGTCATGTCGTAGATTTGGTCTTAAGATCAGTGCGAAGAAAACTGAAGTGATGATATTCGACATGCTGAATAACGACCTACTTGACATAAAGCTCAGGTGATGACTCACTTAATAAAGTAGATCATTTTTAATATCTAGGTAGCACCATTGCCTCAAAATGTGTCTTCGATAGAGAGGTTAATAGAAGAATTGGAGCAGCTGCTGCTGTCTTTGAAGGCCTACGAAGCAAGGTGTTTCGCTCGTATGATATATAAAGCTAGCTACAAAGGTAGCCATTTACAAGGCAATCGTATTACCGAATATTCTATACGTCTCTGAAACATGGTCCCTCTACCGCAAACATGTCGTAGCATTGGATAGATACCATTTTATGTGTCTACGTGACATTCTGAATATTGACTGGTGGGACCGTGTTCGCAACACTGAGGTTTTACAACGTGCCAAAGTCGACGAAATATTAAACGTTAGTTCCGTCGGGGTCACCACTGTGAGATGGCTAAAAGGAGTGTGAGAAGTGAAAGACTCGGATGTTATATGCCAACTGGTTTATGAAATTAATTTCGCTGTATTTGTTGTACAATCGCTCAACGCCCGCACACATGTTACGCACACATACATATGCGTCAGCAAACCCTACAGAGGCCTACTTGATGCGTGGGCAGTTGCGATGGGCTGGTCACGTCTCGCGGATGTCGGATCATAGAATAGCAACACGATTTTTTTATTCTTAACTACAAGTAGGCAAGCGGAAACAGGGCGGCCAGCTGTTGCGGTATAAAGATGTGCGTAAGCGCCACAGTAAGAGATGTAATCTACATCCGAGAAGTGGAGTCGAAGAATGGGAGTCAATGGCCACAGATCGGTCTCGCTGGAGGCACACCGTTAACACGACATAGACGAGCTTAATCTAAAACGCGATGAGCTCAAAGCCCGAACAACTGAGGTCATATATTATTATTACGTCGGAGGAGTACTGACTTGCAGTGAATGTGATCGCACATTCTCTACAAAAAATGGCTATGTCAGTCATGTAAGAGCACACCAACGAAGTTCTCGATAGTCAGTCGTCAGACACTGCGGCCGAAAACGGTCAGGATATACTAAAATGTTTATATCCTGACCGTTTTCGGCCGTTTGGTGTGCTCTTACATGACTGACATAGCCATTTTTTGTAGAGACTGTGCGATCACATTCACTATTAAAATGTTTTAACATGTTATCTAAGAACTATGATTCAACTACAATCTAAATCTTAAATATTTATATATTTTTATTAGAGTATAATAAATAATTCTTGAATAGTAGAACTAACTTATTTAAATGTATTATCATGTTTTACAGGTGCCTGTGGATAATTCAATAGCAATAAGACGAGTGTTTGAGCGCATAACTGCCTAATGTTGCCGTAGCACAATGTACACGTTTTTGTAAATAAATTAAATTTTATTGATGTTGTTATTATTTTTCTTCAATATTTAAAAACTTCATAGTAACAAACTGAACATACTTGAAATTTAAAAACGTACTTTTGTTATAACTATATTTATTAGTACTACAAGAGACATCAAACTGAGAATGAAGATTCAAAATGAAGAGCAATATAATAAATAATAAGTCAATTCGATTTCCTCAAATTTTATCGGAATAAAAATAACTTGATTACATTTGAAAATAGATTATCAGATTTGCTTTGATGAAACATTCTTGTAATAATTAATTGGAAAGAAGTACTAATCATCGTCCATCGCTGTGAAATTATCAAATTAGCATGTAAGACTTTTTTGTTTTGTAAGTAAAGTATAAGAAGTTTGTTTGTTTAAATTACACATTTCTCCGCAGAATGTTGCAAATTTAATTAATTGTACACCAAATAAATAGATTGAAATTTTAATTTATATCTTTTATATTTCGTAAATGATGAGCGCCATCTATATTAGGAGGTCACATAACTTATCACATTATGGCAAAAAGTAACCATAGATTAAATAAAATAGCACACATCTTTTTAAATGTATAGATATTAGTAAGTATCTAAATTTGATACTTTTTATCAAACGTTCTTTATTTCATGATAGAAAAAAAAATATAATATAGTAATAAATTATAGCTGCTATATGCTTACTGCATACAATTTTATCTATATCACTATATATTTATAATCTATATAAAATGTCTCTTATCTCTATAGTCTATCTGTCATACATTGTTTTGCTTGCTTGATGAAGAAGTGAAGAAAATTATATAAAATCACATTATTTAAAGTTCTAAGTCCTATCCTATACAAATTAGACATAAGAAACATATGGACATAAAATAAACAATATTATCTAAAAATAAAATTCTTGAAATCAATGAATATATAAAACCTAGCAAAAATGGCTGATATTTTGGACATATTAGATATCGAACAGCCTGGAGCTTCAGAAATAACGAGGGATAGTATAATTCATGGTGATAAAATAAAAAAGAAATATGTTACTGCAAAAGCTGTACGACGTCCTGAAGGCATGCATCGCGAAGTGTTTGCTCTTTTATACAATGATAATAAGGATCTACCTCCGTTGCTGCCCACTGATACCGGTAAATCGTTATCTTAATTATTAAAAAAATACTTGAAATCTTACGTATCTTTATATTCATTTCTTTCATGCTTTTTAGGCAAAGCCTATAAACAAACAAAAGCTAAACTTGGCATGAGAAAAGCTAGGAAATGGGTCTGGGCACCGTTTACTAATCCTGCTCGCAAAGATAATGCTGTGTTTCATCATTGGAAAAGAGCATCTGATGATGCAAAAGAATACCCCTTTGCACAATTTAATAAGGTATGAACAGTAAATAATGGACATTCTATGCTTGAAATATCAATAAAAAAATATTAAACTCATTGTCTAATATTTTTTACAGCAAGTGTCAATCCCTTCATATTCAGAATCAGAGTACAATCAGTTTTTAAAATCTGAAGACTGGAGTCAAGCTGAAACTGATCATTTGATGGATTTGTGTCAAAGATTTGATCTACGCTTTATAGTCATTCATGACAGATGGGACCGAGCCGCTTTCAGAGACAGAAGTGTTGAGGACTTGAAAGAAAGATATTATAATATTTGTGCTACTCTTAGCAAAGTTAGTGTTTAAAGTATTATTTTAGCATAAAAAGATGATTAACATTAATAAATCTCTTATAATTTGTATTGTTTATAAAAATCCGCTCGGCTGTTGTAGGTTAAGACAAATCCTTGGTCTAACTCTGTGACAATGGTCAATGGGGAAAAAAGAGTGTATCATTATGATGCTGAACATGAAAGGAAAAGGAAAGAACAATTGAAAAGGTTATTTGACAGGACACAGGAACAGGTAATTGCTTATATTAAGCACTTAATATTATAATATTTGAAAACAATAATTTTGACTTTAATTTGATAAACATAACTCTTTTTTTTAAAAAAAAATAAGCATTCTTTTCTTTCTAAGCCGTGAATACCAAAATCAAAGAGTAGATAAATGTTAGTATTGAGTTCTACCAAGCACAAGAAGTGGGAAATAGAATGTCTCAAAACTAGTTTTTTTTTCTGATGAAAAAGCATTTCCTGGCTTATTTTTATAACTCTCAGCCACTCAATTTTTTAAAAATATAGTCCACTCATATATCACATTCTTCCTCACATTAAAGCATGTAACAAAAAAAATATTGCTTTCCTATAATTATACAATTGTTGAATAAATTTCACAGATTGACGAAGAACAAATGCTATTAGCAGAGTTAAAGAAAATAGAAGCAAGAAAACGTGAAAGGGAAAGAAAAACCCAAGATTTACAAAAACTTATATCTCGCGCTGACAGTGGCAATGGAGTTTCAAGTGTTCAGCCAAATGTTGTTAGTGAAATTGTCACCACACCCAATGCAGCCTCTAGTATAGCTCGGAGACATGATAGAAAACTGCATAAGAAAAAAATTGCATCTCAACAAAGACCCATTCGGACTGTTGAGACTGTTGTGAGTAAAATTATGTATATTTTGTGATTTATTTTAAATTTAAAGTGATATATGCAATTGATATTAAGTATCCTATACTTTATAACAGTAATATTCAATTTTTGAATCATTTATTCTTATAGTAATTGTAAGAAATATTGTTTACTTTTGAGTTTGTTTAACTATATTAGCGTGGCATATAGTTTTCTAAACTGTATTCTTTTTGAAAAGACATTTAGAATTATTCCTAAGTGTGTGAATAACACTTTAAAAATGATGAAAGTGTATTTTTTTGTCTAATTTTGTATTGTTATTGTTCCTTGATAATAGTTTAGAGTTTTCAAATAATCTAATCATTTAAAGTGAGTAAAAATGTAGTTTAAAGATTTCATTACATACCATATACATACACATGAGGCCAATGTTCCTACATATGTAAACCCAAAATACCATATCTGTCCAAAAATTATATTTTTAAATCAGATAAATAATAAAAATTCTTTTGTCATCAATAATATAAATGTTTGACTTTGGTATATGTATTAATTGTATAGTCTTGATTTACATTAAATACACTTTCAGCATTGTTATCCGTGAGTAGATTATCCATACTAATACTATAAATGCGAAAATCTGTCTGTTTGTCTGTTATGCTTTCGCGACTAATCTACTAGACTGATTTGGATCAAATTTGGTATGGAAATATTTGATGTCCCGGAGTCAAACATAGGCCACTTATTAAAAAAATATCTAGCCCTAAAGGGGTCAAATAGGTGATGAAAGCTTAAGGGAGGGCAAAAATACGAAATAGCTCTTTTGTGTAATTTACGCGGGCGAAGCCGCGAGCGGGTCGCTAGTAGATATATATTATCTTTTAACATATTATTACTTATACCTAAGAATTTTTACATTGTTATCTAGTATTTTAACACTATCGTCATAATCTTCGGTAGTATAGTGGTAAGTATCCCCGCCTGTCACGCGGGAGACCGGGGTTCGATTCCCCGCCGGAGAGAAATATTTTTTGTTTTTTTTTTTTTTTTTTTTTTTTTTATATATGATGACAAGGAACGATGAAAATGCATAATTAAATTTAAAAATATAGATTGTAGAGTTTAAAACCTTTGCATTTTTTAAGGTAGCCAAAATTGAACCAGGAGCTAGTCGTGGTGCAGACGCACAAAGTGTGACTGTTCGATGTTTCCATTTTCTTCGCTCTGGCGTCGAGGCAACGCGCGGCGTTAAGTTCCGCTACTTAACACGCAATGCCTCCAAATTAGGCGGTGCGGGGTGTTTAATACCAGGGATACAGCTTGAAAATTAAAAAAAAAAATAGTTATTAGTATTGGAATAGAATGGATTACATTTTAATATCAAATATCACTTATGTTTTTTTTCTAATATTATTCTGAAATACATAGATTTCATCTTTTCCTTTTTACTTTAATTAAATGTAATAGTGTGGTTTTTAGTTTTTAAACTATATTTTGTTTTGTGTAATTTCATCATCATACCTCCATCGCTAGTTGTTTATTTTATGTATTTATATGACTATTATTTATTTATTTATTTTAGCTTCACGCTGTATCCCGCACACAGCAGGGTAGGCAGAGGGAACCTAGTGTTAAGACACTCCGTTCCCCACTTTCCGCCGAATTCGAAGGCATTGCGTGTTAAGTGGCGGAATTTAACGCCGCGCTTTACCTCGATACATGAACGAAGAAAACACAATATCAAATATTTCCACTCCTCGAGTAGGAATCGAACCCACAACCAGTCGTTTACAGTCACACGCATGTGCTACTGCGCCACGACTGGCCCCTAAATATATATATTTTTTTTTTCAGCTTCACGCTGTATCCCGCACACAGCAGGGTAGACAGAGGGCCACTTTCCGCCGAATTCGGAGGCATTGCGTGTTAATTGGCGGAATTTAACGCCGCGCTTTGCCTCGATACCAGAACGAAGAAAATGGCAATATCAAATATTTCCACTCCTCGAGTAGGAATCGAACCCACAACCAGTTTACAGTTACACGCTTGTGCCACTGGGCCACGACTGGCCACTATATTTATGACTAAACTAAACTTGATACTCTATTAAACACACACACAAATATAATTTCTTTCCTTCTGTCCACAGACAGTAGAATGGTCTGGTATAAAGTTCCCCGAAGCTCGAGGTACAGGAGTGTGGCTGAGATCGCAACGTATGAAGCTGCCACCTGGTGTGGGCCAGCGGAAAACTAAAGCGATTGAACAAGAATTACGTATTATGAATATTGGTGAGTTCATATTTTTTTTGTTTGTTAGCTTCTTGCTTTGCTGATAACTCAGTGGTAAAACACTCCGTTTTTCAATATTCGCTCGAATTTGAGATATTTTTATATGTTCAGTGGCAGAACTCAACGTGGCATTTAGTATGAATTTATTAAATAAAATTATACTAAGAAAAAAGATATGAAATAATTAAATTGTGATTCACTGCGTGAGAATCGAATTTATTACCAATCGCCATTACTGTCAGACTATGTCCTTAATATATAAATTATAATATAAGAGCCAGAGATTCTTTGCGAGATGTTTTTAAAGACATAGGTATACTTACAGTCGCCTCACAGTATGTATACTATAATATTTTTTTTATCCGACAACATGTTCTGTGCTTTCCTAAAAACAGTGACATACATGCTATAGGAACAAGAAATAAAAATAAACTTGTAACGCCACGTTATCGTCTCCAAAAGGTAAATAAATCTTTTATGGGTCGGAGTATACGCATATATAATAAAATTCCACAGCTTGTTTTAGATTTACCACTAGAGAAATTCAAAATCTTTGTAAAAAATACTTTAATAAGTAAAGCTTATTACTCTGTAGAAGAGTATTTAAAGGATAAAAATGCGTGGGATTAATCTGAATAAGTCCAATGCCGGTTAGCTACCATTGTATCAAATAATAAAATTGTAATTTATATATTTGAAAAGAGCAACTGTTGAGTTTCTGGCCGGCTCTTCTCAGCAGAACTGCCTTCCGAGTCGGTGGTAGCTTTATGTACATTTGACGATTCAAAAGTGCTTTCAAAAGTCTATTTGAATAAAGATATTTTGAATTTGAATATTTAGTCTTCTTATTATATTCACTGTATATTTAAACACTTAATTCAAATTCATAAAAGCTTTTTTTGAAATGAAACTATTTTAATACTCGATTAATTCGCGTATTTTTTTTTGACATTCGAGACTATCTATCTACCTGTGACCACGGACTACTGTAAAATGTTCGAAACGTCGGATTTTCTAAAAAAATATTTTTGAATACCAAAAAATGTATGCCATGTTTCATTACAAAATGTGTAAAATGTCCCGAAAACAAAAGATGTTATTCAGCTTTTTTTTGTTGTGATATGTCAAAACTCAAAGCTAAAACTATTTTTATAATTTATTACTGATATACAAAATATATGTGTATTAGATCATATGGCTTAGCGGTCAATGCGCTTGGTAGGTTTTCTATAGGTGCTGGTTCAATCCCACTAAGTCCAAATTTTTATGTGTTTCTTTATAAACGTATTTGTCTATATCATAAATAATTATTTTCCATATTTTATTTGATAGATATAGCTCCAACACCAACTGAAGGCATCTGCAAGCACTTCAATGAACTACGATCAGACTTAGCTTTGGCATTGGACCTTAAAAATGCTTTAGCATCATATGAGTTTGAACTCCAAGCTTTAAGACATCAGTATGAGGCTCTTAACCCTGGAAAGGTAAATTATTAACATTTTTAGCTTCACGCTATATCCCGCACACAGCAGGGTAGGCAGAGGGAACCTAGTGTTAAGACACTCCGTTCCCGTTCCGTTTCCACCGAATTCGGAGGCTTGCGTGTTAAGTGGCGGAACTTAACGCCGCGCTTTGCCTCGACACCAGAGCGAAGAAAATGGAAATATAATTTCCACTCCTCGAGTGGGAATCGAACCCACAACCAGTCGTTTACAGTCACACGCTTGTGCCACTGGGCCACGACTGGCCACTGGGCTTTAAAGTGTAGAAATATAACATATTGTTTTGACTATTTTAGAATATTCTTTTAATTATTTGACAGATTTTCTTTTATTAATATCAAAATATACTATTAACATACATAACAGGAAACAAACAAGTTATTTATTAATTATGTTGAATATGTATCCTGATATAGAAAACTAAATTAAACTTAAACATTTTATAGTATTGAATATATTTTAGTAACGTTTTTTTCTTATTTTAAGTTTACACTTAAGATTGTTTGAAGATAAAACTAATTCTTACGAATTAGAAGTAGTAAGAGTAAAGTCTTATTCAATTAGGAGAAGACCTTAAAAATATTTAATAATTAGTATTCCATCCCTCTTGCCAAACAATTGTTTCTTATAAATGATTGTTTTAAAGCAGAATTGTAAAAATCTCTCTACAGAGAAATTAACAATCAAAATAAGTTATAACAAGTGTATAAGAAATTTAACTGAGCCGAGTACTATGTGGCCAGGTTCAGACCACTCAGACTATTCATTTTTTTATATATTTGTTTTTTTTTTGTTATTTAAATAGCACAGACTTTCGTCGTAACAATAATATTGAGATTAAAGCTTGTTATATTTTTTTTGTTTCAGACTCTGCATATCCCACCTTCTATATGTAATACTACTTCAGATATTGAAGCGAAGCCTATCGGAGAGATCATTGATGTAGTCGGTTCTCCGAGTGCACTCAACACAACTATATAATATGTGCATTTGTGTAATAAACATTGTAGTACAAGTTGCATTAACAAATAATATGAATTAATCAAAAAAATGTTTTATTATATAAATACCTTGAACGATGCAAGTGAGAAGCTAAGTGTTGGCTATTATATGAAGGTTCGATAGGCAGATATACCTACCTTAGTATTTTTATTATTGATTTTTAATATACTTTTATTATATAGGTAGATTAATATATTTAATTGAGATTGATACAAACAACAGTAAGTAATCATAGTATGTGAATAGAATTATCATAAGCATTTTCTGACTTTGAAGAAAGTAGCTTAATCTTAACAGAAATGGGTGATTTTAATCATGAAAAATTCAAAGATTTCTTTAAACTAAACAACAGTCTAAGTTATTCTTTCTATTCTCATATCTATGTTGACTTATTAGTTATTCAACATATTAATAATTATTCACAGGACCTTGCTGGGGCCAAGAACTGAATCAGTTTAGGAGTTTGATTTGAGATTAAATTTCTATTACAACCTACTCACTCACACCGCATGAACATGTTAAATCTGTTTGGCTTAACTTTGGCAATCATAGTAATCGGGAAATTAATGTTGTGAAAAATACTGGTATTTGTGAATTTTGGGACAAAAAAATGTAATTACACAATATAGAATAACACATAAAATTGTGATATTTTATGTGTTATTCTGTGTTAAGTAATACTTAATTTAAATAAAAATATATGTTTTTACTCATTTGATGCAAATCAAGTTATTTAAAAAATTTGTACGTTTTTACATTCAATAGCTGTACAATGAATTCATGGCATGAAACCAGGATATTAAGTGTAAATCTTAATGTCTGTTACTTTGTGTAGTTTTATATATTTTTTTATAGTCATTTTAAGCTATTAAATAGTATTTTTAATTTAGAGTTTTAAAAATATTCCAGCCAAATTTATGAACATGAAAACCAATTTTAAATTCTAACGTAACATGTACCTATCTGTTATCCACATATTAATAAAACAAAAGTAAATGTACATAAAAAGTTTATTTATTACCACAATATTAAATAATGATACAAGAATATAATCAATTTACCCTAAATAGCTCCTTTTGGAGCGCCGTAAGCATCTGGCATTCTCTCAATTGTGTACTTGTGTTGGGCTACAAACATTATAGGCACACCAGGTATTTTCCTTATCCGTCTTTTTAAATCTTTATCATTAGTTGCTACTATATAGCATTTGTGTTGTGTTACTCTTTGTACTATACAATCATCAGCATATGTTCCTTTATGAAGACATGCAAGCCTCTCAATCCTAGGATCCTTTATTATTCTCAAAGCCACTCTATACTTTCTTCCAAGTTTTTCTAATTCACCTAAGACACAGTCTGTCACATATGGAATACACTTAGCATACAAACAATCCATCATATTTTGAACAATATCTAACTTATTCTTAATTGAGAAATTGATAAAATTTGTATCTATTAAAATGTGATAAGGTGGGCCTAGTTGTGTGTTATATTGAAAGAATAGCGCCGAACTAGCTTGTGGGACTTCTCTAATTTTAACCTCATGTGGATCAATTTTTTTCTTCTTTCTTGGGTCTGACCGTTGTTTAGCTTTTATTCTATTGTCACTTGGACTAATTACTTTTTTCATTTGCGCAAATCTTTTTTCAACAATTTTTCTAGTTTTCCGTTGTTTTCCCTGTAATATAAAATGAAATATAGTGATTAAACTGTTAATATTTAATATATATTACAAAAAACTGGGATTAAAAAATGTTACTTACCATGATCAAATAGTTTATGTTTCCACTTCAGTAGTAGATTTTAATTATGCACAGAAGTATTCGCAATAGAAACGTATAGATGCAGTGATTTAGATTTAATTTTTAAGTTATAATTTTTATTATTTTAGTTTTACACACGTGAGTTTATGGCGTACAATAACTGTCAGTGTCATGAGTGACAGTACTATCTGGCATACGTGACATTGATAGTTTCATTCTAAAACTAGTGCTTAAATGTATGTAATTAATAACTATTTCGAAAAAAAAAATAAGCAAAATATAATTTTACGGACGTAATGCTATTAAATTAATAACAATTCAATTTCATATTTCAGTTCGAAATTATATGTTCATAAGTAAAATTATAATTATTCTCTTAGATATTCACAATTACTAAATGGATACCAAATTCATATTTACATGTAACAATATTCTTTTATGTCTTGCAGTATGTTATTTTATAACATAAATTCTTAACAGTGTTTTTTTTTATGATGTTCAATACTTATGTATATTTATTTATTTTATAAATGTTCAAAGGAGTAAGAGATATAAATTCTAGTAAATCATGAAGTTATGATTTACAGGAAAATCTTGTTCCGTTAGCGCAAGGGTCGAAAAAGAGAAAGCTATTATTATTTAAATCAATAAATAAATATTATTATTTATTTACCCCAGTGATCAAGCTCTTATCAACTCTGTTTTTTATTGGATAATTTTATTGGATTCAAACGAGTATAAGGACCGCCTGATTACCTTCGCCCATGAACATCCATAACATCAGAGGAGTTGATGAGATATGTTTCCGGCCTTGGGGATCAAGGAGGAACGGAGGGGGGAAGGACGGGGACGGTGGGAAGCTGGCTTACCTGATATCATCGGATGTTTGGCGGTTCGTCTTTGACACCCGCCTTTTACGGGACGCTTCCCAGCTGCGGAGGGGAATGTATTCTTACTCATCCCCCCACAGGTTCAAATTGTGTAGATATGTAGATATATAGAGCGTTATATACGTAAAGGTAATCCTTTTTTTTAGCTTCACGCTGTACCCCGCACACAGCAGGGTAGGTAGAGGGAACCTAGTATTAAGATACTCTGTTCAATAAAGAGTAATATAATGTCATTATATTACCTGTACGTCTCTAACTAGGCGAAGATAGCTTAACGATATAAGTTACTTTGTACTTCTTACAATATGGTCAAAACCTTGCGTAGGATGATCGGTGATACAATAATGTCAAACTAGAACGAATGTACAAATACCATGTATTTTGGCATTTTTGAATGCTCAAAGCTGGTGCTATTAACAGTAAAGTAAAAAAAACAGGTCAGCGATTTTTGCCCATGAAACAGGATAATCAGAAGAAATCTACCAATAAAGCACCCCATTCTCCACTTTCTGCTCAAAATTGGGAACGGTGGATCGCCGCGCTGTCTTATTCACTTGAGCGGCGGAAGGAGTTATTTTCCTTAATAATTAAATTATGATTATGACCTAATAGAGTAAGACGCTATCCCGCTGCGACATGTGTACTGCGACATGCACACTATATACTCATATATGTATATTTATATATGTGTATATATAAAATATTTAAATATACAAATAAAAAAACAAGTCTAAAATACTTTTCGCACCTAAATTGTAGGTAGGCATATAATTATAGTTATTTTTATTTCGAAATTTTTCATAGGTCGTGCGGCGTCGTAATGAAAATAACAGGGACGGTGGCATCGCGACCGCAGGCTGGCCGCTTATATACGTCGACAGTTGCTAATTTACCCCATAGCTCTTTGTTTACTGTAGAAGAACACTGCCGAAATGTGGAAGATATTTTGCGTGAGTCTATATTTTTTTATTTATCTAGTATTTTAGTCTAGAAAATCTAGTCTAAGTATTTTTGTTTATTTTTCTAGGTGGCTGTTTTAGCTTGGATTTCATTGAAATCTTTTGCTTCCGCCCAAGAATATCTACCGCCGAAACCTGGAAATGGAAATGCTAAGAAACCAATTGTTGAACCAACTGTATGTATATAATATCTTTTTTTCTTTATTGCTTTAAATATCTTTCAGCTTCACGCTTTTTTCCCGAACAGCAGTGGAGAAAGAACCTAGAATCAGGTGTCTCACAGAGACATAAGCAATGCATGTGGAGTTGCGGAACTATATGCTTCCAACTTTCTAGGGCGAAGAATAAAAAAATATTTAAAATATAATCATTTCTATCAATGAGTAACCCACAACAAACCGTGTTTACAGCCAGGCACTGTTCCACTGTGCCACGAATAATATTCATTTTATTTTTCCCAGCTACCAGCGAACTATGAATTTACATATGATGTGCAAGATAATGCAGTTTCTTTAGACTTCGGGCATAATGAGAAGCGCAAGGACGACCGAGCTCAAGGCTCTTACCACGTACTTCTGCCCGATGGTAGAACGCAACTCGTGGAATATGAAGCCGGTCCAGACGGCTACCGACCACAAGTAGGTTTCAAATTTATTTAACCCTTTTTAGCTTCACGCTTTATCCCATGCGCAGCAATGCGGGATGTGCTGCTGCCGAGGCAGAGTGACCCTAGTGTTGAAACACTCCGTTCCCCACTTTCCGTTGAATTCCGGAAATACTGGGTGTTAAGTGGTGGAACTTAACGCCCCGTTTTACCTCGACACCAGAGCGATAAAAATGAAAATAATAGATATTATTACTATCCCAAAATCAATAATAAAAAGCAGATTTACGCTTTTTTCCTAATAGCAGGGTAGTCAGAGCGAATCTAGTGTCAGTCCGTCCTCCACTTTCCATCAGAAAGACATTTGACGTGTTAAGTAGCAGAACTCAACGTCGCACTTTGTCTTAGGTACCAGAGCGAAGAACTGAAAATTTAAATATAATCATTTGCCAAATAAGAATCGGGACCATCGCTTATACAGTCAGATACTGTCCCACTGCGCCACGACAGCCTCAGAAATAAACATAAGGCCAGTCGCGGCTTGTAGGCACAAAGTGTGAATGCAAATGCGACTGGTTGTGAATTCTCACTCGAGAATTGAAAATATTTAATATATCCATTTTCTTCGCTATAGCATCGAGATAAAGTTAAGTTCCTCCTCTTAATACGCAATGCTTACAGAAATCGGTTGAAAATGACGAACGGAGTGTCTTAACACCAGTTTCCCTCTGCATGTGTCTGCTGTGTGCGGGGTACAGCATGAAGTTAAAAGCTTTTATAAACATATATTTTATTATTTTCGTAGATAATGTACATGGGCACAGCAACATATCCATCGCAGACAGGCGGCGGCGACAAGTTCGAGGGCTACCACTACAACGCGGCGTCTAACAGACAGAGTGTGAGGCAGAGCGCGCCGCGAGGGCGACAGCCGGGCGCGGCGCCCCTACCAGCGCCCGCCCCGCCCCTCTTGTATGCGGCCGGCAATAATACTCAATGATAACTTAAACTATTGAATACGAAAAATATATATCATTTTTAATTAATTTTGTTTTGGTATTGTAATTTTCTGAATATTTTGTTTTATTTACATATTATTTTATTATCGACGTATAAGAGAGTGAGAGAGGGACGACTTCGTCGGGGGTTGTCATTTTCAGTCACTTTAAGTTCGCACAAACCTTGTCATAGGTTCATGTTGTTAAATCAGGCTTGGCAAAAAAATGAGATATTAACATGAATTAACAGTTTTGATAACTGGTATTCCTTTTAAAAACTTTACGAACGAAATCATCATGGTGGTTTTTACAATTTTATTAATTTTGCTTTTTCTTTTAAACTTTTTAAAGTGAAGTCATATATTATTACATAATATCGAAATATTTTATTTTAATCTTCATCCAAATCCAAAAGAAATTATAAGCCCAATGCTTGCTGATTGTCAATTACAGCGCCTCCTGGCAGATGAACACCGTAACATTTCCAAGAAACTTAAATCTAACCATATCACAGAAAATCACAAATCCCACTAGTAGTTTTGGTTTTGAACAAACTAATGTGTACTGGAGCGCCCCCTGGTGAGCTGTAACCGTAACGAAAAAAGAAAAATCTTAAAATATGCACCAAGCAAATCTGAATCTAGTTCTGAAAACTCTATTCAATAAATACAAAAAAGTACAAACAAATGTTTACTGCAGCGCCAGCTCGTTGTTTGACACGATAAAACATATCTAAGAACATCCACTAATTAAACCTAAATCTATCACTGAAAACCGTGTCGAAATCAGGTTTTTTTGTTTTGAGATATTGAAAACATTCGTTTGCAAGTAAAATGCTTACTGCAGCGCCCTCTGGTGAGATTGGGGCGATAAAACATTTAAAAGAACATACGCCAATTGAACCTGAACTTATTACTGAAAACCGTATCGAAATTGGACTTGGAAATAATTGACATAGTAATTTGCACAAGCATACAAACTAACAACCTCTCACCCCAAACACATATACAGTCGCTTTTCCGTCGCGGGTAAAAAAATAAATGTGATTTCAATTATAATAATTTTTAATCATTTTTGTGGAGTTATTGTTCTTTTCTGAATATATAAGTATATTACAATTAAATTTCGAAAATTAATTTTATATGTGATAGAAGACATCAGGTTTTTTGTTTTACATTTAGTTTATATGTATCACTAATGTATTTCCATCTAAAGTATTATGGCATTATTCTGTTTATTTATATCTTTAAGTTATAAAAAAAATATATAAAATAATATATAAAAAAAAACAATTCAAAAAATTGTTCCATAGTAAAAATACGTGTCACGTTATTAAAAGTATGGCAACTATATATTACGTACAAAAAGGGAACACTAAATGATCGTTTTAAAAATGCTATTAAAACTTATTTGTCATAAAAAGTATTAACATAATAGACTGCTACATTATTAAAATTTGCTTTCTCAGAAATATATAAAAAGGAAGTACCTTCACGCTTTTTCTCACGTTATTTTAAATGTCTTTTACAGTTTTTACTTATGTTTTCGTTTTTACAACCCTATTTAAGTTTTACCCGCTAAATTCAATAGAAGAAAAAAAAAAGGAAAAAACAACTAAAAATATGATAAAGGCATAATAAACTAAAAATATGTAATAATAAATTTATTTTGCACTTTACAGTCGTATGACACACAAATCACAATAAATAATTACAATTTACAAAAAAATTCAAACATATTTGATTTACAACGTTTAAAAGTTTTATTCACACACAGAAAGTTGAAAAAGACTTTTTTTAGAAAACGTATAAAATCGAGCTCTTGGACAGTTTCCAAGGGGCGCGGGTTTGAATCCCCATGCGTTCAAATTTTTATACGTTTTTTAAATGTATTTTTCAGACATATTTGGTATTTGTTAAGTTATAACACTAAGTGTGTATAATATCTATATTTTGGTCAGGCCAATGCACGCGGCGGTGAGTGGAACTGGTTTCAAAGCCAACATTGTCGAACGAATGATAATCCTTCTGCATATTCATTTCAGCTAAATTTCTATACCTGCAAGAGTAAATTAATTGTTTTATTTGTTACAAATACCATTAAAATGTAAACGGCAACATCATTGCCTAATTTTACCCATAATTTTAAAAATATATTACACATTTTTTTATTTTCTAATCCTTACCCAGGTTGATTATTATTTGCGGCAGAATTGGGTTTATTTCAGAAAAAGAAAATCGAAATTTAAGTTACTTACAGTATTATAAATTGTTTCAGCATTCTTTATAAATCCATACTTATATTACTATATTATAAATGCGAAAGTCTGTCTGTTTGTCTATCACGCTTTCACAGCTAATCTAACGTCCGATTTGGATGAAATTTAGAATGAAAGTTATATAAATAATCCAAGGTCAAACATAGACTACTTATTTTTCAAAAATCCACCTGTAAAAGGTTGAAATAGCGGATGAAAGCTTATATGAAAAACTTAAACCGCTTGACCGATTGTAATGAATTGTGGAATATATATAGTTGATAATTCAAGGTTAAACATAGACTACTTTACTTTTTCAAACTCCACCCCCGAGCGTTGCAATATAACGAAACAATATTGTAGTTAACGCGACGAAGCCGCTAGCGGGCGCTAGTACCGAGTTATATAACAATTACTTATGATTTACTATAAAAAATATTATCTATATTTTCCATATAAATCATACATTTCAAAATCTTTCCTTAACGTTTTAATATAAAAACGTATTTAGTATTTACCTCTTAACCAAAACACAGCATCCCAACAGTAAGATGACTTGTACTGCAAGCCACGCGAGCACTAGAGCCACTAATAGAAGTTCATGTACGCATACTAATGGCGTATCACTGACATGGATGTCCCCTGCTGTGAAAATAACATATATTAATTACTAGCAACTGCCTGCAACTTCGTTTGCGTGGACTTTATGACTATAATATATCTGCCACTTCTATTACTACCTTACATTGAAATTTGGAGTCAAAATTATTATAGGTTGGCGAGTCCCTTTAAGACCGAATTCGAGACACTGCATATTGCATGCCGGAATTCAACGCCCCATTTAGTCTTACTGAGTAGAAAAAGAAAATTCAAATATAACCGTACTATCGAAAAAAAACTCAATAAGCAAAACATTTAGTTCAGACGCTATTTGAAGAAATAAAAATTAAAATATAATTATTCCCCAGTATGGAAATCGAACCCATAACCATTGTGTTGTAGTCAGAGTACGTATTATACGTATGTACGTATAGTGACACTCCATTCTCCGTTTTACCCTAAATTGAGGGAACGTATGTTGTTTGCGGATACTAAACGCTCTCCCTTTTGTCTTTCCAGAGTAAAAATATAATAATAACTTAAATACAACTATTTCATTACGTGGAAATCGAATCCACAATAGACGCTGGTCCATCTTGTCCTGTCCCATCATTTCGCCACAACGGCCTCAATATTTGATATTTTTTATGTATCTACAAAAACTGCCTTTCATATTTAGCAATTTTTACTAATACGGCATTTACTCATTATTTATAGTTCAGCTGGTCAATCGTGGTTATTTAGTAAATTTTCGAGATCTTAAATTGTTATACATTTCAATGGAAAATGCCTATCACGTTCAAAAGGTATTAAGGTATTAAGGAGCCAATTACTCATTTCTCACACCTACTCTGAACTACTATAGTGCATCATCAGTAGTTCGAAATCTTAGTTCGAATACTTTTTTTATACGTCAACGCAAAATGCGCATCACGCTAAACAAATTCTGTTAAGGAGTCTTCCTCGTATTTGTTGTATTTTAGCTACTACTATAGTCCTTCATCAGTTGTTCTGAAACTTTATTTTTATATGTCAACGCAAAATGCACGTCACCTTGAACAAATTTTGGTAAAATGAATTCTCCGTATATATTATATTCTAAATGGACTATTATAGTTCTCCATCAGGTGTTCCAAAACTAAGAAAAATGACGTCATTACAAAATGCCCATCACATAGAACAAATTTTGTTATTACAGCTTCTACGTTTATATTATATTTTAGATGGACTGTTATAGTTCTTCATCAGGTGTTCCAAATCCAAAAAAAGTTCGTCATTGCTAAATGCACACCACATTGAACAAATTTTGTTATGGTGGCTACTCTGTATTTTAGCAGGTCTATTGAGATTCTACATCAGAAGTTCCACTCTTTGAAATCATTTATAGCCTAAAGACTGCTCAGGGTCAACAGCTGTGCAACAAAAAAGTTTCAGTCAAATGTGTCCAGTGGATCAAAAGATGTTCGCGTTCGAACAGACAAACAGACAGACAAAAATTTTAAAAACTGTAGATTCGTATTCTTTTACTATTTTGATATAACCCAGGTTGTTTTTTCGCAAAAATATTCAATATATACAGACAACTTTTTTTACAGATTTAACGGTATAGAAGATTAAATTATTACAAATTTACGGATAGGACGTTAGGCAGAGAGAACCGAGTTCTAATCAAAGTTGAACTCAAATTTGAAGTTACTTTAGAAGGTCGAAGTTAAATTTAACGTAAAATTGTAAGTCAAATTTAAAGTTAAAGTCGAAATGAAATTGAATGTCAAATTTAAAGTCGAAGTCGTAGTCAAAATCAAAGTTAAAGTCAAATAATTTTATTCAAAATAAGAAATTAAATGTATCATTTTTTGAACGTCAAACAATTTACCACCCGACAGGTACACTAAAGGTAATGTTTCATACATGGACTAGACTAGACTCTCTGTTCTACCCTTTTAATTTATTTATATTCTTTATTCTTCACTTTATAAAGGACCAGCTGGGACATGGAGTTAAGCGATAGCAGTATTTACTGAGTGTCTTTGTTAAGCATAACCTTCACACTGTACCCCGCACACAGTAGAGTAGGCAGAGGGAACCTAGTGTTAAGACACTCCGTTCCCCACTTACGTTACCCACAGTTAAGTGTTTTTGAGTGTTGTTGAGTATAAGACTATACAAAAACTCACGAAAATACTCACGTAAAGCAGAACGATGATCAGCCCGTACTAAGGTGTCAGCTGAGAGAATATCTCGTGAACCGACCACCATCTCGAGTTCCAACGGTACTCGTCCGCTCCCTCCCGCGCACTCGGCGCGCCCGCCTTGAGCCACTACTTGAGGTGCCCACGCGACCTGTATTTATATAAAATTTATAATAATTAATTTATACGAATAAATAAAATTAGAGAGTCTGTTTTTTTGTCTGTCTGTTTGTTCGTTTGTTCATTTGTTCCGGGTGAGAACTGGGGATGAGACTTTCTAGGGTGTAACTTAGAGTACTTTTGTTTTAGAATTATACTTTGTGTTTATTTCACGCGGACTAAGTCGCGTTCACAGCTATAGTTTATAGAAAAAAATATTAAAGCCAGTCATGGCACAAAATGTAACTGGAAACGCAATTGGATGTGGGTTTGAATACCACAGAGTGGAAATATTGAAAATTTCCATTTTTTTTAATCTGGTGTCGAGAAAAAACGAGGTCAAGTTCCGCCACTTAACACGCAAAGCCTCCGAATTTGGCGATGCGTGGAACGGAGTGGCTTAACACTAGGTCCCCACTGTCTACCATGCTGTGTGCGGGATACAGCGTGAAATAAATAAATAAAATAAAAATATCGCCACCATAACAAGCAAACATATGTCTGACTGTACTTCGTATATACATATATATAATCGAATCCACAACCATCGCTCATGTTGAGCGATGGTTGTGGATTCGATTCTTACTTATGGGAATATGATGATTATATTAAAATTATTTTCATTTCTCTGCTTTGACCGGAAAAGGGAGATATTAAGTAGGTACTTGTACTTAAAGTGCAATGTCTCGAATTCGAAAATAAAGCGGAGAAGAAAAAAGGATGTCATGACACTAGTTTCTCTTTATCTACTCTATTATGCGAAATAAAGCGTGACCTGAAAGAAAAAAATAATCAAAAATTACATTTTAAATTTTTCATGTATCTATCTTGTGTGTTATGTTTTATGTCTATGTTTGCAATAAAGTATTATTCTATTCTATTCTAATCCAAAGTATAATAGATGTATAATATTACTCAAACAAAAGCTTTTAATTGTTAAAAAAATAAATAGTGTAAAAAGAAAAGAAATCAAAAAAAACGACAAACGAACCTCTTGTTTAACATTCGCCGCATATTCAGAATCCGTCGCCTGGTATGTGTCATTTGCATCTCTAATGTTTCTAAGTTGCTCCATTTTCCTACAATTCAACTGAAAAAGTATAACTTTAAATTATAGTTACAGTAGAAAATTATACATATTTTATTACATTCTGATATTTACAACCAATTTATTTCTAGTGTTTTGTTTTTTGCTCTATTATTTAAAAAATCATAATATTTTTTTTATAATTATTAAGAAATTGACGCTTTTTCTCGCAGGAAACACCTAGTGTCAAAACACTTCGTTTTCCACTTACCGCCTAAAATTGAGACATTGAGGCTTGAGTGGCGCAGCCATTCACATATACGTATATGTATTACAAATTTTAATATATGTAAATTATATTTACCGGCGGGCATTTGTTTTCACAGAATCTGACCATTATAGCAAATCGCACAATTTGAGATGTTGGGAAACGGAACGCTTTAAAGCGAGCCGATAACCTTTGAATTCCTTCAAAACGGGATCTAGTGAACGATGGGAAATCAACCTGTAAAAAGTAAATAAAAAAAACAGATTAGTTCAAAAACGAAACAAATATGCACCTAAAAAAATTATACATATATAGTACGTGCATTTTAGGTTGACCGGACATATTTGAAAATTTTGCAATTCCAAAAAATGAGGATTAATGAGACGCATGATATAAGGCATAATGGAATAACTAGCATTTGTCTCTTGCCAGTTCCACTCAAGGTCTCTTACAATCAATCACTTTTTAAAAATCGGTTTTGCGACGTCTATTGTAACTAACTTCCGTCCGTTTAACTTAGAATGCACAAGAAAATAAGCGGTAAGAAATTAATCTAAATAAAATAATAAATAAGTGGGGAACGGAGTGTCTTAACACTAGGTTCCCTCTGCCTACCCTGCTGTGTGCGGGATATAGCGTGAAGCTATTTTTTTTAACACTCCAAGATGTTTTTACATTGATTCATAAGTATATACATGTGAAGCTAACAAACTATATTAAAGAAAAAAAATTTAGAAGAACATCATGTAAATTATTCTAATACGTATTAAGTGGTTTAAGAACAACCCTTAGAAATAAATACGCCTAGAAATAAATGTCGTTTATTTCGACAACTAGCGCCCCGTTCGCGACTTCTCCGCGTGAGCTATATAACTGTTTCGTTATATTATAACCCTTGGGAGTGGATTTTTGGAAAATAAAGTAGCCTATGTTTAACTTTCAATTATCAACTATATTTATTCCAAAATTCATTACAATCGATCAAGCGGTTTAGATTTTTTATATAAACTTTAATTTCCTATTTCAACCATATAGAGGTGGATTTTTAAAAAAATAAATAGCCTATGTTATTTATATAAAAAATAAATAGCCTGGATTATTTACTACTTTCATACTAAATTTCATCCAAATCAAACCGGCAGATTAGCCATGAAAGCGTGGCCGACAAACAGACACACTTTCGCATTTGTAATATACGTATGGATTAGAGTAAACAAGACACTACGAATGAACTTGTAAATTGGAATAATTTATCAAATAAACTATTTTGTAAAAAGGTTCATTTAAGGAAAAGTCAGCACGATATTTTTCAAAAAGATATTTCCTTATGACTTCGTATTAAATATATCAAAATTGTTAAATTTCAAAATAACGAATAATTTGTAATATAGAAGAGTTGTAGCTACTTTCTTCTCGTCTCAGTGCTACCTACCCTTTCAATAGTGCAGGTACAGACTAAATTTCAACGACTAATAACATCGAATAAGACGAAATCTTATAGTTTTGTTTATGCGTTGCCTATCAGTCACTTAGTAACGCAAGAGTTTTATGTATATACTCGTACAAAAATATTAAAATAAGGCAACCGTCTTCCTTTTTAAAGCAATAGGTATTTTTTACAATCATTGGCTAAAGATACAAGTATGCAACCGTTCGAGTCCCCTTATAAATACATTTTATTGTTAAATTTTTTTAGCAACCAAAGAAATGAAAAGAACAATTGTAATAACATATTTTATAAGAATATATATCTATAGGAATATATGTATACCTGTCCCGTAGGACACCCGGCGCTGTCCAGTAGCAAAATAGAACTATCCCCAAGTCTTGAAGACGCCACCAAATGATATGCTTCTATTTCAGATTCATCTGCAAATATCACAATAATGAGAGAGTAAAAAAAACATGTATGATTGTTGTTATATTATAATATGCGACATATTTAATAAGATATCTGCAAAATTTATTTTCTTAACTTTAGAATACATAAGAAAATCAAGTAAAATAAGTAAATTTAAATTAATTTTCTACTCTTGACGCCGTCATGGTGGAGTTGGATAGCGTCTGACTGTAAAAACGATAGCTGTAGGTTCAATATTTCCTTAGGGAATGATTATATTGGAACGAAGTTCCTTATCGCGCGTTGTGTGCGGGGGCTAGAAGGAAAAGTTGTAACGACACTTTTTGATATACATAGTAGGCTATTGTAAGCTGTGAGGCGTGCGCATGTTTCTCTGTCTCTCTCTCTCTCCATCTCTCTTATAGAAAGCAAGCCAGATATTTTCGTGTCTAATTAATAATAAATTAATAATATTATAATTTAATTAACTTAATAAATTAGATTAATAATACATTTAATTAATAATAAATTAAATTAATAAATCATTCATAATAAATAAATAATAAAAAAAATATTACAAATCCTTCACTAATTAATCTTTTTAAAGGAACTAATAAAAAGGAACTTTGTTCGATCCGGGTGTCCCTTGACACTTCTCTTGTATTTAAATTATCATACTACTGAACAAAACAAAAATGCCTCGGTTTACCGCGTAAAGAGAGTAGAGCAGTGGACGTAATGTTTTAAAACTAGCTTCGCTTTGCCTACACAGCTATGCAGAAAGCGTAAAGCTGCAAAAAAAATCCCCCTTTTTCTCATGGCAGAGTATTAGGAGAAACTTTCTGCTAGGTGGCGGAACTTAACGCCGCGTTCTACAATCACCATTTACCTGTAGTTTCTATTCTAAGTTCAAGTAATTCCCCCAAGGATACTGCTTCAGCACTCATTTCCTCTTGCGCTCTAACCACGTACATAGTAAGTGGCGCTGTATTGCTACCAAATATGGCGCTTGGTCCATGTTCTTCTCTTTGTTCTTGAGATTCGCTCACTAATGACGGTCGTCTATAAACATAATAAACAAAATAAATTAGAACTTGAAACATTGAAAAATTGAACTTGTGTGGCCAGTCGTGGCCCAGTGGCACAAGAGTGTGACTGTAAACGACTGGTTGTGGGTTCGATTCCCACTCGAGGAGTGGAAATTATATTTCCATTTTCTTCGCTCTGGTGTCGAGGTAAAGCGCGGCGTTAAGTCCCGCCACTTAACACGCAAGCCTCTGAATTCGGCGGAAAGTGGGGAACGGAGTGTCTTAACACTAGGTTCCCTCTGCCTACCCTGCTGTGTGCGGGATATAGCGTGAAGCTATTTTTTTTAACATTGAACGTGGGGCCAGTCGTGGACCAGAGACACAAATTGTGACTGTAAAGCGACAGGTTGTGGGTTCGATTCCCACTCGAAGAGTGGAAATATTTATTATTTCCATTTTCTTCGCTCTAGTGTCGAACCAAGCGCGGCGTTAAGTTCCGCCACGTAACACGCAAGGCCTCCGAATTCGGCGGTGCGTGGGGAACGGAGTGTGTTAACGCTAGGTTCCCTCTGTCTACCCTGCTGTTTGCCGGATACAGTGTGAAGCTAATAAAAAAGTTTAAACGTAGTGGGATTCGAACCTACAACTTTTACAAACTGTTCAAATGCTATCACCACCAAGTTATACGTTCTATTCCACTACGTCGAAATCTTTATATGCTTCTTAAAACGTTACCACCATCCTAGTTGTTTTGTTGTTAGCCTCTCTCTACAGAAATGATAATAAAAATTACTTGGAATGATTCTTTCTACGAGGCGCAGATTTTTAGTTTTATTAAAGATTTTAAATATGTTTTTTTTCTTATATGTGTGAATAATCTTTTAAAAATATTAATAACATTAATTGTTTAACAGTTTAACTCCTGTCACCTTTTTGACTTAATTAAGATATCCTGACTAAGTACGATAGTTGACGGTTCAAACAGTACAAACAAATTTTTATACACAAGCGTATAAGAATATTGAGGTTTTTGTCTGAAACGCTTAGACAGTATATATAAATAGGCGACGGTTCGAATTCTGTTACGTTCAAATTTATATACATGACTAAAAATAAATATACATGAAAAAGAAGAAAGTGGCCAGTCGTGGCGCAGTGGCACAAGCGTGTGACTGTAAACGACTGGTTGTGAGTTCGATTCTTACTCGAGAACAAAACCTAGAGCTTAATTTAAAAAGTCATAACATTTTATATGAACACTTAAAGATTTTTGCCCCTCAAATGAGGATCGAATCCACATACTTCGCACATAGAGTCGATTTTGGCAAATATTTGTGTGTATGTATATAAAATATTTTAACACTGCCGTTACTGTTTTGCAGAAATTAAGTCCAATATAAGGATAAAGCAACACGTCCATTAGTTGGTCAAAGACCTTAAAAACATGTCGCTGGTGACACTCCACGAGATAAAAGCAAGTTTTGTGTTTTTTTATCGTTAATTTTTAAAAGTAACTTTGACGTACCTAATTATATATTTTATTAAATATAATATTAGAAATATGACAGCATAATGGAATAACGTCTAATTGTAAACTCGATTGGTTGTCGGTTCGATACATTCATTTCCTCAGGTAGGACAAAGCGTGGCTTTAAATTCCAACACTTTAAAGTCAATTCTCAGATTTTAGGCAGTTAGTAGAGAACGAAAAGTTGACTTAATTCTTCCTAATTATTCTACTATGCGGGATAGAGCGTGAAGTTAAAATAAAAGAGTCAGGAATTCTTAAATATAGTGGAGTAAGTTGCTAAGACAAAAATTTAACGCATTTAATAGTGTGGCCAGTCGTGGCCCAGTGGCACAAGTGTGTGACTGTAAACGACTGGTTGTGAGTTCGATTCCCATTCGAGGAGTGGTAATATTTAATATTTCCATTGTCTTCGCTCTGGTGTCGAGGTAAAGCGCGCGTTAAGTTCCGCCACTTAACACGCAAGCCTCCGAATTCGGCGGAAAGTGGGGAACGGAGTATCTTGATACTAGGTTCCCTCTGCCTACCCTGCTGTGTGCGGGATACAGCGTGAAGCTAAAAAAAAAAAAAAATTACATAGTAAATAATAGCATGTCAGAATGGTCTGTATTAACAACGGCAGCGTCTACTTTAGTGTACTCTCTACACCGTCTTCAGGTAAACAACAATTTTAATAAAAGTAGCTAAGACTCAATGTGTATAATATGCTTTATACTCTCACACATAAAAATATAAATAAAAGCACATGATACAAGGGGAAGCCCGAAAAAAAAACGTCACCTACACTTTCAAGCAAAGTTACTTCAACATCACAATTTTTACACACAAAACAAAACTGTATAAAAAAAAAACAAACATAAACAAAACAAATTTTACACATATAGTTAATTAAAATAATCTTACACAGTATCCTGAACAGAAACCGTAGCGTCCACCTTGGTATACCCCCTCGCGCCGGCTCCGGGCGAACAACCAACACGCACCCAGCGGTCGCCCGCCGTCTGAATTATCGGATTGTTTTGTATCATCAGCATTACGTATGCCATTGTTCTGTTTGGAAAAAAAACACTTTTACTTTTTAACATTTTTAATTGATAAAGATATTTAGAAAACGTATGAAAATTTGAACGCAGACGGATTCGTACCCGCGCACCTTGTTAACCGTACAAGCGCTATGACCGCTAAGCCATATGCGTTCTAGACCGGTTTCCAAGAGTTCGAATTCCGTTGCGATCAAATTTTTATACGTTTTCTAAATGGTTTGTTTTTTCAATTGATATATTTATTAACTAAATAAAATTTGAGGCATAATATAATAATAAAAATAATATGGATATATCGCACGCCCAGAGTTAAAGTAATCTAACTCTTACACTTTGCTCTAAATTAGGTACAATAGAATTTTTGGATAGGCTTTTTGTGGGCGTTTTTGGCATAACCAAAAAAATGGCAAAATTTTGAGTTAGGTTAAGTACTAAAACAAGGCTTTGCTTTAGGTAATAGAGCAAAGAATTGACAATTTAAATATAATCATAACACAGAGTGAGAATGGAACCCACAACCAGTCGTATTTACAGTCACACTTTGTACTCCTGCGCCACTAGTCATATACGCACAATATAAAATAAGTATAAATACACACATATACTAATGTATGTATACATTAAAATACTTACTTACAAAAATACATATACAAATACATACATACTCGTATATAACAATTTTTAGGTAAAGTTTTTAAAGTGAGGTCAGGGTTACAAAGTTTGACTGTAAATGTGACTGATTGTGGGTTCAATTCCCACTGAAGAAATTCAATTATTTAATATTTTTTGTTTTTCTCTCTGCTGTCAAGACAAAATACAGCATTAAACTCCGCCACTTAACACATAATGTATTCAAAATTCAGCGTCGAAATTCTTATTACATGGGGTACAATGTGTCTTAACACAAGATGATCCCCTCTGCCTACCCAGCTGTGTGCAGGATAGATTGTGAAGCTAAGAAACAAAAGAAAAAATATTTTGAAAATTTACAAACCTATTAACAATCCCACTAGGTCCCTTAGATATAGCATAAGCAAAGTTAACATCACAATCACCAGCTAGCGGTAAAGCGAGACGAACTGCGGCTGTCGGAGAGAGAGCTCGTGCACTACATCGGTCACTACGTCCCGGCACGTACATACGCCCACGGAATATACCCCTCGGTTTGTATGTTACTAGTAAATGTGAACCTTCACATTCCACGCTGACTGGAATGTGTAAAAAATGACTTAAAATTTTTTTTTTTAATTTAAGCATATTTTATTTAGAATAAAAATTTTAAAATAACGGGATTTGAATTCTCATTTCTTGAAAACTATATTAGCGTTGTAGTCAATTAAGCAACGTATTTTTATTCTCTATGTCGAAATTCTTATACGCTTTATGCCATTTTTTTTGATTTTTTTTTATTACCTTTACGGTCTGTGGAAGAAAAAAAATTTATCAGGACACTCCCTTCTCCACTTTTAGACCGAATACGAATAATTGCGTTTTGTATCGATTATCGTAACTAATATCGTATAGAAAATTTATGAGCTTTTAAACTAATCGTAATCGGATATTTATGAGCTTTAAAATATAAGAATTTTTGAATGACAACAAAAAAGCTATAATCACTTTATAAAAATCTATAAATTTCATACAATAATTTTTCAATTACCTAATCATATATATACGGCTTCATTACCTACACAGCTCGCCGATTATCAAAGAGGCCAAGAATTCAATTCCCGACTGAATTCCAGTTTAAAATTTTTATTACTCTTAATACATTTGTATTTAAGTAGAAAATGTTCACTTACTATTAAGACATATAACACGTCTATAATAAGTGGCGCTGGGCACTCGACGTAGTAACCACGAGCCGGTAGTGACCAGGTCTTCGCTGTGCAAGTCGCATATACCGCGAGACCGACCGACCGACCATGTGAATCCCCGACATATGAATCTTGATTCAGTTTCGCATGCTGATTTACACTGATAAAGAATTAAATAAAGTTAGTTAAAAAAGTAATATTTATTATCATTACAATGACAATCAAATAAAATTATTTAATTCAAATAGATTTTTTCTATATGATAACAATATATGCATATTGCAGCTTTACGCTTTTTCCCCGTGGGGTAGTTGGGAAAAACCCTCTACTGTTCGCCCGCCCACAACGCCGCGCTTTGTTTTAGGAGTACTTAAATATATAATTTCTTCCCCATAGTAATAAGGAAGAAACGCAAACTTAAATATAAGTATTTCCTAGAGTAGAAATCAAACCCACAACCATTGCGTTTTAGTCAGACATTGCCCCACTGCACCTCAAAAATGTATGTAAAAGTAAAATATAATCTTAAAATATTGATTTGTGTATAGGACTGGTCCTGTAGACCATATTAATAGGAAGTGTATGTATGTATAAATATTGGAAACCAGCGGGATTTGAACCCGCGACTGTCACCGCTAAACCATATGTTCTACTACCAGCAAACGCAAACGAGCAGAAGGATCACCTGAAGGTAAATAGTTACCGTCGTCCATGGAAATCCACATTATTGGAAAAGTTGTGGATGCGTTGCCGACCTTCAGGGGAGAGGAGAAAAGGAGGAGAAAAGGATGGAGATGGTGGGAATAGGGAGAGAGCTGGCTAACATGCCATCGAACCGGAACACATCATCAGATGTTTGGCGGTTCGTCTTTGACACGATAGTGGTCTCGAGCCGGTCGGACAACGGACAACGAATCTCCTACCAAGCTACTGGGTTACCCACCTTTTACGGGACGCTACCCAGCGACGGAGGGGAATTGTATACTAACCCGTTCCCCCACGGGTGATGATAAATATATAAATAAAAACTTTAAAATTCATAGATAGTCATAATGTATAAGGAATCAGAAACTATTTATACATCGTTAATTGCTATAACCTATGAGCATTCAACAGTAAAATGAAATATTCTTAGAAAAAGCAACGTATTGAATACAAGATTTTTTTGGAGGAAATGTCAACAAATTTATAAGCTGCATTTTGAATTAAATTTAAAACTAATTTTGAATTGTTGTATTTTGAAACACAATATAATGGAAATATATTACAAAGAAGATACAGATATAAAATATATTTAACTTAGAGATGATAGTTTAATTTTTTTATTATTTGTAGTTTAATAAACATAAGCAGCTTTACATTTTATCCCGCATAGCACCATAATTAGAGACATTTGTCTTAGATACCAGAAAGAGTCATCGTCAAATCTGCATTTAATTTAAAATTTTCTTTATTAACAAGTTACTTACCTCGTCCTTAGTACAATTATTAACTATCAAATCCACATGTTTTATTGTTTGATTGTAATATTCTTCATACGAACAACGATCTATTTTTTTAGGATCTGAAAACATAGTATAACATGTACATTATTTTCAGCATAGCAGGATAGACAGAGAAAACCTAGAGTCAAGACACTCTCTTATTCGGCAAATACAGCATCAGAGCGAAGAATTTTTAAAATAAAATAAATACAACCATTTCCCGAGTTAGAATCGAACCCGCAAGCATCGCATTTACACTGAGACGCTGTCCCCACTGCGACACATTGGTGGTTGCCTATGTTGATAGATTCAAGTTTTTATTCTTAACTAGCGACCCGCTCACGGCTTCGCCGCGTGGACTACCTAATTGTTTCGTTATATTACAACCCTCGGGGGTGGATTTTTGAAAAATAAAGTAGCTTATTTTTAACCTTGGATTATGAACTATATCTATTCCAAATTCCAAATTCATTACAATCGGTCAAGCAGTTTAGATTTTTCATATAAACTTTCATCTCCTATTTCAACCCTTTAGAGGTTGATTTTTGAAAAAATAAGTAGCCTATGTTAGATGTAGGGTTATTTACTATTTTCATTCTAAATTTCATCCAAATTGGACCGGTAGATTAGCCGTGAAAGCGTGACAGACAAACACACAGACTTTCGCATTTATAATATACAAGTATGGATATGCGATAGATTCACGTTTTTTCCAGCATAGCAAATTAGACAGAGATAATCTAGTCAGTATTTTCCTTTCATTGCGCTCCGATCGAATTCGGGATATTGCTTAATTGAGTGTCAAAAAATAGCCCGCTTTATTTTAACTTAGCGTAGAATGAAAAAATAATTAAAAACAAACATTTTTAGAGTAGAAATCGAACCCACGATAAACACGTTTAAACTCAGACGCCACAATGAGGATTGCCTCTGTAAGTAGACTAATACTAGTCTATCGTAATCGTATACACAATAGATTCACATTCAGTAAATTAGAAAGAGAGGATCAAAAGTCAATAGACTCCCTTCTCCACTTTCCGATCGATTTCGAAACATTATTTGATTGAGTAACAAAACACAACGCCGTGCTTTAAGTTAACAAAGTGGAAAATGAAATATAAATTTAAAACAATCATTTTCAGAGTAGGTATCGAACCCACTACTAACGTATTTACACAGAAGCTATGCCTCCATAAGTACTAAGTAAAACAGTGAGCGATAAAAAAAGCATATAAAAACATAATTGCAATGCCGTTATATAGCAAAAACAATGTAAACATATGTATTAACTAATACCTCATACTCACAGTCATGCCCGCATTGGCTCTCTATGTATATTGTGTAATAGTTCGACACTCGGTACGACTCGGGCTCAGTGAACTTATTCTCTTTATTTAGTATGCAGTTCCCTCTAGCGTTGTTTGACAAGGCAAACATTTCTGATGCGCTGTTCGGATCTATCCATTGTGCAGAGCTTTAAAAGTTGAAACAAATATTAAAAAAAATATAAATAAAATTAGGAATGTTATTTTTTTAGCTTCATGCCGTATCCTACACACAGTAGGATAGGCAGACGGAACCTAGTGTTAAGACACTCCGTTCGTCATTTTCCGCCGAAGTCTGGAACTCAAAACCGCGGCTTGCCTTGATATCAGAGCGAAGGTAATAAAATATTAAATATTTCAATTTCTCGAATGGAATCGATTTCCATACCCATACGCGTTTACAGCCATTATTGTGTGTGTAAGTGGCGGAACTCAACGCTGCACTTTGTCTTGGGCACCATAATTATGGCACGTCAAATGCTTTACCAATTAATTTGTTTTGCAAATTGTACATTTTTTTAGAAATAATAAATAATCATAGTATCCAATGCTCTTAATATTATTATATTTTTTAATTATTAATCATTTTATATTCATTCATATATTTACTATATTATTTTCAAATTATTAATGTAATAAGAACTCACCACGAAATTTTCCAAGTTTACAAATTTGCACCTTACGAATCTTAAATATCACAAAACAATTATATATCGACCCCTTCGCATTTTAAATGTTTATTATATATGTACAATTTCCCGTACGAAAGTTCTATTATTTGTAATTTAATATCAATAATTTTTTGACAGGCAATTTGACCCACGCCAAGATCCTTTTTCTTTTTTTTAAATTTTACTTACTATCATCGAGCACCAACTCATACTGCCAGCGTAGCATTTTGCAAAAGTATTAATTATATATATTTTTTTATTATTTGTTTAAAATTATTAAATAAAGTAGTTTGTTTTATTTATTATTAAATTTGTATACTATATGTCGTTACAGAGGACGAATAAATGAAAATAATTTTAATATTCAAGTCATTCGATCGGGTGGAGATCGAACCCATAACCATCGTGTTCACAATTAAACTCTTTCTCACTATGGCACGATGACGTCAAAGTTCCCTCAAAATCTATTTCTATGCACAGGGATGAACAACCTGCGGCTGGCTTAATAATTTTTATGTGACCCGCCAAACCTTATCTTAATTAAAATGTATTGAGAGAATGTTATAAACATTCTTTCGCTACATTTTAAATAAGAAGTATGAAAAAAATCAATAATTTGAATAGATGTGAGGTTATAAGATTGCCTGCTCCAGGATTAAATGAGGAACAGAAATTATCGTGACTTGTGATTACGAGTATGTATAGACTAGATTGCATAGCGTAGAAACGCTAGGTAACAATGATTATGAAATCATGATTTTAGCAACATTTATATTTAAATTATTAAGATTTTTCCAATGTCACCAGACAGAATGAGCTGATTGATATATTTTGATATTTCAAATAAAATGTTGACATCAAAAGTATTTTTTTCAACAATGTATTTTTGGAAAAAGTTATAATGTTCAATAATGTAGGAACATCCATCATCACGTCTTTCAAGGGCTTCTTTCTTTCAAGTTCCATAAATTAAATATGGTTCACCTTCAAAAGTAAAGTAAAAAGGTTTTATTACTCTGTACGAATAGACTATCTATTCGCATAAACCCTTGGACTGTGGACTTGACACTTTCAAGTAATTTTTTGAACTGACAGTTTGAAAAAAAGTATTATAACTGCGAAAGTCTCTCTGTCTGTCTGTCTACTAAGCGTTCATGTCTAATCTGCCGATCTTATTTGGATGAAATTTGGAAAGAAAATGGTTGAAGATCCAGGGTCCAACATAGATTACTATTCTTTTCTAACGACCACTACCAAAGGGATGAAATAGGTATTGAAAGTCAGTATGAAAAATCTATAATGTTTCACTGATTGTAGTGCATTTGGGCATAAATACACTTGATAACCCAAGATTAATCACAGGCTATTTTAATTTTTAAAAACCCACCCTAAATTATTACAATATAACGAAACAGCCATAGTTATCAAATTCAAGCGAAAAAGCCAGCAGCGCGTCACTAGTCATCTATAAGCTGTAATAAATTAAAGCTACCGTTGTGATGTAATTGGGACGTCCCTAACTGCATGTGATGGTAATATATTCAAATCCAAAGCGAAAATATATAAAAATATATAAATACTGACATTCAACATGCAATGATTTTAAATGAGAGTGTTGTAGATAACGGGGTAATAAATTACTAAGTCTACTTGGTAAAAACCAGAAGACTTAAGGAAAACGTGAAATAGAAGTAAATATTACGTACCAAATTAGTTGAAAAAAAATTAAAATGGACAATATTTTAACATTTTTAAAATGTTGTGTGTCACACACGACATTAAAGCTTTTTAGAAATGTTTAAAATTATTGTATCTCTATTCTAACTGTCCTGGCACACGAGGTTAGGTAAATAGTATCTATAATTGTACTGTCACCGAATCCGGACACGTGTGCAAATGTTCAAGAAAATGGAAAAACGACGGACAAAAAAGGCGGAAAAACTTGGCGTAAAATGCCGTTGTAAGGTTTTTTAACATTGATAGAGACAGGTTTACTAGCTTTAGTTAGTAATTAAAAAATAAATACTAATTGAAGGCCATCGCGGCGGAGTGTGATAGCGTCTGACTGTGTTACGCTTGGGGAAAACATTACCTATACTTAAAAGATTTACATCATATTCTCCGATGTGGCGACAAGACAAAACGCGGCGTTGAGTTTCGCTACTGAACACTCAATGTGTATAATTCGGAAATGTCGGAAAATGGAGAACAGAGTGTCTTGATATTATTATTCTCTCTAACTACCTTTCTACGTAGGAAAAAGTTTTAAGCTGAAAAACATATCAAAATGAATTTCGGTAAAATTTATTTCGCTTACTTTCTTTAGGAAATAAATCCTTTTATTTCTTAAAAAAACTAAAAAAAAAAACTAAGTGCTCCTGCACTTATCATAAATACAGTGGAATCGAGATAAAACAGGTTTTCCATATAAAATTATGTTGATAACATTTCACCCAAATAGAATACATTTTGTTAAAAATAAAAGAAAAAAATACCGATAAAATTTTTCATTGGTAGAGAAAATGGCATCGTAACAATCTTCGATTGTTGTGTTTAGTATGACTTTGATGTTTGGTCCCTCAGAGTTGAGGTAATAACCGGGCGTACTCTCTAAGGACCACCAGCGTTTACTGCAGTTATCTGGCACTGAAACAAATGAAATTTAAAAAAGCACGAATAACAAAACGGTTTTTCGTTTTTTCCCTAGTTATAGAAGACTTAGTGTCAAGACACTCAGTCCTGGACTTCCCCACGAAATCGATATATTCCACGATAATCGATATATTTAGTGGTGAAACTCAACACGAAGAAATTATTAAAATTAAATATAAATTACTCTCGAGTGGAAATCGAACCCACAACCATCGTTTTTAAGGAGGAGAGGCAGAAGCTCCCCCAATGAGCCACTAAAGCATCGAAATCAAATTCATAAAAAAGTAAAAACATATTGAAATTGAGAAATTGACGACTTCGTATTTAACATCTATTAGAATTGAGCATGATGGTTACAGATTATCGCTTATTTTTTTTTTTTTAATTTTTGATTCCTCATACATGTAGTTAACATGTGTCGGCGATATTTTTACATCCATCCAAAGTACATGAAAAATGTGAATACCTTACAACCATTATAAATACTTACATTTCAAGCAATTTTTATTAAAGAAAACGACGTCATTGTCCGCGTAAAACTTAGTCGTTTTGACACCAGCTACGCCTTGACAATTTCCCTTCCCATACGCCACTATTACTGCAGCACAGGCCTCCAGTTCACGACACCTCGCTAAACATGCACCGGTTAGCGACTCCTCACCTCCACTTGCAGAGTACATGAAAACTGGGGTCGCATGCTCTGGGGCCATTCCGGACCATCGTGTGAACGTCTCTGATTGGGTTGGCTGGCATTTTGATTGTATACCTAAATTTAAGCAATAAGTTAATAAAAAATGGTGAATGGATGGAGTGTCTTGACACTAGACATTAGACACTAAAATTTTTCTAACTTCCCTGATATGAAAAAGCGTGAAGATGCAAAAAAAATATGAAGGTAACCTTTAAATGTTTTCTTTATTCAAGTCGTTAAGTCAGTAAATTAAGTTACTCTTTTACATATAAATTGGTTGCTTGTACATTAAGATTTCTGAGAAATACAAATAAATTTCAATGTATACATTTGTATTTGTTTACTTTTTTAACCGTCGCGGCGTGACTGTAAAATTGACTGACTGTAAAATTATAATCGCATAAGTCATGAGTTCGATTTCCATTCGGATGATTTAGCGATGGAAATATTTAAATTATTTTAATTTCTCCCGTCTTGTAAGGTAATGCGCGATGCTAAGCTCCGTCCACTCCACAAAACTAAGAGCAAAATGTCTTGACACTTGCTATTCGAAATAGCGAATATATAATGACAATAATTAAACAACTTTTAATTGTTTACCATAAATGAGAAATAACACTAGCTTATTTAATAAGAATCTTGAGATGAATTTAAAAGCTGGTCGTTAACTATAAAAATAAAGACGTTTTGTATTGCTTTTGTTGTTAGTTTTTATAGTACAGCTAGCTTCGACACCAGCTATATTTTTTTACCTGCATAACAGGATATTCTGAGAGAATCTCATATCATGACACTCCGTTCTCCACTTTCCGCCTGAAATCGAGGCATTACATATTGAGTGGCGGAAAACAATTATTGAAATATAGTCTCAAGTTATTATAGTAGTAACCAGAGAAAACCAAGTGTCAAGGCACTGTGTTAAGAACAACTTTCAGCCCGAAATGGAAATATTGATTGAAATTGCCTTGCCATCGAAATCTGCCTTGTGTTCCAGAGCGGATAAATTAAAACAGTTCAAATATTTATTTAGATTTCTCTGCTTCAATAATAATATAATTCACCGTGAGTGGAAATGGAACCCACAAGAATTGCGTTAACATTCAGACGTTGTCCCACTGCGCCAGGACAGCGTCATGGTCATAAACAATGATTTTTACAACTGTTTCGTATCATATTTACATCGAACGAATATGCAGAGATTAAATTAAAACCAGTTCCTCGGCTAGATTCTTATACGCTCAGTGTTTTGACGAGGCTGCTTGAGTCGAGTTGTTTATAAAAAAAATCTTTGTAAATACGAGAATACGTACTCATTAATAGTGACATTGTAAGTAATTGTGATAATAATTCAATATTTATGTATTTATATTTAATTTTCACATCGATTAATTTATTTTAATTGTATATTGTGTACATCATTTTATTTTTATTACGACCTAGAAATAATGAAGCAAAGTTATTGAAATGTAAATCAAAACAAAGATTTACAAAACAGACGCGTATTAGCGTGTTGCCGAGTATAATTTAATCGATTATTTTTATACTTTTACGAATAATCCGCCATTTGTCATTTAGAAACATTGCTTGCTCGATAATGGAATAAAAAAAAACTTTAAATATTCAGGGTTGTGAAATTTGTTTATTATGTATAATACTACTATGTTTTAAATGTACTAGGTGCGTAAGGTTTTTTTTTAATTTGTTTATCTTATTGTTGCACTATGTCGCGTCGGCTTAAGTTCAAGAATGTTCATCCATAGATAGAGTAACCCTGAGTCGAGCTTTTTTTTATTATTAATATACTTCTTGGGGCCAGTCGTGGCGCAGTAGCACAAGCGTATAAGCGTATGACTGTAAACGACTAGTTGTGGCTTCGATTCCCAATCGAGAAGTGGAAATATTTATTATTTCCATTTTCTTCGCTCTGGAGTCGAGGCAAAAGCGTGGCGTTAAGGTCCGCCACTTAACACGCAATGTTTCCGAATTTGGCTGAAAATGGGGAACGGAGTGTCTTAACACTAGGTTCCCTCTGCCTACCAGAGTGCGGAATACAGCGTGAAGTTTAAAAAAAAATATATTTCTTAAAACCATAAAATTCTGTTTAAAGAAACTGAAACTAGTGTCAAAACACACTGCTCTCCTCTTTCAGTCGTATTTTCACTTTCCTTTATTTGCGAGTTACATAGAACTCCTCGTACCATTATCAAAGTATGCATGAATAAAGAGTGTAATGTAATGCAAATAAAGAGTGGGTCAAAAATCTAAATTAATTTAACATGGTGTATAATAATATCAGTTATATGGTTATTTAGAGAGAAGTTATCGCAGCGCAGTGGGACAGCGGCTGAATAAAACACAATTGTGTGGGTTCGATCCCATTTTCATTCTCTAAGAAATGTTCAAAGCCGGACGTTCTGATATTTAACAAGGCATATCCCTATTTTAGGTGGAAAGTGTAAAACGAAGTTCCTTGACACTAGGTTCTTCCGGACTGCCCTGCTGTACGGAACAAAGGGTGAAATTAATTAATGTGGTCCCTTAATACTGCCACTTTTGGCATTATATAATACACAAGTGTTATTATTATATACGCCAATTTTACGATAATAGATGTTATATAACGTTTAAACAGTATTCCGAAAAGTAAAAAACTTTTTGATTTCCAATAACTTTCACAGATTGATAAAACTACTGTTTACACGGTAAAAAATGAGTTAAGATCGTCTTTAATGGTATTACCTATTGTTACTGACGTAATGAACTTGAATTGGTAGCATATTAGCTACCTATGTCTAAATTATATTTTTTTAATACTAGTTCAAAAACAAGTTTAACTTTGAAATAAATCTTTATATGTGTGTTATGTATATATATATCGCCAAAATCATCTCGTCGAAATCATTTCGATCCGATTTGATATTCAAAATCGCGCTGATGTATTCTACCATCTACAATGAACGGTAGTTTTAAAATGAACGATTTAACAATACTCCGTCTATTTAGAAGACATCAATTAAACGAAAAGTCATTTATTATACAATATTTAAATAATTCGAATAACAGGATTACCCCGGCATTGTTTGCGAGTATCAAACTTGCTACCAACAACGCGCTTCGATCGCGTCCAATGTAAATGTTACCGGCAATGAAAAGTCCTTAAACAATATATAGAAAGCCATTCAGCGAATGTATAAAGTATTGTTCTTTTTATACTATGATATTTTATAAAATGCCAAATGGCGCAGTTACTACGTGTGCTAAACGTATGTAGGTAAGGGAGAGACGTATAGGCAACGCATTTCTCTTACCTACGCTCGATATCTTACGTTATTTTTTCTTCAATGTCCCTCTGACGTAGTCGTGACGTTGGGTCCTAATGACGTAGTACTTTTTTTATTTTTACATTTAAAAGTTAAAATTCTTAGAAATTGTACATAAAGTAGTATCATTACTAGTTAGGCCTATGATTTTTGCTAAAAAATTGTAAAATATCAATAATAATTTAACTAGTATAATAAAAAAAAACAAAATTAAAAATTTTGAAAAAACCCACGACGGTTTAATTGTAATTGAAAAAGGATAAAATAACTAGAAATCCCCCGCCTAAAAGAATATATGTAACGAGATGATGGGGACGACTTCGTCGGAGCTGCCATTACTTTAAGTTTGCTAACTTCTCCTAGGTTTTCATGCTGTTAAAACAGGTTTAGGAAAAAATTAAAATATTAATATGAATTTACAGTTTTGATAACTGGTATTCCTTTTAAAAACTTTAAGAACGAAATCTATACTGTTAGCTATTATATTTAAAATAGAGGTTGCAACTGGCAGCCCCCGACGAAGTTGTCCCCATCATCTCGTTACATATATTCTTTTAGGCGGGGGATTTCTAGTTACAATTAAACCGTCGTGGGTTTTTCAAAATTTTTAATTTTGTTTTTTATTTTAAACTTTTTAAAGTGAATAGATACACATTATATATTATTACATAATTTCGAAATACTTTATATTAATCTTCATGCAAATCCAAAAGAAATTATAAGCCCAATGCTTTCTGGTTATCAAATGCCTATTGCTGCGCCTGGCAGATTGTCACCGAACATTTTTAGGAAACTTAAGTCTATCCAAATCAGTGAAAATCGCAAAACCCACTAGTAGTTTTGATTTTGAACAAACTAATTTATACTGGAGCGCCCCGTGGTAGTTTGTGATATGGCATATAAAAACACGCAACAATTAAACCTGAACCTATCACAGAAAACCGCATCTAAATAGGTTTCACACAAAAATACAAGCAAATGCTTACTACAGCGCCCCCTGGTGAGGTGTCACCACGACACATAGACGAGAACACGCGCTAATTGAGCCTGATCCTATCGTTGAAAACTGCATCAAATTCAGACTCGTAGTTTTAACTTTGCACCATCAAATGTTTAATGCAGCGCCCCCTGGTAAGTTCTTAACGTAAAAAAAAACTAAAAACATACACCAAGTAAAGGTTAATCTAATACTGAAAACTCTGTCCAATCGGAATAGTAGTTGTGGTTTTACATTAAATATTAAAAACAAGTGTTTACTGCAGCGCCCCCTGCTGAGTTAACACGATAAAGCATATCCAATAACATGCACTAATTAAACTTGAGCTTATCACTGAAACTGCATCCAAATCGAATTCGTCATTTTAGCTTAGCACAAACAATATTTTACTGCAGCGCCCCCTGGTGACTTGTCATCGTAATATAAATTTAAAAACATGCTCTAAGCAAAGCGGAATCTAATACTGAAAACTCTTTTCAATCGTACTAGTCGATTTGGTTTTACACAAAAAATGGAAGCAGCTACGTACTGCAGCGCCCCCTAGAGAGTTGACACATACATGAAAATATGCACTAAGTAAACATACATGACACATATATAAAAATATGCACTAAGTAAACTTGAA
This sequence comes from Dryas iulia moderata, assembly GCA_019049465.1. NCBI lineage: Eukaryota > Metazoa > Arthropoda > Insecta > Lepidoptera > Nymphalidae > Dryas > Dryas iulia. Next base: position 11,421,479 of record CM032418.1, on the reverse strand, counting down.
TCTATCATTGAAAACTGCATTCAAATCGGACTCGTAGTTTTAGTTTTGCACAAACAAATGTACTTACTGCAGCGCCCCCTGGTGAGTGATCACCGTAACACATATTTGAAAAAAGATGCACCAATTAAATCTGAACCTATCGTTAAAAGTTTTATCTAAATCGGACTAGTAGTTTTTACTCTACATAAACAAATGCTTACTGCAGCGCCCCCTAGTGAATTTTCACCGTAACGAAAAAACAAAAATCTTAAAATATGCACGAAGCAAAGCTTAATCTAGTTCTGAAAACTCTAGCCAATCGGATAAGTAATTTCGGTTTTAGACAAATAAATACAAGAAAAATTTTAGTTTTACACAAAAAAATACAAACAAATGCTTACTACAACGCCCCCTGATGAGTGGTCACCATAACACATATATGAAAAGATGCACCAATTAAGCCTGAATCCATCCTTGAAAGTTTCATCTAAATTGGACAAGTAGTTTTTGCTCTGCATAGACAAATGTTTAGAGCAGCGCCCCCTGGTGAGTTTTCCCCGTAACAAAAAAAGAAAAATCTTAAAATATGCACCAAGCAAAGATAAATCTTTTTATGAAAACTCTTTTTAATCGGAGCAGTAGTTTCGGTTTTAGACAAATAAATACAAAAAAAGTACAAACAAATGCTTACTGCAGCGCCCCCTGGTGGCTTGACACGATAAAACATATCTAAGAACATTCACCAATTAAACCTGAATCTATCACTAAAAATCTATCGAAATCAGACAACTATTTTTTGAGATAATTGAAAACATTCGTTTTCACGTAAAATGCTTATTGCAGCGCCCCCTGGTGAGTTAAGGCAATAAGACATATCTAAGAACATACGCCGATCGAGCCTTAATATATCGTAGAAAACCGTATCAAAATCGGACTTATAGTTTTGGAAATAATTGACATAGTAATTTGCACAAACACACAAACAAACAAACAAACAAACAAACAAACAAACAAACAACCTCTCACCCCAAACACATATACAGTCGCCGTTCCGTCGCGGGTAAAAATAAAAATCTTGTAAATTAATGTAAATGCTATCCATTACAACCATACATTAGAGTCAACTTGATAAATGAAGATCTAAATTTATTTATTTTACATATTCCGATGTATCACCAGGTATTCTATGCAAGGAATTGTGTACATTAACTAGACAAAGTATGTAATGGACAATCACATTCGTAATAGTTCATACATTGCTTAGATGCCTAGGGATTGTATAAAATAACCTGAATTATACAAGTTGCCAGTAACATATAATATATGCCTGCATAGTACATATTATCATTTATAATTATGGAATAATTAATTAGATGATATCATAAAATGTAACATGCACGTATTGTAGTATGAGATTTATTTCTTCTATTTGTTTATATTTTAACACTAGCGGCCCTTCGCGGCTTGGCCGCGTAAACTACATAGCTGTTTCGGTATATTGCAACCCTCGGTGGTGAATTGAAATTGAAGAAAAATAAAGTAGCCTATGTTTAACCTCGGATTATCAACTATATATGTATATGGTAAAATTCATTACAATCGGTCAAGCGGTGTAGATTTTTCATATGAACTTTCATCCCCTATTTCAACCCTTTAAAGGTTGTTTTTTGAAAAAATAAGTAGCCTATGCTAGACCCAGTTATTGTTACTACTTTTATTCTAAATTTCATCCAAATCGGACCGGTAGATTAGCCGTGAAAGCATGACAGACAAACACACAGACATTCCCATTTATAATATAAGTATGGATATACCATGTTTTGTAGAGTAGGGCCTAGCCTAGCCTCAAAATACTTAGGAATAGAGGAATAGACATATAGGTGCAATGGAAAGAACTGAGAAAGTATATAAAAGTTTTTTATATAAGGATTATTAATTAACACTGATATTTATGTAAGGGCCCTTTAACACGACAGGTTCAATTCCCACTCTGTGGTAAAATTATATATTATTTTTTATTTTTGCGGTTTGGTATAAATGCGCGGTGTTGAGTTCCGCGGCTCAACAGACAAGATTATTTATTTATTTTTGTAGCTTCACTCTGTATCCCGCATACAGCAGGGTAGTCAGAGGGAACCCAGTGTTAAGACACTCCGTTCCCCACTTTCCGCCAATTTCGGAGGCATTGCGTGTTAAGTGGCGGAACAGAACGCTACGCTTCGCATCTACACCAGAGCAAGAAATTGGAAATATTAAGTATTTCTATTCCTAGAGTGGGAATCGAACCCACAACCAGTCGCGTTTACAGTCACACCTACGTGCCCTGCGCCACGACCGGCCCCGTCCTTTTTTTAGATAAGATTATTTAATTAATTATATAATACTTAAAAACCACACATCTGCATATCACAGATGAAAGATTTAGAGTAAATTATAAACCTAAGATAGCACCTTAGACAACATTTATCATTAAAAGATTAAGTTATGCTAATCGATAATTTATACAGGTACATCGTACAAAAACGTTAGAATTTAACAAAGAAGATTGTTTAATAACCAAATGAAATTTAACTAAATAATTTTTTTTTTATCTTCACGCACACAGCAGCGTATGCAGAGGGAAACTGGTGTTAAGACACTCAGTTTGTTATTTTTCACCGATTTCTGTGCCTCGACCAGACCGAAGAAAATGGAAATAATAAATATTTCCACTCCTCAAGTGGGAATCGAGCCCACAACCAGTCGTTTACAGTCACACGTTTGTGCCACTGCGCCACGACTGGCGCCAAATAAATGAATACAATATAAAAAAACTTACGCACCTATGTATATATTTTTTCATATTTTTATAACGTTATTTACACTTGGAAGGTATTTTTTAAACAATTTCACCATTTTTGTTCTTGGGAAAAAAGAAACATATGTAGTATTTTTTTATAAAATACAAGTAGAATAGGGAAATACAAAACCAGTTACCACTGAGCTATACGCTCTATCCTACTACTTCGAAATTCTTATACGCTAGTTATATTTATCTTCTTGCCAACTTCGTATTTTTTTGCTAATTTCCGATATCCTATGTTAATTATTAGAACAATCGTTTGACAAGATGCTTCTTATAGTGTTTATATTATTTTATTTCTCATTTCCAGATGATTTCTCTACGTCACTGGCTGATTGGTCTGCTCACACTTGCTTGCCTAATTGTGTTAGTGCAGTCCGCGTTGGGTGAAAATAAATGTCCAGTTGGTCAAAAACTTATAAAAATAGGTACAGCCGAAAAGTGTATCAAGATTGACATGAAACAAACCTAGGTTAAGATATTGTATAAAATATGAAATAAATATCTTTGTCAGATATATGACATTTAATCTACTTACTATTATTTTAACACTTTTAAAGTGTTATTGTTTTTTTAACACTTTTAAAGTGTTATTGTTTTTTTAACACTTTTAAAGTGTTATTGTTTTTTTAACACTTTTAAAGTGAACCACGCGTCTTGGAAACCGTTGAAGCGATCTGACCACTAAGCCATGCTTTTGGAAGGTTGTCAAGAGGTGCGGGTTCGAATTCGCTCTTTATTTAAAAAGTTGGTCTAGTATTGGTATTTTCATTTATATTACTGATTTATTTAAAAATTGTATCTCATAATTGTAAGCTATCTATTTACAGTGAAAAAATTGAAGATATTAACTAAAATATATGAATAATTAGATTATTTGGAATATCGACTGTTGAAATGACACCTTTTGCCAAAGTTAGGAATAAGGATATCTATGGATTTCATTTTGTACATAAGTGAAGCCATTGTGGCGCAGTGGGACAGCGCTTGATTGTAAATGCGATGGTTATACGTTCGATTCCTATTCGCTTGAATGTATATATATTATTTTTATTTCTCCGTTCTGGTACCTAAGACGAACCGCGATATTAAATTCTGCCACTTATTATTACGTCTCGGTTAGATATTATAGTGATGGCCTCAATAATATACATATTTCAAATAAAAAAATAAAATACTAATGCGAAACATTTTCAGAAACCGAATCAAAATTTGAATGCAGCAGGATTAGAACCTGCGCCTCTTGAAAACCGCCCAAGCGCTCTGATCGCTAAGCCATGCCTTCTAATACCAGCTGGATTAAAATTCTTTGTTGTTAGCATCTCTGTACTTATGGGAGTATATATAGTGTATATGGGAGATCTTTACAAACTCCTATTACTTAGCTTATTTACTACGAACAATAATTTAACAAGAGATAATGCTATTTATTATATACTAGTAGCCCGCTCGCGGCTTCGCCTGCGTGAACTACACAACTATTTGACTAAATTCACGCGCCGCCGCGCTAACATCACATTAGAAACCTCTAAAATTATCAGTGTTTCTCTCCATATTTTGTATGTATTATACATATAAACCTTCCTTTTGAATCATTCTATCTATTAAAAGAAACCGTATCAAAATCATTTGCGTAATTTTGAAGATTTTATCATATATGTACTTACAGACAGACGTGGGAAGCGACTTCTTTATACTATGTAAAGACTAGCTGTTTTCACCCACTGCTTCGCAGGCATGGTCAAGGGAAATGAATAAGTTTATAACAATTCGACAGACTTTCATATAAGCTTCGAACCATATTATATAATTAATATCTCGGATACAAAATTTCATGTTCGTAACAGAATTTCATACAGACCCTTAAACCCCTATCTCACCGCCTTGGGTATGGAATTTCCAAAAATCCACTTTAGTGAACGTCTATATAAATTAAGCCCTATCATCAAAAATTATGCGCGTAATTTCAGTAGTTTCGTTTCAGCGATGATAAATCAGTCAGTCAGTGAATCAGTACAAGCTATTTTATATGTCAAATATATATTAATATTAATATTAGATATGTGCTATTTTAAGAGACATGTTTTAAAATAAAGGATGTTTAAATAAGGATAAATTTATTCAGCTTATAAATATAGCGCTAGCGCTATACTTATAAATATAAGAAGACTCTATACGCATTGGTAAACCAATCTCGGCTAGTTTCCCCCAAGCAGTTGCTGTGTACAATCTTGTAGTCACTAAATTAATAATTTATTAAGTTCTCTATTCCCACCATCCCCAGTCTTCCTTTCTTCTCCTTCACCCTCAAGGCCGGCAACGCATCCACAACTCTTTTGACGTTGTGGAAGTCAATGGGCAAAGGTATTTAAGTTTATTTCATTTATTTTTAGCATTTATTATTTATAGCAAGGTAGGCAGAGGGAACCTAGTGTTAAGACACTCCGTTCACCACTTTCCGCCTAATTCTAGAGGCATTACCTTCTATGTGGCGGAACTCAACTCTGTGCTTTTGCTTAGACAAGAAAAAAAATATGAAATATGCCTCAACTGGAAATCGAACTAACAACCAATCGCGTTTTTAGTCACACTTTGTGCCCCTGCACCTTGACTGGCCTCTTTTTCACTTATTGTTTGTGCCAACGTTAATGTAATAATAATATTGAGCGGGTTCAATACACTATATATTAGACGGTGGAACTCAACGCTGCCCTTTATCTTATAAAATATTTTTTTTAATATAATCCTTATTTTTCCACGTGAGAATCGAACCCATACTGGCGGTCTATAGTCGGACTCAATCACAAGCAATCCCCGTCTTGATATTGTTCACTTTCATATTATTCATTATGTATCGTATTCATTACTTTTTCGTTTTGTACTTCGCTTGTAGTTCGAAATAGAAGGATTTATTTATTTAACTGTTAAATAAATAGTTTCTTAAATAAATGAAGAAGTCGACACTACGCTCCCTGAGACGGCTAAGACAAATGTCTTGGACCGTCATAGTATAGAAATTCGATGCATTCCGTAAATATTTCGCTGTCCATAAAACTTAAAACGCAAGGCGAAACATGAACTATCGCGGTTCGCGCCTTAGTCTCGCAAATGTACAATTGAACGTGATTGTACGTGAAATGTACAATCCTACAGGCATAAAAACAATAACAATAGTATCCTGCTCATAATAAACCAGCCAAAATATAAAAGTTAAATATTCAATACAACTGCTAATTTTTTCAAAAATCAACCTCTAAAGGGTTGAAATAGGGGATGAAAGTTTGTATGAAAAATCTACACCGCTTGACCAATTGTAATGAAATATGGCATAAATATAGTTGATAATCCAAGGATAAACATAGGCTACTTTATTTTTCAAAAATTCATCCCCTAGGGTTGCAATTCACCGCAACATTTATGTATGTAGTTACGCGGCATAGCCGCGATCGGGTCGCTAGTTAAAAATAAGTAAATACCCCTTTAACAAAAAGTGAGCCCTGCCCTGGCTTGTGGGCACAAAGTGTGACTGTAAACGCGTGTGATTGTAGGTTCGATTTCCTCTTGACAAATAGAAATATTTAATGTTTCATTTTCTTCGTCCTGGTATCGAAGCAACGAAACGTGGGGAATGGAATGTCTGAACATAACATTCCCTCTGCCTAAGCTGCTATGTGTATGGGATACAGCGTGAAGCTAAAAAAATTAAAGAAAAGAGTTCAACGTGATAGGCCAATCAATGACTTATGATGACCAATGACTTACGCAAAAATTAAAGATCTAGAAAATCTGTTTTCCGTTGACATATAATAAATAAAGATATACTTGACTAATTAAAGAGAGACTAAAGAAACGTATAGTAATTTGCGGATATAAGAAATCAACTAAAGTTGAACTCAGTATAAACTGAGTTCAGTTTAGCATATATTTTTTTATTTTGGATATATTTCCCCATAGTTTCGATTACGGTCACGAAGCCCTTATATAAATTATCATAACAACATTGCATAAATATATAAAGACTAGATATAGATAAAAGTAGCGGGAAAAAATAGCACTTAATCTAATCAATTAATTTTGAGTGTTTCACTTTTCCACCCATGACATATGGAGAAATAAAAATATTCATATTTCATAATAATAATTCGGATGGCGTCTGATTATAAAAGCAATGTTTCAACTACCAACTTCAGAGATAATTTTTAAATTATTTTAATATGAGTATACTGGAAATATCGGGGGAGACATTGGTTAACCTCCGAGAGAACATAATATCGATGATACTGGAGGAAAGACGTAAAAACTATGACGACCCCCCTGCGTACGTGTATAAAGAAGTTGGTGATAATGGACGAGACGGAGGCAATATGCAGTGACCGAAGCGTTTGAAGCTCCGTTCTCTCTAAGTGCTGGGGATACGCGTGAATCTAAAAAAAATATCATCACTGGCAAGACAAATCGCGGCGTTTAGTTCCGACACTCCCTACAGCCTGCACTATAATATATCGAATTCAAACGAAAAGCAATATAATTCTTAACACAAGGTTCTCTCTGTGTGAAAAAGGCGTGAAGCGTCTTTTAAATATATTTCAATATTTTGTTATAATAGCAGCACTAAACGACATTGGAGTACAAAATTCTATCAACCTCAACCTAGAACACGATAGCTATCACAATGAATGACATTACCTATTGTTTTTGTGCTAGTACTTACTTAGATGCTACTTGATAATTAAATAGAATAGTTTTTTGTTTCTATTCTCTTATAATATACTAGCGACCCGCTCGCGGCTTCGCCACGTGAACTACCATTTTCATCCTCTATTGCCTCTTTGGGATTGGTTTTTTTTTGTAAAAGGAGGGTAGTCTATATTTGACTTTCGTCGCTAATTATGTTCATGAGAAAATCATCGATACATTTAGTGCAATGTCTATATTATTTGATAACATGTAGCGATAACTGTTCTAGTAAGAAAACGTACGAAATCTGCTATCATATGATAGTAGATTTCGTACATATATATCATCTGGTATATAGTATTATAAACCGGTCATAATATCTTAAATAAACTTTACACTTTTTATTTTACAATTGTGTTACTTATTGATATTAAAAAATAGCTTTACTTGCAAATAATCATGCAATTTGACTTTGCCAGTTTATTACTTTTCTGCGGGAACTGTTTTGAATACCCCTGGTATTATGGTAATTTTAAAAAAAAGAGAGATAGTCTATGTTTGACCTTGCCTCATTAACTATTTTCCTGAGAAAATTTATTCATTTCAGTCAAGGAGTTTAGATCTTTCATTCTCACTATATACTAAACATACATAAGTTTCATCCACTGTTTGAACCTCCAAGGGTTTGATTTTTTATAAAGTAGGCTATGACCCTGCATCTTCAACAATCTTCTTTACGAATTCCCGTCAAAACATAACAAATAGAAGAGATACAGATTTTTGCATGTTTATAATAATAATTTTAATGAGTGCGGATATGTCTAATACAATGTCTACTATATAATAACAAATGGCGCTACCCGTTGCAGAAAACGTAGTGACATCTGTTGTCATATAGATTATATAAATATATAGATTATATAAAGTTTTATAGACCGGTCAAATGTATATTTTATAAATGTTATGCTTATTTTATTTTATAATTAATTAGTTATATTGAAACAAATTTAGCTTCACTCGTGAACTATCGACATAATTTGATTGATTTGTCTTTTTTTTTTAATTTTATTTTTCCGCGGGAGTTGTATGGAATACCGGGATGAAAACTCCCATATGTTGCTCTAACCTCTTAGCTAACTCCATACAAAAAATCATTAAATTCTACCTGGTAGATATCAGTATACAAATAATTTACTTATATCGGTTTTTTATTTTTTCCAAAAAAACTACATGGAAATCCGGGATAAAAACTATCCTATATGTACCTTTGGACTATAAGCAAGCTATCACTATACCAAAATTCATTCATTTCTATCCAGTAGTTTTTGCGTGATTGACGAACAAATTAACAGACAGACAGACAGACAGACAGACAGACAGACAGACAGACAGACAGACAAAAATTCTACTGAGTGGATTTTTGACCTCTGTTATCGATATATTAACGCACCCAATTAAAATTTTTCTAAAATTTTTCATGTACAGAATTGACTTTTCTACTCTTTTATTATATATATAGATATATAAATATATATATATATATATATATATATATATATATATATATATATATATATATATATATATATATATATATATATATATATATATCTATATATATATCTATATATATATATATATCTATATATATATATATATATCTATATATATATATATATATATATATATAGAGAGAGAGAGATATATATAGTAAAAAGCAGCTTCGTACTTTTCCCCACATAACTATAGTCACGGAGAATTTAGTGTTAAGACACTCCGTTCTGGATTTTTTGCGTAAAACCGAGACATTACGTATTATGTGGTTGATATTGACGGCCAGTTTTGTCTTAAGTACCAGAGCAGAGAGACGAAAATAATATATAATCATTCCCCTAAAAGGGAATCGAATATACTGTTAACTTAACCATCGTATACTGTAACCGCTGTTCCATTGCGCCACGACGATGACTCGTCTCTACTACTACTCGACTCGACGACTATATCTAATACATATAGAAGCAAATTGTTAATTAATTACTAAGTTTATCTACATTTAAACATAACATAATATGTACATATATTGTCAGCTTAAATTATGCTTGAAAATTACTATAACTATAAGTTATTGCTATAATTCGGAGCTACGACTATCATTGGGTAACTATAAAATCATTTTTTTTGGATACTTTAACTTGAACACTTCAATTGTGGCATAAGTATCCCGTAATGTATCATAGTATCGCTGAGTAACGCTAATCGCTCTTTTAAAAAAAACTTTTCATACATACATAGACATTTACATACATAGATATAAAATAAACAATTTCATTCTCCTTCCCGTATATCTGATTAGGCAGAGAGAACCTAGTGCCAAGACACTCCTTTCTCCATAGTAAGTACTTATATAATATTTTTCCTGCAATATGTTTAAAATAGGCGATATGCAATAAACAGCTGTAGGACATTTTGGTATACTCGTATAATAAAATTCGTAAAATTCTAAATTACATAAAAATATATAAAATATTATATTATTTTAGCATTTTAAGGTAAAAAGAGACAAAGACATTTTTAAGAAAAACCGTACAATAGTTTTGAACGGTTTCTAAGCGGTGCGGGTTCATATCCCGATGCGTTTAAATTTTTATACGTTTATTAAAAATATCAATCAGAACTCAATATATAAAATAATTTATTAATATTTTCCTTGTTATATAACTTACCTTTTACAAATAGACATATTATTAAAATAAATAATACGCGTTGCATCATGAACGTGTGAGAACGTCACGAATTATTACTGTTAACACTGTCAAATATTGTTCACAACACTGAGCTGGCCATTTCATAAAAAAAACACTTATATTTTTATATATTTTTTAAGTTTTTTTTTAAAAAGAAATTAAAATCTTAACTTGATAGATTCGCGCCTACACCTGTCTCCATCAACACTGTAGACCCAACGCACATGAGAACACAGCTGAACAAACAAAGTTCCAACGTTTTAACTATTTAAAATTAAAATATTTGACAATATTTTCATATTAAATATTAGACGACTTGTGTTTACGTCTAGTTATCTCAACTGACATAGAGTAAGCCCTACGTATAATCATAGTTAACTGAAACCAAAGTGCAGCCGTCATGCCCCGGCCCCCACCAAGCGAGTCGACCTTGCAGTTTATTATGGTTTTACAGACAATTTACAATAGAATGACGAGTCCACGACAAATGATAGTGAAAACGAACGATAATGACGATCTACGCCCAGCGTTTCGTAACATACGGGCCAAGTTATGCGGTTAATGGGGGGTTGGGGGATACGTGACGTGACAAGGCGTACCGTTTTGAATGGACAATCTTGATTTTTGGTACAGGACAGTCTTTATCGTTTGGGTTTTAGTGTCCCTAAAAAAAGAAAGGGTCCCTAACGATAGTCCCGGGATGTAAAAATGGGCAATTTTTTAAAAAATGGCCATGGGCCAAATGTATATTATAATATATTACATATTATAAATACCATTGAAATAAGTAAATCCTTTATAAAAAAATATATTTTTTTATTATTATTTTAATAATAATTATATATATCTAGTAGAAATAATTAAACAAAAACAAAACCGAAGATATATCAATGATTATCCATACAAAATAACGTGACGTAACGTTATTTAAAATCAATCGTGCCCAGTGGCACAAGCGTGTGACTGTAAACGACTGGTTGTGGGTTCGAGTCCCACTCGAGGAGTGGAAATTATATTATCCATTTTCTTTGCTCTGGTGTCGAGGTAAAGCGCGGCGTTAAGTTCCGCCACTTAACACGCAAGCCTCCGAGTTCGGCGGAAATTGGGGAACGGAGTGTCTTAATACTAGGTTCCCTCTGCCTACCCAGCTGTGTGCGGGATACAGCGTGAAGCTAAAAAAAAAAAATTAAAATCAATGTCCCGTTTAGAGTCAAGAGCAAAATGGTCACGTTAGGGATACCAGCGACAGGCTTCCTTTGATTGTGAAAGCATCCGTCAAATATTGTACTAAGCTGGTAATTTGCTTAAATTGGGCAATATGATCATCTATCCGTATCCAGGATAACACCTTTTATATTGACTGTTCCATCCTTCCTTGTGCCGTGTTTAAAAATATAATGAGAGGTTAATGATTTGTAAGATGTTTTGTATATGACAAATTAATACATATTACAAATTATAGAGGCCGTCGTGAGTCGTTCTGTTCGACAGCATCTGACTGTAAGCACGATGGTTGTGGATTCGATTCCCACTCGAGAGATCGACTATATATGTATTTAGTGTTTTCTCTGGTACGACAAAATGAGGCTTTATGTTTCGCCATTTAACACAGTCTTAATTTAAAATGGAACGTGGAAAACTGAGTGACTTGACACTAAAAAGACGTAAAGCTGAGAAAAATAGAAGGCAGATTCCTTCTAGAGCCTTCGTTAACAATAGTGTGGGAATGAATGTTCGTAACCTTTTAATGAAATTTATAAGTATGAGTAAAATTACATTACGCTTTTCTTTTTATCGTCTCTTATTTATATTATAGGTACGAGTCTAATTATTTATTACAAGATGAATCTGTGTTTAGGTTTATGTATTTTATTTAATAATTAGTATGTATTAAATATCATTCATATATATTAGTGTACTATAGTATATTTGTATTAGTATATATGTGTACACTTTGTTTATGTTTATATATACTTGTATTTATCGTTTATTTAATTATACATTTTTGCACCCCTACGCAATGATTTCCCACATGACAAGGTTGGCTGGTAGAAAATGCTATTTAGGGTTAAACTCGCCTTTTGTACATATTTATTTTTAATTATTTTTACTACTATACTATACAAGTTTCAAATCAAGGTTTCCGCATAACGATAGCTTCATTTAAATAAGGCTACCTCCTGAAATTTACCTTTTATTTTATACATTTAACTTACCTTATAATTTTTGACAGAGTAGTCAAAGAAACACCTTAAACTGCCTATTGTACGGAATTCAACGTCGCGCTTTACCTTCTTAACGGAACGGAGAACGGAGTGTCTTAACACTAGGTTCCCTCTGCCTACCCTGCTGTGTACGGAATTCAACGTCGCGCTTTACCTTCTATTTCCGTATAAAACGTTCAACCTCTTTTAATGAGAAGAAACCGCAGAACATAATTATTATTAGGTATCCTTTTCTATACAACAGAAGGATGAAAATAAAAACATATTATTTGACCTTCAAAACTATTATTAATAACTTTACAACAAAGACATATACCTACATAATATAGATTGAACATCGCATTTAATTTAATACCATTTAGCTAAATTCTCGTCCTGCCTATTATATGACCGCACAAAAGCAACCTATGTTAATTCCATTACAGCAAACATTGTTATGCTAATGTTGGCAAAGCAAAGAATGGGCACAGATTTGCGTGAGCGAACAGGACAAAAAGTTAGTCTAGAATGACTTTATGTCACTGACTCTTGTGTAAATGTATGTTGTTTTTTTTTTAGCTTCACGCTGTATCCCGCTCACAGCAGGGTAGGCAGAGGGAACCTAGTGTTAAGACGATCCGTTCCCCACTTCCGCCAAATTCGGAGGCATTGCGTGTTAAGTGGCGGAACTTAACGCCGCGCTTTACCTCGACACCAGAGCGAAGAAAATTGAAATATTAAATATTTCCACTCCTCGAGTGGGAATTGAACCCACAACCAGTCGTTTACCACTGGGCCACGACTGGCCACAAATGTATGTTGTACATATATAAAATGAAAAAACATTTTTTTAGTATAAAAGTTTGAACGCAGCGGGATTCGAAGCCGCACCTTTAGGAAACTGCCTAAGCGCTCTGGCTTAGCAGCAATGCATGTATTGAACGTACGAACGTGTACAAATCTTTATATTTTTTCTAAGTATTTGAATAACACTTGAAAAATGTTAAAAAATATATCAAGTTATTTTAAAAAACACATCAAAAGCACCTACGGCAGGAGTAGTCAGGAAGCTTAGTCTCAAGACACTCCGTTCTCCATTTTCCGCTCAAAATTTCGTTGACCCATCATTTTGAATTAAGATAAGAAAATATTATACTGATGATTTATTTATGATTTTCTCCCGTGGGGGGACGGGTTAAGAATACAATTCCCCCCCGCCGCTGGGTAGCGTCCCGTAAAAGGCGGGTAACACAGTAGTTTAGTTTGGTGGTAGGAGATTCGTTCTCCAACTGGCTCGGGACCACTATCATGTCAAAGACGAACCGCCAAATATCTTATGATGTGTTCCGGTTCGATGGCATGTAAGCCAGTTCTTCCTATTCCCACCATTTCCATCCTTCCTCCCTCCTTCTGTCCTACATTCCCAAGGCTGGCAACGCATCCATAACTTGAATGTTGTGGATGTCTATGGGCGAAGGTAACCACTTAACACCAGGTGGGCCTTCAACTTGTTTGCCTCCTTTATTCCATAAAAAAAAAAGTCGATCTTGGATTCTAGTCAATCTCACTGCAAGTTGATTAATATAAAATTTTGCAGTTTCTTTACAACAGATCGAGGTAAAAAATATATTTTTTTAACAGAATACCAGACAAAAATAGACTCAAAATACATATAAATATACAATACGACCTGCAGAATGCAATAAGTAACGTTGCATTTAGAATTTCTTATGAATCACTTTTATTGTTTTAAAATAGTTCAATTGTGTTACTTATTTGGATATCCTGCGCTTGTTTCAATATGGGCATCTACCTAGGACCTAAAATATTTAAAAACATATCTCAATATCGTAATAGACAAAAATATAAGTAAAAATTGTGGAGCAGTTCGACAGTGTCTGACTGTAGCCGTGATTGTTCGCGTGTTCGATTCCCACTTGCAGCGATCGAAACAACATAAAACAACATTCCCATTTATTTATATGTTGATAACAATTAACTAACGTAATATTGAAACTGACATCAATTTAACTTTTTTTAATCAATTTATGTAATAAAAAAAAATTAAGCCAACATCAACTAGCCGTTCGCTTTTGAGTTGCCTTCTATAAACCCTACTGACGCACAAATTACGCAAGAGACACACTAAAACCACAAAACTCAGAAAATATTATAAATAAAACATATATTTTTACATTTTTAACTCATTCAAATAATTTTATATAGAATAAACAAATATTTAAATTCCTTAAGTGGTATTCGAACCCACAGCCAATCGCGTTTACAGTCAAACTTTTGCCCCGGCGCCATAAATATAATAACGTTTAATAACTGACAAAAAAACAAACAATAATTTTTATTTCGTTTATTGTGCGTTTACCACAATATCAAAACGTATCACACAGAAAACGTCACAGAAAAATTAACAATGGCAAAAATGCTGCTTCAGTGCGAGCGAAATGGCTAAGCAGTGCGTCAGGTACACTAATGTTATAACAAAACACTTTACACTACCACCAAGTATTATGAAATCATGTTTTACACCAAAAATATATATAGACAACAAAATAAAAACATAATATATAGAGAAGAAACTCCTTAGCGTTCTATGGATTCGCCATACATCGCGTTCGCATCGCGTCCATTGTGTTGCAGAGAGAGGGAAATAGAGAGGGAGAGATGGAAGGGGACACTGGTCTGGAGAGTTGAGAAGGGAGGTGGGAGGTAGAAGTGAGAGGAAGGGATAGAGTTGTGGGACAAAGAGGGAAGGGGAATAGTTTGAAAGAGGGGAGAATGACAGTGAGAGAGGGGGCTAGAGGGAGGGGGGGTGGTGGCTAGAGGGGGAGAAAGGAACAGGAGGGAAGCTAGGACCAGTGCCAGTGATTTCCGACCCAAGTATAGCTTTAAAGACTCCTTTGAAATGTGCATTAAATCTCGCCTGTACTGTCTGAGGTCCTCTCTCTGCTAAACAAAATTTTATAACACGCAATAAGATTTCGTATACAAATTTGAACACGACAGGAATGGAACTTCTCTGTTAACTTTCAAATTATTACATAGGATTTTAATACATTTATGGTCTTAAGCGTGTGTATAACATGTATGCATTGTAAAATTTTAAATAATATCGCATTAAAACAATATCAGGGGTTAGCCACCCCTTTCAGTTCGCCAGCTTCTTGATAAATCTGAACTATTTCAAAATTTTAAAATTTTCGCATGCCGCATTTAAATAAATTTTGTATGATTATATTTTTATTTATTAAATATATAATCACACAAAAATAAAAATGTAACTCGGTTATATTCTAGCTCACGAGCCGCAGAATGGCCACCCCTGCCTTATACATATCTACAGTACATACATACAGACGCACGCAAAGGACGAATGAATTTATTATTAACAAAACTATTTTAACTTGCTGGATTAATCGCGTATATGTTTGGTAATCGAAAATACATTTTTTGCAAAACAGACGTTTCGATTACTTTACAGTAGTCTGTGACCACAGATAGC
The DNA here is from genome assembly GCA_019049465.1 of Dryas iulia moderata. Taxonomy (NCBI): domain Eukaryota; kingdom Metazoa; phylum Arthropoda; class Insecta; order Lepidoptera; family Nymphalidae; genus Dryas; species Dryas iulia. Next base: position 11,405,516 of record CM032418.1, on the reverse strand, counting down.
CAGCAAGTATATACCAAATTAATACGGTTAAAAGAGTTTTATTTGTAAAATAGTTTTAAATGTGTAAAGATAGCGAAAACAAAAGATCTTATAATGTCATATTACATCGGCGCTGAAGGCACAATATCTATATTATATAAAATGTGCCTCTACTGAAAAAGGAATGTAAGTTTTGTTTAATCAAAAGAATACGTTAAATATACAAAAATAACAAGAATTCTAAATTCCCCTATTATTATAAAAAAAATAATTTTTTTGTCACAAAAGTGATGTCACTTTAAAGATATTTATAACTAAAAATAACTTAGTTATTTGAGTTTTATATCCGTTTTCAACAGAAGCACAGATACTTAAAGTGGTGGCATAATATAATATACGTATGTCAAATCATTATAATAATGCAAATAATGGCTATATGGAATATACTATTACATTTTCATATAATCTAGAACACGTTGAAATTGTTTTATAAACTATAGATAAACTAATGAAATAAAAAAAACAATCTTTTTAAATTAATATTATATATAAATTGATTTTCATTTATGTTTATGTAAAAATCAAATTTAAATTTAATTTGCAAAATATTTAAGTTTCTTTTATTTTTCATATATAAGATTTATCTTAAAAAAAATATAATTTCAATAAATATACGATCCCTTGATGACATATCTTTTTATTTCATGAGTTTACTAAAAACTAACAAAAGGAACTGTGTACAAGGCTAGCTGTAAACTATAAAATATCTGTGCATAAGTGCTATAAAAAAAATAAAAATTCTATTCATCTGGCAACACTGGAACTAGCTAGTAACGAATATATTTCTTAAAATACCATATATTAAAAAACGTTATTTATATTTTGCACATTTTTCAAAGCACGAAACAATAAATTGAATAATTGATTTGTATTTTAATACTGTAAGTTACAATCCAAATAAAAAAAAAAGATAATACCGTTAAAACTTCTTTTCTGAAGTTTTTTTTTGATGCTTACATAATTTCAACATTTGAGTGACAAAATCCAACAATGTATTTGAAATGACGTCGACTCGAATCAGAATAACATTTTAATATTAGGAATGGCTTCTTTCTAGCATTTGATATTAAAACTATCTATTTATTTCATTCCACGTCATTAAATTATTGATTTTGAACTATTTTTATATTACACATTAATAATAAATCACATCATGAAGCATTTCAACAGCTTTACTTATATCTGAGAATCAATGATTGATAATTTGCACACGTATCCAGATTTGATGCAAGTACAATATTTTCGTAGCCATAACCCAAAAAATAACAAGGAAATACTTCTGAAAGTGTTCCTCTTAGTTACTAATAATTCAAATGTATAGATAATTACTTGAAAAACAAAATATTTGAAATGAATAAAAGCATATTTAATATTATGCATCAAACCGCCTTATTCAAACAGATAATATGGAATAACATAAATTCCCAATCGAAAATCCGGTTACTCGGATAAATATTATATACCAAAACGTTTTAATAACTTCATCTAAGATTTTCGTAAGAAAGAAAAGAGACAAAATATGTTAAAGAAAACATCCAAAGTTAAATCTTTTATAAGCATGAACCAATACTTAAAATATACTTTAAATCATAATTAAATATACAATAATACTATTTATGACAGCAAAAATCCGAATATACAAATATTTATTTTACATGATTACTTCAAAATAATAATTTCTTGAGTCATAAAACAAAAAAGACATACTTTAGTAGAAAGAAGCTCGTGATGTATTATTATAAAATGATTTTTATAATATAAGTGCGAAACATAATAGTTAAAAAAAATATTGAAATTTATTTTATCAAATTAGTACAATAAGACAATAAAAAAGGGCAGCGTTGAACTCCACCACTCTCGATTTCGGTTGGATAGTGTCTTGACACTAGGTTATTTGACGTTACGCGTTCGTTACATTACAGTGATGAGCTGCGTAACTCAACGCCGCGCTTTATCTTGTAACTAAGAGTGGACAAACGAAAATTATTTTTAATATAATCCCCCAAACGGGAATCAAACCCACAATTATCACGTATACATTGGAATGAAAATCTTTTATACGTGCATGTAAACAAAAATACTTCTTTACTCTACGATTTCTAGAATATAATTATTATGAATACAATACGCTGACACTACACAAATAGCCGTAATACTTTTGCTTGAGCCTCAAGTTCTTAAATGTCTTAGCAAATTTGTACATTTAAATTTATTAAAGTGGTAACTTTATTAAAATCACATACAGCACGCGCATTTTATGTTGAACGAACATAATATATAGACTTTTCGAAAATTTCGCAAAAGTTCAGTCGTGGAAACAATAAGGGTTGACAAGTGCTTGAGACACAACACATCATGCATAACAAAATCATTAGTTTAACAAAAAGACAATTAAAAAACGTATAAAAGTTTGAACGTAGCGAAATTCAAAACTATACTTGCAGTATTAGGCTAAATTTAATTGCAATTAACAATTGATCGTTTGTTTGTGTTAAAATCACAACAAAAAATTATTTCAAAGTTAATTAAAGTGTATTAACTATGAAGTAATTAATTTTCAGGTAATTGTGAGTTTTATGTATTTTTTCCACGAGTAAATAATAAATTGGGAGTATTTAATTTTTAATTACAAATATTTTTTAGACATTGCATTTGGATATTGTCGAAGCGCTTCAACCGCTAAGCCAGGAGTGAAATTCAATTTTTACACGTATTATAAAATATCTTTTTTAATTTCCTAACTGTATGAATAAAACTTTAAAATGTTAAAAATGATCACTTGTCGCAAATTACTGAGTAAAAATTGGTTTTTCTACGTCCATTGTAGTTAGCTTCAGTCCATTCAACATAAAACGTGCTTGCTTTACCCTAAGCGTCAACAGCGTACAGTTTTTAAATATCAATATCAACAAATTATTTGATATGAGAAATATTTAATATAAATTTATTATTATTTCAAGACAATTTGTATCAAAAATAGCAAATTAAGGAATTCGTATTTTTGGAATAGATTATTAATATATATTAAAAGCGGAGTAAAGCGTAGCCCAGTTAAAGCAACCCGCCAAGCGTTTACTTATATTTTATTAAAAAACAGATATATACGACTTTTTTTATATGATATGTTATACGATGGATGGTTATACATATTGTTTTTGTACCTTTTTTTAATTTTTGAATGTAATCAGTTATTTTTACGTTTCATAATGTAATGTTTATAGTGTAAATACAATTTTAAATACTATTATGAAATGAGATTTTGGTAGTAGAAATCGAACTCGTGCTTCTTGGAAACCGTCTCAGCCAGTGATTCTCAACCAACTGTGCCGCGGCACTTTTGTGTGCCGCCAAATTTTGCAAATAATAATGTTAATATTATTAAATTATATAATTTAAAATCTTTTTCTTTGTGTGCCGTAGTGCCAAATTTTGAAATCGTTAAATATGTGCCGTACCAAATGTTGAGAATCACTGGTATAAGCGATGTAATTGATCAAGCAATACGTTTTTATTGAGCTGCTTCGGAGTTCGCTTGTTACAACTAATTTTAGTTGTCTGTAATTATGAAAATGGGACAAGTTTCATATTTTTCTATTTATTTCATTTTCGAATAACACTTTAAAGGAAATACAATTATTAATTATTGTGATATAATATAATACTTATAACGCACATATTGTCTTTTAGTCAGTTTCCAAAAGGCATGGGTCCGAAACATTTTTTGTACGTTGAAAAAAAAAAATATTTAAATTGTGAGTAACATTAATTATAAATATGTTCAAAAATATGAAATAAATATTATAGTTATCTTTATGTATAATCTATTCCAAATCACAAAAGCCTTATACAACACATTTTGCTAGCACGCGATATTTGGCAATAAAACTACAATATACAATTTCAATACAAGATATCATTTTAGTAATTTAGAAGAAAAAGTCTTAATACTACGCTTCCTTCCATTCCAACACAAGTTTACACAATTATAATTTATACTTCCAATAGAACAATAATATAATTACGTTTTAGCTTAGCATTTTTTTAGCTTATAGTGTATGCGAAGAATGTTTTAAAAAAGTTTAAAATTGAAAATATAATATATTTCCAACTATTGTGATAAAATCTTTTAATATATATGTATACTATCAAAATTACTATTAAATTAGGCATTAATTATAAATAAAAATGTAATTATGTCATTGTTCTATTGGCTACAATATCAATATATGTAATGTTATCACTTAGGTGGTGAAGGGGGTCAAGTCATTGCTTTAATGAATTTGAATTTCATTGACTAGTAACAAAAACAGAATTTTATTATTAAAAGATCTAAATCAAAAACAGTTTAGATACTTATTTCCCGAACGAGCTAGATTTTACTGTAACTTAACGATAAATAACGTATGTTATGGAGCATATGGAACATATGTTATGGAGATCTGCAACCGCAACCAAAACTATTGATAATTCGAAATAAGAAAACTATCCGTAACCGTAACCAAATACGATATAAAAGTTTCAGATAATTTCGAATATGGGGAGTCTAAATGAGAGCTTACGATAGCAAATTGTTTAAGAAAAAGCATCTGTGACTAAAGAAAGATGTAGAAACTCAAGTTAACAAATTATTGGCCCAAATCTACTTACACTCTTCAATAACTCAATATTCGTAACCGAATAACCGAACCTAATCGGATAAACCAAAATAATATAAAACCGTAACCGACACCGAAACCGATATATTTTTCCTATAACCGTTATCCGTATCCAGATCCGAAATGTCACACATGAAAATGTCCTTTACATCCCTAGTATCTATTTACAAAAAAAAAACATTCTAGGTACATATACAAATGTACCTATATTATATTTTTTTTTTAATAGATATATATATATATATATATATATATATATACATATACAAATGTACCTATATTATATTTTTTTTTTAATAAATGACTCTCTTCACCATCAAAGCGACAATTTCATATTACAATAGTAAAAATAAACAACAAATAATTTAATAAAAATAACAACAAAATTTAAATAAAATAAATTTTCAACAAAAAAAAACAATTGCGGTGGCAATCAGGTACTTGAAAACAAAAATTTGGCGATATCAACCTTTGGCTTCACAAGTTAATGTTAGAACAATTAATACATAATCAATATTAAAAAAAAAACAAAAGGACTTGCCAAATTTACAACTCGTGAAAATTGAGCCATTGTTAATAATTAGTAGAAATTTAATTCAATAACGCCGAATTATTGTAAAATAGAATATTAAAAGATTTGATTATTCCCGATAAAAAATGACTTTGAACAAAAAAAAAAATATATCACTATGACTTTATTGTCAACAGTCCATTTTCAGACTATTTTAAAACATATTGAAGCTTTAAATTCTTAAGCCAGAGATATGTAAGTGATAGTAAGGCTAACTTTCCTTTAATGTTTTTAATTTATCAATAAACAATTAATTATTTCATTATATATTGACAGTGAATTGCAAATAACAACATAGTGTCAAAACACTCCTTCCTCGAACTTGAAACATTGCACGTTGCGACAACGCCGCACTTTGTCTCGTTACCGAGGGCGTTTAAATGGTTAATAATCTAAATATAATTCATTAACCCAGTGGGGAATTGAACCCACAAGAAATCGTGATTACCGTGAAACACTATTCCACTGAGCCACAATAGCCCCATTTTTTTTTTTTAGCTTCACTCTGTATCCCGCACACACAGCAGGGTAGGCAGAGGGAACCTGTGTTAAGACACTCCGTTCCCCACTGCCCGCCGAATTCGGGTTAAGTGGCGGAACTTAACACCGCGCTTTACCTTGACACCAGAGCGAAGAAAATAGAAATATTAAATATTTCCACTCCTCGAGTGGGAATTGAACCCACAACCACAGTCGTTTACAGTCACACGCTTGTGCACAAAAAAAAAAAAAATATTTTCCTCGAAATTTCAACATTATTTCGTCATAAATTTAAATATTTGCATTTCACCATCAAAATACAAAAAAGATGTTACTTCTACCAACAATCGAGATCGACATATCATTATTAAATATCAATTAGAAGAAATCTCAAGAGAGACAACAAGGCGAAGAAAGGAAAGATGAACATATATTAATAACAATTTCAAGCAACATTTCGCGATATGGTTTAGCCAGCCTTAATCACATTAAATAAATACAAATTAATTCGTTAAGTAGGTATTCTATCTCTGAGGTAAGACAAGATGGACGCTGTGCCTTTTTCTAAAATGGCGTGTCGAGGTTGACGGAAACAGTTGCCCATTAGCTCTAATGATCTGAAATATTAATAGATAATTTAGTTAAACATTTATAATATCACCTTTCAACAATACTTATAATAATTATAATATTAACTTGAATGAGGTGAGTCGTTGTGGACACACATTGTGACTGTAAGCAAGACTGGTTGTGGGTTCGATTCCCACTCGAGGAATTGAAATATTGAATGTTTCTTTTCCTTCGATCTAGTGTCGAGGGCAAACGCGGTTTGAGTTCTACGACTTTATCACGCTACGCCTCCAAAATCAGACAGAAATGTGGAATGGAGTGTCTTAACACTAGGTTTCCTCTGTCTACTCTGATATGTGCATGACCCTATAAAAAAAGAGGGGAAGAAATGACAACAAAAATAAGTTGTAAGAAGCGTATCACAACTTCAAAGGAGCCGCGAGCGCTCAGAGCGCTTTCCGAGAGACGCGGGTTCGAATCACTTACATGTTAAACTAAAAAAAAAAGTAAAAGAAAATTGAAAACGACTTTTTTACCTTTTTAATTTATACGTTTTTGAAAACTTATTCCGCATAATAGTGTAGAAAGGGAACACCTACTGATAAGACATTCCTTTCTCCAGTTTCTGGCCCGAAATTTTCATTTCTTTACTTCAACAAGTTTCATTACGTGTGGGAATCGAACCCACAACCAGAAGCATTCGTTTTATTGGATACTACATACAAACATAATTAAAGTACCTTTGGAAGGCAGAATCTGCCTACAGAGAACGAAACAAAAACAAGCTAACAAGAATAATTTCATTTTTTTTTTCATATTAACGTATAGGTACAGTCCAGGAGTGCGGATGGGATCGAAGAGGCGTGGCTTCTGAACCTTTTTACAAACTTTTTATTCACTTATAATGTATATTTGGATGGAATCTTCCAATGCAAGTTTCAAAAAACGTTTACTTTAGATAACATTCCACAGTTAGTTAATTATGTGACTTTATTCTAAACCGAACGGAACGGAGTGTCTTAACACTAGGTTCCCTCTGCCTACCCTGCTGTGTGCGGGATATAGCGTGAAGCTATTTTTTTTTTTATTCTAAACCGAACATGGCGGCATACCCAAAATTGCATACTAGTCAATTTTAAATGCACGAACAATATCGGTATCAAATAAAAGAGCTTGGCTGAAAATAATTCGAAAAAGGGTTCGTTTTAAAAAAAAAATTTCAATGTTAATTTAGTCGAAAATATTTCTCTATACTCTCCTTATCTAAAACATTTTCCTTACCTTAAATGTGTAAAATTGCCAAGTTCCGGAGGCACTGTAAGTATACTGTTATTGGCCAAGTCAAGCACTGCGAGTCTCTTCAGCTTGGCTAGAGCGTCTGATGACACGTTTATTTCTGATATCTGGTTCTCTGCAGCCAGGAGTATCTCCAGGTTTTCCAATTCGTATACACATCGGGGTATTTTTGTAAATCTGTAAATGATTTTTGTTTTTATATTTTATAATGAAGCCATCATGATGGACTTGGGGAGTAATTATTATTAAACAATTTAATGTTAGGTGATATGATCATAATTTAATTATTTTCATTTCACAAATCGCGGTCTTGAGTTATATTACTCACAAGACACAATGTCTCAATGTAGGGTTGAAAGTGTAGAGAGTTGTTTCTGCACTGAGTTCTCTGACTGAAGAAAGCGTATTGTAAAAACGCGACTGTAAAAAACTACTTTAATCAATTTTGAATTGTATTAATGAAACAGTTTGTATGATATATTCTTAATTCAATAAAAAAATAAGACAATGACACAAAAACTGTTAATTTTTGACCATGAAATTACATGGTCATAAATTTCTTAGCAAAAATTTGTAAAATTTAACATGGCAGTTTTATCCTAACAGAACAACAAAATTTAAAAAAAACATTTTCATGCATTTTTCTATTGGTTAAGTTGTTACTGGATTAAATATGTTATTCTTTGGAAATTATATTAATTGAAACTCTATAGAACCTACGAAGAGAGTGTTTTCTTTGCCTTTTTTATTTTAGTTAGACAATGAACATAACTTTGCATCATCACACAATCAATGAACTATCAGATCAAAAAAAAAAAGAAAAAAATATATTATATTACCTGTTATTAGATATGACTAGCTCCCTTAAATTCTTCAAATCCCCTATTTCAATCGGCAGGTCTAAAAGGCAATTCTTTCCTAGGTCTAGAAATTGCAAATGCTTGCACAAACTTATTTCAGATGGAACTTTCTCGATACAATTAGACGACAATATTAACTGTGTCAATGTGTCTCTAACACTGTGGATTCTGAAAGAGGAAATATATTATAAAAATAAGTAATAATAAAGTAAAGTAATAAAATATAATAAAAAAAAAATATATCTTCAGGCTATATCCCGCACACAGCAGGGTAGGCAGAGGGAACCTAGTGTTAAGACACTCCGTTCCCCACTGCCCGCCGAATTTGGGTTAAGTGGCGGAATTTAACACCGCGCTTTACCTTGACACCAGAGCGAAGAAAATGGAAATATTAAATATTTCCACTCCTCGAGTGGGAATCGAACCCACAACCAGTCGTTTACAGTTACACTCTTGTGCCACTGGGCCACGACTGGCCACTAAAATATAATAAAGATAAATAAAAAGTTATACAACAAAACATTTTTAGAATATGTGTAAGAATTTAAATGTAGGGGGTGTCGAACCCGCATTTCTTGGAAACCGTCCAAGCGATTTTTGTTCACTGAGCCACAGGTCAAAATACTTGTTACTTGTTACATCTTATCTTTGTTATTGGCATTGGCTATGAAACAATTTCAAAAATTTCTACTAGAACATTAGTTCTAAAAAAAATTGTTTGGCAACAAAGAATTCTATTTATTAAACTATGTCTAACAATATCTCAAATCTTATTCACACACTAAAAAAATATACAAAACATATATACAAAACATAAAAATTTGAACGTAGCAGGATTCGAACCTGCGCCTCTTCTCCCTCAGCAGATAAAATTTGGCAGTACAACTTACCCACTAGGAATAGCATTTAATTTATTCTTTGATATATCCACTATATGCACTTCAGCTTCAGCGGCAGCTACAAAAACAACTTCTGGTACTGTTATAAGATTCTTTGCTGGTAATATTAAAGATTGACTTTTCTTCATAGTGTATCTGTAAAATATTTTAAAATCAATTAATATCAATACAATATGAATCATTTTTATTTAAATAATTTATCAAGTCCGTTGTTGACCATTGAAGGTTGAATGTTTGAAATATTGTAAGACTTTTGAAGTAATACATATAAGTTATAACTTATATGTATAACACCAGTTTTAACTGCACTTAAAATTAAGATTCTTTAACATATATAAATATATCTAGAATATTATTTAAAAAAGGAAAAATTCTACAATAATATAATACTAAAAATACATTATAATAATTTAATTACTCTGCTACCATTACTAATATTTAGCGGTTCACAGTATTTTATTACTTAAAAAAAAACATGTTTTGTTTTTGCACAATGCCGTTGCAGTTAACAACAACTGACGGCGTAAAACTGTATACGCGATAATTGTGGGTTCGATTCATACTTGGGGGAATGAAAATATTTTAATCTGTTCGCTTTGTTGACAAGACAAAGCTCGGAGTTGAGTTCAGCCGAAAGTGTGTAAGTGTAAAACATGTTATTTAATAATGGAGTGTCATGACACTAAGTTCTCTCTAACTACCCTGCTATGGGGGAATCACCGTAAAGCTGTTTTTTTTTAATAAACTACAAAGAGGCACAAAGTGTGACTACAAGCGTGACTGGTTGTGGGTTCGATTCCCACTCGAGGAATTGAAATATTAAATGCTTCATTTCAAATAGTTCTGGTGACACGCGTAAAACACGGCGTTGAATTTCGACACTTAAGACGCAATACCTCCAAAAATTCTACTGCGTGCAGAATAAAAGGCAAAACCAGGACATTCCACTTGTATTACATATATAAATAATATAAGCAGAAAAACCACAAACTTATCAGGCCAGTTGTCTTCATTGAGGCGTGTATCACAAACAACTTCCTCCGTAATGCGATCACGTAAGTACTTCATCATGCGATCAGTCCCCCCTCGTATTATATCCTGACGGACGGAAGACAGCTTATTGCCTTCCATACTTATACTTTGTAATTGCGATAAAAGGCCTAAATTCTTGGGTAATCTGAAAAAAATATTATTATTTGTATTTATATATTGATATACCTCTCTTTATATGTAATATACCTATTTACAATTAGATTAACAAATATATTTATTACTATTACATATTACTAGTTCACGCGCCTGCGTGAACTCACAATTATTTCACTATAGGCACGACTTCACATTATAAGCCTCTAAAATATATAAATGTTTCTCTACTATATTATGCATGTATTATACATATAAACCTTCCTTTTGAATTATTCTATCTATTAAAAAAACCTATCAAAATCTTTTGCGTACTTTTGAAGATACTCGCACACAGGTACATATAGACAGACAGACGCGAGAAGCGGGTTTTTATACTATGTAGTAAAACAATATAAAGTTATTATACAAAAATCATCATATTATTTAAAAGAAAAAATATTAAATGCAGTAGGAATTTTAAATTGAAATTATAAGACTAGTCATTTTGACTGGTCTGGTAAATCTAGTCAAAGTAGGTTCAATTACTCGGAGATGTAACATCTTTAAATTATATTCAAATTGCCAGTCTGATGAGACAAAGCGCGGCGTTAAATTCCGCCACTTAAAAACAATATCTCGATTTCGAGCAGAAAGTGGAGTGTACAGTATACTACATCTATATGCCTTTTATCATATAGTTAGTCAGAGAGAACCTAATGTCAAGTCGTTATTATCCACTTTCCGCCCCAAAAAGAGACATTGCGTATTGGATGACGGTACTTAACACCGCAATTTGTCTTGTCTCAAGAGTGTAAAAATAAAAATTACTTAAATACATGATGTTTTTATTTCTCGAGGGGGAATCGAACTAACAAACACTATTCAATCGTCTTTACAATTCGATATTACAAATAATAAATAAATAATTAATGTACATTGATTTTTTAACGAAACCCACTGTTTTTAAATACACTTACTTATTTAAATTATTGTTGGATAAATCAAATCTTTTAAGTTTTTGCAGCAGTGATATGTTCTCTGGTAAGATTTCCAACTTATTGTCCCTTATGTTAAGCACATTCAAGTGTTGCATTTGATCGCAAAACTCTTCTGTAATTTCCTATGAAAAAATTAAATATTTTGTGTTTGTATAGATATTTTTTTTTTGTATTATTCTTTTTTGTATTAAATTAATACTGTAGGTAATTTGCATGCCGTCATCACCTATAATTGCGGCGGCACTTTTAACTTAGTAATCTTTTGTGTTGTATCTTTTATATGTAACTGTCAGTGCTTGTTGTGTTGGTGATCAAAATAAATAAATAAATAAATAAAGATCACATTTACTTTGCTAGCTTCATGCTTTTCCTGCATAAGGAACAGAGAGAACTTAGTGTCAAGACACTTTGTTCTTTAGTTTCACAGACATTACTATGTTTAGTGACAGAACTTAACGTCGCGCCTTGTCTTGTTAGCAGAGCGAACAAATAAAAATAATTATTCTACTCTTCAAGTAGGAATCGAACCCACAACCGATGCATATACAGTTAGACTCTACTACACAGTTGGCCTCTTAACAATGACGACAATCTTCTCGATGACCTTGAAAGACTATATTTTTATTATAATATCATATTGTGATATAACAATAAAACAGATGATTAACACTGTTTAATAAAAGTTTTAATATTTGCTTTTCATTTAAAGACAAATAAAGGAAATGAAATATGTTATTTCAGTTTTAACGTAGGCTGATTAATAAAAGACTTTAGCCTATATGTAATAATAATATAATAATATTCATAAATAAATATATTTGAAATAATATTTTCTTCCTTTTCTTGTTACTTATATAAAGGAATATAAGCATAGGGTGATACTTAATGCATGTATTTTGTTGTGGGTTTGAATCCTATTCAATAGAATATTTATGTTTTCTGTAATTATTTATGTATTTTGGTAAGAGAAAGTGCATTTAGAAAACAAATAATAAATTTGAAGACAGCAGGATTCGTACTCGCTCCTCTGGATACCATCCAAGGGTACTGACCCCTAAGCCATGCATCTCTGTAGAGATATTTTTAGAAATATCTGCTACCCATATTTTTTTTTCAATTTCCTGAGTGTGTAAATAACACTTTAACATATTAAAAGTATAAGATAAAGTATGGCATTAAGTTCCCTTACCCAACATATAATGTCATATATATTTTTAAAACTTTAGCTATAATTTTTTTTTATTTGTTTTATCACTATCAGCTACATAAATTAAAAAAAAATAAATGCTTATCATAATTTAAAAAATTGTTTACACAATTTGACTAGTCAATCTGTTGACACCTGATACAGATATATCTTGTTTTATAATATGATCCCAGACATTAAATTCATTCAGAAACTACCAAACTGATACATACTGTAATTTGTAATTTTCTTAACTATTAATCCATAAAATAAATAACTAATCATCCTATAATATACATATAAGTATGAGTGTGTGTGTGGAAACAATTGGTTGCAGGTTAAATTTATTTTATTTATTTTATTTATTTATTTATTTTATTTATTATGGACAACTAACAAGACAAACACTAATACAAGATACAAATATAATAATAATAACTTATATGCTAAGTGTTGGCTTAATTATAAGTCGCCACGGCATGCATAGGGACGGTGAAAAATAAAAATCTGAATACGCTAATATTAATACTAAATACAAATTTTGAATAAATCTATGACTCTACTAGTACTACTAAATACAATTTTCTAAACTACAATATACAAGGTAATTATAAAAATAAAAAAAAATAGTTAGAAATAATCACATTCAAAATAACAAAAATACACATAGTCACATACAAAATCATACGCAATCACATTAGAGATTTTATTTGTAAACAGAAAATAGAAAATAAAATTTTAATATATCAAAAAAAAAAAAAAAATACAATATATATTATGATCGGTACATAAGAGAACATGATCGGTGCAAAGTGCACCGTATAGTATACTTTAGGCTCAGAGTAACAAAGAGTTTAAGCAAGTTTTAACTTTGTATTTAAACTTAAGGAGACTGTCAGAGAATATATCGATATCGACTGCACGATTATTTAAAATTTTGTTATATTCGATCTGTAATCTCTTTAAGGTAGCGTTTTGCCCTAATTTAGTTCTGGTTGCTTTAACCGCGAAAGGGGCGTATTTACATGCCCGGGGTAACCGTGAGGGGGCATTTATCTGAAGCTTATCAAGAAGGAAAGGGGAATCCAACCATCCATTAACCAATCGATATAATAGGATCAGATCCAATAAATGTCTCCTGTCTGACAAACTTTGCAGACCAAAATGTTGTAGTCGACTCTGATAATTTGGCAACAACTTAATTTTATTGCATTGGTAAGAGAGATGCCATAAAAAACGCTTCTGGGCCCTCTCGATATGTTTAATGTGCACCTCGTAATGTGGTGACCAGACTTGAGCACAATATTCAAGAACTGGTCGAACCAATGCCGAATAGAGTCTAACTTTAGTCTGTGGTTTTTTAAAGTATCTTGTGTTCCTTATGACAAATCCCAACATTTGAAATGCCTTATTTGTTATCTTATTTATATGAGTGTTGAATCTGATCCTATTATCGAAAGTGACGCCCAAATCACTTATAACAGACACTTCTTCCAGCGTGTTATTGTTTATGACATAAGACTGTGAGTTCGCGTGCGTTTTACGTGTGAATCGTATATATTTACATTTGTCCGTGTTAAGTGCCAAGTTGTTTCTCCCGCACCAGTCAACCAGGCTGTTTAAGTCTTCTTGTAGAAGAACAGCGTCGTGCTCGCATTTTATTTGCTTCGCAATCTTTAGGTCGTCAGCGTAAAGAAAACATTTACTATTTTTTATTAGTGGTACAATATCATTAATGTAGATATTAAATAATATTGGCCCCAGTACTGACCCTTGGGGAACACCTGACCGAGCCAAAAATGGTTGCGACGAGTACCCACTAACGACTACCCTTGAAGTTCGATTGCTTAGGTACGAAGAAAACCATTCCAGGAAGTTGCCTGTTACACCAAAAGCTGAAAGTTTGTGGACAAGAATTTTGTGGTCCACGGTATCGAATGCTTTGCTCATGTCGGTATAAATGGTGTCAACTGGTATATTTGAGTCAACTGAATCGGTCAAAAAGGTTACAAAAGAAGTAAGGTTGGTTGTTGCTGATCGAGCCTTGAAGAAGCCAAATTGTTGTGACGATATCAGTTGCTTGATATGCCAAGCAATTGCAGGTTTTAATAATGTTTCAAAAAGTTTGCCAAAAATGGGCAAGATGGAGATTGTTATATATTATGCCTATAGTTTCTTATACTTGCAGTGTCCCCTGATTTGGGAATAGGTACAATCCTAGACTCTTTCCATGCAGTAGGGAAGACTCCAGATTTTATTGATCTATTGTATATTATTGAGAGAGGCAAAGAGAGCGCATCACAGCATTTTTTTGCAAATAGTGATGGTATACCATCAGATCCGGCTCCTTTACTGCCATCTAAGTGTTTTAGGCCAATTTGTACATCTTGTTGCGAAAAGGATAATCCAGCTAAGCAAATTGTAGGTGAAGAAGTTGGAGATGTAGTATGAAGATGATATGTTGAATTGGAAGAAGATACCCTGTAAACAGATGCAAAAAAGGAAGCAAAGAGATTACAGATATCAGAGCCATTAGAGGCTCTTTTATCATCTAGATTCATTAGTGATGGGTATGTACTTTTATTTTTACGCTTACTTTTTAAGAAAGACCAAAACAACTTCGGATTTTTGACTAAAGAGTCCTCTATATTACTAATATACCTCTTATAACATGCCTCAATCAATAACGTACAACGCTTTCTCAGCAACAAGAAAGACAATTCATCCATAGGATTTTTGTACTTACGATGCCTTTCACGTATTTTATATTTCTCCTTAAGTAACCTTATAAGTTCTTTGGTGAACCAACAGGGATATTTATTTTGCACGGCCTTACTTAAAGGCACGGGTTTAATGATAACTTTTTTGAGTAAACTATAAAATATATCCACCATATCATCAACATTCGTCGAAGCAGAGAGTTCCTCAGTCCAAGAAATAGAGCTAAGTTCGCTTATGATTTTGTTAAAATCTGTTTTATAAAAATTGAACTTGTCACTGGGAATTTTGGGAGAAAGACCCGGTGACTTGTAACATGATAACACAAATTCTAGAGGAGGGTGGTATGGGTCAACATTGCTAAGCACGTACTTGCTTGCCTGTAAATGATCAATTGTCTCAGTCGAAAGTATCAGGTCTAGAATCTTTCCTTGGTTATTAAGGATTGTATTTTTTTGGCTTAAATTGTTAAGAGCTATGAAGTCTAGTAATTTATTTCCGAGCGGGCTAGATGACGATTTAGATAAGGATACGGTATTTATACTGTTGGGCCACGATAGTGAACTTAAATTAAAATCCCCTGTTAAATTCAAACTCCCTGAAATCATTAAATTAATAAAATTATTTACATTTCTCTATTTTTCTATACCTAAGGCAATTTACTTTGCCTCAACTTCATATAGAAAGTAAAGAATAAGGTCTGTTCACACCAGGTTGTCTGACTACCCTGCCATGCAGGAAAAAGTGTAAAGCTGATATATTTTAAATAACTGACCTTAATGAAATTATTTGCCAAGTATATTTCTTTTAATGCTGTACAACCATAGAAATCAGGAAGCTCTTCGATATCATTGTGATTGGCATCCAATATTTCCATCTTCCTTAATTCACCCAAAGGAGGTAATTTTTTTAAATTATTATTGTTGATATTGAGCTTTTTTAAGTCTTTAATAAAAAAACGAAAATAATTAATAATAATATAACATATTTGGGGTATTTTATATTTTATGAAACCTACCTCGTAAATTAACAATATCTGGAGGCAACTCTGTCAATTCATTATGCGATAAATTTAGTTCCACTAAGCGTACCAAAAAGCCCATCCCAGAAGGTAATACTGTCAATTTATTATATGATAAGTCCTGTATTTCAAAGATAAGCACATATAATATCTATATTATGAGGATTATTCATTTAAGCATAGATGATAAAGTATTAAAAAATTATACATATGTTATAAAAACAAATGAAATAACTTACCAAAAATGTTAACATTACTAAATCACAAAACTCAGCTTCAATATTTTTAAGCACATTATGAGAAATACTGAGCCACCTTAATTCTGTTAATTTATGAAATTCTTTGGGTAGTTTTCCCAGTTTGTTGTGATCCAAACTTAGATTCGACAAAATACTTAGTTCACCAATTTCACAGGGAAGCTCGGTTATAGCATTGTCATGTAACTATGAACAATTAAAATCATATTAAAACTTTTATTTAGGCTTACTATAGATTATTCAATATAAATTCAATTCATACCTTTAGAGTAACCAGTTCTTGTAACAACTTAATGTTGGGTGAAATATTTTTAATAACATTAGAACTAAGGTCTAACATTTTCAAAGGTTCAGCATTCCACCAGTTATTGTGGTTGCTCCTTCCAAAATCCACATCTTTCGTTTCGTCCAAAACAAGTTCGTTGATTTTCCATACATTTTCTGGCACTGATAATTCAAACAATGTTGATATTTTTATTACTTTTAGTATCAGCTACATTAATAAATTCCGTAAATAATAGATATGTATTAAAAATATGCTAGTATGTATATATTTATTTACTCACCTGTCCCCAGTCCCCTGTTACATAAGCTTAATTGTCCTGTTCTTTTAGCTGATTTAATCAAACCAAGGGATAATTCACTGTCGTCTGCTTTTTTATCTTGAAGGTGAAAAACTGATTTACTAGATATCTTTAATCTTGATTTAGTAGGCGTAGTATTTTTACGGGACATTGTTTGATGAAGTTATTTGTGTTTAATTAGTATGGAAAATTTAAATAAACATTGTACTTTACATACAAGGCCTATGTCCAAGACTAAAATTAATTTAAAAATTTACAAATATAAACATCATAGACTATGAATACATATTATACACGAACATCGATTAGTTAAATACATTCGATGTGTTACATACGAGACATCGAACTATAAAAATTTAATAATTCAAATTAAAACCAGTGTTTTGTGAAAAAATATTTTCGTTCATGCTTATACGTATACTTATTATTTTATATTTCTGTAATCTCAAATTTTTCTAAATGATATTTTGAAATAACAAACGTGAATTGCAAGATTTTAGTATCTTGGAGTTTCGCAGAAAGTTTTAAATTTCAACATGTGTTACAATTACAATATAATGATACACTATATATGTGTAGATCGCGGTGAAGCCACAAGTGGGATTTATACAATCTCTTTACCAAGATGCTAACAACAAAAAATGTTGTACATACTTATAACAATCACATAAGAATTTTGATCGCTGGATAGAAAGTGTAGCTTAACGGTTAAAGCACTTAGAAGGAAGTTCCCAAGAGGCATAGGTTCTAGTCATACTACGTTCAAATTTGAATATGTCTTGTAAATATATTTTAAGGTATTACTTTATGTTCATAACAAAACAAAATGCTCATCATCCTAAACACTACTAATGACAAATGGTCAATTTTAAATATTTATATTACAAACATAATGTAGAGAGATTTAGATTATGAATTGTTAAAAATATTAAAACAAAAATATTCTTAAAATAGGTTACCTCTCAAGATTTCAAAAGTGTTCGCCGATTTTTCATTTTGTGAAAAATTTGTATTTTGTAACATAGTTATAAAATAAATAAAAATAGCTCAAATTATATCATGTTGATTGCTAATTTAAAATAAGGTATTTATTTACAAAACTAAACTAATTTAATAAATCTTGATTAACACAGTTCCTTAAGAACACATGTCAAAAAAATGTCACTTGCAAAAACGAATTACTTAATTAATACGTCTTAAAGGTGGAAACTTTTTTAACTAACCAGCATTTCATTTTTGACTGATTAACGATTTATATAAAGTACCTTGTTCATGGCCATCGTGGCACAGTGGCGCAGAGGGACTCTTACAGTAGTAAACGTGGCGGGTTTTATTTCCCACTTGGAAGAATGACTGTATATTATTTTCATTACTCCACTCTGGTACAAGCAACCCAGCAAGCTAAGGCTAGGCGGGACGTTGAATTCTGTTACAAAAACGTAATGCATTAATTTTAGGCAGAAAGTGGAGAAAGGAATGTTTTGATAATAGGTTCTCTCTGACTACCTTACATGGGAACTACTAGCTACTGCGATTTCGAGGTCTCTTTAGGAACATTTGAAATTACATTGAATAATTGTGAACAAATATTCTTCATTGTAGCAGTGACAAACTGTTCCATAATATTCTTTGAGCGAGCAAGCGATTACTGTACGTTCCTATACGATATATTTTCTCTATATAAAACATTCTTTTGGTAAGCCAAGTATCAAAATATTAAAAAATATAAAGTTCAACCGTTACACAAGGAATTCAGTCCTATGTAAATACATTCAAATGTAATCGTTTATTTTTTATTCCTATCCAGAGCAAAGCTAATGGCTTGAACACCATTGTGATGTGAACTGACATGGAAATAATGTTTTGACGTCTCCTCTGCCCTTTATAAAACTGAACCCTCCTTAGAAATTTAGTCAAACACAAAAAGGAAAGCACAGGCAAAAGAGTGTATTTGATTTTATTTAGAAGTAATACAACTCGAAATGTGGCTAAGTAGGCGCAGCCGTAGTGTATTCTTGTTAACGTGGGTGTTACTGTGTTTATTCATTTGTTACGCGAAAGCCCAATCAAGTTCTCGTTGTAAACTTAAACGGTATACTCATAAAGCTGTGCAAACTGATTTTAACGGACAGCGTTGTTGGGATGACGTGAAAATAAAATCTTGCTGGGGTTATTGCTTGTCTTATGAGGTACGTAATAATGTGATATGACTTACAAGTTACAAATAACATTTATCTATAATGTGTCATGTAATTTAGTATATGTTTTTTTATTCGTAAAATATCTTTCGGTTATACTAAAAATTAGTTGTAATCATGTACAAATTCTGTTATGTTTACAGACTGCACACTGGCAATTTCCTTATAAAGAATCTTTTCATCCGGTCTGCGTACACGGTGAGAGGAAGCATGCATCTGTTAAGCTAAGATTTTGTGATCCTGATGTGGAACCTGGAACCGAACTATATCACTATGTTGAAGCTGTTAATTGCAAATGTCAGGTAAGCCGTAACAATAAACTGATTAATATAAATAAAAATAAGAGTTTTCTACATTTGTTAGCAGCAATTATATTGAAATAAATAAAGATAACATATAGTTATATAAGAGTTCTTATACTTAAAGATTACATATATCTTATATTTCCTTTCAGGTCTGTTCTTCAGAAGATACGAGCTGCGAATGGCTGCCACCAGATTATTCTATACTCGGTGACCAATTGGTCCGAGACCAGCTAGATGATATTGAATAACTTCTTAAACCAACGCGCGTAACGTTAAAACAGTTTAGGTTAACATAATTGCAAGTTACATTTTGATAAAATATAATAAAAACCAATGTTAAACATTGTTTTATTTTTATGATATACAATTGTTCACTTCTTCAAAAGTTATACAAATTTTATTTATATTTTTTTTAAATAAAATTACTTACAATTAAAAAAAAACAGCTTCCCACTGTTCTCTACATAGAAAGCAGCCAAAGAGAATCTGGTGTCAAGAGTTCTTCGTTCTCAAATTTCCGTCTGTATTTAAATAAAATCATTTCTTTAAACGGGGATCGAACCCATAACGAATCACGTTTGTGTTTAGACGCTATCCCACTATGCCACGATAGCCTCTACACGCTTACGATTAAATTATATTTTTAAAGATAAATTAATTCGATACAAAAAATAAATATTCTGTTAATTACATGAAAATATTGACCAGACCCAATATATCATCTTTTGTTAGATTTTTCAAGAATTGATAAATCGATATTCGATATCGAAGGGTTAAATAAAAATATATTTAATACAAGGGGAAAGGGCAACTTTAAAAGAACTGTCGTAGTGTCACGACGAGGTGCAATGTTTTGCTACTTGTCAAATGTAATTTATCAACAGTGTGTGATTTTGTGTTTTTTTTTGGTTATGTTGCTTATAATGTAAAACAATAATATTATTAATTAAAACAATAATTTTAATATTTTATATCATATACTACACAATGTTAGAACCGTGGAATGATAAATCAATATTACCTCCTCCAATTAATACGACACCATGTAGTCAAAACATGAGTGCCGGTAAGTAATAAATTAAATTAAAACTCGACTTTAAAATTATATATTTGAATAAAATAATTTCTTAATTGATTTCAGATGTACAAAATCTCAAACATGCTTGTAATTCCATTATCCGAATCTTGTCTAAACAATCACCACTGCATAAAGAAAGCGCTATACTTTCACGACTTTTATATAAATATGACAAAAAATTTCGCGCTGACATAGGATATCGATATTTTAAGAAAGTTAATACTGCATTACGCAAATATTTAAGTTTGCCTTTAATGAAAGATACTCAGAACTTCATTGATATTTTGCCAAATAAGGATGAGACAGAGTATATTCCAACTAGACAAATGCTAGAATATATTTTAGTCAGACTGATGACATTTTCAAAAATTATGTCTAGGATTGTATTATGTTCTAAGCAAGCAGCAATATTTTACCTTGATAGAATCAAAAGAGGGGAAAGCCATTGGATGTGTCTAATGCCATATGCTTTGTTAAGTAGAGTATGGTCAATGGCTTTAGTGTTGTTGCAGCACTCATGTAATTGGTATAGGCAATTATATCCATTTTTAAATAAATTGACCCTTAAGGGCTTAAATTTTTTACCTGACAACTATAAACTGCCACTAGACTTGGAGGACTGGGTAGACATGAAACATTTAAACAATGCACAAAGATTTGAATGGACCCAAAAGGTAGTTGTAAATTTTGATTCATTATTGGAGGAAGATGAAGAGGGAGACTTATGTGAAAATATATTAAAATATGTAGATAATATTAACAAAAAAAAGAAAAATATTCAAGATGAGCCTGACACAGACCTAAAATTGCCAAAGTTTGACTTAAGTAATATGAAAATAAAAAATACACATGAGAAGACTGATTTTGGTGAAGCAGTATCTAGAGAGAGTTTTCAACTTTTAAGTAAAGAATTACCTGCTATATTAACAAATCCATCTGTTGGTAAAGTAAGAGAAGATCATTG
Source organism: Dryas iulia moderata (assembly GCA_019049465.1). Classification (NCBI taxonomy): domain Eukaryota; kingdom Metazoa; phylum Arthropoda; class Insecta; order Lepidoptera; family Nymphalidae; genus Dryas; species Dryas iulia. Next base: position 11,383,709 of record CM032418.1, on the reverse strand, counting down.
TTTAAAAAATGTAATAGATAGAGATTCACTAAAAGAGTTTATAGTGAATGAAGAATCACTAAGAAATGATTCAGATCAAAAATCCCTTACAAGTCATTTAAGCTTCATGCAGTGGCAGGCTTTAAAAAATAATTTACTCAAACTGGACTGTGCTTTGATAAACAGAAGGAAATTTGAAAGAAAATTTCAAAAAATATGGGAAGAAAAATGTTCAGCATATGAATAAATAAAACAAGTTGTAGAAAAAACTGTATTATTCCACTATTTTCAATACAAAACTTAATTACACATAAGCACCATTTATGTAGTATAATAAACAATAAGATGTTGCAGATATGCTCGACTGCTCTTAAATCAGGTACTGTTTTAAAGAATACACTAAATGTGTATAAAAATTTAAAGAAAAGATATTTAAAACTATAAAATACTTTATTATATACATTTGAAGACAAGTATTGATGAAGGTGTTACAATATTGGAGCTGCGTAATTAATAATTATCAGTGCCTTTAAGTAATTATAAGCCTTAAAACTTATGTAATTTGTTATTTTCAGAATGCTAATTCCTTATAAAAATTCCAATACAAAAATTTTGGGTCAATTTTTTTTTCAATACATAATATTGAATCGAAATTGTAATATTTTTCTTTTAAAAATATTTAAAAATTAGAGCCACTCTTTAAAATTATTTTAATATTCAAATTTTGTGACATACCACCTTCACCCATACAAATCTTCTATTTTTTCAACAACATTGATCAAGTCACAAATATGGTTTACAATTTGTGTATAATAAATGCTTTTAAATCTGTTCTTAGTTTCACAGATATATAATAAGTATATAATATAATCTTCTATAATATTCATACGAGGAATACTACGAAATAAAATTTGAATTTGATGTAATAATTATAATTATTGGTAAATATATCCATATGAGGCATAAATAAGTTCATATGTGAAAATGTATATTTATAGGGCAGGCATTTATAATTTTCATGTTTGTAAAAAATCAAACAGAATATATAACATATAAAAAAATAATGGTGAAATTGTTTTGCTTATTTTTTTTTAAAAATCTTTTATTGAGCCTCAATATTAAAAAGAGATATTTTTTTTTGTTTGGTATAAATGTATATGTCAATTATTATATTTTGGTCAATTCTGAAAATTTTATGTAAAAATAAGAAAAAAAAAGTATAAAAAATGAGCAAATTTCAGCATTTTCATAATTATAACTATTCATATATCCATGAAACTATTGTATAATAAGTATATATTTCATATAGATGCTTTATAACCCAGACTATAATGTTTATTATGTCAACAATCACAGATTGTAGTTAATCAATTATTTTAAATCCAATATTTCGCTTTTTGACCTTAGAAAGTTTTTTATTTGATTTTCCACAGCCTTCTTATTCTAAATATTAATATTTAATATAAATAAATATAATGGTAAAGTAAAAGCGCCATAGTTGATTAATTTTTCGCAGACACCTTTATCTCAGAGTAAATATTTTTTAAGCTGCATATACATGAAGATGTTAACAATAACTTTCAAAATTTAAAAAAAAGTAATTTTGACATTTTCTTTAAATAATACAATTTTAACCTTCAAAAATTATTAACTAGACAGTTAATAGTATGAAGGATTATCATCTTATTAAAAATTATAAACAATATTGACTGATCATATATAGACCAGTACAATTACAAAAACAACTTAACAGGTGAATTATTTGAATGTTTGTGATGTTTTAATTTTGTCAATATTCAACAGAAATATTTAAAATTTTTAATGAATATTGTATATACTAAAATTATAATAATTTCCTTTAAATAATGATAAAATTACAACTTTGGAATATTTAAACTGTTGTTTTTGTATTTATAATATAGTCTACGGAAGACCAGTGTATTAATGTTTGATTATTAGGATTTAAGACATTTTTAATTTTTTAATAATTAAAATAATCTATTCTCACAGTTCCAAATAAATAAATGTTCAACTTTCAAGTTACTTAAAAAAATGAATTTGTTAAACCTTAAAAAATACTATCTGGTATGTATTCAGACAGTTCCTAACACCTATATATAAATTTTTAGTGCCATAAAAGCCTATTATTGTAAAGCTTCATTTTAAAATTTGGCAATATACATATTATATATCACACTCCCAGAATTAATGGCCCAACTAAAAAAAAAATATTTTGCTTTAAATTCAAATTTACAATAGAATCGATTGTTATTTTGCAAAATTAAAAAATTACAAATTTTCAGTTAAGGCTGTTTAATCCTGAGGGTGCGATATGTAGAAATTCTGAAAGTTTATTTTAATCTGTATTTTGATCTTCACTAGTATTATCACTGGCCTGATGGTAGTAAGTCCAAAGGCTATTTTATATTGATTTATTTGTAGAAAAAAAAAACAATATTATTTTCTAGTACTTGATAACTTTTGGAGTCGCGCCTTGAGACCTCCTTCTTTCTTAGGCTGAGTATGCGCTTTCCTTTCACACTGCATCTTCTTCGTTTCTTTTAATCTGAAAAAAAAAAAAAACAGATTTTAAAGTAAAATTATTAAATTACCAATATTATTTTTAATGTAAAAACTGCACATTATCAAAAACTCCCAATAAAAGCATTATTAGAACACGTATAAATTTTAAAGTAGCGGTAATCGAATCCGCGCCTTTCGGAAACTCTTCAAGCGCTCCGACCACTAATCTATACGTTCATACATTAAAAACTGTATAATACTCAATGTAAATCAAATAAATTAAACGCTAAAACATACTTCTCTTTAATAGCAATCTGTTCTTCTTTCTTGTATATATCCTTAAAATCACTACAGAAAGACGTCCACAAGGAGAAAAACTCTTTTGGCTCACAATCATCGATTTTACCACATTTGGGCGAATACTGGTAAAACTTAACAGTGGCTAGAAATTTATTTCTACATTCGCACGTATTCTCGTTTTCAGCTTTAAGTTTTTCTTCGGCGGCATTCAGGAATGTTGTCATTTTCTCTTTGAAAACTTCAAGTCTTTTTGTGGTCTCTCCGCCTTTCTCCGTCTCTGTATCATCTTCAGTTTTATGCGATAGATCAGATTCGATTACTTTCTCCATTTTTTCTCTGCAATCTGTTGAGGAAATTGTATTGTTAAAAGAAATATTAAATCAGGGGCGAGCAAGGTTTTTTAGTGACGAGTCTATCTAAATATCGAAATAAGTAATACGTCGTAATAGTATTTTTTAAAGGTATAAGTATAAAAGTATTAAGCGCGCCGCGGGTTGTTCCTCTGTGCACTAAGTTTAATAAGACAAAAATTTGCTGATTATTTTGCTAAATAAAGTTCGCTCATATTCCTAAGACAAAGCAAGCCACTTACACAGTGGCGGAACTCAACGCCGTAACATTGTCTCGATTTCGGGCGGATATTACAATCGACTTGAAAAAAAAAATTAGTCTCGCTGAGTTACTCGTGCCAGTTCTCAGGTGTGAGGCAATAAATTAAGTGAACCAGTGGCAAATTGAATTTGACAAAAAAGATAATAAAAGTAGTCTAAGTGGTCTAAGCCCTAAGGTCTATTATATTGGCTATCTATCAGTGAAAGTCCCGTGAATCCAGCCGTTTTTGATATTACCCAGAACAAACAAACAGACAGACAGATAGGCAAAAATTGTAAAAAAAATATTTTGATATGTACCTTTTATTTAGTAAAACGCGGCTATGTTTATATTGCAAACAGACAGTCCAATTTCATTTATTCTTAAGAGTCAAACCAGTGGCGTAGCTAGGCGGTGCTGTGCGCCGGGGCCCTGGGGCTTAAGCGCCCTTTAATCAAGCGCAGATTTATCGTAGTGGACACAAAGGGCGTATGCTCCAGGAACAAAAAACAAGAGTCAAAATATTTGAGTGGTACTTGCAAAAAACCAAAGCCAAAATACTTAGTGGTAGTTGCAAAAAAAAAACGATTGAACGCCTCTTGGAAACCGTCCAAGCGTTCTGACCGGTCTCGAGCCATGCGTTCAATTTTCGACGTTTTCTTTTTTTTTTAAAAAACAACAACGAGAATAGCCATACCTATAATCCTAGTTCTCTTTTGAAAATTTAATTTTTTTCCAACACAAGTTCTGGTTGGCTTACGCCTGATTTCAGGATCATCGTATTACCTTAATATAAAGAATAAAAAAATATTGGTGCGATTCTTTCGCTATGCACCGGGGCCCTTGTACGCCTAGCTACGTCACTGTGTCAAATACATGCCACTCTCCGCTCTCCATCCCACCTCTGCGTCTGTCACTCAACACTTGCCACTCAACATTTGACACTACCCACTCACCATTCAGCCAGAGGTTGAATAGCAGATAGACAAAAATAAAAAAAAAATACTTTGATATGCACCGTGTATTTAGTAAAGGTTGGAATAGAACTATTTAATAATACGAATCGCCATAAATGAAGAACTGAACCGAACTCTCCACTCACCATCCAACCTCTGCCTCTGTCTCTCCTCACTCCTCACTCCTCACTCAACACTCTCCACTCACCGTCCAGCCTCCGGCGCAGCGTGTTCAGATGCGTGTCAACGTCCGCGAAGTCGATGGCGGCGGCGCGCGCGACGTCCCCCGGCTCGGGCACGGGCAGCGCGCAGGCGGGCGACAGCGCGCCGCCGCACGACCGCGTGTACGTGCGCACTATGAAGTGGAGGAGCGTCACCGTTGATTGCTTCGACTGGGGGTGTAAGAATTGGTGTAAAATAATCTAACCTGACCCTCAATACGGAACAAAATTTTAAGCAAAGCCGGCTTATTGCTTATTAAGCAGGCACGGGTTCGAATCTTACTGCGTTTAAATTTTTAATCGTTTTCTGAAAATGTATAATTTCGCTATTCAAAAATAATTGTTCAACACAATATTTAAAACATTTAAAAAAATATATATTTAGCATTTAACAAATAGCATCATCATCACATCGTGGGTTGAAATCCAGCTATGTTCAATTTTTGATACATGTCAAAATATTTTTCTTATTTCGATACATTTCTAAGTTAAAAAAAAAAACAACACGTATTCCTTACCTTAACATCTTTTAATTTTGACAAGATTTCCAAGCCGAATCCATCTGCTTGTCCCCTTTGGTTGTTCCCACCGTTCATGTAGTTGCCTAATGTTAAAATTATCGCAAACAACTGTTTCAGAGATTCATTTGCCATCAGAAACTGAAAATAAAAAAAAATATTGGCTGTATTTTATATATGCAATATAATAGCTTAGTTTTTAAGAAAAAAAAAAGTACAGTAGAAATTCGCTGATTCGCGATTATTCGGACTAGTAACCAATTGAGGTCGCCTGGAAGACATCGCTGTCTTAGCGATAAGGTCTCCTCTTATACATTTAATTTTAGTGTAATACTTGTAATTTTATTTTTTGTTTCTTTGTTATGTGTTTTTTATGTACGGGTATACAATAAACTATATTATTTATCTATGTATCTATATTAGTACCTAAAAACTGGCATATATGCGAACGTAAACGGGTCGAAACTGGCATTAAAGTACTCGCATTCTAACTCGAATAGTTAGAACCTACAAATACATACATAGCGTTAATATTTAAGAGTGAAAATGTAGACATTATCATTACACGAGTAGGAAACGAACTTAACTCGATTTTATCACAGTCAAAGTTCATTATAATGAAAAAGGAGTATATAAAGGAGCCAGTCGTAGCGCAGAGGCACAAAGTGTGACTGTAAAGCGACTGGTTGTGGGTTCGATTCCCACTCGAGGAGCGAAAATATTTAATACTAGCAGCCCGCTCGCGGCTTCGCCGCGTGAACTGTTTCGTTGTGTTGCAACCCTCGGGGGTGATTTTTTTTTAAGTAAAGTAGCTTATATTAAAGCTTGGATTATCAACTATATTTATGCCAAAATTCATTACAATCGGTCAAGCGGTTTAGATTTTTCATATAAATTTTCATCCCCTATTTCAACCTTTTAGGGATGGATTTTTTGAAAAAATAAGTAGCCTATATTAGACCCAGTTACTTTTACTACTTTCATTCTAAATTTCATCCAAATCGGACCGGTAGATTAGCCGTGAAAGCGTGACAGACAAACACACAGACTTTCTCATTTATAATATAAGTATGGATTTCCATTTTCTTCGCTCTGGCGTCGAGGCAAAGCGCGGCGTTAACTTCCGCCACTTAACACGCAATGCCTCCGAATTTAGTGGAAAGTGGGGAACGGAGTGTCTTAACACACATTTTACTGTGAACTGTTTTTTTTTGTATAAAAAAACCTTAGATATAAGATTAACCCGATTAATTTTTGTCGTTAGGCATTCGGATAATTGAATGTATAAAGAAAAGTTTTGTGCATATGTGATGTAGGTGCAGATTCAGACTTTTTAAGTTAGATTGCGTGTGCGACACTAATGCCAGTTCCGACGCTTTCACGCTTGCATAAATTCGACTTGCAGGTGTTTATTATAATTGGTCAGTAGTTCGGATAATCGCGGATCCTTAGAACTGAGCACTCAATGTTTTATTGTACATACATTTATTATATATATGATAAATCGATTTATCTTGAGACCAGTCGTGGCTTGTGGGTATAAATTGTAACTGTAAATACGACTGGTTGTGGGTTCGATTTTCATTGGAAGAATTGAAATATTTGATATTTCATTTTTTTCGTTCTGGTGTAAATTGTGGTGTAAAGCACTATGTTGAGTTCCGCCACACAGAAAATGCCTTCAGAATTAGGCTAGTCCTAGTAAACGGAGTGTCTTAACACTAGGTTCCCTCTGTCTACCCGGCTGTGCGCGGGATACAGCGTGAAAATTATATATAAAAAAAGATAAATCTACATCCAAAAATCAATTTACCTCACAAGTATGTTTTAAATTATCCAATTTGTGCATAATAGTGTTAACGGCGTCGTCGAACTCCGCTTGGAATGTAAAACAGGATATCCTCTCAGCAAAACTATGGATTCCTGATAGATCGTGAAGGAACGCTTCCGGCTTGTCCAGGGGTATGTCCGGCTTCTTGGATAGGTGCTCTTTGATTAGCATCAGTTCTTCTTCTGACGCCCTCTGTAATTATAATATAATGGATAAAGTTAAATATTTTGATCATCTTGTAGGAATGATTACATTCAAATGATTTTCATTTTTTGTTCTGGTGAGCAAAATATAGTGCGGCGTTGAGTTACATCACTCGACAAGCAATGTCACGCAACGGAACGTTTTGACAGTAGACTCTTTCTAGTTAGAAAGAAAAGTAAAGTTCAAGATAAATATGGAGAAGCGTTTTGAAAATACTATATGTTTCTATAGACTATTATGTTAATCACTGATAGAAAACACAATAATAACTTTCAAGTTCACTTTCAAGAGAAATTACATGTAAAGTGACGGAACCCAACGCCACGGTTTGTATTATCAAAATGAGAATAATTTAAATCATTCCAACGTATGGGGATCGAACCCATATGAAATGAAGCTTACAATCAGACGCTTTTCCACTGTGCCACGATGAGCTTACAGTCGTAAATACAGGAGCCAAAAAATATAACATTTAGCATGTAAATTATGAGTTCTTTGAAGAGTGCAGTTGAAAAGGACTTTGAAATATCATATGTAACGGAAATTCTTGTTATATAAACAAGGGAATGTATGTTTTGTAGTCGAAAGTCATACAAATGACTCTTAACCCAATATAAAGAGTTGCATTATTATTATTTATAAAGAAATAACATACCAGCTCATATATTTGTTGCAGCGCTTCCAAACTGACCACAGACGTATCAAAATTGTAAATAGCATTCTCTATTTCAGAAAATTCAACGTGCAGACTTTGTGCCAAAATGCCGACATTTTGCGATCTTTTGCTGTCCAAAATTTTGACTGGTTGAATTTTTGTTTTCACTTCGACTTTCTTTTTAACAGGCGCTTTTACAACTTGACGGGAGAAAAGATCTGTAAATTCGTCTATATTGTCTAACTTTGCTTCTTCAATTTCTAGCCATAACGGTTTTAGTGTTGAATCTATTTCTCCTTGAGACGGCGGTGGAGGAGCTGCTAGTATTCGAGTCCAATATAAAGGCTTCATAGGGGCAGCTGGCTTTATAGGAACTTTTCTCATTGCTGAAAATATTATATAATATGTAGAATTAGGAAATTGTTCTAGATATTATTGGAAATATTTAATTACTAGCGGCCCGCTCGCGGCTTCCCTGCGTGGACTATTTCGTTACATTGCAACACTCGGGGGCGCATTTTTAAAAAATAAAGTAGCCTATGTTTAATTTTAGATTATCAACTATATTTATGCGAAAATTCATTAAAATTGGTCAAGCGGTTTAGATTTTTCATATAAGCTTTCATCCCCTATTTCAACCCTTTAAAGGTAGAGTTTTGAAAAAATAAGTAGCCTATGTTAGACCCAGTTACTAGATTTAGGAATTGTCGTAAGAGCAATGTATCTAGATTATTCATGTCCAAGGGAAAGTAGTTGTACATATAATAGAAATTTTCAATGGCCCTTAAGAATAGTATCGAAACTATATTAATAAATTCGCATATACCTTTTTTTGTGTTACTTGTAAATGTAACATTGGTAAAATACAGTTACGATACTTTATTTAGGGGCCATCGATTTCCACTTTTTAGGTCCATCTAACGAATACATGTCATGCAACAATTAAAAAAATTTAGAAAACATTTAAAATTTAGACGTAACGTGACTCGAAGCCGCACTTTTTTCAACCTAACAACACAAAAGACAGAAAGTTTACAAGCGTCCTGACCACTAAACCAAGCAACCAATCCATTATATTAAATATTTAATAATTAATCATTATATTTAATAATTAATTTACTTACTAGCTCTTTGAGTATTCCAGCCTCCAACCGGCGGCGCTGGAAACGGCACGGGGCCTGCGCTGGGCGCACCCGCGGGAGGCGGCGGTGGGGGAATACCCGGACCGCTTCCGAAACCAGTCATAGGGGGTGGAGGGGGAGCCCCGCCGGGCATGGGGGGTGGAGGGGGTCCCATACCGGGCATTGGGGGTGGAGGAGGTCCCATGCCTGGCATTGGGGGTGGAGGGGGCCCCATTCCAGGCATTGGGGGTGGAGGGGGTCCCATTCCAGGCATTGGGGGTGGAGGGGGCCCCATTCCAGGCATTGGGGGTGGAGGGGGCCCCATTCCAGGCATTGGGGGTGGAGGGGGTCCAATTCCAGGCATTGGGGGTGGAGGGGGCCCTATACCTGGCATTGGGGGCGGAGGGGGCCCTATACCTGGCATTGGAGGCGGTGGGGGCCCCACTTCTTGTATAGGTATTGAAAACCCCATATCGGGCATAGGGGTTATGGACTCTATTCCAGGCATAGGAGGCGGTGGGGGTCCCATACTAGATATAAAAGGTGTTGAGCACCCCATGTCGAGCTTAGATAATGACGCAGAATCTATGGTGGGTAAAGAAGATGGTGACACTTCATTTGTTTGTGGTGATAGTGTCTTAGATTGAGTAGATGTCATATTTGATGAAGACTCTGGTGATAAAGATTTGCTTTCAGGCATAACTTTAACAGATCCTTGGTTATGTTCAGAAAATGGAGGTGAACTTTTGTTTTGCAAAGTTGTTGGAGATTCAGGTACAGATGAAGCTAAAGATACTTCTTTATGTGAAATATTATTGTCAGTTTTATGGCCTTCTGAATTGGACTCTATGGAACGATTATCTGTCCCCGGCATAGGAGGTGGAGATGGTGACATACCAGGAAGTGGAGGAGGGGGAGGGGGGGTTGGTTGACTTAAAATATTCATTACTTCATTAGAAGATTCTATGCTCATGTATGTCATATTAATTTCCTTTTTATTCAAATCTGTTTTAGACTCTGTAGATTTAATGTCTAGAGAATCATCTGTTGACTTTTCTGGCAGTCCTGTAGAATTTTTATTGATTAAATTAATTTCTGTATCCCCTGATATTGATGTCGCTGAATTTTTACTTTCAATACTTAGTCCTTCATTTGTTATGCTCAAGAATGACACATCTGAGGAACTCTCACTTGTAATATTCAATTTGGGCTCTTCTATAAATCTGTGACTGTTACATAAAAGATCATTTACAATTATTGTTTCTATTTCTTTATTTCCATTTAATTTATTATTATTGCCATTACTATCCCCATTGTTATCATGTAGGTCATCTTTCCAATATGTGTTATTAAAATCTCTACTTTTATTTAGTTTACAATAATTTTCAATTTTGTCAGATCTTGCTTCCGCTAGCGTTTGTGTATCTTTACACACCAAATCATTTTTGTAACCTAATCTACTTAATCCTATACTGGAATCCATATTTACATTTGTTCTTAAATGGTTATCATCTTTACAAGTGCTTATCACAGGTTTAGTTTCCAGCCTATCGTTTTCAATGATATTCGTTTGAATTTCTTTATGAACTAATTCAATATTATATTGATTTGACACATTGTTCTCAACATTTTTGCTACTAACACTAAACTGAGTATTGATTTTATAATTTTCTAACTGATATTCTAACTCTTGCAGTTTCTTTTTTAGTTTTGAAATAACTAAATTGGCCTCTGCTATGTCTCTTACTACCTCGATATTATGTTTGTTATAATCATTTTCTAATAATGTATTGTTTAAAATTTGATTTTGTTTCTTTTGCTGAGCTTCTGGTGGCCAAGAAGTTGTGTCCAGCCTTCCTGGTGTTACTGGTTGTGATACTGGCATCTCCATATGGGACCAATAATACATTAGGTTAGGCTGAAAATGTTTTAGAATTTATGTATAAAAAGTTAGTTTACATCATATCTTTATAGTTAAACGTTTTAGCATCATTTATATTAATTATTACAAAAAATAAATGTAAAATAATACCTTAAATATACTTTCTGTAGGTGCATTTTTATCTGGTATTTGTCGAAGCACACCTGCTGCCAGTAGATGAGTACAGTACTGGATGCCAAATGTTTTCAGATCTTGGGTATTTAATACGTTTTTCAAATTACTATCTTCTGATACAGGAGATAGAAACCAATTTAAAAGCATCTGCCCTGAAAACATTTAAATGTCGAGTAAGTAATATAATTAAATTTTGTATAACAGTAATATTTTAACATTATCATAAGTTTATTAAAAGTAAATCTTAAACATATTCAATAAATAGATACGATGAATATTTCAAAGTTTTCGCAACATTTTTTTAAGTATTCAAATTAATTGACGATATTATGTATTAATGTTATTTAGTATTAGTACCTGTACATTTATAATTTAATTCACTTTTACAAGCTCAAAAAGAAGAAAAAGAAATCATACACAACACAAACTAATTTTGTTAACCAAAATAAAAATGTCAATATGTCACTTTGAAGCTTGACGTGAAGTTTCAAAGTTGACAATTACAAGTTGCCATAGCCCAAGTGTACTTTAATTAAGACTATAATTTAATAATAATGTAAAAAATTGTAGATTAATTGAGTTTTATAATATAAATAATAATTGTGAGGTAAGAGGAAATTAATGTTACTTAGAGGGCAGATCAATTTTTTAATCTTGAGTATAAAAAATAAAAAAAAAGCTATTTAGTGTAAATGATTATAGTCAAGATAAGTCCAAATCATTTATATTTTATTTAGTTATGAATATGTCTAGTTACTGGTATAACTTTTTATTGATTCATTAACAAAGAAGCAATAATTACATTATGTAATATCAGTTACTTATATCGAAATATACATGTAATCAATAAATTTTCATCGAAATGATAATTAAGTGCACTTGAAAATTATTTTAAATTATTTAATCGAGTAAAACTATTATGGACAGTTATTTCTGTAAAAATTTGGACTTACTATTACTAAAATGATATTTTCTACACTTCGAAGCAGTATTTGTTATGTGAATTATCCAATACTTTCTTCTATCGTTATAAAGCACCAAAGTCATCGTTCGCGTTCTTAAGTCACACTCAATCTCCATAACTAAATATTCACTATAAATTTTCATTTTAAATTTTAGGCGCGACAAAATTGTATCCTTATACGTTAATGTCTTAGTCACATATATCACTAATGCACTTCTTTTTTTCGTCCACTTTTCATATACACTATAAAAACTAATATTATTTTTGGGGCTAAATGGCGCTGGATCGTCGGAATGCAAACCTAATATTGTCACTATATCCTGAACCCTTTTCCTTGCCGTCCTATTTATACTTAATAACTTCACATAGTTATAATGCGCTACAGATGTTGTAAAATTTAAACGATTTGACGAAAATTGCATTTTGAATAGGGCTTAATAGGTCACGTAGGTACGCTAAGCGCGCCTCTTTATCGGTACTGATGCGAAATGATTTTACTAAGATAGCACTACCTAGCTATTAACGCCATATACTAATGAGTAATTTCAAGATAAGGAATCATATCTATATGTTCATACTTCATTCAATTATTTTTAAGTCGTCGGGCGCTAAACGATCAAAGAAATTGAATGCTTAAGTTAATTACAGTAAACGATTTCAATATATTACCTCTGATTATTATAGTTATAATTTATATTATTATATTTTAATATAAAATGGTCTGAACGGGCTTGGGTCAATAATATAAACTTGGTTAATTAAACGTAACTTAGGTAACAAACAAAATTCTTAGGGAATCTCATAAATAAATAAAAAAGTATAAAAAATGTTTTTCATGTTGATAAGATCCCTAGTTCATATTAACTGTAAGTAGACTATAGAAGGGAATCGTATTTGCTACATGCCTTAATCAGGTTAACTTTGCTAAGTAGTTACTGCATTTATAAATACCAAAAGAAAAATATATTTTAAAAGAGTTTAATATGTAGAGGGTATTAGGAAGCATATGTGATCTTTTTTAATTGTTTGTACAAAAGGAATGTGAGACAAGTTATGACAATGTTTACCCTAGCACTCTCTCATAACATTGAAACATGTAGGTACAACGTTATCTTAGTAAGATCTTTATATTTGCGATATTCACAAATTTTAAATTAACATTTCATTTTTAACTTAACCTAGTGTTAAAACACTCGAGGAACTTAACGCCGCGCTTTGCCTCTGATATCAGAGCCAAGGGAATGGAAATAATAAATATTTCCACTACCCGGGTGGGAATCGAACCCACAACCAGTCGTTTACGTAGTCACAGGTTCGTGCCACTGCGCCACGATTGGCCCCACTTTGGCGCCATCATTGACTATTTTAATCGCGTATATTTTGCTATTCGATAATATATTTTCGAACACTTTACAGTAGTCCTTGGTCAAAAGTAGAAAAAGTTTACCTACCGTCTGTCTATATATCATTGTATTTTAACTAAATATTTCACTTTTATGATACATGCATACATTTTAATATACATATGTTTTTAATAAGACTAATTATATTTTTTATGACAAAAAAATCAAGTTTCCTTAATAGTTAGAGTCACGCTTTTCCTCAATTTGTGATTACCTTTTTTAGAATCGCACGTAAAACTATTTTTTTTCAAATTTAATACAACTGTTGTGAAAACTTAAAGAAAACGGCCGATTTCTCTAACCATATTGTACAAATTATAATAAAACAAGTATTTAACGATCGATTATGGATTACATACACGATTAAAGTCGTTTAAATTGTAATAAGTTCTAGTTGAGATATTGTTTGTTTTTATTTATTTTTTTATTTTTTCTGGTAACGCAAGAATTTAGTGGTATTTAGTGTATACACGGAGAGAATTTATCTTCCTCTTTACTTTATGAGTATACAAGTCTAACTTCCGGCTATATAATCAATATAATATGTAGTACCTTAAAAATTAAAAATACCACAAAAAGAGTCGACCTAACGTCTATCTAACAATCAAGTACTTCCCGAGACCCTCGTGGCGTAGTAGGACATCGTTTGACTGTAAAGCGATGGCGGCGGGTTCGGTTGTTCTCACTCGGGGAATGATTATATTTAAATTGTTATTGCTTTGCTCTGGTACCTAAGACAAAGCTCGGCGTTGATTTCTACCATTCAAATCTCAATGTCTCGATTTCGGGTGGAAAGCGGAGAGCGGAGTGTCTTCACACTAGGTCCTCCCTGACAACCCCGCTATGCGGGAAAAAGCGTGAAGCTGTAAAAGAAAATATCTTCCAATTCCAATGATAGAGTTTAACTAAAAACAATATTACTATAAAACATCTTACCTTCAAAAAGACATTTAAAGAAAGCGTATAAAAATTTGAACGCAGCGGGATTCGAACCCGCGCCTCCTGAATACCGTTCAGGCGCTCTCACCACTGAGCTCAGCGGTGCTCAGCTTTAAATGTCTTTTTCAATTTTCTTAAGTGTGGAATAACACTTTAAAAAATGTTTAAAAAAGTATCTTACCTTCAAATTTTTCATAAATTTGGAAATCCAATTTCTCAGGTACAAACTTTGGGCGTACAATTTTAGATTCACTGTGCTTGTCTAGTGTGAGGGAGGCAACTTTTCTTAGCACATTGGAGTCTGCTATCGGCATGTCGCTCACGCTGGAGTTTCGTGTACTGGGAGCCTCTGAAATATATTGCAAAATATAGTAGAATTGAGAAAATCACTGTGCACTGTGACTGCGTTTGACCGTAAGGACGATTGATTGTGGGTTCGTTTCCACTCGAGAGAGTGGTAAAATTTTTTTTTAATTACCGCTCTGATGACAAGCTTTATTTTTTTTTTGCCCAGTGTCAGCACAAGAGTGTGACTGTAAACGACTGGTTGTGGGTTCGATCCCCACTCGAGGAGTGGAAATATTTAATATTTCCATTTTCTTCGCTCTGGTGTCGAGGTAAAGCGCGGCGTTAAGTTTCGCCACTTAACACGAATTCGGCGGAAAGTGCGGAACGGAGTATCTTAATACTAGGTTCTCTCTTCCTACCCTGCTGCGTGCGGGATACAGCGTGAAGCTAAAAACAAGATTTATCATTTAAAAGATCTCTTAGTCAGTAAGCAATGTCTCAATTAGGGATTAAAGTGAAGAATGGAGTGGCTCAAAATTAGGTTCTCTCTGGTTACTCTGCTTAGTTTAGTGTTGTATTTTTTCTTGGTGTATGAAAAAGGTATAAACATATAGGTATAGTATGTAACTGTGAAAGTAAAATGTACCTAAAATTAACGTTACTAGAGTTTTTATAATATATGACTATATTATAGAATAATAATATAATGTAAGTGGCGGTGAGCCCCACCACTCAATACGCAAATCTTAATATTGGGCGAAAAATTGAGAATAGTGTCTTGATACTAGGTTCTCTCTAATTACTCTGTTATGCGGGAAAAAGCGTGAAGCTATTATAGAACAGCAACAATGTAAGTTTACGTAAATTATTGTTCATTACAGAGTTTCATAACTAAAGTGTGAATTTATAAGAAAATGTAAAGGAAATTAATTGTGAAATGTAAAGTATGTAGGTATGAATTAATCAGCGCACATCTTTTATCTCAGCTGTCGCAGAATTCACTCGCAGAATACATACATATTTATGTATATATCAGATTATTTAAGATAAACGCAACCTGCTGCACTAAATAATACAAAGATATACAGCTATTTTGCATTATTACCGTTGTCTATAATGTTAAGAGACGACTCTGCGGCGACGGGAGGCAGTTCCACTTTCCGATGCCTCGATATAGTGAACGATGTTTGACCCTGGCAGGCTTTCAACCTGTTTTCGATTAAGTCATGGCTGTACTCGAGCTCCTTTACTAAGGACTCGTCTTTTGACTTTGTTAATATCGCGCCCATAACCTTTTCACTGTTGTCTCTGTCACTTATGTCATCGAAAACGTCACTTTTAACTTCTTTTTCCATTGTGTCGCGAGTCGACAGTGAGGTGGTGGTATCATCGTGCGGCATATCTGTTATTGCCTGTGTTACGTTAGAAGGTGGGTGCGTAGGCGCATCGTCGCGGTTGGGGGTGATTGTGCGGGGTAGTTCCTCGTTGGCGCTGCTCGAGGCGCTTTCCGCTGAGTAGTAGCACTGGTTGAGCTCGACGGCGAGCGGCGTCAAGGGGTCCGTAAACACTGAGTCGGAGGAGGATGGGTCGGCGGGCGACGCGACGGACGCGGGCAACTGGTCGCGGGTCGGTGACCGCCGCGCCGACTCGCACCTGCCCACCGTTACCTCTGAGCTCCCCACCGCAGCCGATGTTTTGAAGTACTCGACCGTATCGTTATCGGATGCCTCAATGCCTTCATTGTTATCGGATTCGGATGTTTTATCGACTTCTTTATCGCACGTCTCTCGTTTACCGGCGGTTTTGTTGCGGCCATGTTTCTTACTCTCCTTGCCTGAACTCTTTCGGTTCAAGTTTCGTATGAAATGTTTGCCTTTCGCTGGTGATTTGCCGGTTTTGTGATGTTTATCACCTGTTTGTGTGTTACCCATATTTGAATTAAATTACTTGACATACAAATTAATTATTGCACTAAAATAAATATTTTTTTGTCAACTATCAAGAGATTATGTTTGATCTACATGTTATTAAGCTATCAGGGAGCAAAGTTGCAGTCTTACATTTCGTTTCGCTTTGAAATTTCGGCGCAGATGCGCAGTTGGGCGTTGGGCATGATCAATATTTTAGGAGAGGTGTACAATGTATACTATGGGAGAAAATCTCAAAAAAATAAATAAAGTACTAACCAAATTTAGTATAAATATATAGTATTCATTTATAATCCTTTTTAAATAACATTTTATTGTTTAATCGTATTAGAAGCTATTTAAAAATAAAAATTGAATCGAAGGAAACAACATAATTACAGGATTTGTCTATAGATGGCGATATAGTTTTTTAGTAGGCTTCCTATTGTCGGTGAATTCGTTTTGTAAACGTTACAAAATAAAAAAAATAATGAATGAATGAATTTATTGTTTATTTGCTATATTACTAAACATTTTTTATTTAACGAGGATTTATTCGAATGTTAAGAGATAGTTGAAGCTTAAATACTATTATTTTTAATTATGCTCATATGCATTCTCTTAAATTCCAAGAAATGTCAGAAATGACATTTTACTTACTTTAATTTTATTATTTGAAAAGACTTACATTTATAATTTACTAATGTAATATCACTTTTACGGATACTTTTATAATATATCAGCGCCATCTTGTTTTAGTGGGCGACTACTACTTAATTTTAATGTTTTTTCTTTCAAATAGATGGCGCCACTGATAATGCCATTTAAAAATAATAAAATTTAAATAATTATAATATAATACTCAGACTATTTTATTTCTTTTAAAATAATTTCAGTATATTTTTCTCGGACAAAATATCTTTATTTATTTTACTGGTGAGCGCCATCTATTACGTAATCTAAACAGTTTTCAGTTAGTACTCTACACAATAGTTAAAGTTATTTAATCTAAATACTAGATGGCAGTATGCGTTAACAAAGAGTACTAAGAGAAGAAGACAGTATTAAGAGAAGCATATCATTTCATATTTATAAAGTTGGCGTTTCTACTCTTTAAATTGGTATAATTAGGAAATTTAATGACATTTATTACATTAATTAGAATTCAAAAAACGGAAAAGACATTGTGGCGTAGAGAGACAGCTTAATCATGATTGGTGGTGGATTCGATTTCCGCACGGAAAAATTATCTTATTGCGTTTGTCCATCCAGGTGAACGAGAAGAAGCGCAGCAACAACGTCTCGACATTAGACGAAAACTAAAAAAAATATGAATACGGCAAAAGCATGAAGCTATGAAAAAAAGGAACAGGCATATGTTGTCATTATTCTAATCTTCCTGGCAGGTATATAATTTATAAGGTTTCTTGGTCAAAGCAGAAGGGCGAGTTCATTTTTAAATATGTTGGAGGTCAAGAAGTGGAACAAAAAAGAGACGTAAAATTTTCATACATTGTAAAATGATATCAATTAAAAAGGTGTTAAACAGAGCAGCGTTCACTTTTACCATTCAGTATGAAGAATTTATATAGGGGCAGAATATGGAGAACAGAATAAGAGTGATATGTCTATTTTGATTATATCTATTTTGAACTTCACGCTGTATCCCGCATACAGCAGGGAAGACAGAGGGAACCTAGGCCTAAGACACTCCGTTTTCCAGTCAAAGTCAAAGTCAAATAATTTTATTTTGAATAAGAAGTTTCCGCCGAATTCTGGAATGGAAGCATGCGTTTAGTGGCGGAATTTAACGCCCCGCTTTGCCTCGATACCAGAGCGAAGGAAATGGAAATATTAAATATTTACACTCTTCGAGTGGGAATTGAGCCCACAACCAGTCGCATTACTGTCACTCTTTATTCCTCTGCGCCACGAAATATGGGAACGATTATATCTAAATTATTTTCATTTTCCGCTCTAGTTGCAGTTTTTGGATTAGGATCGATTGTTGATATTGGGCGCATAAACAAATTATGTCAAACCGCATTTTCATCAAAGGAAACTAAGAAGGCCTATGTACACGGCCGTTCTTGTACGGTGGTGACATACCTATAAGACTACATAAGTATTAGAAATATAATATTTAAAAACTTTACGTGAAAAGAAACCATTGCACATGCATTAATTGTAGTAATGATTGAATTAATAAGTGAAGTAATATTACTTCCCTATTGTTTAAAGCGCTTATTAATTTCTAGAGCTAGTGGGAAAATTTGCTTTGAATTTTCTAAATGTTTAATATACATATATAAGCAAGTATATTTGTACTGATGCAATATTAAAAAAATCTTACATGAAGTTCATGAACGAACAAGATACATATAGTTCTCAAATTTAAATAATCCATACTTATATTATAAATGCGAAAGTCTGTGTGTTTGTCTGTCACGCTTTCACGGCTAATCTACCGGTCCGATTTGGATGAAATTTAGAATGAAAGTAGTAAATAACCACGGGTCTAACATAGGCTACTTATTTTGCCATAAATTAACCGCCAAAGGGTTGAAATAGGGGATGAAAATTTATATAAAAAAAATAAACCGCTTGACCGATAGTAATGAATTTTGAAATAAATATAATTCATAACTGAAGGTCAAACATAGTCTACCTTATTTTCCGCGAGTGGGCCGCTAGTATTTACTAAGTATACAAACATTTACATTGATACATTTTTTAGAATGAAGTATGTTAGTGTATGTCTTTTCTGCGAGGAACATACTTAACAGTAAAGCCATAGATGTCAATTGAAACAGTTATGAAGCTCACATGGTTTAATATTGAGGCCGTCGTTGTGTATTACGACAGCGTCTGACTATAAAGCGATGGTTGTGGGTTCGATTTTCACTCGAGGAGTGATTATGTATTAATTTTTATTTCCCCGCTTTGGTACCTAAGAGAAATCGCGGCGTTGAATTCCGCCTCTCAAGGCGAATGTCTCCATATCGCGAGTATAGGAGTCTAGGAGTGAAGGATGGAGAGCCTTGATACTAGGTCCTTTCTATCTACACCGCTGTGCGTGAAAAGGGTGTAGCTAAAAAAACTGGTTATATTAATTACAGCTTCACGCTTTTTCCTTTTTTTATGGAAAAGTCAGAGAAAATCTAGTGTTAACACATTATATTCTCCATTTTTCGCCCGAAATCGCCCTTAACGTGGTAAGTAGTGAAGACAACCGCACTTTGCCTTAAGTACCAGAATGGAGGAATGGAAATAATATATAATCCTTCCCCACTGGAAATCGAACTCACATTCATCGCCTTTACAATTACACCCTGTCACTGCGTCACGACGGCCCAATCAATATATTAATTAAGCTTCACGCTGTATCCCGCACACAGCAGGGTAGGCAGAGGGAACCTAGTGTTAAGACACTCCGTTCCCCACTTTCCGCCGAATTCGGAGGCATTGCGTGTTAAGTGGCGAAACTTAACACTGCAGATCGAAGAAAATGGAAATATTAAATATTTTCACTCCTCGAGAGGGAATCGATCCACAACCAGTCGTTTACAGTCACACGCTTGTGCCACTGCGCCACGACTGGCCATATGTTTTAATTAAATTAAAATAAAAACTCTTTAAATGGTTCGACACGCTCAATGCCAATATATAATTCTATTTCTCAGCATGACGCCTTTTCATAATATTGTACTGCCTCGTGTAAACTATTGTAGACATAATAATTTACGCGGGCGCCAGATTGCATACGTAGGTAGGATGGATTGCATACCGAAAATATGAATGCATAACCTTAGTTTTCTATTGTTGTGACTATGCCTTGCCATTACCAGCCCAAACCTACGATCTGTTACCTGACCATGTAAGGCAAGTATATGTGCTAATATATAGAATTGGATGGGCGAAATTCTTGTAGATAGATTGCCTTAATAAATAAATAAACATGCATATAGAATTTATGGTGGTTCTTTTTAAAAGACAAAAGATGAATAAAAAGATAAAGGAAATATTATGGGCATCATTTTTATTTTTTCTAGCTTTACGCTTTCCTTGCACTCGACGAATTCGAGACATTGCGTGTTGAGTGGCGGAAATCGACGTCGCGCTTAACAATACATAATTAAGATCTGATTAAGAATTTAAACAGCATCTTACGTGATATCCTCATGTTTTCTTCCCTTACATGCCTAATAAAAGAAGAAAAACATAATGAGAGACTTTCAGGATTTTCTTAATATAAACTATTGTATTATGTACATATAATTTTTATAACACTACTATAATGTGAAAGGTGTTATATCTTTACTAATTTAGCAAGTTATGCGACAAAATTGGATAGATATCAAGTTAAATGAATCTTTTCACCTCTAAAAACCATTTCTCTAAAGCTACTTTAGCTCTCATATTTATATACTAAGGAGCTTTAAACCGCAACTTCATTTGCTTGGGTTATAAACGTGAAATGGAGGTTTTTCCTTTCCAGTAAGAATTTGAACATATTCTCTATCAATGCTTACCTATACTACTCAAGGGAACACTTCAACTTTATATCCTCCACGTTCATTCTAAGCTTAGTGGTTTTATCTTTATGTTTTCTGTTAGTCAGTTAGAAGCGTTTAGTATAGAATGTAAATTTTTAACTATTTCGTCTAGTAACTATTTGGTTAAAAAAAATATATCTTATGAATTTATCTCGTACATGACATAATTTAGCTACGAATTTCGTTACCCATAATTTTTACAAGCAAATGGAAGGTTCGTTAAGGAGATATGACAATCACGAATGTAACATGTTTGGCAAGCCGTCATCAATCAAAACTAAAATACTGAGCCAAAAATAAAAACAAACAATACAAATAAACTTTATAACTATAAAGCACATGCTGAATAAGTCCTTAAATAGACTAAATATAAACAAATGTAACGTATACGTATATAAAATTAGACACAATTGGTATTCAGGACGCGTGACACGCGATACAGTCGCGACGACGCCGAGCAGGTGGTGGCGCCTACTTTGATAGATTATATAAAAAACATACTTAATTGTCATGTTTAATTTCAATGTGTCAAGGTGTTTTGTACGTGCCTGTTGTATATGGAAAATGCCTTCATTGAATGATAGGTAGGGTGCCCATGATGTTAGTATTTGATGATCAAGTTAAGTTATGTTATTTGTAATTTAACTATATTTAAAGAAAAATATAAAAAATAACACATATGGTTTTGGTTTGACGGTTGTAAGGCAAATTAGTTTACAAGCCATTTTTTGCGATATTGAGTTATATACATACATGTTCGGAATTAGTGATTTTTTCTGCGTCTTTTGAATTTCATAATTTTTTGATGTCTGCTTCGGCGCTTGAACCCCACTGTTACTTTGCTCTCATTCAGAAATGTAATGTGTCAAGCAACATATCAAACATCAAAAGCGGCATATTTTAAATCAATCAAATGTTTAAAGTTACAAAAGCTCTAAATTCTATAATTTGAACGGCTATTAGTGGATTTAAATCATTATACGTTATGTCAGTGTGATGTAATCTTAATGCCATGAACTGTCTTATTGAAGACAATACGGAACCCACGTTCTAATTCTAATTAGAAAATTAATATGTATATTCTTGATTTTACAGAGGTTTGTATGTCATCTAGTAAAATGAGTGCTAATTAATAATCCTGAATGATGTTAATTAAATTTAAAAATTAAAAATAGCTTCACGCTATATCCCGCACACAGCAGGGTAGGCAGAGGGAACCTAGTGTTAAGACACTCCGTTCCCCACTTTCCGCCGAATTCGGAGGCTTGCGTGTTAAGTGGCGGAACTTAACGCCGCGCTTTACCTCGACACCAGAGCGAAGAAAATGGAAATATAATTTCCACTCCTCGAGTGGGAATCGAACCCACAACCAGTCGTTTACAGTCACACTCTTGTGCCACTGGGCCACGACTGGCCACTAACTTCTTTACTGATTTGGCACATTTTGTGTCCTTTTAATGTTAATTAAAACGACACAAAATGTGCCAAATCAGTAAAGAAAATGAGGTAACGTGTCCAAACTCATTGAAATCTTAATTTTAATTAAAATCGTTTAAAAGATGGGGTCCATCTTGACCAAGTCAGACAGAGATTGACAGTAGTCATGGCGTTTGTGGGCTTAATATTCCTCAGTGATATGACAGAGTTCAGCGTTCAGTTCCGCCAACAACCAAACGTCAAAACGTCGTATCCAAGCGGAAGGTGGAGGACTGAGTGTGTTTATACTAGTTTCTACTTTATAGCAGTATTCGGGAAAAAACATGAAGCTGAAAAAATCAGTTTTCCCCGATTTGTATTCACAATATGGTGAATAATCCGTAACTTTTTGCGTATTTTCTTTTATACATTTTAATTTATCTTCACATGTACATGTGTATCTATCAATTAATAATGGTCCTTGTTATAAATTGCGATTTATTGCAAGAAGAAAAACGACGCGAGACAATCGTCACGTACCAATGATTTACTTTACATTCCATATTATAATATGTATAGTCTAATGTTTTCTGATTAATTCTCGATATATATTGTTTTAAGAATTTATTTTAACAGTAGAGGCCTTCTTGGCGAAGTGGCCTGTGGACGCGATAGTTGGGATTCGATTTCCAGTCGGGGGAATGATAATACTTAAATTATTTTCATATCTTGTTGATATAAAATTATTTTCGTATCTGTGTGGCCAGTCGTGGCCCTTGGCACAAGCGTGTGACTGTAAAACGGCTGGTTGTGGGTTCGATTCCCACTCGAGGAGTGGAAATTATATTTCCATTTTCTTCGCTCTGGTGTCGAGGTAAAGCGCGGTCCTTGCGTGTTAAAAGAAATATAATAATAATAATTTTCACGTATTTTTTTATATTGGAGTATCTTTCTTTACTTTTCGCTTCAAAGTTTATCCAACAAAATAAGGTAAACAGAGAGAACCTAGTGTCAAGGCTCTCCGTTCTCAGATTTTCTCGCGAATCATGGCGTTGCGTGTAATAGAACTCTATGCTGCGATTTGTCTTTATATATCGGAGAGATAAAAATAATTTATATAAATGTTGAACATTTCCCCAAGTAGAAACGGATTGGAGTGACGATGAAAATCACTTTAGATTTAAAAAAAAAAAAAAATCTTAGCTTGTAACCGAAACCAGTAATTTATAGAAATTAAGAGTTAGGTAACTTTCATTTTAATGCTACACTATAAATTAAGGCATTCGTATTAAAATGTTGAGAAGATATTTTGTTTATAACATTCCCTTGATTTATAAGCTCGATGTAGTCAGAAATATTTTAATCGACTAAGTCAAAATAAAACGCACAAACGTATGACGTGCTTATTGCGTCATAAGTAAAACTATTACCGTATTGTGTAAATCTTAATTCGCTTTTATAAAATACTGGCTAGTTTATCTATACCATGCTAACAATAAAAATAAATTGTAATAAGGCGTATAAGAACGTCGACGCAACTGGTAGTAGATCGCATGGCTCAGTGGTGAGAGCGTCTCGACGGTATTCAGGAGGCGTGGGTTCGAATCCCGCTGCGTTCAAATTTTTATACGTTTTCTAAATGTCTTTTTCAATATTCCTAAGTGTGGAATAACACTTTAAAAATGTTTAAAAGTAATCGATACCATTTCCATGGTCGATATGGTCTATTTTCACATAGTACAGTAGGGTAGTCAGAGAGAAATTTAGTGTCAAGGCACTCCGTTCTTCGTTGTTCACCCGAAGTCGGAATATTGCGAATTAAGGTCACTATCATCGCCTTTACAATCGGCCGCTGTCCCAATGTACTGCGACGGCCTCATAGTAAAAGACTTCCCAGCTTTTTGCAAACGAAGATTGATAAACAGCTTTTCTCAACTTTATTTGACAGATATTGCTATGTACATACAATGTATCAAATTTTTTTTTTTTTTGGTTTAGTTAAATATGTAAGCAGAACAGATATAACGCAGAGCATCCTTTATTAACAAGCCATTTCCTTATGTATTAATAGTTCAGCTGTTTTAATTATGGATCTATAAATGTCATTATTTAAGATATATTAATACTAAGTTGTTTAGTACGTCTATAAGATGCTTTAAGGATATATTCCTAGTTTCAGAAAAGTAGAAATTATTTTTAACCCTTTAAAGATCGAATTTAATAAAATCCTGGCACGTCTCTAGCACTTACCCAAATTTTATGTTTATAGGTGAAATAATAGACCAAACAAATAATTTTCCGAAAACCGTCATTAATAAGCGAATGAGTAAATTGGGTGAATGACTTATCACTTTTATATTTAGAGATTTACGCAAAATGAATGATTAATCAGTTAAAGTAAACATAATATTATGGTAGTGGTAGTAATTAGAACTACTCAGAAAACTTTGTTTTATTTAATAATTTCTTAGAATTGTGTATTATATTTACTGAGGTATTGTTAGAAACATCTGTATGGCCTGTTTCTTTTACTATTTTTTTTGGTTAGTACTTTCCTTATTAGCAGCTTTACACTTTTCCCCCGCAATATGTTAGAAAAAGATCTTAGTGCTAAAACACTCCATTCTCTTTTTAGATGTAAATTAAAATTATTTTACTTTTTAATACGCCTTTATTAGTTTCACAGGTATCTGTTATTATATCGATCTATGTAAGAACGTTACTACGTTATTGCGATCCACTGCTAGTCATTTCATTTCTTTTAAAAGTTGCACGTTTATCCTATGAGAGCTCAATATTTTCACAACATAAACTTCGATTTCGAGCGGAAAGTGAACTACGGAATGTCTTGACACTATGTTCACTCTGCCTACCCTAATAAGTAGGAAAGTTGAACAATAATTCAAATTCAAAATATCTCTGCCTGTCAAATGTACATAAAGCTACCAACGAGTCGGAAGGCAGTTTTGCTGAGAAGTGTCGGTCAGTAACTCAACAGTTGCTCTTTTCAAATATATAAATTACAATTTTATTATTTGACACAATGGTAGCTAACCGACATTGGTCTCATTCAGATTAAAAAATACATTAAAAGAAAACGTGTAAATTTGAAAACGTTAAAATTGAACGCAGCGGGATTTATACGTTTAAATTTTTATACATTTTCTTTAAATGTCTTTTTCAATTTTCCTAAGTGTTTAATAACACTTTAAAAATGTTTAAAAGTCATTCAGATTAATTCCACGCATTTTTATCTTTTAAATACTGTTCTACAGAGTAATAAGCCTTACTTATTAATGTATTTTTTACAATGATTTTAAATTTCTCCAGTGGTAAATCTAAGACAAGCTGTGGAATTTTATTATAATAGTTTTAATAATCTGACATATTACAACTTGTCGACCTTGCCAATACAACCAGGATAATTTTAAGTGTGTTAGTTCATTCATATAGTTTCTTTTTTAAATTATTATTCATACAGTGTTGACAAGGCCTACATTCAAAAACGTTTTGAGTAACATCTGACGGAGCGTGGGCCCCGTTCATACTGACACGAGATATGATCTCATTGTGGACGAGTGATGGAAAACCTAAATAATTCATTAAGTCTTCACAGCCTTGAAGACGCCCTTATAAATGCAAAGTGCGAGTGTCACACGTTTGTATGTATATATCGTAATGGGAGAATGCCTTAAATATATTATCTTAAAACTAATTAACTAAAAATAAATTACTTCATTTTAATTACCTGATCTGGCGAAGAAGACTACTTTTCTACCCGTGGGGGGACGGGTTAAGAATACAATTCCTCCCCGCCGCTGGGTAGCGTCCCGTAAAAGGCGGGTAACCCAGTAGTTTGGTGGTAGGAGATTCGTTCTCCGACTGGCTCGCGACCACTATCATGTCAAAGACGAACCGCCAAATATCTTATGATGTGTTCCGGTTCGATGGTATGTAAGCCAGCTCTCCCTATTCCCACCATTCCTATCCTTCCTCCCTCCTTCTGTCCTACATCCCCGAGGCTGGCAACGCATCCATAACTTTAATGTTGTGGATGTCTATGGGCGAGGGTAACCACTTAACACCAGGTGGGCCTTCAGCTCGTTTGCCTCCTTCATACCATAAAAAAAAAACATAACAAGGCGTTGAAACGTTGAATTAGGCGCAGAAAATGGAGCACAGAGTGTCTTCACACTAGGTTGTTTCTATCTGTTTGGGAAAAAAGGTAAATTATTTTTAAAATGATCTTCCTAGTCGTGGAAAAAGAAGTCTGTGAAAATGGGACCTCTTAATATATATTTTTTAAGGGTAGCTTACCGTGAATTTCTATCTTAAGTTTAAATAACATTGGATTTTAAATTAACATGTCAGGATGATACATATCTTTAAAGGAAATTGAACGCTTTAAAAAAATGTCTCTTTACTTTTTTCCTTCAAAAGTTAATTGAGTTTGTTGATAAAAGTAGCTTCATGCTTTTTCCACATAGCACCCTCTAACCTCAGTCAGAGAGACTCTAGTGTCAAATCACTCTCCACTTTCTGGCCAAATTCGAGATTTTGCTTATAGAGTGACGGAACTAAACGCCGCGTTTTTCCTTAAGTACCAGAGTGAAGAAATGAAAATAATATAAATATAATCATTACTCCCAATGGAAATCGAACTCATAACCCTAAATCGCTTTTACAGTTCGACAACCCGCAGCGTCACGATGGTCACTATTAGTAATTTATGTATTTGACTAAAATCTCAGAAGTTCTAAGTTCGACTCCTGTTCAAGTTATATTAAATTAAATAGTATATTTAAATAAAATACTGATTTTCGTTTTTCCGCAATAGTAAGACATTTTTATAAACTTTCTAAATATGTTTTTTTATACTTTAAGTGCATGAATAGCCCAAAAAATAATGTAAGAATATCCAGGATTTGAACCGAAAACTATCGTATATCCAGATCAGAGCGATACAAATACTAACGTCGATTACTCAATATTTTGAAGATTATCGTAAATGAGTGTTTCTCTATACATATGTATGTATATACCACCACTTTATTGCAAGGACTGGTATAAATAGCCGGTCTGAAGTGAATTTCGTAGCGCGTATAGTAAGTACCATGCGTCATGCGCACCGCAAAACATTTAATACGGTTTTCTCAAACGCATTCGAAATTTCTTGTTTATGCATAATCTAACCATTTATTAAATAACATATGTATATTTTTACCTACAGGCACTTTGTAAAAAGAATACATTGTCAGAACATTACATTTTCTGCTAAAAAATCTTTTTATTTTTTTAACTTCACGCTGTGTCCCGCATACAGAAGGGTAGGCAGACAGACCTAGTGTTAAGACAATCTGTTCTCCACTTTCAGCTGAATTCGGAGATACGTTGCGTGTTAAGTGGCGGAACTTAACGCCGCGCTTTGCCTCGACCACAGACCGAAGAAAATGGTAATATTAAATATTTCCACTCCTCGAGTGGAAATCGAATCCACAACCAGTCGTTTTACAGTCACACGCATGTGCCACTGCGCCACACCTGGCCCCAAAAAATTCACTGTGCGTAAATAATTTAAATATCATTTTGCCGAGTGGGCATGGAATCTACAACCATCGCGTGAATTCTCCCTTCATGTTTTCCACTTTCCGCCTAAAATTTGAGACATAGTTTGTTAAAGTGGCGGAACTAAAGTGACAAATGGTGAAAAATACTGTATCAACAATTTATATAAAACGATATAGACTTTACAGTATTTTTCAAAATTCATTACAATCAGTCAAGCGGTTTTGATTTCTCATATAAACTTTCGTCCCCTATTTCAACCCTTTAGAGGTGTATTTTTTAAAAAATAAGTTAAATATTTTTTTAATAAAAAATATTTTTTATTATTTTCATTAATAATTTCATATACTTTTTCTAATATAAGTATGAACGCGGGACATAGCAACATTAACTTTTGAAGTTTTCAAATGTACACGTATGCACAAGCAGGAGCCTTGACTTGTTGTATAAAAATATATTTGTAGAAAATTAAATTCATGTATTTAGAAAACTTTAGAGATATTTTTCAATTTCTTAAGTGTGTGAAAAACACTTTAAAAATGTTGAAGTTGTTCTTGTAATACATTTATACAATAAACATATGTTTTCATATTTAAGTGGGTGGAGATGCTCTCTGTTTGTTCCCATATCATTTAATTCGCATAATTGAATTTGAACAAAGAGTAATGTAACGAGCCTTTATGCAGAAGACCTACGCATAATCGTGACTGTAGCGTAGCTTACCTATAACGTAAGCGTCCGAGATTAATTTTTGTATCGATTAAATTTGTATTGAAACTTTTTAATATTTTAAACATTACTATTTTAATTGGTTTAGCCGAGTATTTAATTATTAGTATTCGAAAATGTATCTAAAAGAAAGTCCCTAAATACGGACTACTATAAAGATATCGAAAAATCGGCTTTTCTAAAATTAATTATCGCATTTGTTAAAAATACGGTTAAAATAGTTTAAGTTAAATTGTATAAAAATTGTCCAAACCCATAATCTATTTTTTTTCTTCATCATACTTCTTCCCGCATAGAAAACCTAGTGCTAAGACACTCCTTTGTCGAAATCGAGACATTACATATGGCGGAACTTAACGACGCGCTATGTGTTAAGTACCAGCGGAGCAATTTAAATATTATATAATCAATTGCTCGAGTGGGAATCGAACCTTCAACCATCGCATTGATATAACCTCTTCTTATTACTTGTAAATATTTTGTTATTCATTTACCGCTTGAATATAACCTATTGTATAATTACTTTCTTGGCTCTGTGTTATATGAATCCATACCAATGATCAGTAGCGAGACTGGATGGAGATGATATTTGCGGTCGAGCGTCTAAGAACTGACTATATACGTGTAGAGAAAGGCGTGTGAACTGCATAAGGCAATCGACTTTGTGGGCTCCTAGCCATTGTTGGAACAGTTAAGAATATTGCTCTTTGTTTTATATATTCTGAGGTTAACTTTGAATTTATATTCAAAGAAAAGCTAAGATTTGAAGTTGAAACAACTGTTTTGTGACAGAACGGCAAACAACGCAGTGTCTTAACACTAGAACCTTTCGGCGTTATTTATGCGGGGAGAAGCATTAAGTGATTTTTAAGTGGCCAGTCGTGGCCCAGTGGCACAAGCGCGAGGAGTGGAAATATTTAATATTTCCATTTTCTTCGCTCTGGTGCCGAGGTTGAGCGCGGTGTTAAGTTCCGCCACTTAACACGCAAGCCTCCGAATTCGGCGGAAAGTGGGGAACGGAGTGTCTTAACACTAGGTTCCCTCTGCCTACCCTGCTGTGTGGGGGATACAGCGTGAAGCTAAAAAAAAATACAGTGGTGCGCAAAAGAGTAATAAGCGAGAATATTCCTAAATTATTTTTAAAATCATAACTACAGAAAATAGCTAGTGCCATAAAGTCGATTACTAGGTAGATGTAAGAAATATATATAAAAGCATTTTACGTAACATATCAAGTATCATGTCTACGTATTAAATAATTTTACAACTTGTTAGTATTATTTAAGCATATTATTAAAGACTATAAATTGCTTATATTACGGGTCAAGCAAAATATTCGCATAAATTAATAGCTTGTATTAGATAATGTTGATGATACAAGGTGTGTATGTAAACATACGGTTTCAAAATATCATAAAAACGTTAGTGCGGAAAATATATCAATTAGGCTGAAGTGTTAATATAATTACTAACTCACTACTAACTACTAAAAAATTTTTTAGCATTATAAGTGGAACGTAAGTACAACTTTTTTTCAAATTGACGCTTATTTGGTTAGATTGGTAGTTTCATTTTTTAGCCTGACCAGTATAATGCTAGAGCTATAAGTATCGATACTACTACTACTACTTCCTTCTACTTCCTGTAGACAACATAAATTTTGCTTTAATATTAGGACACATTGTTATATTACACGACGTATTTTGTTTCCTTTTGTCCGAAGTAAAAATAATAATCTATATTGAAAAATTCGTCTGTAAGTTTGTATATTTATATTGTTTCAATTTTTTCCGGTTACATAAAGTGCACTGCAAGGTTTATTACCTATCAAGAAATGCTTTTCAAAGGCCAGTTATGAGTTATATATGCAAAACTGCGTGAAAATACAAAAAAAAAACAAATTTCACATTCACAGATGTAATGTTTTAATTTTTTTTTTGGTTTCATTATTTTTTTTTTAGCTTTACTCTGTATCCTGCACACAGCAGGGTAGGCAGAGGGAACCTAGTGTTAAGACAGTCCGTTCCCCACTTTCCGCCGAATTCGGAGGCTTGCGTGTTAAGTGGCGGAACTTAACGCCGCGCTTTACGTCGACACCAGAGCAAAGAAAATGGAAATATAATTTCCACTCCTCGAGTGAGAATCGAACCCACAACCAGTCGTTTACAGTCACACGCTTGTGCCCCTGGGCCACGACTGGCCACTAAAAACAAAGTAAATTTCTATGTCGTCTAACCGTTTCACCATGATATAAAAACCCGTATATTTCCACCGATATAATTCGTCCTAGGCGCCAACACGTGGGCAGACGGCGCCGGCGCTCGCGAAACGTACACAAAGTTATAGATAAATTTTATTGTTCATGTTAAGGCGTCATAACTGATTATGATATTTACAAACATTTTAGTTTCATACTTCTAAGTCTCAAATTTTATAGACCAGTTTGAGATGTAACTATTTTCTATGTTTTATCGTGTCATTTTATAATCAAAACGTAAATTTATAGTATTTAGTTTATTATTATGAACAACGTATCACGTACGCCTAAAAGTTAGCAAAGCACTTCTAATTTTAAAATGAAAGTCGTCTAATCAGTCCAGCTATTCCAGACATTAACCAAAACAAACAGACTGACAAACTACTACTACTACTAATACTACTACTAGACTACTAGACTAGCCAAGAATTGTAAAAAAATATTTTGACATATGTACCATGAACATGATTTACTGATAAACGATTATTTTTTTATTACAAACAGACACTCTAATTCTATTCATTTGTAACGAAATAGTCAATGAGGCTTCTTAAACATTAATTCAAGTAAAAAATATTTTAAGTTAATATATAAGTAGTCATTAATCAAACATATGATAACTCTATGAATAATTAATTGACTCTTTTAATGCTGATTTTGTTTTATTGTAATGCGGTACATTACGATATTAAAATCGATTGTATGTGGTTTTACTTTGGCTATTGTTTCATTATCCTGATAGTCCGTTATAGAAATGATTCAAATGAGAGAGAGAATGAGTAAATTGAAAAAGTTTATAAAGTCGGCTCATAAGAAAATGTGTTGTGTAAATAATGTATTGAAATTAGGATTATTATTTGGGTTGTACTATGAGACAAATAGGTCCAACAAACAGTTCAACCGTTTAGCGAAGCTCTACTGTTTAATCTATACTGGAAGCAGGGCAATTTTATTTTTGATTCTTTCTAGCTATATTCCCACAGGAATAATTATGTCTATAAATTTTACCTTGAGTGTACTCGAATGCTTGTGTAACGTACTGGTTTCTATATTTACTAAGAATAAATGTCTTATAGACTACTGTTCAAGCGTTCATACAATAGACAGGTTAATGAATGTTCAGAAACCAATTTCAGTTTCATCGCTTTACATTTTATACATCGCTGTTTCTCTTAAAATGATTCACGGTGCACATTATTTCACACAGTTTAAAGATGCTGCAAAAATAATGACTATTATTATAAATCTTATTATAATTTCGAATAATATCTCCAATTATACTTCTACTATTATGTTCAGTATATTTCGGTCTAGAATGAAATTGGTCAGACAATCATTACAGTTTAAATTGAAGACACGAAATATAAATGTGAATATGAAAATAAGAATTATAAAGAAACATTTACACGTGTATAAATTTCTTATGGATAATATTGTTAATAACAGCAAGATGCAGAGGATGTTTGTAAGTTAGTTTATCTCTTTGGTAGTGTAAGACTCGACCAAAAGAAAATAAGTTTTGAAACAATGAGCAGTAAAGTGGTAACAGATAAACAATAGCAATAATAGCTGGTTTAGCTTTTCCATATTGCCCATAGTTATTTTGAGTCGACCAGTGACCATCTTTGGGCTGTGCATCTCTTACCTGTAGTTAGTCAGAGGTGGATCCCGGATGATGCGTCACATTAAAACATATTTATATCTCCGTCACCAAGGAACCTCTACGTGTTAGACGCAAGCTTTTCAAAAGACTAGGAGGTTCAATAGAACCCCGAGTGCTTAAGAAAAGTGAAGCAATATTAAAAATCCAAAAAACAGTCAAGAATGAACTGAAAGGAAAAATATATATCAGTAGTTAAGAATGCTGAAATAGTTTACTTATAATTTTTTATAAAGAAAAACGACATCAAGTAACATGTTAATTGGCGTACAATAATATCATTAATAAGTATTTTTTTACGTCAGTTTGGTAAATTTGGTAGTTTCATTCATATTTTTCTTCAATATTCTAAAATAACGTTGAAGTTAGTAAAGCAATGTATACAATAGTTTTATTTCAGTAACACCAAGCAAGCTATTATAGTTATTCTTTTTATTAATATAAATTTATATTATTTATCAACCTAATAAACTAGCTTTTGTAATTTTTAATATATATTTTACTAAACTAAATAAACCAATACTGTTTACCATGATTTAGAAATAATATAATAGTTTATAGTTATGTTGTAGAGCTCGTTTGCAATAGGGATAACAAAAAACGTTTACCAAAGGTATATTGATTTTGATATCGTATATAAACTTATATTGGATATATATAATTTTCTAAATATATATTAGGTGTCTAATAAAAACATTTTATAGACAGATTAATACTACATATGGCTTAAATAAGTCACCTTATAATTCATTCTTTGCAATCTATGATTTTTAAAATAAAATTAGGCATTACAAAAAATCGATCGGAGATAGGTATATGCCATCGAGTACTTTTTTGTAGATATTGATGTGTTCTTTAATATTATAAAACATTGTTTTGTTCTATCATCTATGGTTTTCGTATCGCATGCGGTAAAAGACATTTTATTACCATTTTTTAACACCTTATGTTACGTTATCCAATTTTTAGTAAAGATTTCAAATTGGAAATAATTATTGCATGTATAACTCAGTGCAAATGTAGCTTTCTAGTGATGGAAGAATAGTTTAAACTGATTTAGTATTTTTGTAGCTAAATCTACGCAAGATTCTCCTAGCTATAAAAATTGCATTATGTCCATGTCGTGGCCATATCGTAGAATCGACGACTTCATGATATCGTTGACAATATCATGAAATGGTTGCAGATCATGAAATGACCAACTGAATTTGACGATATCGTTGATTCGTCAACGTTTAACGATTTCGTCAACTACGTTTGGTCATATCGTAAAATAAGGTGCCCTTATAATATATTTAATATAAATTTAGAATATGCTCGTAAAACGATCTCATTACATATAATGACGATGTTTTTAGACAAAAAAACTTTCAGTCTCTAGAGAATCAATTTATTAAAAAAAGTTTAACCTAACCTAACCTAAAAAATATTTTACGTAATTAGATTTATTTTGTGTGAAGATACTTAAAATCAATCAAGATAGGTTAGGTTAGGTTAAACTTTTTCTATTTAAGAGATTCTTTAGTATATAAAAGTAGTTTTTACTATATAATTTCTTAAATTTATTATTATTATATTGCACATTGACTTGACAAAAATTCAAATGATTTTATATAAATAAGAATATTTTATTAAGAACATTTTTGTTACTTAAAATAAACAAATAATGAATTCTACTTTTAATAAAAAAAATATTTAAAACTCAAATGTTGACTTTGTTAGGAACAGCTGATATACAAAAAGTGCTCCTAGCGCCTCTATCGGTTGTTAAAGTAATTATTTGACGATTTGGTCAAAGAAGATCGATGATTTCATGAAGTAGCCACGCGTTTAGTGACCATATCGTTAAACGTTAGGCTGTCATTGATTTCGTCAAACGACATCATGATCTGGCCAAACGTTAATTGGTCATTTCATGAACTGCTACGATTTCATGATATAGTCAATTTCATGAAATCGTCAATTAAACGATATGACCACGACATCCATACAAACTTTCGTTCTCTCTTTCCACTCACTTTTTACAGTTCGTTTTTTGAATTGAAAAGTAGTCTTTTTACAAAATTTCATTTAAATCGATTCTGTAGTTTAGGCGTAATTAAATATAACACAAACAGACAAAGGGAACCTAGTATCAAGATACTCCGTTCTCCACTTTCCGCCGAATTCGGAGGCATTGCGTGTTAAGTGGCGGAACTTAACGCTGCGCTTTACCTCGACACCAGAGCGAAGAAAATGGAAATATTAAATATTTCCACTCCTCGAGTGGGAATCGAACCCACAACCAGCCGTTTACAGTCACACGCTTGTAACAACACGCTTTCACAGTTGGCATTATTTTAATTTCAAAGGGCTCCTTGGGACGATTTGAATGGTTCAAGAATATATATTATTTAATTAGCTTTGTCTCAGCCCTTTTCATTTTCATAAAAGTGACATTCTGTTTCTTCTAATAATACTATACAGAATGGATTTTACAAAAAAGAAAAGTTTTAGTATAATAAATCATTGTTTTCGTTTCAGATGTTTCACGGAATTATATTTCGTTGTTTTAAAATGATAATATACATCTGTAGCAGTTTAATGGAAATGAATACCTTAGTAAGTAAAAGTTTATCACTATACTATTTTAAAATAGTATACTGTTTATATTAATAAATTAAATATTTGTTAAACAAATAATAAATTTGTCTGGCTATAATCTGTACGTAAATTTAGCATCTTCATGCTTTTTCCCGCATAGCGAGGTAGTCAGGGAGGACCTAGTGTCAATACATTCCGTCCTTCACTATCCTCCCGGAATCGAGACATTGCGTGTTGAGTGGTTGAACCCAATCCCGTGCTTTGCCTTAAATACTAAAGAGAATAAATAAAAAACGTGGGATTCGAACCCACAACCACTGTTCCAATGCGCCGGCAGTCTACATAATAAATTAAATGATTAAATTAATAAATTAAACATGTTTTTTTAGCTTCGCGCTGTATCCCGCACACAGCAGGGCAGGCAGAGGGAACCTAGTATTAAGATACTCCGTTCCCCACTTTCCGCCGAGTTTAGAGGCATTGCGTGTTAAGTGGCGGAACTTAACGCCGCGCGGTATACCTCGACACTAGAGCGAAGAAAATGGAAATATTAAATATTTCCACTCGTCGAGTGGGAATCGAACCCACAACCAGTCGTTTACAGTCACACGCTTGTGCCACTGAACCACGACTGGCCACAATACAACATGATGATAAATTTAATTTAAGATAATTGTGTGATTATTTTTCAGGGAATTGATTATTTTCTTTTCCTAACACCCGATGCTGTACTAGACAGCCTTTATGTTTTCACGTGTAGTGCATACGTGGAAATGGCTAAAGATGAATTTGAAAAAATAAAAGCAATTTTGGGACAACAGCTTCTTCTGTGTGATAATAGTAAGATCAATATTTGATAAATAGCTATGAAATGTTAAAAAACCTGAGGTGTTTTTCATAATACGGTATACTATGGCTTTAAAAAGTGATATGTTTTACCTATATCACATTGATTTTCTCTTGTATAGTTACAAACAAATATATAAAGTGAATTGATACCCACTCCAGGAGTGGAAATACTTAATACTTTTATTTACTTCGCTCTGGTGTCGAGGCAAAGCGCGGCGTTAAGATCCGTCACTTAACACGCAACGCCTCCGAATTCGGCGTGAAGTGGTGAACGGAGTGTCTTAACACTAGGTTCCTTCTGCCCAACTAGCTGTGTGCGGGAAACAGCGTGAAGCTAAAAAAATATGGTTTATATTTATTTATTTTATTATATATAATGTTTGGAATAGTTTTGAAGATATAAACATATATACATAAGTATATATGCTTAAATCTTCAAAATTACGCAACGGATTTGATGCGGTTAATTTCAACAGATGGTTGTTGCAAAAGAATGGCTTATATATATAGTATATTCATAATATAGTAGAAAAACACAGCTCATTTTAGAGGTTTCTAATGACGTGTCGGCGTGGTGGTGCCTATAGTGAAGTAGTTGAAGTTTAGATATAAAAAAATATTCTTTGCAGATCAACTACGTGTTTTAATAAGAGACGCTCTGGACTATTTGGAGATAAGGCCGCCTAATTTTTCGATTCTACGCGTCTTTCCCATAGACATTAATTTAATTATGGGATTTTTACGAATAGCTTATACATATATAATTATTTTACTCCAATCTGTTGAAAGAATATAATATATTAATTAGTCTTTATTATAATTAGTGATATTATGTATAACGGAGTGTTTCGACACTAGATTCTCTTTAACTACCCTCCTGTGAGTGAAAAAACGTGAAGTTGGGAAAAAAAGTTTTGTTATATTGCACTTTAAATGGGCCTCGGGAGGCTTTCATGTTCAATGTTTTTGTGTATTACGTAAATATAGTTATGAACATTGAAATTATAGTTATAAATGTAATACTAAATAAATAAATAAATAATGTTAAGCGAATCCAGCGGTATTAAAAGTTATAATAAATATATAAGCATAATAAAAAAATATTTGTTCTTCATTTTCCACTTTCCGCCCAAAATTGACACCTTGCGTATTTAGTGACGGAATTCAAAACCGCAACAGCATTATGCATCTTAAGTGAAGCGAAAGAAGCGCGGAGAAATAAAAATATTTTTTAATATAAGTTTCCGTGTGCGTAATCTAACCCACAGCCAGTCCAGTTGACAGCCTGACGCAGTCACACTGCACGCCGTCTAAAAATGCTTATAATATATGTACATATCAAATACATTTCAAAAAATATAACTGTTTCTGATTAAATTTATTTGCAATGTGTATTTTTATATTGCACAATTAAGAATATGTAAAATAAATATATTATAATGTAAAACGAACTGAAAATCTACTACTAGTTTACTAAGCAGTCTATTACTAAAAATATGTCACAATTTAAGTACTTCGACCGAAGATCCCAGGATGAGACATAAGATATACTTGTATATATTTCTTTCAAATTGTGATAGCTGGTAAATTTATTTACGTATATTTTAATCTTTGAAAATCATTATGCAGACGTTAATTAAAAACCTATTGTGGCCAGTCGTGGCCCAGTGGCACAAGCGTGTAAACGACTGGTTGTGAATTCGATTCCCACTCGAGGATTGGAAATTATATTTCCATTTTCTTCGCTCTGGTGTCGAGGTAAAGCACAGCGTTAAGTTCCGCCACTTAACACGCAAGCCTCCGAATTCGGTGGAAAGTGGGGAACGGAGTGTCTTAACACTAGGTTCCCTCTGCCTACCCTGCTATATGCGGGATACAGCGTAAAGATAAAAAAAAAATAAAATTAAATACCTGAAGAATCGCTTTTCTAATGCTACAGCATTTAGATAATTTTTTTGAGGTTGGTTGAGTCTATTAGGCTGAATTTTATCAATATAGAGACCATACGAGGCAGAATGTTCTCGATACATATGGATAAGATTCCGTCATGGCCTTAGATTCATCATCATTGTCACCTTAGTGGCGGGTCTTTCTTGTGGTTCATTTCCAAGTCGAAATTTCTATTAAGAATCTCTCCGAATACAGAATTGACGTAACGAACGACTTCTGATGCGATATTGTCAAATCTCTACATGTATTCGAAATTGCTGTGACTTTTAAATATATCCGTCTTTCAACATTCGCTTAGTTAAGAACAATTCAAAGTCAAAAGATCAAATATCCTTTTATATGTACAATTATATCATTTCGGCATGAACATTTTTTTCCGACTGATGTTTGAAAGTTAATACCATGCAGATGTTATTTAATTTAAGGTAAGCGGTTAAAATGACAATTTCATATTTATGCTGTTATTATATTCAATATACAGACATAATTGTTCTACTTTGTAGATATATTATTATAGTAAATAATGTTCCAAAAACTATTTTTTAAGTAAATAGCATATTAAATTGACACGTAAGTAGTCGTTAGCGATAAAACAATAACACAGTATGACAACCCCCCATATAAAATTAATGCTGTCTGTAAAATAATAGCTGATTACATGTTGGTATACTGCTGTACATTATGATATTAAAATCGTTTGTTTGTCCTTCACCTCGAGTTTTACCTTAATTTTATCCTGACAGTCTTTTATAGATGAGATTTGTAAAATGAAGAAATTTATAAAGTTGGTTCATATGAAAATGTGTAACGTATAAAATATATATATTAAGAATAAGATTATTTTTTGGTTTTTATTATGAGAGAAACAAGTCACAGAAAATCCTATGCCGCTTTGTAAAGCTATACTGCTTAATCTATTGTGGTATCAGTGTGACTCTATTTTTTCTCTATGTAACTATCAAGCGATAGGAATAGTATCCATACTTATATTATAAATGCGAAACTCTGTGTGTTTGTCTGTCACGCTTTCACGGCTAATCTACCAGTCCGATTTGGATGAAATTTAGAATGAAAGTAGTAAAAGTGACTGGGTCTAACATAGGCTATTTATATTTTTAAAAAACAACATCTAAAGGGTTGAAATAGGGGATGAAAGCTTATATGAAAAATCTAAACCGCTTGACCGATTTGTAATGAAGTTTAGCATAAATATAGTTGATAATCTAAGCTTAAACATAGGCTACTTTATTTTTTTTTAAATCTACCTCTGAGGGTTGCAATACAACGAAACAGTTCTGTAGTTCACGCGGCAAAGCCGCGAGCGGGCCGCTAGTTATCTATAAATTTAATCATAACTATATTCGAATGTTTGTGTAATGTACTCGTTGCAATATTTACTAAGGAAAAACAATTTATGTACTATACTGTGCAAGCGTTCAAACAATAGACAAGTTAATGAAAGTTCAGAAGCCAATTGAAGCATCATCACTTTGTATATTGTATACTTTTGTTTTTTTGTATATTTTTTAACACGATATGACACTACTTATCAAATTATAACTCTTTGTATAAATCTCATTACAATTTCGAATTACTTCTATAACTACACTTCTACAATTATGTTCAGTATATTTTGGTCTAGGATGAAAATGATTGTTGTACGTCACAAGCAACAACGAATTGTGATTTTTACAGTGGTGTACTTTTGTTACTTAATTATTTCCATCACTAACTGCACCTTCCTGCAACGTGATGATAAGCAATATCTACTAGCACATGTGTTTTTCGGTTAACTACCCTACCTTATCCGTCGTTTTTCCAAAGCTTGTCATATATGGATTAACTCTCTTCACCACCAAAGAGGCAATCTATATAACTTACAAGCGTCCTCTGCATCTTGCTATTATTGACAATATTATCCATGTGAAATTTATAATGATGTAAATGTTTCAATATAATTATCATTTTCTTGTCTACGTTTTTTATAATTGTAATTGTAATGTACTGGATGTTACTAGTTTTATGTTACGCCAGGTCTCTGCACATTTGGTGGTGCCGCCGGCTCCTGGTCCAACCTCTCACGAGGGCGGACCGCGGTGGCAACTGTGGCGCCTCGACAAGGAGTTGTTGGAGGAGGCTGCGATAGTGCAATCCTGGCTGCCCCAGGGAACGGTGTCCGTTGAAGACGCCGCGAACTGGGCGCAGGGGGCTATGACGCGTGTCTGTGACGCGTCTACGCCCCGCTCCAGAGGTGTACTGGTGGTCGGGCCAAATCACTCAATTGCGCACATCTTGCATTGAGTACACGCACTATCGCAGACGGCGGTACACCGGACGCAGGAGGAAGAGGACCGGTTGTACCGCGCCTATGACGAGGCGCGAACGGCGCTGCAGGAAGCAATCGGTCGTGCGAAAGGCGAGTCGCACGACTGGATGATCGCGAGAATCGACGCGGACCCTTTTGGGACCCCATACCGCATGGTGCGGGGTAAACTCCGGTCATGGGCTCCACCCGTGACTCAGTCACTCCGAACGGACGTTCTCCGTGGAGAGCTGACGTCGTTGTTCCCGCGGCGGGTCAGTTTTACATCTCCATCAATGGCCCGCATTGCAGCGCCCGAGGAGGAGGTAGAAGAGAGTGTCGCACCACCCGTGGAGGAGGAGGAGCTCGAAGAGGTGGTTCACCGATCTCACGTCAAGAGCACTGCCCCTAGCCTGGACGGCGTCCCTTGCCGAGCGATGACTCTACATCTCCCCTTTTTGGAGACCAGGGTCAGAGGACTATTCACTGCTGCCAGGCTCAAGCCATAATTCCACAGCGGTGGAAGACAGGCAGGTTGGTTCTCATACGCAAGGAGGGACGCCCGGCGGATTCTACGTCCACCTACAGGCCAATCGTGTTCTTGAGTGAGATCGCCAAGATCAAGGTGAAGTCCCATGCTGCCATACTCAAGGTGAAGTCCCATGCGCAGGACGCAGCGGCTCAGGGCAACGGAGTGCTGGCGGTGTCCATTGACATGTGCGGTGTGCCGCAAGGTTCGGTTCTTGGTCCGCTCCTGTGAAACAACTGGTACAACTGGGTGCTGTGGGGCAGCACCCTCCGAGGAGTGAGCGTTGTCTGCTACGCTGTCGATACCCTCGTGTTGAAGCAGCAGAAGACGTTCAGAGAGGCGGCGGTTCTCGCCACGGCCGGAACGGTCGAGGTGATCGGGAGGACCCGGTGTCTCGGATTGGAGGTCGCCCTCGACAAGTCCGAGGCATTCTTCCATGCTCCGCGGAAGGGTCCGCCAGCCGCCTGGTTGGCGACGTGACCATCAACGTCGCGCGGAGCATGAAGTATGTAGGACTCGTCCTGGATGGACAGTGGAGTTTCCGGGACCACTTTACCATCTTGGCTCTGAAACTGCAGAGGGTGATGACCGTCCGGGTGATTCGGGGGTACCGGACCATCTCCGGTGAGGCGGCGTGCGTGCTGGCTGGAGTCCTGCCGTGAGATCTGGACGCTGTGGCTCTTGCGTCAGTCTATTGCCGGCGCAGGGAAGGTCTGGCTGAAGGGCTCGCGGCAGAGCCAGCACTGCAGGAGGAGGAGCGCAAAAGAGCGCTGGAGGTGTGGGAGTCCCGGCTGGATGGATGGTAAACGGAGGCGTTAAAAAAAAAAGTTCGTCTACCGCAGCTGCGATGCTCTTACACGCCTCCTTGAGAAACTTCCACCCCCTATTGCAAGCCTTTAGAGGTTGATTTTTGGAAAAAGTAGCCTAAGTTTGACCCTGGATTTTTTACTACTTTCGTTCTAAATTTCATCCTAACCGGACCGGTAGATTAGCCGTAAAAACGTGACAGACAGACAGACAGACTTTTGCATTTAAAATAAAAGTATGGATTAATACATCGTATCAATATATGATATTTTTATTATTTTATATTAATAACATGAAATAGACAGGCACGCAGACAGATGAAAGTTTCAAAAGTCATATATTTGGCTTCTGCTACTTTATTCAATAAAGAGCCCTAGAGGCAATTTTTATACTTATATTTAATTATAGCTTTATTATAATATAGAAAATAAAGATAATTAGAATGTATATTGAATATTGTAATAGGTTTTTATATACATTGGTTACTCAAAAACTCAAGCGACAACATTGTACCAGCAACATATGTATAGTTAAAATGGAAGCATTTATTAATTGGATGTTCCATTCTTTATGTGATAAGTTACGATCAGTAAAATATGTCATGATATTAAGAATATTTTTTGCTTATTACTATAATATGAACAGACAAAGAGAGAAATCTCTTACGTCTTTATTTAAAATATATTTTTTAACGTATCATGTCGTAAATATATCTATTGCAATATTTATGAATTTCATTTTTGTTTTTACGGTTTACATGTATTTTATGATAGGGATAACTGAAAATTTCATCTATTCAATAATCGCTTTGTATACTAAGGAATACTTTTTTCATAATTTTTGCACTGGAATTCAGACTATATGTAGACTATTGTCGATGCCACAGAGGATTTTAGAGGCACCATCGCTTTATGTATTGTACGTACAAGTTCTAATAAAGTTTATTCAGACCATTATTATTGTGTACTTTCAAGAGAATGGTGTAATTGTAAAATTCGTAACCTTGTTCGCTGGTTTTACAATTTTATCAATGTATTTACGTAATGCGCCTCTAATAATGACATTTGATTTATTTCGATCTACAATGAAGTGTATCAGACAATCATTAGAAACAAAGTTTGCAGCATCAGATCTCACAAACGATGCGAAAGTTGATATTATAATGAAACATTTATTGATTTATAAACATCTGTTAGATAACGTGCGGGACAACTGCAAAATTCTTAAAATATTCGTAAGTACCAACTTTATATACTTCTGATATACTCGTATTTAGATACTTAAACCCATTTACATAGACGAAATATTAAGTATTGTTGAATTGTTTCAAGTTCACACCGTTTGAATGGTAGACATTGGGTATAGAGAGCAGAAGTACTTCATGTCTTTTAACAAATATTAAACAAAATTATGTTTATTTCAGGTATTTTATGAGATTGTGGCAAATTGTTTGAAAAATATTGCTTATATTTCTCTTGCAATTTTAAATGCCACTGAATCCGTAAGTAATGTAAGCAATAAAACTATTCTGACCAGGCTTTTTAAACATTTTTGTGTTATTCCACACTTAGGAAAATTGAAAAAGACATTTAAAGAAAACGTATAAAAATTTTGAACGCAGCGGGATTCGAACCCGCGCCTCCTGAATACCGTTC
Organism: Dryas iulia moderata; assembly: GCA_019049465.1. NCBI lineage: Eukaryota > Metazoa > Arthropoda > Insecta > Lepidoptera > Nymphalidae > Dryas > Dryas iulia. The sequence goes on along the minus strand of CM032418.1, from coordinate 11,340,395 downwards.
AGGCGCTCTCACCACTGAGCCATGCGTTCTACTATCCGCTGCGTCGAAGTTCTTATACGCTTTATTACAAGTTATTTATGTTGTTTTTATACGTTTTCTTTAAATGTCTTTTTCAATTTTCCTAAGTGTGGAATACCACTTTAAAAATGTTTAAAAAGTATTTAATAAATAGCGTTCTCTCTTGCCAAATGGTTGTTCGTAGAATAATCTTTGGGTAGCAGAAATTTGTAAAATCCCTCTACAGAGATGCTAACAACATAAATAAGTTGTAATAAAGCGTATAAGAATTTCGACGCAGCGGATAGTAGCACGCATGGCTCAGTGGTGAGAGCGCCTGAACGGTATTCAGGAGGCGCGGGTTCGAATCCCGCTGCGTTCAAAATTTTTATACGTTTTCTTTAAATGTCTATTTTGACCAGGTTTTCGGATAAATGCGTGGTTACAGTTAGACTCTAGAGGTCTACCTGTCACTAAGGACAGCTGTAAAGTGTATTTTCACGATTAATTCGGTTAAAATAGTTTAAACTCACGAAAGCACAAACATCTTTGAGAAGTAAAGAAGCTGATTTTAATGAAGAAAATTTATACTCAGTTGCTGCCAGTAAAGTCATCAATATTTTATTTAGTAGCATTTTGATTTCGTTCTATAGATAATATTGTTTGTTTCTTGTATATTGACTTTTCTGTTATACAGAAATTATGAAATGTTAAGGGGAGTGTTTTGTGGGTTTGTCTAGTATTATTTAGACATATATATCTTAATGTATACTATTATTTAAATATTTAAACATTTTAATTTACAACATATTGACTGGTATTTCTATTCTAGCCTTTTGTGCATGAATATATTTATATATTTACAACTGTTATGGACAGCATACTTATAAGCTTGCCTTTGCTTATATGTACCGTTTTAGCTGAAATGGTTCTAGTCGAAACTGGCAATATCAAAGTAATCTTAGGAAAGCAACTTCTCTTGTGCGAAAATGGTGAGAAAATTATGTTTTTTCTAATGATGTAATCTATTTGTGTTAAAACTTATTAATATACGATTTTGTTTTTGCTACAAACCTTTATGCAATCATAATGGTAAGTTGAAATATAATGTTACCAATGTAAATATTATTTATAAAACCAACTTGTCCTCTAATTTAAATATGACACAGTTGTAACATTAGGGCTCCTTGGTATTATTTATTGTTATATTGGTTTATCGACGAAAAAAAAATGAAATACTTGTATAACAGCTACTGTATTATTGACTGTTATTTATATTTATATCTACATATAATTGTTAATCTATTTACGTCCATTACAGATTCACGTTTACGTCTTACAATATACGACGCTTTGGATTACATAGAAAGCAGACCGCCAGTGTTCACAGCTCTGCGAGTGTTTCCAGTGGACATCAGTCTCATTACCGGGTTCATAAAAGTGTGTGTTTCATATGTGATTGTGTTGTTACAGACTGTGAATTAATATATATATATATATATATATATATATATATATATATATATATATATATATATATATATATATATATATATATATATATATATATATATATATATATATATATATATTATAACAATATTGTCAAATAATTGTGTAAATTTCAATTGTTTAAACAAATAACAAGCACTATGATGAATTTCAATACACTCTCTTTCTACTGCTGAAGGCAGAAAACGTGTTTTTTTTTGAACTGAATTCCCCGCCACTGTAATACGAATATGTATGTGTTGTTAATAGGTGTTTAGATGACACAATGATACACAAGTTTGAAGTTGGTCATTCACTAACCGATCAGCAAAAAAAATATATAGTACATAAAAAATATAATGCTACTCATCAATGAGTATTAAAGACTGTTTTGTAAATCAAATATTTAAAAAATTTCACCATAATATATAGGTAGGTGTAAACCTACAATTAATAAATATTTTTTTATATACTTATGGATATAAATTAAAGATATCAAAAAAGTACAAACAACATTGAAAATATTAAATTATATTAAATAATTACAGAGGAAATAAATATTGCTAAGATCAGGTTTACCGGAAGAAATAATGGCGAAGCGCAAAAGCCGATGCCGAATCGAACCACACAAAACTACCATCGACCAACACATTTACATATACATAAAAATCATGAACTACTGATGAACTTTTCCTATTGACATTTGCTTTAAAGATATACGAGTAGGTATATCTGGAAAATTTGATGTAACACTATAATTAACCAGCTAAACTAGACATCTTAATAATAGCTAAATGTGGCATTAGTGAAAGATGGTAGATATTGTTAGCAATTTTCGTTGACAAATAACTATAATTAAATATTAAGGCCACTGTGGCGCCGTGATAAAGATCTGATAATAAGCGTCACGAATATCAGTTCGATTTCCGTTCGACAGAATTCTAGAATTTAAATCGTTTTGATTTTTCTTCTATGGAAACATTCCCTTGAGTTGACGTTGAATTGAGAGTTGGTGTTAGAACTGATTTAAGAGTTCTGTCCTGTCATTCTTTTACTCAAGATTTCTCTGGGCGCTGAAAAAAATACTAGCCTTTGTAACATCTGATGTGAGAATCTAATAAAGAAAAAACTACCATCTTAATAAAAGTTATTTTAGTTTTATATCCAAATTTCATTGTGAAGGTGGAAAATAAAAGTAATGTATATTAAGGCAAACAAAGTTGCTTTTGATTATTATCAAAGTTTTAATATAAAATAAGCTTTTATAATAATGACTTCTGATACTGGAATAAACATAGATCATTGTTAAAAGATTAACTTCAAACTGTGGTTCTCCATCACGACCACTACTAATAAAAAGTTGATTAAAAATATGGTTTTCGTTCTTTTGTGAGAAGAAAGCACTTAGCACTCCATAAATTCTACTTCCGGGTGCGTAACCCATCGTGTTGAGTGTAGGAGAAGAGATCAGGGAATTCTATTATTTCAAGAGAATAAATTATGAATTAATTACTAGATAGATTATTTCCACACATTTGTTATTCGGCTGTTCAAGCTACTACATTGTATTTACTTGCAAAAGTAGTGTCATTAATATGAAAATATTTAGTCATTGGATACTCCAGTTATTATGTGACATGTTACAATCGCCACAATATCTTATGAATTTAAGAATATTTTTTCGTTTCTACGGTAAAACGCACATACGAAAATAATTCAAGTATTTAGTTAAGATTTATTGTATATCGTATTGTATCACAAACTTATGTATGTCATTAAAAGCTGTAAATGATTTATCTTGGCAAAGTGTACACATTACACTTTCCGAAAACGAAATTGAAGGCCTCGAAGGCGATGGTGGCCCGCAGTAGGCGGGCCACCATCCACCGAGGCGTCGTAGAAGAATGCGCGAGCGAACCTATGACGTCTCATGAGTGTGGAGAGGATTTCCGCTGGGTTTTAGTGGGCACTACTGGACTCATCAGTCTCACAGTATCATCCATCCGTGAGGTAGTTTACCTGTTTTACGTACGGATGGTCTCCGTAAACTGCATTTCCCAGCAAAAAAAAAGGACCACCAATATCCACAGCTCTGCGAGTGCTTCCAATTGACATCGATCTGTTCAGTTCTTTATTTATGGAGCTTCGAACGTGCAAGTAGAGCACTTTTCACTTCGCCAATGTCACGTAGTATGGAAAATACACGAAGGAGATTGATCGGTAAAAAAAAGATTAAATTACACTATTATAGATTATAAATTGAAAAGAGATCCAGTAATAATACAGCAACCTTCACTTATAACAAAACAAACAAATATTTATATAAATACAGTAAGTTAGTAGTAGATAATATTTTACAAAGGTGTTAGATTATAATTTAATATTATTAAATTTAATATATTTACATAGAAATTTACATAGAGGACTGAACACAAACATCAACAAACATTGAACATTAAGGGGACGAGGGACTTTATGAGGAAGGACATCATATAAGGGACGAGTTAATTTAGGACAGGAAAAAAGGATGTGAGAAGCCGAGTCTTCGTCTAGACCACATTCACACAGTGAATGGTCCCTGACCCTGATCTTTGCCAAATGAACAGGTGTGCATGCATGCCCAAAGCGCAAGCGACAAATAGTGGATATAATCCTACGTTCAATATGTTTCTGATTAAAGAACCAGGGTCGTCTTGGGATATTAGGCTGGACAGAAGCATAATACTTACCTTTACTGCAAATTGACACATTCCAGTATTTATTCCAGGATTCGTCCAAATGAGTACTTGCAAGAGACAACAAGTCCTGGGCCGAAATAGCGAAATGATCTAAAGTGCCACACTGGATGGACTGGATGGCTGCCTTAGCGCTAGAGTCTGCAGATTCATTCCCACGTATTCCAGAGTGACCTGGAATCCACGCCAAAGTAACATCCAAACCCTTTAAATGGCATGAGTACAATTATTCACGTATCCTTAAAATAATTGAAGACCTAAGTTTACTATGAAAAGGATTTCCCTTTAATACCATTAAGCAACTTAATGAGTCAGTACAAATAACCGTCTGTTTAAAGTTACGGGAGTGTGTAAACAGGATTGCTTCTAACAAAGCAACAGCCTCTCCTGTGAACACGGAAGATTCGGGAGGACATTTAAATTGTAGTATAATTTTGAATTTTGGGATCCAACAAGCTGCACCAACACAACTCTCTTTTGAAAGCTTTGAAGACATCGATCTGATTACCGGATTCATAGAAGTGTGTGTTACATATGTCATTGTTTTGTTACAGACTGTGAAATAAAATTACAAAAAAAATAAAATTATAAGTTAATACACATATGAAAATTAATTAATTGATTGAGCTTATAAGTATAAGGTTTCATGTGAAAAAAAATCTGAAACAAATCGTGTTTGAAAAACGATTGTTAAAATTTGTAATTGTCTGAATAAATAGCACGTACAGCACTCAGTTGCATTTCTCTTTTTAGTACTGATTTGTATGGACTTAAATTGAGGATGCCGAGCTGGGATGATGGCTAGGAGGAAGAAAAACTACTTGTTTGACGAAATATACTTGAGGTAAAGGTAATGAAAATGTTATCTTTCAAATTGACTTTGTAACATTTCTAAATAAATTTTCTTTATTGGGACGGACATTTAGATTCTTTCATTTATATAACGCCTGTAGAACATACACATTCATTTAGGGTAAAATATGTCTGTACGATGAATGTAGGAAACTAATTTTGTTGAATGAAGAAGCTGTTATGGAATCCATGATATTTAAAATTTTTGTCTGTCTGTTTGTACGCACACATCTTCGTAGTTACTGGACGAATATGAATGAGAAATTTTTTATTGTATAGATTTCAAGCCTGAGCAGGACTTCCTGTTCAAGCTTGGTTTTTAGAGAGTGGAACTCCTGATGTAGATTATAGTAGACTGGGTAAACTACGAGAAATAAGAAAATTGTACGTTAACAAAAACTGTTCAGCGTGATAAATATTATCTATTCATAAATATAAAAAATCAGAAACTTAAGATGAAAAACCATATAAGTGCAATTTAAGCATAAAATATTAAAAAATGTCACCTTAGAGACGTTCTAATTGACAATTGCTATATATACAATTAAATAAATGAAAAATTTGAAGAAATAGAAATGTCGCATTAGAAAAAGTTGTTCGGTGTGCTGGGGTTGTTCGGTATTTTCGTTGACAAATAACAATTATTGAACAATGAGGCTCTATTGTGGAGATGTGATCACGTCTGACTGTAAACGCGATGGTAGGAAGTTCGATTTCCATTAGAGGAATCGTAGTATCTAAATAGGGTTGTTTTTTTCTTTGGAAATACTCCGGGCATTGAGTTGAGAGCTCAGTCTTTTTCTCACAAGGCGTTTCTTTCGATGTCGAAAAAAATACTAGAGTATCAGATATAAAAATTTAATAATAATTTACCATCGTAAAGTTCCAATTTAAACATGTGGTAAATATTGTCATCAGCCATTCTTAACGTCGTCCATACCACAGAGCCTGAAAACTAAAGTTTTCAATCAGTGCGTATTGCCAGTGATGATGACTTGTGGTCTCTCACTGTTGGCCTCATTAGGAAACTTGTCGCTCAACGAGCTATGGAGAGAGTTATGCTCGGAGTTTCCCTGCGTGATAAAATTTGCAATGAAGAAATCCGCAGAAGAACCAAATATATATTATAAGTTAATATAAGTAATATACATATATTAGTAAAGTAAGTATTAGTAACTAAAGTTAATGGTCATTTACATTATTTTGTTATTAAACTTTTAAAGTAAATTAAGGTTCCTAATATTTAAATATATGTATGTAGATCAATGTAAGAAGATCTACTTCTAATTGTGGTTTCCTACCAATACCACTCTTAAAAAAATATATTTTATCTAAACAACCGTATTTTTAATATGGTTCGGATAGAAGAATACGTATAGTATTCTTATGTGTGAAAAATCTTCTTAGTATTCCTTGAATTCACCATGCAGGTGCCGTATGCCAAGTGTACGGTTAAGGTTTGTTTTAATATGCACAATAACGCTAACCTCTACTGTCTGAGCTCCTCTCTCTACCTAATCAAATTTTAAAGAAACCAAAGAACTAATGCCTTTGAGACCCTTGTTAGTAGGAGATGCATAAACGCTCATTGTATGCGCGTTACTAAGAGGGACGCCTTGTCTCTGCGTTAGTTCTGACGTAACGTTATTAAGAGTTTATTAGGTGGTGAGAGGAGCTCGGGCAGTGGAGGTGAGTATCGATGCAATATAAAGGGTTCTGTCTATGTATCCCTCTAAGTAATCTCGATGGGTTTGGTGTTCCTGTTAATGAGTAATGATCGCGTATTCTAAATCGTGTCCGTTCGTGTAGTAAATAACGTAATTATATTTTCTTCGCCCGCTAGCTACGCCCAAGAGTCGTTTTTGACACGTATCGATCTACTCACATATCTGATTACGTGTTTGTGACATTAGATGTATGAATCATATATGTATATGTTCCTTATGTCCGTATTGTTATATGTAATATATACTATTTAAACTCTTCCACCAAATTTGGGACTTATTATTTTAATAACTTATAAATTTATTCTTAACGTGTTTTTATTTTTGATTTGTTCGAAGTTCATGTTGACTTTGAACTTATGGTCTTTAGTGATATTTGTCCTAAAAGGAACTGTTAGATTTATCAAAATGCTTGCTCGCGGACTTTCATAATAAAAGGAAATTTCTAAATTGAATGATAAGATACGAAGATCCTCTAGAGATTTTATACAATAGCTGATTGATGAGCTGATTGTCATTCTGATAAGATGAGCTGTAGTGCGGATTCTAAAAGAATAATAAATTTTAAAACATAAGTAAATTTCTGTAAAGAACTCTTTCTCCTAATAGACTGTTAATCTTTACTATTCGTAGCCGGGAGATTTTAATAAAAACTACATTCTTTAAAACTGACTATGAGATCTATTTTTACTTAAAAATGCAACAATAATTTGAAGCCTGTGATTTATATTTTAAAAATATCTTTCTATTCAGTTATGTCGTAATCTTCTGAAATACTAAGGCGATCATGAATTTTTTTTCACAATTGCAAAGCTACGCTATTCAGGAGTGCTATAGACTATATTTTATTATAATTGAATAGAAACTTTAAAGAATCCTAAAGCTAAAAAGTGCAGATCACGCGGCGAAGCCGCGAGCGGCTCGCTAGTATACTTGTAAATACATAATATTAATTAATTATTAGTGTACATATTGAGTATTGATTATAGCACACATTTGTCGCTCGACTGCTCAAGCAACAACATTGTAGCAGCAACATTAGTGTCATTAAAATGAAATTATTTACTCATTGGACGTTCCAGTCTTTACGTGACAAATTACAATCAGTTCAATATGCTATGAATTTAAGAATATTTTTTGGTTTTTACTGTAAAAGAAACATACGAAAACCGTTCATGTATTTAGTTAAGATTTATTGCTTAATATATTGTGTCGTAATCTTATGTATTACAATAACGTCTGCATTTGGTTATTTTTCGAAAATTATTAACATTATATTTTCGGTGATCGAAATTTTAGTCTATACGATAATCGCTTTGTTTACTGAGGAATACTTGTTTCACAATTTTTGCACTAGAATTCAGACGATATTTAGACTATTGTTGATGCCACAAAGAATTTTAAAAGCACCATCGCTTTATGTAATGTATATACTAATTTTAATAAAAATTATACATACCTCTATATATATGTACTCAGCAGGTACTGTTTTGATGAAAGTCGGAAGCGTGTTTGTTAGTTTTTTAATCTTATCGAGTTATTTTCGGAGTACCCCTTCTATAGTGACTTTTGATTTATTTCGTTTTACAATGAAGTGTATCAGAGAATCTTTAGAAACAAGGTTTGATGCATCAGATTTAACAAACGACGCCAAAATTCATATTATAACAAAACATTTATTGATTTACAAACATTTATTAGACAATATGCGGAACAACAGCAAAGTTCTCAAAATATTGGTAAGTGGCATAAAGTATTTACAGCATGTTTGCTCATTTTACGTAACTAAAATATACAGATACTTAAAGATGTGCTAGTAAAGATATGTATATCTACACATATAATTTTTTTAAGCAACATTCTAAGTATTTTTTCTCAGATATTAAACAGTTTTATTTATTTTAGATGTTTTATGATATAGTGACAGCTTGTATGAGAAACATTGCTTTCATTTCGAGCGGATTCTTAAATCCTTGTGATTTGGTAAGTAATGCAACAAAGCTTATTCTGAATATAAACAAAATTAAAAATTTTCCCACCCACGAAACCCACGACGGTTTTATTGTAATTGAAATAGGATAAAATAACTCGAAATCCCCCGCCTAAAAGAATATATGTAACGAGATGATGGGGACGTCTTCGCTGGGGGCTGTCATTACTTTAAGTTTGCACAAACCTTCATGAGAAAGTTTTCATGTTGTCATGTTGTTAAAACAGGTTTGGCAAAAAAATTTAAAATGTTAACATGAATTTATAATTTTGATAACTTGTATTACTTTTAAAAACTTTAAGAACGAAATTTATACTGAATTTAAAATAAAAATTGCAACTGGCAGCCCCCGACGAAGTCTTCCCCGTCATCTCGTTACATATATTCTTTTTCGAGTTCGATTTCGAGTTATTTTATCCTTTTTCAATTACAATTAAACCGTCGTGGGTCTTTTCAAAATTTTTAATTTTGCTTATTATTTTTAACTTTTTTAAGAGAATAACGTTATATATTATTACATAATATCGAAATACTTTATTTTAATCTTCATGCAAATCCAAAGGAATTATAAGCCCAATGCTTGCTGATTATCAATTGTTTATCGCCTTCTAGCAGATTATCACTGTAACATTTCCACAACACTTAAATCTAACCAAATCAGTGAAATTCACAAAACCCACTAGTAGTTTTGATTTTGAACAAACTAATGTGTAGGTACTGGAGCGCCCCGTGGTAGTTCGCGATATAACATATTTTTTATATACCATGCAGCAATTAAACCTAAACCTATCACAGAAAACCGCATCTAAATAGGTTTTGACACAAAAAATACAAGCAAACGCAAATGCAGCGTCCCCTGGTGAGGTATCACCATGACACGTATACGAGAACACGCGCTAATTAAGCCTGATCCTATCTTCTATCTTTGATAATTTAACCCGAATCGGACTTATAGGTTTAACTTTGCATAATTAAATGTTTAATACAGCGCCCCCTGGTGAGTTCTTAACGTAAAAAAAACCTAAAAACATACACGAAGTAAAGGTAAATCTAAAACTCTGTCCAACCGGACTAGTAATTTTGGTTTTACATTAAATATTACAAGCAAATGTTTACTGCAGCGCCCTCTGGTGAGTTAACAAATACATGAAAATATACACTAAGTAAGGATACATGACACATATATAAAAATATGCACTAAGTAAACTTGAATCTATCATTGAAAACTGCATTCAAATCGGATTAGTAGTTTTAGTTTCGCACAAACAAATGTACTTACTGCAGCGCCTATATGAAAACCTATACGTAACACATATATGAAAAAACGCACCAATTAAACCTGAACCTATCTAAGTTTTTGCTCTGCATAAACAACTGTTTACTACAGCGCCCACTGGTGAATTTTCACTATAACAAAAAAAGAAACATCTTAAAATATGCATCAAACAAAGCTGATGCTAGTTCTGAAAACTCTATCCAATCTGATTAGTAATTTCGGCATTAGACAAATAGATACAAGGAAAATCTTGGTTTTACACAAAAAAAAATACAAATAAATGCTTACTGCAGCGCCCCCTGGTGAGTTAGGGCAATAAAACATATCTAAGAACATACGCCAATTGAACCTAAACCTATCATAGAAAACCGTATCAAAATCGGACTTATAGTTTTGGAAATAATTGACATAGTAATTTGCACAAAAATACAAACAAACGAACAACCTGTCACCCCAAACACATATATAGTCGCCGTTCCGTAGCGGGTAAAAAAAATACAAAATTTTATTTTAACAGATTTTTTTTCAAACAAAGATTTTGATGGATAATTTTGAAAAATTTCTGTGATTTGGTTAATTTCCTGTATTTGAATATTCATTTATATTGCTTGATATTTCTATATTACAATGAATTTTTTTTTTAAGCTTTTCCTAATTATTTAAGTTTACAATTTTTTTAATGTATTTTTGCCTATAAATTAATTATATATTACATTTTAAATTTTAGTCATGACTACTGGTATTTTTAGGTGTTCCAGAGCAGCTACTTTAGCATTATTACAATTATTTTAGATGCTACACTAGGAAGCGTCCCTCTGCTTATGTGTGCTGCATTGGCTGAAATGACGATAGTCGAATTTGACAATATTCGAGTAATCTTAGCAAAGCAACTTTTTTTGTGTAAAAATGGTAAGTAAATCGGGTTTTTTCGTTATGAAATACGGTGACTGCTTAAAGTATGTCCTTTGTAATGTTTTTTTTCGTAAAAAATGCAAACGAAGGAATATGATATTTGGCAATATTGATATTTAGCAATACTTATAAGGAAAAAAATAAAGTCAACATATTTTTTAATAAAGCATTAAACTTACGTTAGACAAATAAAAAAATGTATAATATATTATTCACAATACTATATACATGGCATACAAGTCTGTATAAAGTGACGTAAACGTTGCTAAGGCAACGCGTGTTTATCGTATTCTACATAGTTCAAAAAAATACTCCTATTACGTATAATTTTTTTAAACAATGCGACGTGTGGTGGGTGTGTTTTGACTATTCTATTGATTTATTTTCTGTATAAATGGCAATCTGTTTAAATTGTTTACAGATTCACGTTTACGTCTTACAATATACGACGCTTTGGACTACATAGAAAGCAGACCACCAGTGTTCACAGCTCTGCGAGTGTTTCCAGTGGACATCAGTCTCATTACCGGGTTCATAAAAGTGTGTGTTACATATGTGATTGTATTGTTACAGACTGTTAATTAAACCGAAAAATTATAGAATAATTGCAAAAGTATTATGCGAATAATACATACGTCTAAAATGATATTAAAAATTTGGTAACATAAAATTATAGTATATAGTAGTAGTAGAAAGTGGCCAGTCGTGGCCCAGTGGCATAAACGTAAACGACTGGTTGTGGGTTCGATTCCCACTCGAGGAGTGGAAATATTTCATATTTCCATTTTCTTCGCTCTGGAGTTCCGTCTGGTCTTCCGAGGTAAAGCGCGGCGTTAAGTTCCGCCATTTAACACGCAATGCCTCAGAATTCGGCGGAAAGTGGGGAACGGAGTGTCTTAACACTAGGTTCCCTCTGCCTACCCTGCTGTGTGCGGGATACAGCGGGAAGCTAAAAAAAAACAAAAATTAATTATATAGACTTGTTGGCAAGAACATTTTTATAGAAATATAAAAAAAATATTGTGTATTATTTAAGGAGTGATTGTATTAGATATAAATTGTATAAGTAAATAATTATTGTCAGTTGTGTTTTATTTATACAGTTTTATACACTTTTTCGTTTCAGACTTTTTTCCCCACATATCAGGTCAGATAAAACCTAGTGCCGAGACACTTTGTTCATTTTTTTTTAGCTTTACGGTGTATCCCGCATACAACAGGGTAGGCAGAGGGAACCTAGCGTTAAGACACTCCGTTCGCCACTTTCCGCCAAATTGGGAGGCATTGCGTGTTAAGTGGAGGAACTTAACGCTGCGCTTTGGGTTGACACCAGAGTGAAGAAAATGGAAATATTAAGTATTTGCACTCCTCGAGTGGGAATCGAACCCACAACAAACTGTCAGTTCATAATTCTGTGTAAGTAAAAAGGGTCATTTCTAGGTTAGAAAAGGTTAAATAAAGTGAAAATAACATTATAATTCTATTATAAATTTATCTACTGCTTTATTACATCTCTTTATATTGCATATTCTTTGTATTACAAACATTATGTTTGTGTATTCACAAAACTTCATCTAGTTTTAAAATATGCATGTAATACAAGAATGTACAAAGAACAATATATGAATAAAGATGACAGCAATTGATCCAAATTATAATTCGTTTTACATTTAAATATTAAATATATATTTTTTTCATTACACACATTATACACATACATTAACATATTTATGTACACACTATAAAATTAAATCATTTTCGTATAATATTAAATTATTTCTATCTCTTATTTTTATGTACTACGGTGGATAAAATGTCTTTCACAATATAAATATAAAAAACACAATACAAAGTACAGTAATAGTTTTAAAACGTTATAATATTATTCACACACTTAAAAAACTGAAAAACTTTTTTTTAGAAGCCGTAAAAAAATTGAACGCAGAGGGATTCGAACCTGTGCCTGTTGGAAACCGTCTATGCGCTCTGAAGATGCGGCAAATTTTTATGTGTTTTCTAATTTTTATGTGTTTTCTAAAAAAAGTTTTTAATTTCCTAAGAGAACAGTAATCTTAAAAAAAAATGATATCCACCATCTTCTTTAGGCTATTTTCCCGTGGGGGGACGAGTTAAGAATACAATTCCCCCCCGCCCCTGGGTAGCGTCCCGTAAAAGGCGGGTAACCCAGTAGTTTGGTGGTAGGAGATTCGTTCTCCGACTGGCTCGCGACCACTATTATGTCAAAGACGAACCGCCAACTATCTTATGATGTGTTCCGGTTCGATGGCATGTAAGCCAGCTCTCCCTATTCCCACCATTCCCATCCTTCCTCCCTCCTTCTTTTCTTCATTCCCAAGGCTGGTAACGCATCCATAACTTTAATGTTGTGGATGTCTATGGGCGCAGGTAACCACTTAACACCAGGTGGGCCTTCAGATCGTTTGCCTCCTTTATTCCAAAAAAAAAAGGCTAGTAAGAGAGAATATAATGTCTAGCCAATACGTTTTTCACCCCAATTTAAGATATTGCGTTGAGTTGTGGAACTCAACGCCGCAATTTATCTCGCGGTTGAGTGAAAAATTGAAAATAGTTGAAATACGACTGACTTATAAATAAAATTGAATATAGATTTATGATTAAAGATTAAAACTTCTCTGAGTGGAGGTCGATCAAACAGATCGCATTTGCTAATACACGTACTCACTGCATCACGATGGCATCTGCGAAAATGCCACGATTTTGTGTATGAATTTATAAGTAACATCATTCTAAATATTATAAACAGCTGAGAAAAATATATACGAAAGAAACTCAAAATTTATTTTGAGGTTTAAATTATTAAGTAGGTTTTTTTCTCGAGCTCACTCATTTGCAGTTTTTATTTTGTTTCTTTTTTATCCTTTTTTTTAATATGTAGATTTTGTAAATTATTTGTTTTCATTATTATTTTTGTTTTTAATTTTGTTTGTAATTTATCTATGTTTTCATTATTACTTGTTTTTGGTGGTAGTATTTTATTTTAGAATTATTTATAAGTAGATATGTATATTTTTCTTTTTTTTTTTTGTTTAAATGAGCAACATTTTTTTTGTCATGATGTGTTAGCCTGTAATTGAGATATACTGTGTAATAACGTTTATATAGATGTGATAATATAATTGTATCATAGTATATAGCGTTGGCTTCCCAATAAATAAATAAATAAATAAATATACGTAGGCTGTATACACGTATCACATGACAATAGGTTCAAATTGAGCTTTTTTAGTATCTATCAAAATATTATTCTAGTAAAGTTGTGGCCAGTCGCGGCCCAGTGGCTCAAGCGTGTGACTGTAAACGACTGGTTGTGGGTTCGATTCCCACTCGAGGGGTGGAAATAATTAATATTTCCATTTTCTTCGCTCTGGTGTTGAGGTAAAGCGCGGCGTTAAGTTCCGCCACTTAACACGCAATGCCTCCGAATTCGGCGGAAAGTGGGGAACGGAGTGTCTTAACACTAGACTCCCTCTGCCTACCCTGCTGTGTGCGGGATACAGCGTGAAGCTAAAAAATAATAATAATAATAAAAAATATATATATAAAAAAAAAATATAAAAAAAAAATATTTAGAAAACATGAAAATTTGAACGCAACGGCATTCGAACCCGAGCCTCCTGGAAACTATCCAAGCGCTCTAACCGCTAAGCCATGTGTTCTTCTATCAGCTGCGTCAAATTTTTTATACAATTATTACAACTTATTTATGTTGTTAACATCTCTGTAGCCTTGCCAATTATCCTAAGTGTGTGTTTAATAACACTCAAAAATGTTAAAAGTATTTAATAAACAGCATTCTCTCTTGCCAAACGATTGTTTGTTGAATAATCTTTGGGTAGCAGAAATTTGTAAAAATCACTCTACAGTGATGCTGGAATTGACGAAATGCAGACAGAGAGTGGAGAACGGAGTGTCTTGAGATAGGTTCTTTCTATCTACAGTGTATGCAAGAAGAGTGAAAATGTTTACTTAGTAATATTTTCAACTCATACTTGACTAGTTTCAAGTAGAGGTCCTTGAAAACCTATCTAAGGACATATCAATCAAGCGGTTATAGAATATTTACTAGCGGCCCGTTCCCGGCTTCGCCGTGTGAACTGTATAGCTGTTTCGTCATATTGCAACCCACGTGGGAGGGAAGATTTTAAAAAAATAAAGTAACCTATGTTTATCATTGGATTATATACTATATTTATGCCAAAAATCATTACTGTAGATAAAGCGGTATCGATTTTTCGTATAAACTTTCAACCCTTATTTCAACCTTTTAGAGGTTGATTTTTGAAAAAATAAGTAGCGTACGTTTGACACAATAATTTTCTACAAATATCATTTTAAATTTCATTCAAACCGGACTGTAGATTAGCCGTGAAAGCGTGACAGACAAACAGACACACATTCGTATTTATAATATAAGTATGAATTTATTATTTAACCCCGCTGACCACTGTAAAACTATGTTACAGTGCAAAATAAATTTTATGTTCTGAAGAAAGACTATTTTCTAGATCTGTTTCGTATAATCTAGACTCTAAACAGATCTGATTTAGTTTATTAGGTGTCGATTGTTTTGTAACGTATAATAAGATTATGAGAATGGAAACTTGTATACGTTAAGTTTTTACTCAACTAATACTTACAACTATTGAATACTTTTGTATTAGTTTCTACTAAAGAAAATATTCTAGGGGTCTTCGTATATGTACCACATATGATTTTTGAATTCATTGTCTGTCTGTTGTGCGTCTCTCTCCCAAAAAGGGAGAAAGGCGGATCAATACACCACGAAGTAGATAGTGGTTCTTTATATTGGAACTCATGTTTTATATACGAGTATTAAATACTATATATTTTTTTTAATTTTTTTAGCTTCCCTTATCCCGCACACAGCAGGGTAGGCAGAGGGAACCTAGTGTTAAGACACTCCGTTACCCAATTTCCGCCGAATTCTGGAGGCATTGCGTGTTAAGTGGCGGAACTTAACGCCGCGCTTTACCTCGATATCAGAGCGAAGAAAACGGAAATATTAAATATTCCCACCCTTCGAGTGGGAATCGAACCCACAACCAGTCGTTTACAGTCACACGTACGTATATGCATGTATGTGCCATTGCGCCACAACTGGCGTCAATAATGTAAATATTGCATAATAGGTTCTGTAGACGCGATTATATATTATAATCATTTATTTCGGGCAAAAAGTGGAGGACGAAGTATTTTAACACTACGTTATCTCTGACTATCCTGCTATGCTATGCTTTTTATATAATAGATATAATTTAATTATGGTTATAATGAATGCGCACGCGCATTTGAACAAGTGTTCATTTTTTGTAACTGTATGTCTATTACATTTTTCATTTCGAGCTATGACTGGTGCTGCATTATTTATAGACAAGAGTGTCTCATTAGGTGTTCTTTATGACTGTCCTGTCGCCTAATTTATATGTATAAAAGAAACATCACCGAAGCAAGATACCGAATGTAAGTGTTAACAGTCACGTAAGCCACTACACAACGAAATTGCAATTTCTGTACTTACTTATGTATACTATGTATTATAAATGCGAAAATCTGTGTGCTTGTTACGTTTTCACGGCTAATATACTGATCCGATTTGGATGACGTTTGGAATGAACATAGCTGAAGACTTTAGGGATGTCGAAATAGGATTTGGAAGTTTGTGTAGAAAATCTAAGCTACTTCATCGATTGTAATTAATTTACCTAATTACCTACGAGTATATAGTTGATAGCCCATGTGCAAACGTAAGCTAGTTATTTTTTTAAAAATCCACCTTAAAGGGTTGCAATGGAACGAAACTCTTATAGTTGAGTTCACGCGGCCAAGCCGCATCCGTATAATAAATATGATTTACTATATACGAGTATATTAGGATGGGCCAAAAAAAAATTTTTTTTTATTTGATACCATGAAAATATCTTCGAAAATGACGATAACATTATTCTGGTAAAGTTTGAGCTATTAATATTAATATTAAGAGGTGGCGCTTTGTAATTTTTGATTTCCCATACAAATTACAGGGAATATTTTTTTATTTTCATTGGATTTTTTATGCGTGTGGATGGATAACTGTTATATATATATCATATATTAGCGATCCGCTCGCGGCTTTGCCTGAGTAATATAGTACTATAAATATTTCGTTATTTCGCCTTAACACATTTTATTTGATTCTAAATTTATTTATTTATAATATAAATATACTTATATAGTAATTGCAATGTTATGTTCTGCCACTCAAGACACAATATGTTGAATTCGTGCAGAGATGTTAATCTGGAGAATGGAGTGTCTTGACACTAGGTTCTCTCCTCTCCCTACCTTAATAATTACGGGAAGTAGGCGAAATAAATATTTTTTAAAATTATCATGTCAAGGAATATATGTAAATTATGTTGTTTGCATGTCATATTTATATAGTAAATCAAATTTATCATTCAAATCTTCTGAATCTGAAGTTTTGAGTAATAACTCAAAACTTGTTGTTGTCTTAATTAACTCTGTATGTGTGTGATATTATATTATTTTATGATATTCAATGCAAGAACGAAATTATAACAAAGTATATCTTTCTTTTAACATTTTTCTCTGTTTTGAAAAGTTGAGATGTATTCTCATTAAAAAGAAAATGCAAATATTATAATATTTTCATTCCTGGAGTCAATCAAAAATCGAACTCACAACCAGTGACTTTTACAGTCACACTTTGTGCCCCTGTGCCATGACTGGCCTCTATATAGATATTCTCAAATATTCACAAATTGGTAATCGAATTCACAACCATCTTATTCAATCAAATAAATTATAATTCCACAACTAAGCCAAATGCTAACAAAGTGTGTAGAAACATTGTATTTCTCTAAATAAATCTTACATAATTCTCATTCGTACCGTTTGCATTCGCCGTAATGAAATGTGCTACATTCGCTGGCGCCGCTCATAAAACAATATATTTACTCGACCACTCAGACCTATTAGTATTGTCTCATTTCATTAGAGACGCTCATTAACAAAACCGTATAGTTGTCTTGCCTATAGACTTTACGTTTTGACATACAATGGTAATATTAACACATGCATTTGTTTAAGTGCTTGTTGCATTTGTGGCGTCATAAATTTTGTGCATATACGTAATAGCATATTATATTTCATTGATTATTTAAAGATTTTACGACATTTTTTGTAAAGCTACATGTTTTTTGCCCGCTTTCGGGCGGAGACATTGCTGTTGAGCTGCGGAACTTAACGCCTCGCTTGGTCTTAGATTAGACAGTACACAAAGTAATAAGTACATACATAGAATAGTTATGTTATTGGGTTACTAATGAAATTGTTATTTTACAATTATCTTTATTTCTCCGCTATGGTATTAATTAATACAAGATATACATATACAGAGTTTATTAAGCCAACAGTATGAGTCTGTAATGAGTTAAAAATTTAAAATGATAAATTTTATTTAATATATTAATATGTCATGTAAACAGCTTAATTTACATAATATATTCCTTCATATGATAATTTAAAGTTTTTTTATTTTACTTTTTGTTATTAGCGGAGTAGTCAGAAGAGAGGACCTAGTGTCCAGACACTTCGTTCTTTACATTCAAATCACCGTACGATTCGACACATTGTGTATTGAGTTGCAGAACTCAACGCTGCAATTTGTATTACCAGAACGAGGAAACGATTTAAAAATCAAACTACTGAATTCTTGCTGGTTTGGCTTACCAGACTAGCCCTTAGGCTAGTACCTACTTGCATCTCAGAGAAATAACGAGTTATTAGAATTTTTTTATACGCTCTTAAAAATAATTAACGTTGTCTTATTAAAATGGAAATGTAAAATTTGTGATTATGATCTTATTTATCCATTACAATACCAATTAATGGGGAATTTGCATAATATATAATTGTATATAATTGTACATAAATGTAGTTGTATATAGTGTGTATATTTTTTTTAGCTTTACGCTGTATCCCGCACACAGCAGGGTAGGCAGAGGGAACGTAGTATTAAGATACTCCGTTCCCCACTTTCCGCCAAATTCGGAGGCATTGCATGTTAAGTGGCGGAACTTAACGCCGCGCTTTACCTCGACACCAGAGCGAAGAAAATGGAAATATTCAATATTTCCACTACTCGAGTGGGAATCGCACCCACAACTAGTCGTTTACAGTCACACGCTTGTGCCACTGGGCCAAGACTGGCCAATGTCATCAATGTGTATATAATTTGTACATATACATTCGAAACTTGATTACTTTTATGACTGCGATGCTATAGGCTCTTCTTAGTTTGTGATCAGTCCAGCTGTATTTGGTAAAGAATTTGTTAAGAGCGACCATAAAACCGATAATCATAACGACTGTTTCTTATAATAAATACAACATAATAACATCAAATTGTTAAAATAGAGCTTGTCAATACAGGGCGACGTTATAACACATCTTCATGCTTATAGGTAATCATTAGTAATACTGGTTCCAGTAAGTCTGGTACATACAAAAAAACATACATTTTCAGGATAAAAATTTGCAGGTTTCTAAGGTTGTCTGAAAATATATATGCAGTTTGTATCATATATATGGAATTTTAAGCATTCATAATTTTATTCCTTTTCTTTGAATATTTATAAAATCACTATGATACGGAGAAAAGAATTCCTTGGCACTAGGCCTCTATCCGTACTTACATATATTATAAACGTGAATGTCTGTGTGTTTGTCTGTCACACTTTCACGGCTAACCTACTGGCCAGATTTGGATGAAATTTAGAATGAAAGTAGTAAAAATGACTGGGTCTAACATAGGCTACTTAGTTTTTCAAAAATCAGCATCTAACAGGTTGAAATAGGGGATGAAAATTTATATGAAAAATCTACACCGCTTGACCGATTGTAATGAAATTTGGCATATATATAGTTGATAATCGAACGTTAAGCATAGGCTACTTTATTTTCGAAAATCCACCACCGAGGGCTGCAATATACCGAAATAGCCACGTAGATCACGCGGATAAGCCGCGAGCGGGCCGCTAGTTGTATAGGTATATTTTCAAATCGCTCTCCTGTAAAGTTGTGTTCTTTGACATTTACCAATCTTCATTGTACTCATCGAAAAAACTGAAGTACGAAATAATAATATGAGTTTCATTGAAACCTTAAAAGTACGATTTTGTTGACGGCCACAATTTACTAGGACATTCGAATTTCTGTTATTTTGTATCATACCTTAAATTTTATTACCAAACTTTATACTAATGTCGGTTTTACGATACGACGAAGGATAAATGATATGTACAATGTTACAGCGCGAAGTCAATATGCAGTGACCTTGATACAAATTTATCTTACAACTATTGAAATTAAAGCTACAATTTAATAGAATTGTATGAACTACAATTTTATTGAAATTATGTATTTTGTGATTGCGGTATGGCGTCGCTATATGAGACTTGCCGCTAGTTAGCTTTAAGTGTTCATATTCATTTATATAATTTGTATTTAAATAACTAGAGTTTCTCGTGTATCTTAGTGACTTTAGGACTGGACTGTAGGCTTTTTAAAATATATGATTATTTTATTACGAAAGTATCTTTTAGAAATTTACCTCCCCCATATATTTGACAAGTTAATATAAGGGAAGACTGAATATATACTACAACACGGAAGGTACTAGTGCTAAGTTCAGTATGAAAAGCCTAAAATATTTTAGCCCTTTTTAGATTTACGCTGTATCCTTAGCGGGGTCGTCAGAGAGATATGCCGATCGCTAGAGTACCTACCTACATACATTTTTCGCCTCTTCCATCTGCCATCAACCTCCCATCACCTTTATCACGCGTCTTTTGCGTGACCTTTATCGAGTATCTTCAATACTTTGTTCTCGAAGGTCAACCGAGATCTCCCCCGACCTCCCGACCTTTTTTACCTTAGCTCCTTATATCTTTCTTACAATTCTTTCATCCTTCATCCTCTCGACGTGCCCAAACCATCTGAGCACGTTCTTCTGCATTCTTAATATAACGTCCTTTATCTAAGTACTGTAAAAATGTTTTCATTTAAATAAAATACATACAAAATTAGGTTCAATATCTCTTAAGGAATTTAGCGCAGTGGACGACTGACTTGTATTATGAAAAGTGTTTTATGGTTATTCCCCATATAATTTTATGTGATGCACTTCTCTTAATCTTAATGTAATGACGACATGTATGTATTTATGTCATTTATTGATAATATTTGTGAACCTTAAAATATTTAAAAGTGGGCTAATTTTATACTTTTATTATTTTTTTCGGGGTAGTCAGAGAGAACCTAGTAATAAGACATTTGTTCGTCCGGCCGTTCGTCCATTTCCGTTGGAATATGAGACATTGAGTGGCAGACCTCAACGCAGCGCTTGTGTTCACTAGTGCAGAGAAATGGAAATAAATAAATTATAATCACTCCATAAAGTGGGAATCGAACCCATAACTATTTTGAACTACAATCAGACTGCCAATGCACTACCAATAAACAGTTTAGCTTTAAAAATTCGAAATTTACTATTTAAAAATTATATAACACTACACAAAGTAACAATTTTAAATGCTATAATTCTTACAAAACATTCCGTGAACTTTGAAAGCGGTCACATCATACGGCGCGTACCTAACTGGAATATGTAATTGAATTGTATTTTAGTACCTATTGATTCATATCATCAATCTGTTATTTTCCTTATAGGTTTCCGTAATGATTAATGTGTGATTTATGATGGTCAAACTGGGGAAACACGCTGCCCTATTGTGTAGGTACTTAGCGGAATATAAGTACTGGGTAATATCTAAAATCTGTTGACCTATGCAGATACATATATGAGAGCGATAGCAAAAAAAATAAATACTTATATTATAAATACGAAAGTCTGTCTGTTTGTCTGTCACATACCGGTCCGATTTGGATAAAATTTAAAATGAAAGTAGTGAAAAATCCAGAGAAAAATCAAACATAGACTACTTCTTTTTTCAATAATTAACCTCTAAATCGCTTGACCGATGCACGCAATGAACTTAACACGCAATGCCTCCGATTGTGGCGGAAAGTGGGGAACGGAGTGTCTTAACACTACGTTCCCTTTACCTATCCTGCTATGTGCAGGATACAGCGTGAAGCTGAATTTTGGCATAAATATGATTGATAATCGGAGGTGTAACACAGACTACTTGAAATGAAACTCTTTTTAACCGGATTAATCGCGTATATTTTTGGTATTCGAAAATACCCCGAAGAAACCCGACGTTTCGAACACTTTTAGTAGTCCGTGGTCACAGGTAGACTCCTGTGTCCACGAACTGCTGTAAAGAGTAAAAATTTACGCGTTTAATCCGGTTAAAAATAGTTTCATTTCAAAATGTGTAGTAATCGCGAAAACAAAAGATCATATTACAGACAACTTTGCTTTTCAAAAATTTTATTACGAGGGTTTCAATATAACGATATAATTATGTAGTACACGCGGCAAAGCCGTGAGCGGGTCGCTAGTACATAAATATTTTATGGTAGTACTATGGTTTTACAATAGTATCTATAATATAAATGTACGTTGTCATGTAAAAATGTTCTTTTTATTTTTTTATATTCATTTATTGTTGTTTACGAATGTTAACTGAATAATGAGTAAGAAACGACTTCTTTGTGGAAATGGAAGTAATAAATATTTCCACTCCTCGAGTGGGAATCGAACCCACAATCAGTCGCTTACTGCGCACACTTTGTACGACTGCGCCACGACTTTCCACTACCGGCCCCATTTATCTTGAGTGATGGAAATCATCCCCGTGCCTTATCTTGCTATTAGAGCGGAAAAAAGTATATTCTAGATATAATGATTTCGCCGAGTGGGAATTGAACTGATAACAAACGCGTTTTCAATCAGATGCTATCACACTGCGAAACGCCGGCCTCAAATTGTGGCTTTTTTTATGTTCGTTATTGCAAGCATAACGTTAAATTTATTTAATTAAATAAAAGTGTTATTTATTTTGTTACGCTTAAATAATAATTGAAAAATAAATAAAATATATTAGGAAGTAAATAATGGACTATAATCAAAAAAAATTATGGTACGTACCAAACGTGTTACAAATCGATGTTTTTTTTTACGAAGAGCAGACTTACTATTCATTAATAAGATTATAATATATGCTGACGCTACAAG
This sequence comes from Dryas iulia moderata, assembly GCA_019049465.1. Classification (NCBI taxonomy): domain Eukaryota; kingdom Metazoa; phylum Arthropoda; class Insecta; order Lepidoptera; family Nymphalidae; genus Dryas; species Dryas iulia. The sequence continues at coordinate 11,317,150 of CM032418.1, read as the reverse complement.
ATTATGAAGGATTGTAGCAAAAACTATAAAACATAATTTATATTGGAAGGTGACGCAATATTCAATAATCGGCCTCTTCAAAGAGTGATGTCTCGTGACATAATTATTACAGTGAGTAATACGGGGAATAAAACTTACAGAATTAATGGATGCACCACATTGTGCATTAAAATCTATGCAAATTAATATTAAATTGGAGTGTCTGGAGGTAATATTACAATAATCGTTTTTTACTAAATGCATTCGTATACGGTGTGTATAAAAACATTCTTTACTATTTTTGTTTGATTTGATTTTCTGTTTGTTTCGGCAAATTTTTGCTATTCTGCCTTGCAAACCTTGGGAGTTGATTTTTAAAAAATATAGTTGCTCATGTTTAATCTTGGATTATCAACTATATTTATGCCAAAATTCATTATAATCGGTTAAGCGGTTGTAGATTTTTCATATAAACTTTCATTGAATTAGGTTCAACTCTATAGAGGTTGATTTTCGAAAAAATAGGTAACCTATGTTTAGCTCAATAATTTTTACTACTTTCATTCTAAATGTCATTCAAATCGGACTGGTAGGTTAGCCGTGAAAGCGTGACAGACAAACAGTCAGACATTCGCATTTATAATGTAAGTATGGATGTAAGGAGTAGGTAACTTATGCTTTACTTTTATTTTAGAATGGTTTCTTGATAAGTGTCGTTAGGTCAGATCATCAGATAATATAAAATTAAACGTTATTCTAAAAACTACAGATAATATAAATAAAATAGAAATAATAGTAGTAAAATAATCTATAAAACACAATTCAAAATAAATATGAAAGCTTTCATCGAGTCTACACTGAGGAGAAAATATTTAGGGTTCATAAGCAAAGTATTTTTATAATTTTTTGTGAAACTTACAAGACACCCTTTTTTGTCAACAGCAATAAGGGTAAAATATTTTCTGTAAAAATTAAGGCGTTATTGTAATAGATTATATTGATAAGATGACTTCTTTTTAATTTACTACCTTAATTATTATTAATATTACTAGTTATGTTATTAGTAGGTAGATGTTGTTTTTTTTAGCCTCACGCTGTATCCCGCACACAGCAGGGTAGGCAGAGAGAACCTTGTGTTAAGACACTCCGTTCCCCACATCCCGCCAAATTCGGAGGCATTGTGTGTTAAGTGGGAGAACTTAACGTCGCGCTTTGCCTCGACACCAGAGCGAAGCAAATGGAAATATTAAATATTTCCACTCCTCAAGTGGGAATCGAACCCACAATCAGTCGTTTACAGTCACATGCTTGCGCCACTGAACCACGACTGGCTCTAACATGATATTTAAACTAGAACCCAAAATTAACGATTTCCGTCGTACACTTTCCAGCGTCAAATTCTCCAGTATACGACCAATCTAACAGGTACGTTATTATGATTTATACAGCAATTGAATGTGATGTCACGAAGATATGTCTATCATTTATGTTGTGGTTGTGGTCGTTAATTGGTGTTTATTTGTAGATACAATTACAATTAAACTGCAAAATCACAATTGCTACATTATTTGCTGCCTGTCACCTGTAAGAATGGTTTTAATTGATCTAATTGTTCTTGTTTTACCTAAGTAAGTTTGATTTATTTATTTATAAGGTCTTCACAACAGAATATATAATAGAAGTGGGGAACGGAGTGTCTTAACACTAGATTCCCTCTGCCTACTGTAACTGGTCTCCCCCCCTTCATTGAACTCATCCCTTCATCGATCTGAAATGTTTGAAAATATATTAATCAAATCATGCCTTGGCTCATGATACGTCTTGTGGTTAGGACCTTTATTGTTATGTATGTAAGTAACTCAAGTTCTTTTTGAGATTCAGAGGTAACAGTGTTAGGAAATTCTACGTGTAATATATTAAATACATTTAATAAGCCATCAGAAGGTAATCTTTTTTAATTATAATTGCCATCAGAAAGGTATTGACTCTTTTATATATAAATTAGCCATCAGAAGGGTTCTAGACATGCAAGTATCTAACACAAACTATCCGTTGCAATCACCCAGAGCTCGTCCGAGGAAAAGCCCTAGGATCGTCTCATTTATCTCTCACTTACAACTATGCAAGATAGCTATATTAAGAGAAAAATGGCCGTGTGGCCCCGCCCCGCCACTTGCCGTGAGTTCCGTCCGATCGCAGACCTGACCGATCATATTGAACCCTCCGAGACACAACGAAACAGTTCACGTATATGATACTTACGATGCCTTAGCAAACGATCAATTATAAGTTAGCTGTCACGTCATGTTTGTTAAGTTTGTGTGTGATCTTTCTCAAAGGTACTTGTTACGCTTATTATATATATTTAATTAGTTGTACATTGGGTTGTGAGGCCAATGTAATTCGTCGGGTTGTGAAGCCGATATACGTCACTGGTTTGTGAGACCAATGAATTCGTCGGGTTGTGAAGCCGATATACGTTACTGGTTTGTGAGACCAATATAATTCGTGGCGTTGTTAAGCCGATATACGCCACTGGTTTGTGAGGCCAATGGATTCGTCGGGTTGTGAAGCCGATATACGTCACTGGTTTGTGAGACCAATGAATTCGTCGGGTTGTTAAGCCGATATACGTCACTGGTTTGTGAGACCAATGAATTCGTCGGGTTGTTAAGCCGATATACATTAATGGTTTGTGAGACCAATGTCACTGGTTAAGCTATAAGCTATAAGCTACCTGAACCCACGACAGTCGCATGTCACACTTTATACCACAATCCGACTTTGTACGAGCATCGCTTACGCAACACAAGACAGCATCAGAAAGGATACAACAAGCCAACGTCGCTATAGCGGATCACTTTACCAAACATGTCGGTCTCGGTGCTGCTAAGCTACATTGATTGTGTCACCGACATCGCTTAACAATAAGCTTTAAGCTCCCTGAACCCACGACAGTCGCATGTCACACGTTATACCACAATCCGACTTTGTACAAGCATCGCTTACGCAACGCAAGACAGCATCAGAAAGGATACAACAAACCAACGTCGCTATAGCGGATCACTTTACCAAACATGTCGGCCTCGGTGCTGCAAAGCTACATTGATTGTGTCATTGACATCGCTTATCAGTAAGCTATAAGCTATAACCGAACCCTGACAGTCGAGAGACAGTACATGCATCGCCCCTGTACATGTAGTTTATATTTGTTTTTTTAAATTTCACACATTCGTATGAGATCGTGCCAATTATTGCCATAAAATATCCAGCTATCAAACGCATCATTTATTTTTATTTTATTATTATTATTTGTACTCGCAACTTTCAATTAATTTATAAATTTATAATATTTAGGAAAATGTAAACTATAGTGTTCATACAACACTATTTTAAGATGGCGCCGCCATACGCCAAATATTTTAATTAATTTGTACTGCAAATTATACGTGTTCTTTTATAGAATTAATATTTAAAATATTAATTGCCTTTAATACTAATATTTATACTTATATTTATATTATTTAGTTATTATTATTTTAATATTCATTTCAATATTCGCTTTGTTATTTTTATATTATTAATGTAAAATAAGAACTCACCAAGAAATTCTTCATAATTAACAAATGTGCATCTTACCAAACTTGATTATTATAAAATTATTATATTTCGATCACTTTGCATTTAATATGTTAAATTTATTTATTAAATATCCATTTCCTTGTATTCAATTTATAATATTTGCAATTTAATATCAATAATTTTCAGAGCGTCACTTTTTACCGACGCCACGCTCCCGCCATGCTCCCTTTCTCTTTCTATTCCATTTTTAAAAATCATAAACTATAATCGGCCAGCAACTCATACAGCCAACGTTGCTTTTTCTGAAAATATTAATTAAATATTTTTTTTATTATTTGTTTAACCTATTCCATAAAATTGTATATATTTTTTTATTATTATTAAATTATATTATTTATTTTTTTTTTATATTCCTACGTTTATTTATACATAGTATGTATCGTTACATTCAACCCCCTAAATTCTATGAAGTTTATCGGAATAGAATTTACAAAATCATTCTAATTTATTATCAACCCCCAGACTTTGCAACCTCTCAGTCTATCAACCCCCCAATGTGACAACTCTTTAAACTATCAACCCCCGGACCTTACAACCCCCCAACCATAAAACTTCCAAACACTGTAAACCTCCTCTGTCTCATTCCATTTCACGGACAGCAATTGTAGGCATAAGCCCATTTTTAATATTTATTATAAAGCCGTTTGACCATCCTGGTCACGGCACCAATTGTAACTGGTCTCCCCCCCTTCATTGAACTCATCCCTTCATCGATCTGAAATGTTTGAAAATATATTAATCAAATCATGCCTTGGCTCATGATACGTCTTGTGGTTAGGACCTTTATTGTTATGTATGTGAGTAACTCAAGTTCTTTTTGAGATTCAGAGGTAACAGTGTTAGGAAATTCTACGTGTAATATATTAAATACATTTAATAAGCCATCAGAAGGTAATCTTTTTTAATTATAATTGCCATCAGAAAGGTATTGACTCTTTTATATATAAATTAGCCATCAGAAGGGATCTAGACATGCAAGTATCTAACACAAACTATCCGTTGCAATCACCCAGAGCTCGTCCGAGGAAAAGCCCTAGGATCGTCTCATTTATCCCTCACTTACAACTATGCAAGATAGCTATATTAAGAGAAAAATGGCCGTGTGGCCCCGCCCCGCCACTTGCCGTGAGTTCCGTCCGATCGCAGACCTGACCGATCATATTGAACCCTCCGAGCCACAACGAAACAGTTCACGTATATGATACTTACGATGCCTTAGCAAACGATCAATTATTAGTTAGCTGTCACGTCATGTTTGTTAAGTTTGTGTGTGATCTTTCTCAAAGGTACTTGTTACGCTTATTATATATATTTAATTAGTTGTACATTGGTTTGTGAGGCCAATGTAATTCGTCGGGTTGTGAAGCCGATATACGTCACTGGTTTGTGAGACCAATGAATTCGTCGGGTTGTGAAGCCGATATACGTTACTGGTTTGTGAGACCAATATAATTCGTCGGGTTGTTAAGCCGATATACGCCACTGGTTTGTGAGGCCAATGGATTCGTCGGGTTGTCAAGCCGATATACGTCAATGGTTTGTGAGACCAATGAATTCGTCGGGTTGTTAAGCCGATATACGTCACTGGTTTGTGAGACCAATGAATTCGTCGGGTTGTTAAGCCGATATACATTAATGGTTTGTGAGACCAATGTCACTGGTTAAGCTATAAGCTATAAGCTACCTGAACCCACGACAGTCGCATGTCACACGTTATACCACAATCCGACTTTGTACAAGCATCGCTTACGCAACGCAAGACAGCATCAGAAAGGATACAACAAACCAACGTCGCTATAGCGGATCACTTTACCAAACATGTCGGCCTCGGTGCTGCAAAGCTACATTGATTGTGTCACCGACATCGCTTATCAGTAAGCTATAAGCTACCTGAACCCACGACAGTCGCATGTCACACGTTTTACCACAATCCGACTTTGTACAAGCATCGCTTACGCAACGCAAGACAGCATCAGAAAGGATATAACAAACCAACTTCGCTATAGCGGATCACTTTACCAAACATGTCGGTCTCGGTGCTGCTAAAGAACATTGATTGTGTCATTGACATCGCTTATCAGTAAGCTATAAGCTATAACCGAACCCTGACAGTCGAGAGACAGTACATGCATCGCCCCTGTACATGTAGTTTATATTTGTTTTTTTAAGATTTACACATTCGTATGAGATCGTGCCAATTATTGCCATAAAATACCCAGCTATCAAACGCATCATTTATTTTTATTTAATAAATATTATTTACACTCGCAACTTTCAATTAATTTATAAATTTATAATATTTAGGAAAATGTAAACTATAGTGTTTATACAACACTATTTTAAGATGGCGCCGCCATACGCCAAATATTTTAATTAATTTGTACTGCAAATTATACGTGTTCTTTTATAGAACTAATTTTTAAAATATTAATTGCCTTTAATACTATTATATTATTTAGTTATTATTATTTTAATATTCATTTCAATATTCGCTTTGTTATTTTTATATTATTAATGTAAAATAAGAACTCACCAAGAAATTCTTCATAATTAACAAATATGCATCTTACCAAACTTGATTATTATAAAATTATTATATTTCGATCACTTTGCATTTAATATGTTAAATTTATTTATTAAATATCCATTTCCTTGTATTCATTTTATAATATTTGCAATTTAATATCAATAATTATCAGAGCGTCACTTTTTACCAACGCCACGCTCCCGTCATCCTCCCTTTCTCTTTCTATTCCATTTTTAAAAATCATAAACTATAATCGGCCAGCAACTCATACAGCCAACGTTGCTTTTTCTGAAAATATTAATTAAATATTTTTTTTATTATTTGTTTAACCTATTCCATAAAATTGTATATATTTTTTTATTATTATTAAATTATATTATTTATTTTTTTTTTATATTCCTACGTTTATTTATACATAGTATGTATCGTTACACTACCCTGCTGTGTGCGGGATATAGCGTGAAGCTAAAAAAAAAACAACAAAATATACATACACGTAACATCACTTGAACATTTTATATAAATACAAACAGGCAGACAACATGCAACAATATGCTTTTCTCATACATAGAAAAAAAATTATAAATAAAAATGTATTTTTTTAATATTGTACTAATAATCTTGAGAATAAATTTTACAACAAAAAAAAATAAAAAAAAAGTGCAACTAAAAAAAAATAACCTAAACTTTTATAACAGTACATTAAAAACATATGAAATACAAAACATTAACATAATATTAACATAAAAAAAAGTTATTGTAATTATTTATAGCATGTTATTGTAATTATTTACAGCATGTTATTGTATAGCATGTATTGGGACCTCTGGCCGTAATATCAATTGCTTATAGGTTCAAATCCCAAATAAATATTAGAAGAATATCGACTTATAATCGACATTATAATCATTCTTGAAAAAAAAACAACAAATGGTACTTAAAGCTAAACGTGATATTTAGTAGAAATGTTACCAACGTAACTTAATAATTATAAAAAAAAATTCACGTTTTTGAGGAACGTAAGTAAATTTGGTTCATTAATTTCTTTTGGTTAATATCACTATCATACCTTTCTGTTAAAAGAACCTTTTTATTGACAGTTATCATTTAGATTCTTTTTATATCTGAAATTATCCGAAACTTTTATAGCGGATTTGGTTACGATTACGGATAGTTTTTAATTCAAATATCTTATATTCGCTTACGGTTACGGAGTTCCATAACGTTCCCAGTATCCATACTTTTTATATTATAAAGGCGAAAATCTGTGTGTTTGTCTGTCACGCTTTCACGGCTAATCTACCGGTCCGATTTGGATGAAATTTAGAATGAAAGTAGTAAATATGACTGGGTCTAACATAGACTACTTATTTTTTCAAAATCAACCTCTAAAGGGTTGAAAAAGGGGATGAATGTTTATATGAAAAATCTAAACCGCTTGACCAATTGTAATGAATTTTGGCATAAATATAGATGATAATCTAAGCTTAAAAACATAGGCTACTTATTTTTTTTTAAAATGCGCCCCCGAGGGTTGCAATGTAACGAAATAGTTTGACGCGGCGAAGCCGCGAGCGGACCGCTAGTAAAGTATATATTACATATAATTTTAGTTTGAACCATGTCAAGCTGACAACACCTTTAGATGATTAGCACAATTTTCATACTGACAGATAATATAGTAAAAGGGCACAAACGACATCGTGACCGTGTTTTAAATGCCACTAGGTGTATAGTAAAATATGCCAATATAGTTAAGCTTAATTATCAATTGGATAAAGCTTCATACAAACTATTCTATTTTCTACTATACTCTATATATTATACTACTCTATATTTTATACATACGTTTGATAGTGCATCAACTCAATAAATACCAAAGCGGTTTTGGACGTTTCTTCCTTCAAAAACAGCTGCGCCTTAGCAGAAAAGTTAAAAAAGACCCTTTTGTAAATGATGGAAATAAAGTGTATTTTTATAAGTTATTTTTAAATAGACATTAAATTAGAGTTTTAAATATTTATAAGCAATATATCGGCGTGCGCGGGTTGTTCCGCCATTTCATCTCACCAGACCTTGCTGTCTTAATTAAGGGCAGTACTAACAGGGGCACTATAAGAAGATCGGACTACGGCAACGTGCCTACTATCAGCATAGGGATAAAAAAACTTATGCAATGCAATATCAGAAAGATACTGTACTAGATACGTATATACTTTATTTCTCCTGTCCTATCAGAAAAATAATGGGTTTCTGTGAAGGTTACGTCTTTTATAAAAATATGCCAATTATAAAATTATTTTTATTTACTGTCCGATTATAATTATTAGATACCATAATGTATATCGTGTAATTTTGAAAGTGGAGAAACCTGCTCTTATGAATAAATGAGATTTTAGTTTTTTTCTTTTCGCTTTAAGGTTCGATCGAGGTTTTCCGTGACTATCTCGCTATGCGATAGTAACTATTCATGCTTTATATGGATGAAAAAGTTATTTTTACATTTTTAAAGTCTATTAAAGCGTAAACGTTACTAACACAATGACTTTTATTTTTTTAACCTTTGCCTTGTCATTTGATGTTGTCATAATCAATGGATCGAGGGTGTGTCACTATTTACTCGTTCAACTGACTATTAAGTAACTTGTCATAAGTTTGTTAATTTTCTATTTATGGAACGTTTTAGTTAAATATCTATATATTATTGTACATTTATTTACCAAAACGCATAGTACACGTTTCGGTTAACTTCTATTAATACTGTTTTGTAATATTTTAAAAATTCTCTAATTCTTTCTTTTTAGCTTCACGCTGTATCCCGCACACAGCAGGGTAGGCAGAGGGAACCTAGTGTTAATAAGACACTCCGTTCCCCACTTTCTAATTCACACCCTTGATTTCAATTTCTCACACAACTAAATAATTAAAAAAATAAAATATTAATAAACTGGTATAAAAACATCTAATAATTAGCTTAAAAATAAGAAAAAAAAAGATAATCAACTGATTCATCTTTTTGCACACATCCTCCTTATATCCGGAATATACTTGATATGACTTGTATACTACTACCTACTTTTTTTCACTTTTTTTATAATTGGCGATGTAATTTAACTATGTACTTTGTCTAATTAAGTCAAATATATTTTGTTATTCTCTTGTCTTGTCTTGACATGAATGCCATAGTGGCACAGTTGGATGATGTCATGGGTTCGATTCCCATTCGAGGGAATGATTGTAATATATTATCCTCGTTTGTCCCCTCTGATACCTAATACGAAGCGTGGCATTATATCCCGCAACTTAACATGCAATATCTAAATTTCGTACGGGAACTAGAAAACTTTTTGTTTTGATTATAGATTCTTTCTTACACTGCTTTTTATAACAAGTTAAGCCAAACACATTAAAACCTTCATATATATTTTAAAATACAAAAATATTATTAAAAAGACATTTAATATGGGGCCAGTCGTAGCCCAGTGGCAAAGCCGTGTGACTTCAAACGACTGGTTGTGGATTCGATTCCCACTCGGGGAGTGGAAATATTTAATATTTACATTTTCTTCGCTCTGGTACTGAGGCAAAGCGCGGCGTTAAGTTCCGCCACTTAACACGCAATGCCTCCGAATTCGGCGGAAAGTGGGGAACGGAGTGTCTTAACACTAGGTTCCCTCTACCCTGCTTGTGCGGGATACAGCGTGAAACTAAAAAAAAGAAAAAAAAAGACATTTTCTAAGCATGTGAATAACACTTTAAATATACATTTTAAAGAATCCTAATCCTTTTACACATCCTGTACATGCCCTTATATTCATTCAGTCACGATAAATCAATAACAAATTAATAAGTCACTATTAAGCGTTTTCGAAAGGCAGTTAATAAATAAGTGTTATACTATATCTGTGGCATGATTCGGTGGCATTTAATATATTTCAAGTCGGAGGCGTGTCCAGCAATCGTGCAGGAAACCCATGTGAGTAATAGATGTTATCTTAATTTTTACGGCTAAGGGTGATACGGTGATTTTCCACTGTACTCATTTCTGTATAATGTCTTGGTTATTCTTTTTAATTATGTGTAATTTGATGTGTTTTTCCTGTATAAGAAGATGGTCAGCTAGAAGTTAGTGTTAGGACACTCCGTTGTCGAGTTTCCGTGAGAGAGACATTGCGTGTTTAGTGGCGGAACTTAACGACGTGTTGTATTTTAGGTGTTTGTCTTTGTCTCATAAATTTATGTATTTTCATTTTTATTCAATGACTGACTGACTGGGACTAGGATATGATGATATCTTATCATATTATTATTATTAAATCGTGTTTTAAATTAATGCACAAGAACAGTAAGTGTTAATTATCGTTTGGTGCCCAACTAATCTAAAAGTCTGAAAATTGACGATATGTGTATTATGGAGTAATACGTCACCAGATGCTTTTAACACTCTTTTCACAAGTTTTTGTAGTATAAATAATGCACATTTTTTTAATACCTGCCTACCTTTGTTACTTTCTTCGTGTAAATTAAATGTCACATATTTTATATGCGAGCGAGTAAGCTGAGACAACCAAGGTGTCAGGACACTCCGTTCTTCGTCTACCGCCCATATTCGAAATGATAAATATTCAAAAGCTGGACTCAACGCCGCACTTTGTCTTACCAGAGCGGAGAAAACATTTTTTAATATTAACATACTCTGGAGATCGAACCTACATCTATCGCGTGTACAGTAATGCCTATTCATCTGGGCCACAATGGTCTCATAAATTTAAATGGAAACATTCCCTGGAATGGGATTAAAATCCACTATCATAGATTTAGTTATTCACACGCTTATTATCATAGTGTGTGGAGATAAAAAAAATGGATGCATGTTAACTGAATAATTTTTCTTACTTAATTAATTAATTTAATTAATTTTTCTTACTTAATTAATTAATTTAATTAATTTTTCTTACTTAATTAATTAATTTAATAAATAAAAAAATAATTAATACACTATATTTTTACATTCATTTTTTAATTAATTTTAATTAAAGAAAAATTATCATACGCAACGTAACAAATTTGAAAGCAGCGGAATACGAACTGCGCCATTTGGAAACCATGCAACAGTCTTTAGTCAGTTTCAAATCTCACAACATTCTTCAAACTAATACAACGAAGGCGGATATAAAAAAATGCTTTAATTCCGTAACGCGATGACGAAAGTCGCTTTTGTTGATGCTTTTCGCCTTACAATTTAGTTACGTCTAGTCACTGTCGTGTATAGATAACGAAATAGATAAAAGCATGAGATCACGAACAGATTTATCTCCACTTAGGTACCCATTGGCTTTCTGTTTGTTGTTACAACTTAATTACCCAACCAGTTTGTGGGGGATAAAAAGTGATGACTTCATTTCCGTATATGATCCCTGTGTTAATATAGATCACCTTTGCCAACCTCTATCTTGTTTATGTTTGTGAACACGCAAAATGTCAAATCCATTAGATTTTTTAGGAATGGTTTTTGTTTGAAGCTTTTGTTTGATTTTCAATGTGTGTATGTATGTATGTATGTTTGTTGCGAAGAAATTTTGGAACTCAATTTTGAAGCATATGTATTCAACTTGTATAAATGTTAAATGCAGATGACAGTGTATGACTGGCTGCGTGGCGTCAGCCATTAGAACCTCACCTAAGATGTAAGTCTTTACCAAATGCACATTCCTTTAAAAAGTCGTCTTTTTTAAGTTTTTTACAATAAATTTGGAGTTATTATATTTTTTCGAAAAATATTTGTAGTCTACCAGCGTGGCGCAATGGAACTGTATCTGACTGGAATTGGACGACGTTTTGTTCATTGAATAAAAGAAGCAACCAAGCAGAAGGACCACCTGATGATAAGTGGTTACCTTCCCCCATAGATATCTAGAACAGTAGAGTTATGGATGCGTTGCCAGCCAAGTAGTAAATTGGTGGTAAATTGTTTCACATAAAAAAAATTCAACATGATTTTTTTTTGATTACATGTATATTCCTAGCCTTTAAAAAAAGTATCTTATATACTAAAGTACCGTTATATATTGTAAATAAATTTACATATGATCGTCTTCCAAATCAATCGTTTACATACAGACTTACTATTATATTTTAGTCAATTGTTACATCAAAATTGTTACACCAAACACGTTCCATATAAAATGAAACAAACATACAACACTTTTTTTGTATTAGGATAATAAAAATAGCTATTTATGAACATGTGATCATCACAATTCTAAAAAAACTACTCCAATAAAATTAAAAAAAAAACTATATAAAAAGTTGTAATGTTAATTTATTCTAGTCGTATTTAATTAATACGGTATATTTCACATGGTTCAGTTGTAAAATATAATGTGGACTTGTCGTTCGCGATAATGGATATAGGGTTAGCAAAATATAATTCATATATTAATTGTTATTTAATTGTTGTTAAAAGTTACATAAAATAATAAGCATATAAGAACAAAAACGCCTTTATCTAGTGGCATATTTATATATTTTTGTAACAAGTTAAGCAGAGAGAGTGTAGACACTTCGTTCTCCACTTTTCACGATTTCGAAACATTGAGTGTTAAGTGGCGGCACTCTAAGCCGAACGTCGAGTGTCTTATTAAGTTTTCTCTGACTACAATTCTATGCGGGAAAGCTGTGAATGAAATATTTTCAAAGTTGATTTAAATCATAAAAAAATTATATTATTTAAAAACTTAATTGAAGTGGCGTTAAAAGAAAGCTTTTCATTATTTAATTTTAAAAATCTTGAATGCAATACTAAATATTGATTTCAAATTTTAATAAAAGTGTGAATATAAAGCAAAGAGGCAACCCTCATCTTCTGTTTTTGCTTTCATTTAGAAGCGTCCAAAAAACGAGTAACAACCGACAAAAAACAGGCTCTCTTTTAAATTAAGCACGTGGTAACTTTACACTGCTATTATAAAAAAAATATATATTATGATGTCATTCCTAAGAATGGATAGAGAGTGATCTAATATTTCAATTGCAAGGTCTAATTATACAGCTACTGGTTTATTCAACCGGGATTACGTATATATGTTAGAAAATAGCTTCAAGCTTTTTCCCGTATAGCAGGGTAGTAAAAAGAACCTAGTGTTAAGACACTCCGTTCTCCTTTTTCTGAACGAAATAGAAACATTACCTGTGAAGTGGCGGAACTTAAGACCGTGCTTTATTTTCTTATGAAAGTAAAGAAGTGGAAATAATTTAAATGTCATATTTTCTCCGAGTCAGCCAGTCGGAGCCAGTTGGAGAACGAATCTCCTACCACCAAGCTACAAGTTTTGACATTAGGTTCTCTTTAAATACCCATGTATGCGATAAAAAGCGTGAAGCCGGAATAAAGCATAGATTAAAACTCAAATCTGTCTTCAATCGAACAAAATTTAACCGCTTTTGTGCTAAGTTATAAACATTGTTATATACATAACACAAATAAATAGCGTACAATAATAATTCTATGGAACGGTTAAATGCTCGACCTACCTGCTAAATAGCTATAAAAGGTAAGTTATAAATAATTAATTTATAATTGCGGTATGTAATTAAAATTTATTGATGTCATGTCGGCTCATGCATGTGTCACAATATTTTTATTAATTTACCAGCAATCAAATACCTTGCACCGCTTTTTATTCATATTGTGAAGACGTAATGAGTATAAAAATGTATACTCCTTTGGTACAGTGGTAGAACATCTGACTGGAAACACCATGGTTGTCAGGTCGATGCACATTCCAGGGTATTGCAGTCTCCTGTATCCTGCATACAGTAGGGTAGACAGAGGGAACCTAGTGGAGTGTAGGCCCCTCCGTTTCCCATTTTTCGCTGAATTCTGGAGGCTTTATATGGTAGTGGTTGAAATTAACGCTGCGCTTTGCCTCAACGCCAGAGAAATATATCGCGCTGTAAGCCACGACAAGCCTCCAGTTAAAAAAATAGTCCCAGGGAATATATTTAAATTATTTTCATTAATCTACCCTGGTAAGACAAAGCACGCTAAATTTGGTCACTAGACACTTAATATCTCGAATTCGGACGGAAAGTGGAGAACAGAGTGTTTTGATACAGAGAACTCTCTATCTTACTATTCGTACTTAACTCGTTGCCGTTAATACTATTATTTGTTAAGTGTAGGTTCAACCTTCAAAGGTACTGTATTTATTTTAATTCGATCGATATACGAGTATATTGTTTATGATACGACTTATTTTATTTTTGTTTTTTTATTTCTTTTTTTTTTATTTTCTAAGCTTCACGCTATATCCCGCACACAGCAGGGTAGGCAGAGGGAACCTAGTGTTAAGACACTCCGTTCCCCACTTTCCGCCGAATTCGGAGGCTTGCGTGTTAAGTGGCGGAACTTAACGCCGCGCTTTACCTCGACACCAGAGCGAAGAAAATGGAAATATAATTTCCACTCCTCGAGTGGGAATCGAACCCACAACCAGTCGTTTACAGTCACACGCTTGTGCCACTGGGCCACGACTGGCCACAATTTTTTATTATACAAATCTTTGCTTTAAGTTCGTAAAAATTATATTATTATTACGATTTTCATTTGAATATTGACTTATATTTATTTTAAATTATATGTATAATGGTAAAAAATATACTTTTGCACACATACACTAACTATTGTATCCCATATGGCAAGGTTGGCTGGAAGACAATGCTTTTTAACGTTCTGCTATTGTCCGTTTTCTTATATAAAGTTTGTGCATAAAAGAATATATAAGTCGTAGCGCAAAGGTACACAGTGTGACTGTAAAGCGACTGGTTGTGGATTCGATTCCCACTCGAGGAGTGGAAATATTTATTATTTCTATTTTCTTCGCTCTGGTATCGAGGTAAAGCGTGGCGTTAAGTTTCGCCACTTAACACGCAATGGCTCCGAATTCGGCGTAAAATGAGGGACGGAGTGTCTTAACACTTAACTTACTTAACACAGGTTCCCTCTGCCTAGCCAGCAGGGTACACAGCAGTGTGCGGGATGCTAAAAGGAAAATAAATATGTATATTAGCAAAAATAATGTTTAGGGCATTTATCATCGTGAACCCAAAACAATGATTTTTTTTTAAATGTTTTTTCTTCAGTTTATCTATGGCTTAAACAATTTAAATCCAGTTTTGACTATTGAAAACTTTTTTTTAATATTTAGATAGATTTTATTTTATCAACACCTATAGTTAAAGTTTATAGAGACGATGCCGCAAGCGCGTCACTAGTCAACACAAATTAATAAAATTGGAGAGTTTGTTTGTAATGTTAATGTAACCGCTTTTATTAAATGCATAGGTCTCTCTATCTGTTGGTCTGCTTATTCTGGCTAATTATTGAAAGCACTGGACTGATTTTGACGGGATTTTCACTGACTGATAATTAAAATAATAAGCAGTAGCTTAGGCTGCTTTCATTTCAGAATTATAACTATTTATTAACTTCTAAATGGATGAAGTCGCGAGTTCAGCTAGTGTACTATAAAAATTGTAAGATATATCAAGATATTATGTAGCAAAGACTATTATCGAATATGACTTCATTGAGCAAAAAGTGCCCGAGTGTCTATCAACGGTGATTGACGTGTCATGGATCAAAGCAATCCCGATTACCGCTTTGAATACTAAACCGATTGGACTTGACTGTCTTGTAAAATAGATTGATTGTAGAATAAGTAAGGATATAGTGGCACAGTGGAGCAGCATCTGATCGTAAATTTGATTTGAGATACAGGTTTGATTCTTAATTAGTGATTCCTATTTGCATATTGATTGTAATTATATTTATTTTTATTTTTCCACTCTGCAATGTTTCCAATTCGGTAGGAAGAAGATGGAAGATGGATGAATGGAGTGTCTTGACACTGGTCTCTCTGAAATCTGAAATACTTGCGGAAGACAGCGTGAGGCTTAATAACATAAGAATAAAAGTATTTTTTTATTATATGAATATTTAATAGGCGTAACCTTTGCTTTGCTTTATTTAAATTTGTGAAAACAAAAATATTATAACTATTTCTTATACAGAGAAGTAGTTTAAGAAACAAAAGACGTAAAATAGATCAATTAATTTTGTCGTTAGTCATCTTCCTATGTTTAATTTTAATAATCCATGAAGAACATTCGTCATTAGATTATATATTTTTATTTCAATGTAAGTGTAATTAAGTATGTGTATCATAGTATGTATACGTAATAAATGCATTTTTACAAAAAGACTTTTAGATGTCATGTCTCTACCTAAGGCAGTAACATAACTGTTCAGTTTTTTAATCGTTTATATTGGAAACGGCTTCAATGATTTGACATGACTCTCTTAGTATGGTTTCTTCAGCGAAAAATCTGTCTACGTAGGCTTTATTTTTACAAATAATCGTTTAATCCTTTTTTTCAAGTAATGAAGAAACTAACAGTTTCTTATTATAGTTATACAATATCAATATTATACTTGTAATAGCACAGGAAGGGGAACTCCGTAACTTCGAAACCAACAATACCCGGTTCAAATAAAGAGGCTTAGTCGTTTAGTCTAGTCTAGTTTTTTTTTTATTTTGATGACTTTTTACTGTATTTATATATAATATATTTTTTGCTTTATTATATACTAGCGGAAATAATTAAAGGATCGGAAAAAAATTACAATGTTTTTGACGTTTTTTAAGTGGCTGTATTTTCCTCAAAAATCGCATTGAAATAAAAAACAAGCATTTTAAAGCTTTAAGTTTTGAAATCTTAACATGGAAAATATTTTCAAGCGACGTGTTCTGCTATATCCTGATGAATACCCAGAGAGAAAAAAAAAACGTTTTTTTTTTCAGTTCATTTTTTTGTTCTAAAGAGTTGTAACATTTTTTTTCAACTTAACCACTATTTGGATCATAAAAAAAAGCACTTTTTGTGGCTTTTGGCAAAATCAGGCGCTACGTTGGATATATCAAGAAAACTGGTAATGTTGACTGTGCGTTTTACAGTTTCTACAATATATTCACAAAAACCTCACAAGGTTTCGATTAAATCCATCAAGCCATTTTATTGTTTCATTCGATCAAATTTTTGAAGATAATTGAAGGACCGCGATTTCGACTTTGAAAAATTACTTAATGAAATTTAAAAACGAAATGATATTTCAGCTTTTTTCATGTTTTTTTATTGATTAAGAGTGTTTAAATTTATGGTATAAAATAAAAACACTATTATCAATTAAATGGCAAGGAAAAATCTGAAAAATCATCACGTTATTCATCAAGGTCTCATGGTCGGTATTCATCACGATATAGCTTGAAAATATTTTCCATCTTAAAATCTCAGAACTAGAAACTTTAAGCTTTGAAAGGTTTGTTTTTTTATTTCAATGCGACCATTTTTGAGGAAAATACAGCCACTTAAAAGCGTCAAGAATTTGATTTTTTTCCGATCCTTTAATTATTTCTATTAGTGTATTTATTACTAGCGACCTGCTCGCGGCTTCACTCGCGTAAAATACACATCTATAACTTTTTCTTATTTTTGCCGACTTTTTTCATTAATTAGGTTTATTGCGTGATTGGTGAACATAAACTTCATTAAATGGTATTTTTTATTTCAATTAACGATTTAATAAATATTTTCGAGCGGTCGATAGATTTAACTATTTTCCCTTAACTATTCAAAAACAATATTGGAGTTACCAAAGTATACAGCAATATACGCGATTAATTCATCGAGTAATTATTTTCATTAATATTAGGACTTGTAAAGATTATAGTACAGTATAATTATTTTGAATTAAATATGACGCGGCCGATCACATTAGCCGTATGACTGCCGCACACGTAATCGTTTTTAATTTCCGATCTATTCAACACATTTTTATATATTAAATAAGGGGCACAGTGTGACTGTAAAGGGGCTGTTTGTGGGTTCGATTCCCACGCGAGGGGTGGAAATATTAAATATTTCCATTTTCTTTGCTTTAGTGTTGAGGTAAAGCGCGGCATTAAGTTTCGTCACTTAATACGCAATGCCTTCAGAATTCGACGGTGCGTGGGGAACGGTGGGGAAGTGTCTTGATACTGCGTTCCCTCTGCCTACCCTGCTGTGGGCGGGATACACCGATGAAATAAAAAAAAAAATACTTAAAGAAAACAGCTATTGAGAGATATCCATCAGAGATGGGCTAATGCTAATGCGGACTATTTTGTAAACAGAGACTTACTCATATATTCTTTAATACGTAGTTCATTGTTTTGTTCTATGATTAAACTATTTTACTAAAGCCTATATTATTAGAATTTTAGACATAACTCTGACAGTAAGATATTTGTTATAAAATGTGCGTTTGTTGTATTATTTATTTATGTATGTTTTATTACTTTATTCATATTTGTTACGATAACAATCGATCAATATGTCACTTGTGTAGTACAAAAATTCCTTCGGATAAGACATAAAGCTCTTTTAACTTCGTACAGCCTGAGCTTTTATAGTTTCTTATTATTTTGCAACTACCGTGGGATTTTTTTATAATAGAAAGGGGCCAGTCGTGGCGCAGAGGCACAAAGTGACTGTAAAGTGACTGGTTGTGGGTTCCATGCCACTCGAGGAGTAGAAATATTTAATATCTCCATTTTTTTCGCTCTGGTGTAGAGGCAAAGCTAGGCGTTAAGTTCCCCCACTTAACACGCAATGCCTCCAAAATTCGGCGGAAGGTGGGGAATGGAGTGTTTTAACTTTAGGTTCCCTCTGCCTACCCTTCTGTGCGTGAGATACAGCGTGAAGCTAATAAAAAGAAAGTTAGTTCCAATAAAGTGAGGTCTCGAGATGTGTTACAATTTTTATTTTGGCCAGACAAGATGTAGTTTTTTTTATAAGAGCGCTCTGACAACAGCAGCCTTTTTTACAGCCTTTTAGAATTATTTTAATTAATAGGTAATAGTAAACAATAAGGTAATACTTTACATAGGTAAACTTTAGTAATCTTCTACTTATAGCGGCCCGCGTTAACTACAGACCTGTTTCGTTATATTGTCACCCATGGAAGTGGATATGTTTAACCTTCGATATGTTTATAGTTGTTAGCATAACTAAAATTCATTACCATCGGTCAATCGGTTTAGATTTTTGATATAAACTTTCATCCCATATTTCAACCCTTTAAAGGGAGATTTTTTTAAAAAAGTAACTTATGTTTGACCCTGGGTTATTTACTACTATCATTCTAAATGTCATCCATTAGCCGTGAACGCGTGGCAGACAAACAGACAGACTTTCGCATTTATAATATAAGTATGACTGTATCTGTTATTGTCTATTGTGTATATAGGATTTTTTTGACTTGATAAAACAATCATTTTAAAAAAAAAACTTTAACAAGATTTTTTTTTAAATTAAAACTATGAAAAACATTGATAAAATTTTACTATACTCATTAAGGTATTTATTAACGTTATTCAATGGTTACCTGTTACTTTATACTGATTTGTTTAGGCTTAAAATAGATTAAAAAAAGAAGTAATTTTGAAAGTAATAGAATGAATTATATCGATAAACGCTCATCGTAAAATCGTGATGATTCGTGATTTTTAAATTAACTCGCTAACATGTTGATATTTTGTGAAAAGACGGCGATTACAGGGTAGCTTTTCAATTAATTGAATGAATTCGATGCAACGATGTAATCAATCATACTCGTACACAAGTTAAAGTAGAGAATTAATTTAAAATGTGGAATTTCGCATAGGAAGCGATTTGTCTGTAACTTAAGATAATATAAGACGTCACTTAAAAAAATATCTAGCTTTAGCCCTCACAGACGAATAGTCAGAGAAAATCTAGTGTCGAGACACTCCATTCTCCAAGTTCTACCCGAAATCGAGACTTGTCCAATAAAGATTGTGTGTTGAACGTTGGAACTCAACGCCAGAAAAAAAAAATTAGGGAAATAATTGACTCTGTAAAAGTATTTATACATTGCATACATTATTTCTATCGATTTGAATAATAGCTTAATTAACATGTCAATACTGCGCTATCTGATTAGAAAATTATCTTCTAACGTGACAACTGAATGAGAACTAATTGGTCGACTATTGTCATTTCAACAAATGCATATTAATTTAAATTGTTGTAAAATTTTAAATAAGTATATATATATATATATATATATATATATATATATATATATATATATATATATATATATATATATATATATATATATATATGTATCCGATTTGCTGTGGATTCGATTCTCACTCCGGAAGATTATTTCATTTCTTGGCTCTGGTACCAAAGCGAGACGCTGAGTTCCATCACTCAACACAAAATATCTCCATTTCGGGTGGAAAGTGGAGGTCAGAGTACTAGGCACCGCCTCTTTGCTCTTCATGGCGGGAAGAGCTGAGCGAAGTACATATTTAATGTTATTACATGTACAAAAAGTTTGAAAAGCAAACACTAACATAACACTTAACTTAACGTTCCACAGCCTAAGTCTATGGGCACTTTCTGATCATTTAATTACCATTTATACAAAAACTACAATTACAATTATCACCAAAAACCTTCACAGCACACAAGATACTGTGCTAGATATCCCGTCTATTTCAGAGGTCTACTACAAATAGCCCAGGAAAAGTTAAAGCACAACGAAACACACTTTTGACCAATAAGAAGTTCGCTTTGCTGAGCTTAATCATGGCACTAGGTACTTTCTGACCATCACGCTATGCCGGAAAAAGCGTGAAGCTGTTTTTTTTAAGTATTTTCTTTTTGCCGCTTTGGTAAGACAAAGCGTCGAATTGAGTTTCGTCTCGAAATTGGGTGAAAAGTGGAGAGCGTATTGCCTCAATCTGTCTTATTAGATAATATCTGTCTAATCTGTTATGTGGGATTATTAATGAAAGTAGACGAAAACATAGAAAATACTAAGTTAAGGACAGCTATTTACCACAGTAAAAATGCCTGACATGAAAGAAACCTAGAAAAATATATCATAGTTCAATTTAAGTATTTTTTTATATTTTGTAGGATTGATTCACTGATAAATTGATGCACTAAATAAAATAAGGGATTTTGAATTTTTATTTGTTCTTAAATACGAATAAGCTTTGCGTTGCCTTGGAAAAACATAACAAGACAAAGCGCGGCGTTGAGTTCCGACGCTGAATTACAATGTCTGTCAACTGACAATGTTTTGACATTATGTTATCTCTAGGTATCCTGATATGCGGGAAAAAGCGTGAAGGTGAAGAAAAAGAAAGTTTATTTACTTTTAAACATTTTTAAAGTGTTATTCCACACTTAGGAAAATTGAAAAAGACATTTAGAAAACGTATGAAAATTTGAACGCAGCGGGATCCGAACCCGCGCCTCCTGAATACCATCCAGACGCTCTCTAAATGTCGTTTTCTAAATGTCTTTTTCAAAGGTTTATTTATTTAAACTCTAGAATCTAAAGGTTTTTTTAAAATGCAAAGGTTGAGGTGAGAAATATAGCTCGATTACAGCTATGCGATACATTATTTATTTATCCATAATAACTCAATATAATGTGATATATTCAATACGAAGGTCTAATGGTTCCTGTTTCGCAGCACTTCGTTTTTATGGACGGAGAACAATGTATATGGCCTATTTGCTCGCAAATGAACTTGTATTTTTTGTTCTTATTAGAATTTAATGACCTATTTACGAAAAGTTTTAATTAGTGTATATTATTATGTATCTACTTACTAAATACAATTTTATATAATATTCTTGAATTTTTCTGCAAAGAAATTAATAAAACTCAAAAACTCAAAAAAATAATGAAACATGTCTCACGGACGACTTCATAGCTATATAAAGCTTAATTATATAAGGTTAGTCAATGTAATGTCACTTATAAAATACTTTTGCTAGTTGAAAAAAATGATTAATTATAAACGAGGCGTAATTAAAAACTGTTTTGTTTATAATGTAACTACACTTAACCATATTTGGCAATACAAACAATTGATAGTACTTTTTCTAAACATCCACGCTTTAAAATAAAATTGAAGTTATTAATTTTGGCCAGTCGTGGCCCAGTGGCACAAGCGTGTGACTGTAAACGACTGGTTGTGGGTTCGATTCCCACTCGAGGAGTGGAAATATTTAATATTTCCATTTTCTTCGCTCTGGTGTCGAGGTAAAGCGCGGCGTTAAGTTCCGCCACTTAACACGCAATGCCTCCGAATTCGGCGGAAAGTGGGGAACGGAGTATCTTAACACTAGATTCCCTCTGCCTACCCTGCTGTTTGCGGGATACAGCGTGAAGCTGTAAAAAAAAAAAAAGTTATTAATGTAGCAATTCATGACTGAATGACTTTGGATGGGACATTGATGTGCATAAAGAAGACAGGCAGCTTTTACCGCATTTTACCACCACAGAGCAGCTAGAGAAAATCTAGTGTATACCCTTTACTCTCTGTTCTCCACTTCCTGTGCTAAATAGAGATAATTCTTATACGCTTGTTATAACTTTCTTGTTGTAGTACTCTAACAATACTTTTGTAGATTTTTACAAATTTCTGCTATCCGATGATTTAACAATTAACATTTTTATTATTAATAGAGTTGTCCAAACTCGTAGGATTTGAAAAATATTTTCTGTAAATAGTTTTCATGTCCTAGTTGTGTGACAGTTTTAAAAAGTTTAAATAAAAATAAACCTATATATAAACATATATCATTTTTCTTAAGCATGAGATGTGATGTAACCGTGGCTTTGGGTTTAATTATCGACAAAAAAATATATATTTAGATCTTAAATTGAAAATGTCTTAATAAGGAAAAAATAAGATCAACTTGCTATAAATAAGTTCAAAAAAAAAAAAAAATAGCTTCACGCTATATCCCGCACACAGCAGGGTAGGCAGAGGGAACCTAGTGTTAAGACACTCCGTTCCCCACTTTCCGCCGAATTCGGAGGCTTGCGTGTTAAGTGGCGGAACTTAACGCCGCGCTTTACCTTGACACCAGAGCGAAGAAAATGGAAATATAATTTCCACTCCTCGAGTGGGAATCGAACCCACAACCAGTCGTTTACAGTCACACTCTTGTGCCACTGGGCCACGACTGGCCACAGTTCAAAATTAAAACAAATAATTTTCATGATTTCAGAGTTTCATAATTTTCATGATTTAATTTTCATGCATTCACACAATTCCCAAGACCAACTAATGACCATAGAATTATAACTGAATGACACACGACGCAGTTATGTGTTGCAGAATTTGCAAAAGCAATTTTATAATAACAATTAATTGTAGTCGTTTATTTGTCCAATCATATAGCTTATACGTATATTTTTAATAGTGAATCATCATATTAGTTCTGACAGACGTATTGACACCGGTGTGAAGTTAGGCGTAAATAAACACGTGGCTTCGTTTTGATTTAAACTGTGTTAATTGTTTATCCTGGATTTATTTGCTTTATCTAAAGCATATAAAAATAGAATTTATAATAAAACAAAGCGAGTTAATATTTTAAATATATTTTTTTTTAGTATTTTAATAAAAAAAACCAATTGCTGAATGCTTTGAAAATAATATATAAGTATAATAACAAAAAGAGTGGGTGGCCGTGCAACGTCCATTTAAAATATTACCTGTTTTGTCTTTTACTGTTAGTTTACTTTTAACAGACCAAAAATAATGATTTAGAACTTTACGATTTTTTCTATCTAGGGGGTAGTCAGAGACCTAGTGACAAGACCGCCCGAAATCAAGGCATTACGTGTTGAGTGGCGGAGCTCAACGCCTTAATCTTAGGTAACAGGACAAAGAAATGAAAATTTAAATATAATTTAAATATAATTTCCCCTAGTAAGAATCGAACGCATAACCAATCACGTTTACACTCAGACACTGTTTCAGTGCGCCACGATAACGTAATAATGACAATAAAATTTAATCAACAAAGTTTAATTTTACACTCTCTGTGAAATTCGAAATAGCGCATTCTCATGTTTTCCTCAAACATTACGTGGCATCCATACTAATTAATATTGTAAACAAGAAAGTCTGTCTTCTGTTACGCTATCAAGGCTATTGGACCTATTTCGATGAAATTTAAAATTAAAATACTTTATGACACAGGGTCAAATATAGGCAACGTTTTTTTTTTTGAAAAATAATCCCTAAAAGGATGAAATAGGTCATTTAATTTTACGTTATGAGGTATGAAATGTTGTATAGTTACATCACTAGTAGAGTATATAATTTAAACCGATATATGATAATAACATCTTTTGTTTTCGTGAATATTTTTTAGCTTCACGCTGTATCCCGCACTCAGCAGGGTAGGCAGAGGGAACCTAGTGTTAAGATCCGTTCCCCACTTCGGAGGCTTGCGTGTTAAGTGGCGGAACTTAACGCCGCGCTTTACCTCGACCCCAGAGCGAAGAAAATGGAAATATAATTTCCACTCCTCGAGTGGGAATCGAACCCACAACCAGTCGTTTACAGTCACACGCTTGTGCCACTGGGCCACGACTGGCTGGTGAATATTACACATTTTGAAATTAAATTATTCTTAACTGGATTGATTAATCGCGTATATTTACGGTATTCGCAAATACATTTATGGTAATCCGTGGTCACAGGCAGACTAGTAGTTTAGCAATAGAATCATTTCAAAATCAATATACAATATCTACACCTTAGATACATCTCAAGTGCACTACAAAAACGTCTAACAGCATTTTTTTGGTTTAAAGTGCAGTCATCTATTTCCGTATGCAATATCACCAAATGAGCTATAATGTCTAATCTATCAGACGAATGTACAGTGGAACTAAAACACGGCTAAAATATAACACTGACTCACTGAATTGAAACTAGTACTGAATTAGACGTAAGTACTTATATTTCATCATATACATATGTACCTATATGTATACTAGCGAACTATTTCTGCTGCGACCGATTGATATTTTAACCGAAATTTCATTCTCTTTTTTTAACCTCCTTAGAGGTATTTTTTTAAATTTCTATGATTGACCTTGCGTCATTAACTATTTTCCTGAAAAAATCATAAAAGTCGGTTAAGTGA
This sequence comes from Dryas iulia moderata, assembly GCA_019049465.1. Taxonomy (NCBI): domain Eukaryota; kingdom Metazoa; phylum Arthropoda; class Insecta; order Lepidoptera; family Nymphalidae; genus Dryas; species Dryas iulia. Next base: position 11,291,898 of record CM032418.1, on the reverse strand, counting down.
TTTAGATTTTTCATTTAAACTGTCATCCTCTATAACTTTTTAAGGTTTAATTTTTGAAAAATAACCTTGGATTTTAAAATATTTTCATTCCGAATTTCATCCATTTGGATCGGGCATGTCGATTAGCGCAGACTGACAGGCATACATTTTTGTTAATAATATTTGCTTGAATATAAGTGTAAGTAAAGATTATTGATGCAGTAGGACAGCGCATGACGGCAATCGGTCGTGGGTTCGATTCGCATCCGGAAATGATTATATTTCAATTGTTTTCATGTCTTCGCTTCGGTTACAAGGTTGGCTGTATAATACTGCTGAAACTCAACACGCAATATCTTGAATTCAGGTGGAAAGTGGAGAACTGAGTGTCTTGATATTTAATTTTCTCTACCTACCCTCTCATCAAGAAAAAAGGGGGAAAAAACATGTAGATGTAAGCAGGTTTGTTCCCTTGTTCGTTTGTGGTACATTAGATAAGTAGCTAACTATATACGCGACGTTTATGTGATTGACACAACTTATTACTAGTACTAGTACGGCTGCCAACACTCACCTCTAGTAATATAAACAAAATAGTTAAAGAAATATATATATATATATATATATATATATATATATATATATATATATATATATATATATATATATATATATATATATATATATATATATATATATATATATATATATATATATATATATCTTCACGCTGTATCCTGCACACAGCAAGGTAGGCAGAGTGAACCTAGTGTTAAAACAGTCCGTTCCCCACTTTCCGCCGAATTCGGAGGCATTGCGTGTTAAGTGGCGGGACTTTACACCGCGTTTTACCTCGGCATCAGAGCGAAGAAAATGGAAATATTAAATATTTCCACTCCTCAAGTGAGAATCGAACCCACAACCAGTCGTTCACAGTCACACGCTTGTGCCACTGGGCCGCGACTGGCCACACTATATGTAATTACTGGGGTATATGTAATTTTGTTACTTTTGGCCAATAAACTATTATTATTATTTAGGTATAGGCAACTTGACCTTGACTACCACCACTTAACGCCTTATATCTGCGAAATTGAATCTCTCTACATTTATTAATATAAAACACATGTTCGTAGATTAACAGTGCATCATTCGTACTTTATCTGAGCATAGTAAACAGAATAGTTGCTATTTTGTTTACCAAAATGATTAATTTATTTAGCACCTACTTACCCAATAAGTAAATTAATTAAAAAAAATATTATTTTTTCCTTTTTCAGCTTTACATTTTTTCTCGTAGACAAAAAGAATCTAAAGACATAAAATAACTAAGAAAATAACTTGAACATTATTCATACTTGAATTCTTCTAAGTGAGGAACAAACCCGCATATACATATACAGTTAGAGTAGCTGTCTTGATACTAGAATTTCTCTGACTACACTACTAAGGGCTTACCAGGGCAGAGAAATGGAAATAGTTTAAATATATTCATTCCCGCGAGTGGGACCCAAACCCACATTTACAGTGAGATGCTGTTCCACTGCACCGCAGGGCCATCTAAATACATCTATAAAGATGTTACTATCAATCTCTTTTTAAGCTATCCTTACAATGAATTGGTTTGTTTTTAAAACTCCATGTATACATTAAATAATCTTTAACCTTATAAATTACTAGCCGCCCGCGGCTTTGCGCGTGAACTATTTCGTTATATTACAACACTCGGGGGCGCATTTTTAAAAAATTAAGTAGCCTATGTTTAAGCTTAGATTATCAACTATATTTATGGCAAAATTCATTATGTATAACAATTGGTCAAGCGGTTTAGATTTTTCATATAAACTTTCATCCCCTACTTCAACCCTTTAGAGGTTGATTTTTGTATTTGAAAAAATAAGTAGCGTATGTTAGACCCTGACACTTTTATTATATTCATTTTAAATTTCATCCAAATCGGGCCGGTAGATTTAGCCGTGAAAGCGTGACAGACAAACACATAGACTTTCCCATTTATAATATAAATATGGATTTATGTGGTCTTACGTGTTCTGAATAAAAGAGCAATATATACGGAGTAAAATAAATAACTAGCTTTTTTTCCAAACAAGCAACAATTTGACTGAAAATAATTGCTCCTAGTTTAAGTTACTGTGTTTTGATTACAATAGAGAGTGTCAGGTTTTAGGAAATGCATTAGTGTCGTTGATATGTTAACTCAACACGCGATACCGTTTAATCTATGTAGCTTTGAAGTTTAACTGTTTGTCAGTCTGTCTGTCCCATAAAGTCTTAGCACACCTTTTAGACTAGAGAAAGCAAATTAATGAATATTTTGTTTGTAAAATCTAAAAAAAAAAAAAATTAAGTACATGTCTTTTCTGAAGAAAGCATTAGTAAACGCGATTGGTTGTGGATTTTAGGCCCACTCTGGGAAATGAATATAATTAAACTTAAAACTAAAATTTTCCCCCCGCGGGGGGACGGGTTAACAATACAATTCCCCCCCGCCGCTGGGTAGCGTCCCGTAAAAGGCGGGTAACCCAGTAGCTTGGTGGTAGGAGATTCGTTCTCCGACTGGCTCGCGACCACTATCGTGTCAAAGGCGAACCGCCAAACATTTGACGATGTGTTCCGGTTCGATGGCACGTAAGCCAGCTCTCCCTATTCCCACCATTTCCATCCTTCCTCCCTCCTTCTGTCCTACATCCCCGAGGCTGGCAACGCATCCATAGCTTTAATGTTGTGGATGTCTATGGGCGAAGGTAACCACTTAACACCAGGTGGACCTTCTGCTCGTTTGCCTCCTTTATTCCACAAAAAAAAAAAAAGTAGTCAAAGAGGTTTTAATGTCAAACATTTCAATCTGTTATTAAATTCGCGATGGCTGTGGTTTTGATTCCTTCTGGGGATAATGATTATATATAAATTATTTTACGTGGAGAGCGAAGAACGGAGTGTTCTAGTACTATAGGTTTTCTCTGACTATTCTACTATATATAAAAGGATAAAGTGTAAATTTAAAAAAAGACAAAAGAGAAAATTTAAGTTTTGTTCATTTATAAATTAATAAAATTTAAATAAATAAATTTAAAAATCAATAGTTGTCCCTTTCAGTGTGTAAATTAATTAGTTTTCAAAGAATATTTGCTTATTTCTCGGCTACCTTCTAACGACATTAGAATCCTGCAATTATTTTTTCCTTATAGCCAAGTAGTCAGGAGATATCCACTTTTGCCTGAAATCTAGACATAACATTTTAATATTGAACTGTCATGTTACCTAAAAACTGCAATAACAATGCTATCTATTGCATCTTCAAGCAATTTGGGGAAGTAATCAATTTGCTCAGTGACTGTAGCGTATCCACATCAATAGATGCCGCGATGACTCACAATGTTTATATTCGATTATCGGCTTCATATCATGTTTTAGTTCACGTCTGATGGATTATGGAACGGCCGGTAGCAAACGCGTAATGTATAACTAAAAATAGTTAACTATAAAATGGTAAATTAGTAATGAAACAATCGATTGTAGCACCATTTTGTATTAAACATAATATTGAGACAATGGTGACCCTGTGGGACTGTAACTTTGGTTGACTAACTATTGTGGTTGTAGGTTGGATTCACTCGAATGGGATTGGAAGAGGGAATTGATTTAATTGATAGTTTTTCTTTTGATTCTCTATTTTTTTTTAGCTTCACGGTGTATCCCGCACACAGCAAGGTAGGCAGAGGGAACCTAGGGTTAAGACTCTCCGTTCCCTACTTTCCGCCGAATTCGGGGGCTTGCGTGTTAAGTGGCGGAACTTACCTCGACACCAGAGCGAAGAAAATGGAAATATAATTTCCACTCCTCGAGTGGGAATCAAACCCACAACCAGTCGTTTACAGTCACACGCTTGTGCCACTGGGCCACGACTGGCCACATATCTTTTGATTCTCTAGTGAGATAAAGCGCGGTGTTGAGCTCTGCTACTCAATATGCAATACCTTGATTTCGGACCGAAAGCCGAGAACCGTTATATAGTGAAAAATAAAAATACTAGATGATCATTAGTTATTAAAAAATAGTCTATACGTGTTTTTTGTATTTTTAATAAGATTTTATTCGATACGTAATAAGTTTTATTAAAAGAAGATAATTTTTTTTAACATGTGAGTAATTATTAAAAAAAATAAACGTTTAGATAACTATTAAACTATCAGTTGTTTGAATAGAAACGTAGTGCCAACTGACGTCATAGATCAGTGAAATTTGGCAAAAGACCGCCGTTATCGAACTCGCTTGAAATACTATATTAATCTACCTTCTCAAGTTTATTTCCCACTTTACGTTTCGACCCAATTTTTCCATCTTTTTATAAGCATTCGTAGAAATTGTAAGCGGTTATTAGCTCATGACTTAGCGGTAATTATATATACTGTGATTACGATAAACATATTTATATTTAGGTTTGTCCCACTTTGAAACGGTGGATGAAATATGAGTATATCAAATATTAAAAACGGAATGTTTTGACACTAAGTCTTCTCTCTCCGTCTCTGTCTTCTTTGTATTGTGTAAAGAACTGAATGGCTGAAAAAAATGAAATGGGCGTCGCTTGACCATCATTTTTCTTTAATAACATCATTTTTCTTTAATAACTTGTCCAAGCTTGACAGCTAAATGAAATACGTCCATCGGCGTTTAACAAACTATAACATACATACAATGGTACAAATTTAATGTCATTTATATGGTAGTTGATGTTATTGAGACTGCATTCCAATCATTTATTAATAGTGTAATATTAATATTTGCAAAGTAATTCTCTATTTTACATCTTCTTGGCATAAATCTCAGCGTTTAGCCAGGATGTACCTCTCAATTTAAACTCCTTCACTCTGATCCTTACCATCCTCAGTGGTAAGCCTATTTGTTCTCATATTCTATATGATATTATATCAAGGCATATTCTTCCGATTTAATTCCCAGGCCGTCGTGAAACGTTGCCATACCATACCAAAGTGACGCTCTTGCAGCTACTTGTAGTCAATGTAATTCTTCGTTAACCTAACCAAAATTTAAAATAATAGCATATCTTACTTTTAAATTAATTAATAAAAATGATATTAAAATATGACAGCGTATAACAGTAAACGTGATAGTAGTGAGTTTGATTTCTACTCGGAGTAATCATTAGGTATGATGATTGACTTACTTGACTTAGGGTCCTATGTCCCTTAGATGGGGCAGAGGGCGTCCACAGTGCTTCGCCAGCTCAAGGTATGATGATTAAATATAAATAATTATAATTTCAACTCTTAGTTCTGGTACCGAGCGGCGTTGCATTCCACCACGAAAGTGGAGGACGGAGTGTCTTGACAATAGGTCTTCCCAATAGGGCATCAGCCCTATGCAGGAAGTTAATATAGACAAATGTCACATGAAAATTACTCTTGTTCAGGATTGAAAGCTCTAAGCAATGAAATTTTGATATTTTTTCGTAAATATGTATTGAGGTTTATACTGAGAAGTAAATCTAAATTTTCCTCGTAGAAAGTAAGCAACAGTCTATTTATTATATATAAGTCTATTTATTATATATGACGTTAATTATACGTATGGAACCTGTAATAAATGTCTTTATATTTTCCTTATGTAATAATATTTATATTCCAATATATATGTATAAGTAAATAACTTGATATTGTATAAATTGCCCTCATGCTGTGTAGAAAATTGTTTAATACGAAGAAACATTTTAAACTTATTTTTACGAGAATTATGCGAACGAAGTAGTAGTATGGATATGGCATACAAAAAATAAATAAAAAAAAAATAAAAAACAAAATGGATAAGAGCTAATAATAATGTATTTGAAATACATTAATTAATCAAATAAATTAAACAAACAAATACATACACTTTTACATACAATGTTAATCGAATGCACATTTTACGCACCATTTCAGGTTAATCTATTCGAAAGATATGTTTTCGAGTGTGAACCTTCGAAAGTTGTGAATTCAAGTATTATTCAAGGTAATGTTTTTCTTAGAAGAATTAGACGATATTTTTTTAATAACTATAAGAGTATTTTTATAAGCCTAATAATATCGAATAACTCAAATCAGAAAACATAAAATACAAAAGGCTTGTTTCCTGTTTCTTTCTAGAAAGAATAATTACATCGGTGTTAATAACTCAGATTACTGTTAGTTATTAATACATGTTTTTGACATTTATTCACACACTTAGTAAAATAATAAAAAAACAGTAGCAGTCGTGGGACTGCCGATAGAAGTGAAAACGGAACTATTAAGTTGAGTGTAATTAAAACTATATGCAAAAATTATAATTATTTTTTTATGTTTTATTTATTAGTTACATATGATGGGTTAAACAAATCATGAACAAAATATAAATACAAAGTGGTTGAAAAAATAATTAATATACAATTATCTTAATTATACATAGTATTTATATTTACACGAATTTCAATTTCAATACTATTATCATTAGCATGTCGGTGACGCGAACCGAGGATTTACCCTCTACCAAAACGCTCAACGCGCCTAAAGAAGTTTTTCACTTCAAAATATTTTTAGAAAACGTACATAAAATCGGAGGCGCGGGTTCGAATCCAGCTGCAGTCAATTTTTTTATTCAATGTTTTTTTATTCATGCATATGTATTGAGAACTAAATATAGTCATATCTAGACACCTACTTGAATATACAAGTATAATTGCTAATTTTCATAGAGCATGATATATTGATAATGTAAAACATAAATTGCATTACAAATTGATATGAATTGTAAACGTTAAGGAAAAAACTATAATTTTATTGGAGTCGGAAAAATCAAACGCATTGTAGATGTATTGTTTTGTTTTTTGCTATCACGCCACGTTCATTAAATCGTAATGATATTAAAATATACGTGCACATGTACATACATACATACTTAATGTGTAATATGAGACACATCTATCGAGATCTGACGGAGATTCTTGACGTTAGGATCTCCCTGTAAAGAAAAAGCTTTCGGTATAAATTTGAAACTTAATTTACTTAAACTGTCCCATTACAAAACTAGAAGTGACTCATTACAAAACTCAAAAGTATTCACAAAACGCATAGGTATATGAATTAACAATATAAAAAAAATGTATGTATGTGTTCTAAAGCGTCATAAGAGAGGCCGTCGTGGCGCAATGGAACTGCGTCTGTAAACTTAATGGTAGTGGGTTCTATTCCCACTCGGAAGAATGGCTACATACAAATACATATTATTTTTATTTCCTGGTACCTAAGTCAAAGCCTGCCGTTTATCGCCCGTTCTCTCTAACTACCCGCTACGCGTTAAACAGCGAAAAGCTGATATGTGTTTAAAATGTTTATTTACAAACGAAATTGAGTGGTTGAAATTGGTTATATATTGGTACACATTTGAAATCAAATTCGCTCATCTGGCGTGTGTCCAGACGCATCGACCTTGGAGTGAGGTTTTGTTATCACTCATTAGTGTAATACTAGATATCTATTACTTTAATGTTTATCGAATAGAATGGAAGTGCTTTTAACTTTGTTAGTTTTAGCTGAAATTATATACATTATAGCATTCGCAATAATAATTATCAAAAGCTTTAAGCTCCTTTAGAAAAAGTTGCAGATATACTATATATTAAAAAAAAATCTTTAGGTCGTTTTTCTGCATAGCGGGGTTATCATACAGAACTCATTGTGGAGATTCCCTTCTCCTCTTTCCGCCCGATTTCAAGGCATTGCGTGTTAAGTGGCAGAACTTTACGCTGCGTATGGTCTTCCCAACACAGGAGTTTGGGAATTTGAACCCATAGCCATTGAATTTACAGCGAGATACTGTCCAATAGTGCCACAACGGTGTAGAGGCTATCGGTGACCCAGTCCTGCAATGCGATTGGTTGTGGGCTCGATACCCAATTTGATGATTGATCATATTATTTTATTAAATTTCTCGGTTTTCTTAAGATTCTGCTTAAGCTCGACGCAATTTCTCAATTTCGGACAGAACATGGGGAACGGAGTGTCTTGACACTAAGTTGACTACATTTATATAAGGGAAAAGTTGCAATATATAAACGTAAGTAATGCCCATATTAAGAAATACAAAGAAAAATGAATAATCGCAGCTAAAACCTAGATTATTCGACTGCTTCCATTGAAACAGGTAAACTACGAGTATATACATATAAATGCAACTCTATCAGGTTCCTCGAATAATACTTCATTTACGTTCTATGCAAATAAATACGAAACATGATTTAATTCAATCTTGTATCTAATAGTGGGCTAGACGTAAACTGTTATTAAAATATTACCATAATCTTTACTTGAGTGCTTAATACTATGTTATGATCTAGATATGCTGTCATAATGTTGTTGAAAAATGTCGTGATTGTTGTGTGGTTTACCTATTTTGTATTGATTTTTATCCTTTTATTTGCTTTAGCATGTATTTATGAATGAATTAATGTCAGAAAATATTTGTGTTTTGGTTCATTTCTTCCCGTACTACTTGCTTCATAAATAAAACACGGAATATGTATCCGGATTTTACTACATTATAACATACTCATAGCATGGATTTGATTTCCTTGCCGAGATGATGATAAAATAGAGTATTTGTATACGAAAATTATTACTTTTTTAATATTTCTTCTATGTTGTAGTATTGTAATATTCCTTCTGCCTATGCTATGCCCAAATAAAACCATGCTGAATCAGCAAAGCTAAAACGTTTCAAATGACATTCGACAAAAAAAATCGATGTTACAATTGTATATAATAATAAGCTACGAAGTACCTTATAAACAGTTTTATTTTTCCTACATTTCTGGGTATTCAGAGAGATCCTACTTTCAAGACATACCTTTCTCTACTTTTCGCCCAAAAATCGTAACATTCCGTGTTGAGTGGCAAAATTCAATACCACGCTCTGTCTTACCAGAATTGAAAAATGAACATAATTTAAATAAAATGCCCGAGTGAGAATCCAACTCACAGTCAATCACTTTTACACTCAGACGCTATCCGTATTCACGATGGCTTCAAATTCATGATAGTAAATGAATTATAAAATTGCAAGCATATATAACAGGCTGTGTCAATATTTTTTAATGTATATTAATTACAATTACCTTTCGACTAGATAGCTTTGATAGCTCTAATGTCTGTGATCGTATATAACAAAAGTCGTCTTGTATTATGGAGTTATAGTTATTCTGACGTATAATAACAAGAATGTGTTGAAAATTTTAAGTACAATCAAGTCTATGCAGCTTAGCTCTGCAAATTTTTGCAATTGTTATTGTAATTTATTATAAAAATGAAATACAACTGACTCTTGAAAGTAGGTAGGTAAATTTAAATACATCCTAAACTTTCAAATACTAAAATGTAAGAAATGTAAGAAACGAAATGAGGATATTTACAAGCTTCTAAAAAACATGTACACAAGACGCATTCGCAAACGTCATAGACCGTCATACTATCATTTGTTATGCTAAAACAACACAAATAGGAACCTTCGTACTGGTTTAATGGTAAACGTTTAACGTCGACGACTATTCAAATTATAGGTGTAGCTTAAACAAGCATTGTTTATATTAAATAAATGTATTACTAATTATGCGCGGTTTACTGTCTCATCTTACATAGTATGTTAATACTATAGGCATCAGCACACGATTTTGTCCGCGTAATAATGGACATCTCTTTGACAAAATCCAAAGTCGAACAAAAATTGAACTTATTTTAGGTAAACTTGTGGGGGCCCGTAGAACTCCTTAATTCGGCACTGTCGCAAAAAATGTTATTGAAATTGAATGGCGGACGATTAAATTGGAGTGGTCTCGAATGATAACGTACCTCAATGACAATGTACAGTACTTTAGTTCAAAAGGATGAAGAGAAGAGACATCATGAAAGTGGAAGACAATGCATGCGTATTGCAGAGAAAGCCGAAAGACATAAGTGTTTATACACTCTTTTATATTTCATACTTAACCACCTAGCATATATTTTTGTCCCACCTATCACGAATCTGGTTGACCTCAGAATAGAACACCTAATGTTCAAAAAATAAATAATACCTAGAAAGGTCTTTGGTCTTTAATGGAAACTCTGTTTAGAAACATATTTATTAACAAATTAAGAAACATGAAAAATTGTGTCATTTTTCATCATTGTTTAAGGAAAAATATTACCTATGAGCTTTAATTTTAAACTTTTTTCATGTGTACGAACATCTTTGAAAAGTGAGAATAATAAAAATTATCATATATTCTTTTTTTTTTAGCTTCACGCTGTATCCCGCACACAGCAGCGTAGGCAGAGGTAAACTACTATTAAGACACTCCATTCCCCACTTTCCGCCGTATTCTTGAGGCATTGCGTGCTAAGTGTCAGAACTTAACGCCACGCTTTGCCTCGACACCAAAGCGAAGAAAATGGAAATCCATACTTATATTATAAATGCGAAAGTCTGTGTGTTTGTCTGTCACGCTTTCACGGCTAATCTACGGTCCGATTTGGATGAAATTTAGAATGAAAATAGTAAAAGTGACAGGGTCTAACATAGGCTACTTATTTTTTCAAAAATTAACCGCTAGCGGGTTGAAATATCGGATGAAAGTTTATACGAAAATACTAAACCGCTTGACCGATTGTAATGAATTTTGGAATAAATATAGTTGATAATCGAAGGTCAAACATAGGCTACTTTTTTTTTCAAAAATCCACCCCCGAGGGTTGCAACATAACGAAACAATTAGGCAGACCACATGGCGAAGCCGCGAGCGGGCCGCTAGTATTAAATATTTCCACTCCTCGAGTGGGAAAAGAATCCACAATCAGTCGCTTTATAGTTATATTTTGTGTGGTCCTACAGTACGAACACATTAATAATATAATTTCTTTGTTCGCCGACCAATTGATGTATTGCATGTGTATTGTGTAAATACGTATCGTGGCATACATTAATTTACGTAACAACGACATTGTTTATTTTATTTACGAGAAATCTTTAAAATCAGATGTTAAAATATCCGTTTGTATGCTGATCTTAATGTTATATAAATGAATGGAAGACTTTTAACTAAATCAAAGCGTTAAGTAGGTACAAGGCCTGTAATAAAATACTTAATAGTTACCTAATAGCTTTATAGGATTTACCAATAGTTGTAGAAATGTGAAAAAAGTCACTTGAAAGTCTTCTTCTAGAGGGAGTATTTAATCACTCCATTCTATACTTTCTGCAGAAAATCAAAACATCGCTTATTGAGTATCGGTAGTTAACACTTTGTTTTGTTTTACCGAAGCTGGGCAATAAGTTATCAAAATGTTCGCAAAAATAAATTATGCGGAAATGTTTTCGCTTTTTTTCATATAGCAGGGTAATTAAAAAGGAGTGTCAAGACACTCCGTTCTCCAATTTCCACTTTAAATTGAAATCTTATCTAATACATTGTTTGGTGTAAACTCCTCGCTGCGCTTTGTCTTAGGTACCTGAACGGAGAAAGGAAAATAATTAAACTATGATCATTACCCCGAGTTTGAATCGAACTCAAAATCAATGACATATAGAATGAGACTATCCCGCTCTGTTATTATATCCTTTGAATTTTTGCAATAATTATCGTAATTGGGATATGTATTATGTAACTAAATAGTCAGTAATTATAAGATGGCCAGTCGCGGCCCAGTGGCACAAGCGTGTGACTGTAAGCGACTGGTTGAAGGTTCGATTCTTACTCCAGGAGTGGAAATATTTAATATTTCCATTTTCTTCGCTCTGGTGCCGAGATAAAGCGCGGCGTTAAGTTCCGCCACTTAACACGCAATGCCTCCGAATTGGGCGGAAAGTGGGGAACGCAATGTCTTAACACTATGTTTCCTCTGTCTACCCTTCTGTGTGCAGAGTCCAGCGTGAAGCAAAAAAAAAGGAAAGAAAAAGTATAACATACAATGATTACATGCCTGTGCTCACGTATTCCTCCTTTCTTCCTAACCTTAATAGCCTATATCATATACCACACACTTATGACAGTTCAAATTACACATACGAGTACGTTGCCTTTACACTGATCTTTTAAATAGTTGGAACATTATATAAAAATAGTGGAATTTTTATGTTTAGATTATTTATTATTATATTTTAACTGCTTTGCTTTGGTAAGAAGAAAAAGCGCGGCATTGAGCTCCGCCACGCAACATGCAATGTCTCATTTCGAGTTGTGAAGAACGATTGTTTTGAGTCTACGTTCTCTCTGTAATATACTCATATATTTATATTATTAGGTTAATAGGGGCCAGTCGTGGCGCAGTGGCAGAAGAGTGTGACTGTAAAACGACTGGTTGTGGGTTCGAATCCCACTCGAGGAGTGGAAATTAATTTTTCCATTTTATTGGCTCTGGTGTCGAGGCAAAGCGCGGCGTTAAGTTACGCCACTTAACACGCAACGCCTTCGAATTCGGCGTCAAGTGGGGAACGGAGTGACTTAACACTAGGTTCCCTCTGCCTACCCTTCTTTGTGCAGGATACAGCGTGAAGCTAAAAAAAAATTAGATTAATACGTGAAAAAAGAAGTTAAACGCCTTTTTACGATAGTCATACGGAAGTATGAGGTATAAAATTTGGCACACTTATAGTTTATATGCAGAAAAACTGTAGAAAGCCACTATAATCTACAAAAAATAATTTAAGAGTTACTAAGGTATAGGTCTGATTATATAATAAGTTACCAACTGTCCAAACAAGACAAATGAGTCTCTGGATCAGCTAATTGTAAGTGAGCATCGCCGCCCACTATTATGTAAAACACTACAGGGCTTACAGGTGCATTGCTGGCTCTTAAGGTGGTTTTGAAGATATCACATCACCTTGGAAACTCCAGGGCTATTAGGGCAATATGTAGAGAGAAACTTTCTTTTTCCTCATTTTAGTCCAATTTGAAAACTACTTAAATAACGACACTGTGGTACACAGTGTATATTTGAGTACCAGATAAACTACGCATTAGATATATGTATATCGTGATTAGTTCTTAATAAATTGTGACATCAAAAATAAATAGTTTAAAATAATTGCCGACTTAATTATACTGTTGTAAGTACAAATATGTAAAGATTTTGTTGATTTCAAATAATTATAGAAATCAACAAAATTCTAAATATTTCTTTTTTTTTTACATTTTTATTACATTCACTATGGACTTATGGTCCGTACCTCTTTCTATTTAGTACATTTTTTATTCATCACTTCACATTATCTTTGAAATTTGAACTTGATTTATATGAATAACTATTTCTTATAAGTTCCTTAAGGAGCCCATTTTATTATAACATATAAGTTGGTAACTTAATTTACCTATATAAATTGAAACCATATTAAAAATTAACAAATTGCTCGCCACTATAGAAATTTTACCTAATTAATTAAACAGTTATTCCATTTTGTCGGACAATATTTAATTTGTAACTTTTTATTTATGACCCAATGGAAATAAAATAAATATTAAATGGGATGATTACCAAAATATAATAGTCAAAACTTCATATAAATCGGTCAAGCCATTTCTGAGATTACCGTTAAGAAAAGAGAGAAATTTAAAAATCATTTTAATTTTTTTTCAATAATGTTTCTAGATCTCTCATAGATCTTCTATGTACAGACAGCGATCGGTTAAATGTGTGTTATATGTATGGATAGATAAATGATTCTTGACCTAAGATGACCACTTGTTGCAAAAAAAAATATTATTAATTGCAAAAACATAATTAACCCCTATAGTATCGAACCTACAACTTCTAACATATATCGCCAAGAAAAACAAAATTAAAAATACCTCTTTTCAACCTATGTAAAGGCATCTTCATACTAGACGCCGTGTTACTTCATCAGCCAGTTCAAGCACAATATACGATTAATACTTACGTCACTATTCTATCTTTGGTACTATTGCCGTTTGTTTGCGTCATTTCTAATAGTTTTCAGTTCTTTTTTGTTGACATAACAATCAAATTGAGGAAGGAAGTGGGTGTGAGTGATGTTGCCTTACACCAATTATGTACCTATGTGTCATATGTCGTAAAATATGCATATAATTTTATTTATTTAAGACCTGTAAGGCAGTTGAGAAGTGGCTGGATGCAGAGTGGTAGTGGGCTTCGGTTCTCACTCGAAACACAAATGGGGCGTTGAGCTCCGCTTGTCAACATGCATTTTGTGTAAATGGGTAGAAAGTTAAGATTGTGTTTCAGCTTAGTCTTTTCGTCTATTTATAAAGTTATATGCAGAATATGATTGTATGTCCAAAATCCATTTGTTATCTCTGTCTCCCATAGTGTTTGGTGGAACTAATCTGGAGCTCTGTAGCACAGTCAAGAACTTAGGCCTTATAATGGACAACACTTTTTCCTGGTCACCACATATATCCCAAGTTAGCCGAAATTTTTTTACTGTGCTTAGGAGATTGAGAAGATGGAAAAATCTTCTTCCGATTAAAACGAAAATAGTCCTTGCCCAGACTGCAGTCCTTTGGAATAACCTTCCACGGGATATACGTGAGTCTAAATCTGTTCACATATTTAAGCGTCGTCTCAAAAACTATTTCCTATCATTATAAAATGTATGTCTATGTATTTATTTTATGTAAGTTTATTATTATTAATTTTAATATATGTATTAATAAATAAGTATATATGGTCTATATATCTGTATATTATACAAAATGTATTTACGTAAGTTTGTATGTATCATATAGTATGTAATTTTTTAAGTAAGTTTATTATAGCTAGAGCTTCTAATGCATTTGTACACCAACCAATATTCTTGCATCCTCTGATCTTTTACTTAGTAAGGGTTGTCTGGAAGAGATCACCTGTGGTGATAAGGCCGCCTTTCCACCGATATTATGTGCTAGTTTATATATTCTTGTTTTCTATGTATGTTGGTGTAATAAAGTATTTAAATAATTAAATAAGTATGTCATAATGCCCATAATCAGAAAAGAGGAGGTACATTTTACGGTTTTGTCATATTTTTATCGCATCTTCCAACTTAACATTTACTTTTACTTGCAAAAAGATCTATCACGGTCTTCAAACTTGTCACTTACTTTTATTACCTCTTAAATCATTTCCTTCTACTTGGCATGTATCTACCATACCATGTACCCATCTAGAGCTAGAGTCTACTTTATGACTTAATCTCTTCTATTTTTCATAATTTACATCGTTATCGGTGGTAAGTCCATTTTCTAACTGGACTTCACAGCATCCAGCCATCGCTTCCATGGACACCAAGGAGTTCTCACTCCAGGCTTAGATAGATGAAGGCACATTTTTGATATAGTATCTAGGCCAAGCAGATTCTTTATTGCCATATCTCTATCGGTGCATTTTTAAATGATAACGTTGTAATAAACAATGACAACTAAAGTATTGTCATCACGTACTTTTACCTCTTAACTGTTTATCTTACGATTTCATCGGCCAATCTTAGCGGTGTCTATTCCACTCTACATTACATAGTAAAAGTAAATTGTGCTCAAGTGGTATGACTTAGAATGGACAAAGTTTAAGTCCTCAAATCAATGTAATTTTGCAGAAAATAGATATAGAAAGTATTCCGATTTGTGTATACAGTGAATTATTTCGATTGCAATTTAAAGAATTACTTACATATTTCTTTTTTTCTTTTTTAGTCAGAAAGAACTGAGCACCAAACACTACGGTGCCTGCATACTTTTTTGGTCTCGTCTCCTGTCGTCAACCTCTTCATACACGCCATCCTCAATCCGAGGGGTTCTCGTGCTTGCATCTTGCGTGCATCTTTGACCTGCATCCAGTATCATTAATAATGTGTCTTCAAAGGTCCAACTAATCCACAAGTATTATAAACACAATCCAAAAGAAAAAAATAAAATAATAATAAAAAACCGATATAAATATTTTTCCAATATTCGATTAGGAAATCACTCTGTATCGCTGACAAATAAATACGTACTCACATACGTACAATGGCGCCAGCATAGGGCACGTCACTTTATAATTACGAATTACGATGACAGACGTAAACCGTAATGGAACAAATAGCTATTGCGTTATCGCTTTTAATATAATATTTATGTATATTGTATTTTTAGAAATTTGAAATATTATTTTTGGCTATCGTCTTCCAATGGGATATTGTCTGGTTGTAAGCGCGATGGTTGTGAATTCGATCCCTTCATGATAACATGAATTAATCTGATTTCTCTAGTCTACTAATAGAATACGTGGTTTTAAACATTTTTAAAGTGTTATTCCACACTTAGGAAAATTGAAAAAGACATTTAAAGAAAACATATAAAAATTTGAACGCAGCGGGATTCGAACCCGCGCCTCCTGAATACCGTTCAGGCGCTCTCACCTTCTCTTCTCTTTAAATGTCTTTTAGAATACGTGGTGTTTAGAGGCAGAACCTCTAAATATGGAGTGACTCGTTTACAGACTATAAGAAGAGAAGGGAGAATCTTGACAGCAGAATTAATAATAATAATAATCACAAACTGTTGTACGCATGTACCAAAAAAGAAAAAATAATTTTTACCTTCACTCTTAGTCCAGCGCAGTCAGAAGGCCTAATATCATGCTACTTGGTTTTCAGTTTTCCGTCCTTAATAAAAAAAAATATGTGTTGATTGGCGAAACTCAAAACCGCTCATAAGGTTACTAGACCAGAAAAAAGGAAATAATTATAATTAAAACATAATTCATAAATAAAACATAATTCTTCAAACATTATCTCGCATACATACTCTAAGTATTATGATTTCTTTGTTCCTCCGATAAGTTCCATGGCGACGGGAACATTTCTCGTATTAACCTAACTTGACCCACGCTTAATTGCTTATCGTTGATCAATTATTACCGTTAGTTGTTTTGATATAACCCGGCTTCTAGGAGAATTGTGAAGGAGAAAGTTTTAAATTTTGTACTCATTGTGTAAAGGTACTTTCGAGTTTCTATCGATTTTCTTTTTACTATTGGACTATATTCTTTTGGTATAATCTAAATTAGATATTGTAATTGTAACTTTTTCGGTTATTAAAACTCAATTGCTAAAGCAAATGTATGAAATCAAACCTTTAATGTGCCCTGTTTTCTGCCGAATTCTGGAGGCATTACGTGTTGAGTGGCGGAACTCAGCGCCGTGCTTTACCTCGACTTCAGAGCGAAGAAAATGAATGAATTAAATATTCTTATCGTTGAGTGGGAATCGAACCCACAACAAGTCGCGTTTATAGTCATACGTTGTACCCCTGCGCCACGACTGGCTTCAACGCTACATTAATAACTATTTATTTTGATTTACATACTCGTACCTGCCCTGTTTGAATTAGAGTTTCAAGTTAAGTAAAACTAATTTTTTACTTATTCTTTTTATTATTGTTTTGTGCGCTGCATCCTGCACACAGCAGGGTAGACACAGGGAACCTAGTGTTAAGACACTCCATTCCCCACTTTCCGTTAAATTTGGAGGCATTGCGTGTTAAGTGGTGGAACTTAACGCCGCGGTTTTTTCTCGATACCAAAGCGAAGAAAATGAAAATATAAAATATTTCTGATCCTCGAGTGAGAATCGAACCCACAACTTTTTTTTTAAAAAAACAGTATATACAAGTAGGACGAGATATGATGTGTACGTTGCGTGTGTGATAATTCAAAACAAATCTAATTATTTCTTCTCCAGCTTCATACATATTTCTGTATAGGTTTTAATTTCAACTTACTTTTAAACATTTTTAAAGTGTTATTCCCCACTTAGGAAAATTGTAAAAGACATTTAGAAAATGTAAAAAAAAATGTTTTTTTTATACGTTTTCTAAATGTCTTTTTCAATTTCAACTTAATTGAACACACAATCTTTGGTATTGACAGTCAAACGGTGTACACCGCCATTCTTTCAATTCATCATAGAAAAGAGAACTATTTAAGTTCTTTTTTTTATACTGATAAGAAAAACAAAAAACTCGAAGTTCCCAATTCGATATTCGATCTGAAGCTTTTTTTCTAATACAGTGTTACCGGGCGAAACTTGTTACCTATATAAAACTGCATCTAAGCCTTGTGTCAGCTAGATAGTCAGAAAGAATACGTAAGAATATGTGAAGCCACTCCATTTTTCCTATTTCATCTTACATCGATACAATGCGTGTTAAATAGAGAAACTCAATGCCACGCATCTTATCAAAGTGGAGAAATGAATATAATTTAAATATAATCATTTCTTCGAATGTAAAAAGAAAGGAAATCAAACCCACAACTAATCGCGTTTACATTTAATCTTGGTAGTAGGAGATGCGTTCTCCGACTGGCTCGCGACCACTATCGTGTCAAAAACGAACCGCCAAACATGTGATGATGACATGTAAGCCAGCTTTCCCTATTCCCACCATTCCCATGCTTCCTCTCTCCTTCCCTCCTACATTCCTAAGGCTATCAACGCATCCATAACTCTTATGTTGTGGATGTCCATGGGCGAAGGTAACCACTTAACACCAGGTGGGCCTTCTGCTCGTTTGCCTCCTTTATTCAATAAAAAAAAGACTTTATCCCACTGCGTCTTAACGGCTTAACATATATAAAAATCGGAATATTACAAATTCACATTTAAAACAGCTGTGCCGTAACCAACATAATAGACCGGAAAACGTGCTAATGGATGCAAAAAAACGATATAAATTATCTATAAAATTAACAAAAGGTGTGATATGCGCTTTTAAATTTAATGGAAAAATTTTGTTTGAAAATGTGCGTAACATTCAAACGTCTATAGTCTAGACTAAAGGTCACTACGGCTATAAACGTGTAGACTGTAGAGGTAGTATCAATTTACTTTAGTTGCAATCGAGTAGTTTATTTTTACTAACATGTGAACAAGGCGGCAATTAAACGGTTACTTGTGTAGTCACGAATTAATTGGCATACGAATTTATATGCTATTTTTATATTTTGTTAACATTTCCGTCTGTCGTGACGCAATGGGTCAGTGTTTAACTGTTAAAACGATTGGTTTTGGGTTTGATTCCCACTTAAGGGAATGATCATTGAAATGAATGAAAAGCAATGCGTGGCAATTTCCCATCACTTGCAATGTCTCGCATTCAAACTAAATATGGAGAATAGAGTATTTTGACACTAAGGTCCCTCTAGAGACTACCCTATTACGCGATAAAAAGTGTGAAACTGCTAAAAAATAATAAAATATACTTTAAATTTTACAAAAACATACAAATAAATTGATAATTAAGATATTACGATGTATTTAATATTTAATAAATAATGTAATACCTATAATAAATTCTATCTGCATTTTGGAAAAATATAGTCTTTTTTTGTAATTATTTATACATATTTTAAAGTGCGCAAATACGTGTATGGTTATAGTAACTTTAGAAAAATAAAAAAAAAAAAAAAAAAATATTAAAATAAAAATTATTTATTATCAAGCAACATAGGCTCATAGTTGGTTAGTAAAAGGAGTTAATTTAGAACAATGTTAATAAAACAAAAACATAAAAACATAAACCAATAAAATTGGTATGGTAAATGGATTGGTAAAATTATTTAAAACAGAAAATAGATACATAATAATTAAAATAATGACAGCATTATGTAAAATTTTTCAAATAGGTATTCAAATCCATAATCGTTGGTGTCCTCTGATTAGTTTTAAGTATTTGTCCGTGACATGTAAGAGAGCTGAAACTATTGTACATATGTACATTGTTTTTTTACATTTTCCGACTCCGAAAGTGTCCTGACTCTAGGGCTTGTTTTCTTACCCTGTTATGAGATTTTGTGTGAAGCTAAAAAATATCGCAAACGATACTAAAATATTCAAAAAACCCTCAAAATAAATCAACGTCACCGAAACAAAACGAAATGAATAGAGGGTCAACCGCAACCAGATTAGTATAAAATTGTGCCTTTACCTCCAAAATGACTACAAAAACTAAATACAACTATACTATACTTACATAAATACATAGCTATCATAAATAATGGCATTTCTTAGAACAGTTTAAGCGGTTGCAGCGCGAATTAGTTATAAAAGTGATAAAAAAATGGAGATATTTTTTGTCAATCCCCCATCACGTTCATTTAATTGTTCGTTTTAAAGGAACCAAGCTAATCCGATAATGA
This sequence comes from Dryas iulia moderata, assembly GCA_019049465.1. NCBI lineage: Eukaryota > Metazoa > Arthropoda > Insecta > Lepidoptera > Nymphalidae > Dryas > Dryas iulia. The sequence goes on along the minus strand of CM032418.1, from coordinate 11,271,694 downwards.
AATTCAAGGCGCGACGGTATTCGATATTTATTTTTTTATTTGGAACCGTGTGAATAATAAAGGATTTTATGTCATAAGTTGTTAGAGCACATTTGATTTATATGTACGTGTGTTCGCTTAAATACGCGTACCTGGTTTGACGTTACCTTCGTCAGGTGTGAATTTCACGGTTATATATTTTTGTGAATTAAATAGATTTTATGATTATAAAAAAATATGGAGACAGCGTCTGACTGCATACTTAACGGTTCTAGGTTTGATTCTTACTCTGGGGAATATTGTAAATTATATTTTGTTTTCTCCTCTGGTGAGTAGATAAAGCGCGGCGTTGACTTCCGCCACTTAACATGCAATATTTCGGATTCATGGAAATGAAGAACGAAGTGACCTTATGTTCTCTCTCCCTACTCCGCTATGCGTAGAAAAGCGTGAAGTCGAATTAGAATTCTTAAGTACCTAAGACTTAAACTGAACACCAGTACTTGAGACTATCAGTTATAATTTCACTTTCCATCAGTTATTTCTGAGGTGTATTGGATGATAAAATAAATCAAATAAATTCCTGCAAAAGTATTTGTGTCATGAAATTTTCTTACCAAATACTGCATTATTAAATGTTAAGTATTTAAATTTCAGATTAAAATATTAGATTTAAAATTCTTATGATTTTTATATGCAGAACCTATGACAATTAAGCCGCTTTTGCTTAACGAATTGATTTTTTTGGACTGTCGGTCGAATGGCGCCGTCCGACGTGAGACTTCGCCGATCAAAGCGATTGGAAGCGATTAAACTAAGTTAATATATTGTGTATACAAAATTGTTAAGAGCATCTGTGTAATGGCCTAATGTTTTAAATGACCGGGGCCTCAGAATATTTGATCATTTTTATTTATCTTTCTTTTGTATTGTAAAACTGTTTATATTCTTGTTATCAAAAGTAACTTGGATAATTAATTTGTTCTTAAAACTATTTATTAGAACTTAATCCTTACTATTTCATGGTATACAACTTAGTATGAAGACACTAGACACTCCGTTCTCCCCTTCCTCCAGAATTACAGATATTTCGTGATGACTGGTGAATTTCAACGTTGCACTCTACCTTAGGTATTGGTACGGGAAAATGAAAATCCATACTTATATTATAAATGCGAAAGTCTGTGTGTTTGTCTGTCACGCTTTCACGGCTAATCTAGCTGTCGGATTTGGATGAAATTTATTTAGAATGAAAGTAGTAAAAGTGACTGGGTCTAACATAGGCTACTTATTTATTCAAAAATCAACCTCTAAAGGGTTGAAATAGGGGATGAAAGTTTATATGAAAAATCTAAACCGCTTGACCAATTGTAATGAATTTTGGCATAAATATAGTTGATAATCTAAGCTTAAACATATGTATTTTTTAATTTTCTAAAAATGCGCCCCCGAGCGTTGCAATATTACTATATATTTCACGCGGCGAAGCCGCGAGCGGGCCGCTAGTAATTTAAATATGAGTAAGAATCGAACCCATAACCAATCGTGAATATAATCAGACTCCCAATGCGCCACGATGATCTTAAACATGTTATATTAACACATTTGTTACATTTATGTAAAAACAAGCTTATTCACTCTTATGGATTCTATAAAATCTCAAGCAACAGAATTTTGTTCCATAATTTGGCTTCCTTTATCATATAGGTAGAAAAAGTGTCATATTTCACCCTTGTCACTTAATATAAAGGCCATTGGTTACAGAAATTAATCTGAACAACAGATAGACGTGTAAAAAAAACTACATAATAAAATCGCAAAAAAGCTTGTAGATCAATTGAAAGTAGACGATTTGGTGTGAAAAAATATAGTTAAATAATAGGGTAACCATATGTAAGGAAAAAAAATATTTTTAATTTTTATTTTTTTAATTTTAATTTATACTAATATTTCTTTTTTTTTAAGATGAAACTAAGTGATAGGTCGCTTATTATGCTAAATTCCGCAATATAATTGTGTAATACCTATATGTGATATCTTTATGGATAACTCGACCCACTCAGTATAAAATTTGATATTAGGAATGTCCTTGTAACGCAGCGTTGTTACTTTGAAATTATATTATTTTGCGACACCTTTAGGCTAAAATGAATAAAATTCATAAAAGTCATATTGTCTCACGCCTAGTAACAACAAGCAATGCAGAGATATCCTATTGTGGAGACACTCCTTTCTCCACTTTTTGTCCGATTGCATCAGAGACACTGTGTGTTGAGTAGCGAATCTCAAGACTGCGCTTTGTCATACTACAGTGGGAAAATAAAAATAAATTAAATATAATCATTCATCTGAGTGGAAATCGATCCCACAACCATCGCGTTTACAGGTAGACATCGCCCCACTGCGCGGTGAACATATAAACATCTTAATAATCTATAATGCCTACTAACTTTCGCTTAAGTAAACGAAAAAACATAATTCAAACAAAAAGCCAAAGTCTCGAGATCCGCGATATATCTGCTAGGGTAGGTACAATACCTACACAATAAATAACATTAATATATTAAATTTAATATTCCTAATAGCCATCGATCGTAAAATATGGAGTCCGTACCACAATACGGCGGTGCGCAGGCGCCTGCCAGTCGCGCTTCCCATTCAGACTGACGAATGACAATGCTCCTACGCTGATTAAACGACTACAGCGTCGATGCAAGTGGATGATTTATTACAAATCTCTTTAATCCAAAAATAGAAAAAAATGGTCTTATTTTGTTATTGCTGTGTGATTTATGAGTTATGTTTGTTGCGACTTGCAGAAGGAATTATTTTGTATGTATGATTTCTTGTTTGATTGTTAGTGACTTTTATGTGTTTTTTTCATAGCACAGTAAGATCACGAAAAATAGTGTAAATATTTAGTTTGCAGTGTGTCTATATAGATTCGATTCCGAAATATTTAATATTTTCATTTTCTTCGATCATGGTCATGGATCATGTTGTTGAGGCAAAGCGCGGCGTTTAGTTCCCCATTTAAAATGCATTGTCTCCAATCCGAAAATGGGAATCGGAGGGTCTTAAGAAGCTTGCGTGAAGCAAAGAAATATAGTATTATAAAATAAATAGCTTCACGCTGTATCCCGCACACAGCAGGGTAGGTAGAGTGAACCTAGTATTAAGACACTCCGTTCCCCACGCACCGCCGAATTCGAAGGCATTGCGTGTTAAGTGGCGGAACTTAACGCCGCGCTTTACCTCGACACCAGAGCGAAGAAAATGGAAATATAATTTCCACTCCTCGAGTGGGAATCGATCCCACAACCAGTCGTTTACAGTCACACTCTTGTGCCACTGGGCCACGACTGGCTAGTATTATGTACTGTAAAATAAATTAAAAGTCAAAACCAATATTTTGTCTAATTATTCATTTGTTAACCATATTGTTAGAGAGTATTAAAAATAATAATTCTGTCATTTTGAATGTCCGGCCATGTCGGGTTTAGAATAATGGGGGTAATATAGTAAACCAAGCAAAGTAATCAAAACTTTTTGAGACGAGACATTTTTTTTACATCCGTTTGGATGTAAAAACCATCTCTCGTCTCATGTTATATTTAAAGAATTTAGAGAACATTGATTCTGTTCCCCTCTATCTGTTAATATTTAAAAAAAATAGTAAATTAGGTCACAATCCAACGTCGCTTTTCGAGGAAGATATAGAACATTGACATTTTTAAACATATTCCGTCAAGTGGGTTTGAATTAACAACGATTATTACTTGTACAAACAGAAAGTTTCCAACTACACTATGATGAATGTAATGAAAGTGAAAATCAATGTCATAATGATGTTTTCTAGTATAATTAAAGTTTCTAAAACCATCGGGGTACGGTGGAACAACGTCTGACTTATTGGTAGACTTCGTACCTAAGACAAAGCGCGGTGTTAAGTTCCGCCATTTAAAATGCAATCGTTCGATTTTTGCCGGAAACTGAAGTGTTTTGTTTCTCTATGACTACGTTACGCTTATGACATAAACCTGCTTGTTTTTAGAATACTAGTTGTAGCTAACAACTTCGTTTGTGTGACCTATATGAAAAACATTCCTGTTAAGTTAGTTCACATTAAAATTATTCGAGAATTTCCTCCTTCTAATGAAATCCTCTCTTAAATCCCTTCAAGGAAAGGAATGTCAATTCTCTACGCCCAGGTGATTTGATTGAGCATTGTCAATCAGTCAATCTGTTAGTAAAGGAATAGTTTTATATATGTTACAGTCAAAGTAATTACGTAGCTATTATATATAATGAATTGCCATTATACATAATGACTAAATTGCCTAGACAATGTGATGACCTTTAACTTTGATTTATTACTTTATGTAAGTCTTATTAAGATGTTTGGATTTTCGCAATTTTTACACTAGATTTTTTAACCTAGTTGGGGAGATTTTTTAACCTTTTTGATACCTTCATATGTATATCAGTATGTTTAAAAAAATAACACTTAGTAATACGTGTACGTCACAGGTAAATCTAAAATGAATATATATTTTTTTCGAAACAAATTAATCTGATGATAATTTTACTTAAAATTCTTTAAGTCTTCCAAGCTTATATAAGAAATAGCTAATTAGCGTGTGTAAATACTGTGCCAACTATGACATTGTCTAAATTGAAAGGAGGAGGTTCTTAATACGTATATTCCTCAGATTACTCGAAGATGGGAAAACCGGATCGAAACTCATTGAAGATGTTTTTTGGTTCACGCGGATGGGGTCGCGGGTAACAGCTAGTTGTATATTTAATGCTGAACAAAGTTTAAAAAAAAAAAAATGACAATTTATAACTTTGGCTGTAACATAATAAATATATTGATTTTTATTTTAAATACAAATCAAATTTTACTAAATTGAAGAAGATATTATCTTTAGATCAAATTTTTAATTGAATTATTTTTAAATCAAATTTTACAAAATTGAAGAAGATATTATTATTATCCTAGTGTACGTAAAAAAATGCTCTGAATTACCGAAATATTTACCTTAAATAAATATATATATCTAATGCATTATCCTACAAATACCACTTTTTGCACTTTTTCATATAAACTTTAATTATGCCAAATTTCAAACTCCTCCGTAAGCCAGATTGATAATAAGGAACTTATAACGAAGTCTATGTTTCCTTATGTGGGACCTAAACCCACCGTCTTTGCTAAATTAGGATACGATGATTGCGTACACCGCCATATACCCATCTATATTGTAATATATATGTAACCTTGAATGCCCCTCTTTGTTTGAATTAGTTCATTTAATGTTTTGTTTTTTTCGAAATCGATTTATTTAATTCTAGGAAAAGAGATAAACATTTATTTTGTTGTATCTCAACATGTAATATCACTCTGTGAGATGGTCTGGTGATCTTTCTGATTACCCTGCTATGCGGAAAAAGTAGAAGCTGGTTTAAGTCTGTCATGGTAGTATCAAGCAGTAAGTATGAAACACAACGCGATAGTATAAGCATTTCATAATTTTATTTTAATGCCGACGACTAAGTAGGCAGAGAATTGTGATAAATTCGTTTTATTCCTTTATTAAAAATGTACTTTACAGCGTCTATCCATATTAGATACGAGTATATGACGTATTAGGGGATGGAATTTAACGTCAGGCTTTCTCTGAAAAGAAGGCAGAAAAAATATATTGAAATATTTTTTGTTTTATTGATTTAATGTATCACACATTTAAGAAAAAAATATAAAAATACGAAACACGGAATAAAACAATACACTAAACGTATAAAAATATATGAAACGGTATTCGAACCAGCGTTTGTTCTTACGCTCTTGACGATTAAGCTATGCGTTCTTTTCGAGTTGCGTAGAAAACTTTATACATATTGGACTAATAGTGTAATAACTCTAAATATGGCGAAATTGACATAATATTATCTTCAAACGTAAAGTTAATTTAATATTTTTGTTGTTTAAGAAGTATAAGTTATAATCGCGCTTTCTTTTAAATTTCTTTTAACTTGGCTTCATGTTTTTTACCGCAGATTACTAAGAGAACTAGTTGGAGAGAATCTAGTGTCAAGACACTTTGTTCTCCACTTTCTGTCAAAAATCGAGACAGAGATTGTATGTTAAGTGGAGGAATTAAAGCACTTTTGTATTCAATTGTCTAAATGTTTCATAATATGTATATATTATATGTAAACATTTGGTACCCTGTAAGTTGAACCGAAACACAATTACATGCAGATGATGTAAGAACATCACCTAGCGGTGTCATTTTGCCGTTAATATAAATTTATTAAAATATAAATGAATATACATACTCGTACATACATTCGTCATACAAGTTATTTTTTACAAGACACGCATTCTCATCAACAGTCAACTCGTAATCTCGTCAAATTCTATTCATAATTGTAGAAATTGGAATACGGAGTGTTTTAATATTTTTTCCTTCTAACTTTTTATCAGCTTCACGCTTTATCCCGCATACTCTGCTATGCGGGATAAAGCGTGAAGCTAATATAAAAACGTATATTATTAAATAGATCTGGCTATACAGCGGCTACAGTCTAAAAAATGTCAGATCAACAGACACGGTGGTTCTAAGAACGGTCGGCCTCTGTGTAGTGTGAACACTTTATTATACTTAGGTACGACGCCACAAAAGGAATTAAGCACAGCATGTTGTTTTTATTTAGCATTCTCTTATACATTAAATATTATGTACTAGCTATGTTTATAAGAATAATATATTGAATGATTTAATTGTAGGACAGAAAAATAAATTAATTTAATAGACCTTTTGTTATTGTTAGTAATAAATATTATGGCATCTAGCTTAATATAATAATAAGTATATCACTCGGAGAAATAAGTGACAGTGGAGTGGAGAACTGACATCGATCGCGTTTACAGTCAAAAACTATCCAATTGAGTCACGAGTTTCGAATAAGTTTAGAAACTTATAATACGGTAGGTTACGATTAAGGCAATCAAGACGTTTAAAATTAAAATTTATGATTTTAATAAAATAAACTATAGTATTATAAAAAAAATGAAATCTAAATTAATTTTAGAATAGCTCTTGAGATTCACATATCACTTTCTGACACTCATAATTCTATTATACTGGTAACACTTTTAAAATATATTGGGTAAAAACCTTACTTCGAAATTTACTATATTTTTTCTTAATTTTCGTTCACATAATATTTTGTACATGTGTTATGTGTAACTATTATATGTTTTCTAATAACTTATTATTAATATAATATTATATATTATTAAATTTCGTAACAAGTAAATTTATTTATACCACCCTGTATCAACACAAAGCGACGTAGACGACACGTCTAAGGGTCTTTAGTATTTTTTTTTCTCTAAAGGTGGACAAAACTTATGAATGGACTCCAATGAATGAAATTCCGATGTCGCCTAAATGCCAGAGCCATGCCGTAAAAAATGCACGTTTGTATGTTTAAATACACTTCCTTTCTATTCTATTCGGTATTTTATTGCGTTTCATGTAAAGATTTTGTCGTAAAATATTTATATGGTTATTTATTTATTTGAAGATAAATTCATGTTATATTTATTGCTTTCGATTAAATATTTTTATATTGTTCAGGTTTTCGCTTTTCCCGTATTGTATGGTAGTCTTAGAGAACTTAGTGTACATATGTACTTATATTACACAGGTCTCAAAAACGAGACCTGTGTAATATAGTGACGGCTTTTAACGCCGCACTATGTCTTATTAAAGCGTATAATTAAACTTTGTATTTTTCACCTTCTCGCTGTATGACGCAGATAGCAGGATAGGCAGAGGGAACCTAGTGTTAAGATCCTCCGTTCCCCGCTTTCCGCCAAATTCGGAGGCATTGCGTGTAAAGTGGCGGAACATAACGACTGGTTGTGGGAATCGAACCCACAACTAGTCGTTTGACAGTCACACTTTGTACCTCTGCGCCATGACTGGCCCCTTAAATTTTGTTAATTTCTCTAAGTAGTAATCGAACCTACCACCAATGGCTTTTACATTTAACCTTTACCACCACGTCAAGGTAGCCTCGTTGTTTTTTTATATTCTGCTACATAGCGAAAAGAAAACAAAAGTTTATCTTTATTATAAGTTTATTCATACACTATGTACATAAGATGATAGAGTCATTTACACGTCGTGGTGATAATAATACAAATGATCTACGCTAAGTGAATTAGATTTGATTACTGATAATAAATTTTGTTTAGTGACGTTTAGAGGAAAATTTATTTTTTTGTTGAAGCCTACTCTATATAGCTGTATCACGAAAATATTATTGCAAACACTTAATATTTTATTACCAATTTAGGTACAGTAAATACTGTGTAAGAAAACATCTAGATTATGCATTATTTTTCAGGAATAAAATTAACGTTTTGTATCTATTATTATTAATTAGATATATAATTAGACAATTATTCTTAGACATCCTAAGCACATTAATTCAGCATAAAGTGAACGTTTTTAAGAAGTAAATAAAAAGTATCTATCGCAATATTAAAAAAAATGTAAACAATTCAAAAGCCCACGGAACCCACGCACACTTATTTATATGAACCAATCATTACATAAGGCCAGTCGTGGCGCATAGGCACAAAGTGTGACTGTAAAACGACCGGATGTGCATTCGATTCCCACTCGATAAGTGGAAATATTTAATATTTCCATTATCTTCGCTCTATTGTTGAGGCAAAGTGCAGCGTTAAGTTTTGCCACTAAAGACGCAATGTCTCCAGAATTCGGCGGAAACTGTGTCACGGAGTGTCTTAACACTAGGTTCCATCTGCCCACCCTGCTGTGTGCGGGATACAGCGTGAAGCTAAAGAAAAAAAAATACAAGGCGGTTCGAACAAACGGTAGTGCTGGTAAAAGATTACTATTATGTTATACAAATACTATGTCGGACAATTTATCACAAATGATTTACCTTTGGTTTGTTAAAAACGCGATACAGTAAAATGTTCACCCACACATCGCCTACACTTCGCAGAAGGCTCCGGATGCATAGTTTCTATGGCCATTGTGGACTACAAATGGACGGAAACGGGTAAGTGAGATTTGGTGCAAGAACATCTGCTGGCGCCTATACGCGACGAAACGTTGCTTTTGCGCCGGCGCCCAGCGATAGGTGAGAAAATATCTCCTTTGCCGTCAAAGATTATATGTTTCTTGGTATATTGTTTTGTGCCTAATAGTAGTGTTTGGAGGTAAAAATATTCGATTTTTTATAATTCGAAAAAGAGTTTTAAGTCATACATGACATTTAGGGTAAAATAATTGTTAATATTATCAGCTATATTTTTCGATACATCGCCAGTAGGAGATATCACATTTACTATCACATATTTCTGAAGTACACCAAAATTAATCTTATAGAAAATGGCTATGAATAAAAATTGAACTACACGTAGGTATAAGTTTCGAATACTTTATAGTACTTACACGTTTGTGGTTACAAGTTGTCTATCTGCATAATATATGAAATTAATCCGATTAAAAAAGTTTTATTTTATAATGTGTAGTAATCGCGGAAACATATGCGGTTTTATAATAAAATAATATTATTTTCGTAATTTACGCAAATACACATTTTTGTTACGAGGACAACCATTGACAAGCTTCGGATTCTATTTATATATATTTCTAAAAACCAGTCATGTAATTGGTAATTCCATGATTATGTAACTGACCTTTTCGATATTTTAAGACATTTATTGTCATCATTGAGTAACTTTATTTCGTTACATAATTTTGACAAGCTATTACTTAAATAATTTTTCTTTGCCGCAGTATATAGGTTTTTCCGATAACTTTTAAATTTAGTCCTTACTTGCAAACAATACTTTGAAATAAATGAATGAATTTGAAATAAACTATTAACTTATTTATATTATAAAATAATATTTTTTTCAAATAATAACGAAACGTAAATAAAACACAAAAAAATAAAAACAGGCTAAACCAACTGTAACGTTTAACGTCTTTGTCTCATTGTTTAAGAAATAAGTTTGAAAGTAGATAATCTTTCTGTCTTATCAACAAACCATGTTACAGACACTATAAATAGTGTGATAAACAAACCTTTGGGATATTGTAGCATTATACTGGGATTTTAATGTATTGTTTGTACTTTATACATAGCCTGAAGGTAATCTTTAACACGTGTGCGAAGTGTCGCGTCTGCGATGGTTACTGATAGTAACGGCTCTGTGGCGGAGGCGCGGTGCGTGACTCATCTCGTTCATTGAGCGGTGGTCCATTGAGGGGCGCTCACGCTCATTACCGCTTCGCCGGCCGGCCCTGCGCACACGCATAGCGCGTCGCTCGCAACTTGCGGACCATTACACCAACACACTGCCTACGATGTTGCCTCTCATCTCTCGATACAACGTGAGTTAAACCTACGACTTCCTTTCCAGCGAAACCTATTTGATTTTAATGAATATTTCGTTTGTTATGTTCGTATTTACTAACATTTACATGTTTCATTTTGTTACAGATGGAGAGCTTTTCGAAATCGTGCATCTGGCTTATTGCAGCCGCACTGTTGGCCGCTTGCGGTGAGAGTGCTGGCGTCGGAAGCAAAAGGCCTTTTACGCCAACTGATTCCATTTTGGATATTATTGATACGGAACAAGTTGAAAGAGTGCTCGCGGCGCGAAGGCGCACCGAGGAAGCTACTGCGCCATCGACATCGTACGTTCAGCGTAATGAGCTCGGTGAAGGCAGTTCTGAAACAATGATCGTGTCTATTCCCGAACAAGAAGACGCTACAGAAATACCTAAAGGCGTCGCTTTCCGCAACATTCTCAAGTCCTCTAGGAATGCACTTGTTGTAACAAAAAAGGAGTATCTCAAAGAGGACTGGTGCAAAACTGAACAACTAATACAAAAAATTCGGGAACCTGGATGTGTGCAGGCGACAGTGATAAATAACTTTTGTTACGGACAGTGTAATTCGTTTTATATTCCTAAAGGCCCTCGCCGTCGAGACAATAACGAGGAGCGACCACCACCAGCGTTCAAGTCCTGTTCTTTTTGCAAACCAAAAAAGTTTACATGGATTACAGTCACGCTTCGTTGCCCCGGGCAGAACCCTCCCTTTAGGCGCAAGCGTCTGCAGAAAATTAAACAGTGCAAGTGTTTACCGGTTGGCGTAAACTGATACTAGTTTGCGACAGACCCTCCAGATTCAGAGGCGGTCAGTCCGTCCAGCTCGAGCCGAGAAGCATCCGAGGCGAGTTCCGAGCAAGCGGCCAGGGGAGGAAAGTGAAAAGTGACGTGAACGTTAGGCGATTAGTAATAACATTGTCACCTGATGTTTTGGTCAGTAATTATCACTGGCATATTCAAGCGAGTGCGGAGCCGACTCCTAAACATATTCGTATCGCGTGCTCTCATACGTCAATAGAGATGACGTCATGTGATGCAAAACGTCTAATAACTTTGTAATAGAGCGGCTTCGGCTGTAAGTCGCGAAGTGAGCTTTAATTGTCTATAGTTATAATGGTTAGTTGGTCGATGTTAGAAAACTGTTTACTGGTGACCTTGCGAGCGTTTAAGGAATATTCAGTGCAAACGCAGCCGTGGAAAAATATGGACATAATATCCTCGTTGCGCAATTAGCGGAACAAGTGTCGTTCTGTTCTGTGTTTATATAAAACTTACACGTTTTCTAATGTTTCTGCGGAATAAGTGTGATATTAGTTATAAATTATTAATCATAGTACCAGAGAGGGAGATTGAACAAATTTAATATTATTTATTGTAATTATTTAATACTATGTAGTTGTTAATACAAAAATACGCTTATATGATTTAATATTAAATTATAATATAGTAGACCCATCGCGATACAACGAGGCCGATGCAAAAACGTGTCGTCAAAATACATTTATTTTGCACGACTTAAAGTTGTACAAATGTAATGATCTCTGTTTGCTCTCCAGGCGTATTTTCATTTTGTTTACTTGTAACAATTTACATAATATATATTATACGATGTTTGACAAGAGTAAAATATAATATCTTGTCTGAGATATCACTGAGCAAACTATGTGCCTGTACTCGTATTCTCACCTTAAACGTCCTCTTTTAGAACAACATGTGTATAATTAATTGTTATTTTAAAAAAAAAGTGATGCTTAAAAATGTATTTTTTTTGTTATAATATATTTTCTTGAAACTTTGTAACAAAATTTGTATGCTTTGTAAATGAAATTAAAATTCTCACGTAATATTAAAATGTTATTTTTATTATTTTTGCACTAGAAGTCCATTTGGTTTCGTCAGGATGTTTCATTGTTTGTCTTTATTCTATGTAATTTACCAAAATTAATTATTATTTTGCATATTCTATTTACCTTTTTTAAAAAAATACCTAACTACCTATAAAAGGAAATAAAATATTTAAACATTTTTAAAAAGCGTAGAAATCAAAAAAAAAAATTTTAAAAAAAAATATATACGTAAAAAAGTACTTCTTTTGTTTTTATATTAAGATAAATACTATTAAGAAATAAGTATAGCTTCAAAAAACTTATCTATTAACATGAACATATGATATCTATTATCTATACAAATTAGTAAACAAAACGCTTAAAGTACTAACTACATACATATTTGTGCATTGACTTACGCAATTATTTATGTCACCGTACGGTAATGCAGTTGAAACGTTGGGCTGTCTTCGCTCACTCTACTTTGAGATATTTCATGATTTGTGACGGGGTTCAGAACCGTATTTTGTCTTCTGTCTGTGTATTTTGTCTTATTTGAAATAAAAGTAGAAAGATTTCTTCGAATGGGAATTGAACCCACAACTGTTGCGACTACATTCGGCCACTGTCTCTTCGCGTCACGATGGTCGATGGAAAATGCCCGCCGCATTTACTTAAGCGGAATACAGAGTGTTTCAACATTAGATTCCCTCTGCACTGCTTTGTGCGGCTGTGTGTTATAAAAAAAGTGTTATTATTTTCTAAGCAATGATTTCTCTCGTGCAGAAAAAAATGCAATAATTCTTCATCAGGTTCTATTGGTATACTTTACGAAATTCAGGAGAACTACCGTAATTCTGTTAAGATTTTTAAGTAAAATGTAATATATCTTATCCAATTATTAATTACCGTATGTTGACCATTTTTTTAAATCACTTCTATCACGTTGGTTGTTTCTGTGGTTAAAGTTGGTAATTTCTTTAACTAGCCAGTCTTTTGCAGAAGTAACTTTATTTGTCGTTATTTTATATAAAATATAAAATAAATGATAAACTCAATGAAGAAAGATTGTAAAGATTGTTAAAAGTTTAGAACTTATTGCCTTGACACTAGGATCCCTCTGCCCGCTACCGTATTTTGGAATAAAATATACTTCGCACGAGTAAATAAAAGGAAAGTTAGTTATAAAAAGTCAATGTAAGAAGCGAAGCAATGTTAAAATATGGTGTAGGTACATTCATCACATAATCCATTAAACATAACTTTACATGTTTCAAACATATTTTGTACCTATACTTCCCACATGCATATTTAGTTAATTAATTCATTGCCACACTTCATTATAATTATAAATATAAGTTAAAAATATTGGATATTTTTTTAAATAAAACGTTCAAAACTTCATGCATTCATATCCCGCACACAACATGGTAGGCAGAAGGAACCTAATATTAACACATTTTGGAGGCTTTACGTGATGAAGTAGGGGACTCAACGCCATGCTTTGCCTCTTCGCCAGAGCTACGAAAGTGAAATACGAAATATTTCAATTCCTCGAGTGGGAATCGAACCCAAAACCAGTCGCGTTTACAGCCGCACTTTGTGCCCCTGCGCCACGAATGGCTTTATTGGCGCGATCGTCACTTGAAGAAACGCATTGGCCAAGCAATATACTCTTTACAGCTAAACTTAGGAAAACTTTCAACTTTAAAAACAAAGTTCACTTCTTCCGGTAGAATCAAGTAGGTAGAATTTTAAATATTAAAACGTAACAATTCTACTAATATTTTACAAGCGAGTATTTAAAGAAGCCATTGTGGCGCAGTGGGATAAAGTCTGATTGTAAAAGTGATTAATTACTTTCATTCCCCGCTTTGGTTAGAAAAAGCCAAGCGTTTAAGTGTCGCCACTCAGAACATTGCGTGATACCTAATTTAGGAGGAGAGTGAAGAACGGAATTTCTAGACACACACACTACATTCTCTCCGATTCATTTCAATTATACATTTTTTATAATTATGCTATGCGGAAAAAAGCTTGAATGTGTTTGTTTTTTAAATGAATGAAAACGTAAATTTGAATGTAATAATTTCAATAAATATGAATGTAATAAACTAATATTAAAATATTTCATTACAGAGTAAATTATTTACAAAAATAATTGATTTATTACAGAAATTGTGGTAAAGTATAATCTTGTGGTAAAGTGACAAATGAAACGCACCATTAACAGCAGTAGATTAATGTGTAATATTAAAAAAAAATAAAAATTAAAAATTTTGAAAAAACCCACGACGGTTTAATTGTAATTGAAAAAGGATAAAATAACTAGAAATCCCCCGCCTAAAAAAATATATGTAACGAGATGATGGGGACGACTTCGTCGGGGGCTGTCGTTACTTTAAGTTAGCACAAACCTTCTCATAGGTTTTCATGCTTTTAAACAGGTTTGGCAAAAAAATAAAGTATTAATATGAATTTACAGTTTTGATAACTGATATTTCTTTTAAAAACTTTAAGAACGACATTTATACTGTTAGCTACTATATTTAAAATAGAGGTTGCAACTGGCAGCCCCCGACGAAGTTGTCCCCATCATCTCGTTACATATATTCTTTTAGGCGGGGGATTTCTAGTTATTTTATCCTTTTTCAATTACAATTAAACCGTCGTGGGTTTTTTCAAAATTTTTAATTTTGCTTTTTATTTTAAACTTTTTAAAGTGAATAGATACACATTATATATTATTACATAATTTCGAAATACTTTATATTAATCTTCATGCAAATCCAAAAGAAATTATAAACCCAATGCTTTCTGGTTATCAAATGCTTATTGCAGCGCCTGGCAGATTGTCACCGTAACATTTTCAGGAAACTTAAGTCTAACCAAATCAGTGAAAATCACAAATCCACTAGTACTTTAGATTTTGAACAAACTAATTTATACTGGAGCGTCCCGTGGTAGTTCGTGATATGGCATATAAAAACACGCAACAATTAAACCTGAACCTATCACAGAAAACCGCATCTAAATAGGTTTCACACAAAAAATACAAGCAATTGATTATTGCAGCGCCCCCTGGTGAGGTGTCACACCCCGACACATATAAGAGAACACGCTCTTAATTAACTGATCCTATTTTTTGATACTGCATACAAAGCGGGACTTAATAGTTTGAACTTTGGTATAATTAAAGTTTAATGCAGCGGCGCCGCCTGGTGAGTTTCTTTTTAACGTACAAAGAACCTAAACACTTACACCAGTAAAGGTAATCTAATACTAAAAACTCTGCCCAATCGAACTAGTAGTTGTGGTTTTTGTTTTAATATTTACAAACAAATGTTACTTGCCAGCGCCCTGGTGAGTTACCACGATAAAACGTATCAAAGAACAGCACTAATTAAACTAAACTTGAGCTCTTCATTGAAACTGCTCCAACTCGAATTTTGTCATTTTAGCTTTGTACAAACATATTTTAACTGCAGCAGCGCCCCCTGGTGACTTGTTCACCGTAATATAAATTTAAAAACATGCTCTAGCAAATCGGAATTATACTGAAAAAACTCTCTCCCATCGTACTATTCGTTTTTGGTTTTACACAAAAAGAAGCACTACTTTACTGCAAGCGCCCCCCTATAGAATTGACACATACATGACAATGCACTAGTAAACATACATACACATAAATGAAAATTGCACTAAGTACACTTGATCTCTCATTGAAACTCATTCAATCGGAGTCGTAGTTTTAGTTTTGCACAAACAAATGCTTACTGGCATCGCCCCCCTGGTGAGTGGCACCGTACCGCAAATATGAAAGATGCCCCAATTAAACCTGAAAACTAACTTGAAAGTTTCACATCTAAATCGGACTAGTAGTTTTTTGCTCCTCAATAAGCAATGTTTTAAACTCAGCGCCCCCTGGTTGAATTTTTGAACCGTACGTAAAAACCAAAAATTTTAAAATATGTACGAATAAAGCTTAATCTAGTTTCTGAAACTTCTCGGCCCATCGGGATAGTTAATTTCGTCGGTTTAAGACAAATAAATATAAGAAAAATTTTGGTTTTATTTAACACAAAAAAACAACTCAAACAAATGCTTATTACAGCGCTCCCCCTGATGAGTGGTCACATACACATATATGGAAGACCGCACCAATAAGCCTGAACCCCATCCTTGAAAGTTTCATCTAAATTGGACTAGTAGTTTTTTGCTTTTCTGCATAACCAAATGTTTAGTGACAGCGCCCCTGGGTGAGTTTTTCCCGTAACAAAAAAAGAAAAATCTTAAAATTGCCCAAGCAAATGATAAATCTTTTTATGAAACTCTTTTTAAATCGGAGCAGTAGTTTCGGTTGGTAGACAAATAAATACAAAAAATTACAAACAAATGCTTACTCGGCAGCGCCCCCTGGTGGTTTGACACGATAAAACATTCCAAGAACACCACGAATTAAAAACCTAAATCTACCACTGAAAAATCTATATCTATTGAAATCAGACTATTATTTTTTGAGATAATTGAAACATTCGTTTTCACGGAAATGCTACTGGGCCCGCAATTACTGCAGCGCCCCCTGGTGAGTTAAGGCAATAAGACATACATAAGAACATACGCCAATTGAACCTTAATCTATCATAGAAAACCGTATCAAAATCGGACTTATAGTTTTGGAAATAATTGACATAGTAATTTGCACAAACACACAAACAAACAAACAAACAAACAAACAAACAACCTCTCACCCCAAACACATATACTGTCGCCGTTCCGTCGCGGGTAAAAATCACATATAAAATTTAAGTAAGTTTATTTTTAATATTAACTGAAGTTTTTGTAATGGCACTAAATTTTATGATATTTAATTGAAAATAAACTGTCTTTTTTTAAATTTACGACAGTTATCTATCTGTCGATAAGAATTATCCCATTCGTTAACTAATCAATAATAACCGCCATGTTGGTGTAGTTTAATTACTGTATGTTACTGGTTACACACACGTCTCCGTAAAGAACGGTAGCCAGAGAGGACCTAATGTCAAAACACTCCGTTCTCCACTTTCCGCCCGAAATGAAGACCTTGTATTTTAAATGGCGGAACTTAACGCCGCTTTTTTTCTTAGGTACAGAGGTACAAAGCGGATAAATGAAAATAACATGTAATTGTTTCCCCGCGTGGGAATCGAATACACAACCATCGCGCTTATAATCAGGCGCTGTCCAAGTCATGATGGCCTCTCTATGCCAGAAAAAGTTCTTTGTTCTCATATATAATATATACTTTTATTGAGGTTTGTTAGAAATATGTGTATGTGTATTAGATTCCAGCCAGCATCCAGTAGGTACTGTTACCGTAGACATTGGACGGATGACGGAGGAACACGTCAAATCAACGAAAATCATGATTCTGTTTGACTCTCAAAATGTAAAATTTGTAAAAATAAAATATATTAATTATATATGTTGTAGTTCGTAATATATGAATCATAAAATATCGTTTTTACATTAATAATTTAATTTATTAATATACAAAATATATCATTTACTTTATCAGGAGGATAAATACAGGGAAATAATTAAAATACACCATTTTATATTATAATTATTTAATTATTCACATAATTTAAATCAGCTGCTTTTGGTAAAAAATATAGTTCGTGGACTTCCTCGATATTTTATGTAAAAAAAAATTATATAAAAAACGACCAAAAAACTTAAACAACCAAAAAGCTACAAAAAACATATGCTATTATAACGTGCCAGTATATGTATAAAAATACAAGCCCAGTAGATACGAGTATTAAAATTGAAAAAAAAACTTTATTCGCGGTGTTGAGGGCAGCAGTTTCACTCACACTATTTCCAAAAAAATTCTCAGTTTAGGTTACATTACAACGTAAATCACTTTTATTCGATCACTCTTACATATGTTTAAAGAATCCTGATTTTGCATCAACATTGTTGCAACACCAACTTTAAATCTTAACCCGGTTTTGTGTACAGGAATATCCTTCCAGTACACTCCAACGATTTGATATGAGGATAATCTAAATTTTCCTTCTATATGTGTCATTTTCATATCATGACATAATTATTTTGCTATATATGACATATCCGATGATGACGTCGCTATTGGTAACAAAGTGCAATTTATTAAAAGATATATGATGCAAGAGATGTAAATGAGGAAGGGAGACTTCTACTGACCTTTAGAAAACAGCGTCGATACTAGAAGATTGTACACCTTGTGCAAAACTCTCCCGAAAAACATATATAAGGATATTGATAACAGGGAAATGTGCATAGCATAGTTATTAGCATTTTGTGAGCCCTATGTACCTTATGTGAGTTATCTATGAGGATGGAAAAAAAATCTTAGAGCTAGTGATTTACTAAACATACCATTGTTTTGACGGGTAATTTTGGAATTGATAGCACTTATTTTAATTTTTCGTCTTATTTCTAACAAGGTATTCAAAGAGAAAAGAGAGCCACCTCTCTACTGTCAGCAACCTCTTTTTTAAAGTCCCCCTGACTTGTCCCCCTGACTTCTCGATGGTCTGCCAGGTCGCCTGGCTCTCTTACCACTCACCTTTGCTTCATATATCTTTTTGACCATTTTTTCGTCATTCACCCTTTCGACGTGCTTTAACCACTTGGGCACGTTCTTCATTCTTAAAATTGATAGCTCGTATACTTTTAAAAATTATGTTAAATATTTGACGTAATTAAACCTTATACTCCTATTTTTTAATGTTTTATTTAAATAATTTATTATAATATTTCTTCTTTTTATTTGTTATTTAACTTTTGTATTTAAAAATACAATACTGCTTTTATAAAGACTAGAAATCGACTAAAGTTATATTTATAGCACATGTTAGTATTATAAACCAGCAACAATGGCTTTGCTTGTTTTTGTTAATCTAATGAACTAATGAAATTATTCTAAGATCTTTATCGCTAATGGAAAGATACACAATGTTAGATTATAAGATTCACTTTAAATCTCAATGTAAATGTATTTTCAGTCAGTAGTTTATCTTGATCGGACTTTTCAAACTGAAATTTAACTTAATGTTCCTTAAGAAGCCCTAAATTCTTTCAAGATTTCCTGAAAATTCTGAAGGAAAGGGAACGACAGAACGTAATTTCAAGTTTAACCTCTTAAGATCGGAACATGGAAAAAACGAATAGGCATATATTTTATGCACTTTTTAGGTTAATTTGGGTTAAAATAAAACATCTATTTTTTTATATTTTTTTTTTATTTAACTGGAAGTAAAAAATACCCCGCACTTGTGTACCTGGGATCTCAATAAGAACCAAAGTTCTTGTTATGTAACAAATTTCAAGATCATTAGTTCTCATTACAAACAGATCATTTCAACTGTCTACATTTAGACGCAAATTTAGATTTCCTATAAGACGGCAAATATCCTATTGTCCGACCTTACTTCTAGGATCAGTTGTGATACGACCCTAGCCGGATGTCCTTTGCGGTCCGGATCCGGAGGTCCAGCATAGACCTCTATTTCAGCCCAGCTGGAGCTGAACATATCTGGTACAGCTGCAGTCCCAGCTGGATGTTGAAGTAGTGCCAGAGCCAATGAAATAGTGACCACATTACCTACCACCATATTACGATACCAATCCGTCACATAGATAGATCGAACATGCAAAACCAAAATAAATTTGAAACTTACATCTCATATGTTACTCCAGATATTTGACAATATAAATGTATCGTAACTTTGGTTAAAAACTTCGTTAGTTATTTTGTTATAGATTTTACAACAAAATTGGTGCGGGTGCTTATGAAAAATTTTAAACTGAGAAATTCAAGCGAAAATTTCGTAAAGTAAATATTGATTAAAAGGTTATATTTAATTTATAAAATAAGCTCTAGAAACACGATCAATATCCGCCGATGTCAATAAATTTCGCTACTTACTTGTTTTTCGTAATAAATGAAGGTACACATTGTTGTTGTTGTTGTTGTGTGCACTTATAATCTTAAGAGGTTAAAAGTCGAAAATGAAGACGAAAATTGGAAACAGTATGGGTCACGAGGAAACGAAGTTTCGGGCAATAACTCATAGTGACATAAGTAAACAGATAATATAATTTTTGATATATGAAGTCTTAAAATTCTTTGTATTATTTATCTATACAAGATAAAAAATTGCGTCACAAACACGTATTTTAATCGTTTTGGTATGTACGCGGTGGTTATCAATTCAAATACCATTTGTAATTTTTTTGTATAAATTTTTCGTCATAATGTGGTCGTTGCGCGTTGGCTTCGATAGTTCCACTAAACAAGTCCTTAGATGTTTCAATATTGCAGCGGAGAACAAAGTGATTTTTCAAGTACCCTCTCTATTTCTCTCTCTCTCTTTCTACTTGGCAAAACATTTACTAAATACACAAGGGCAAGAAAACGTCCCTCATTCCAGTGCAAATTTTATTGATATTAATTTTAATTGATTCCTTATAAATTCTAGAATATCAACAAGAACAGAATATTTTATTGTAATACATTTACACCTAGCTATTACGATGCATACTGTGTCCGTGTGAAATAGTGATTTGAATACTAGCTACGTTCCATCGTTGAATCTCAATTTTGATTCTTTAGGCAAAATCCCTGCCAGCCATTACTGTCGAGGTGTAATATTTGAGATAAGTAAATATTTTTTAATTTTAAAGTTTATTTGCTCCTTTAGTTTCGCTTCCTACATTATAAGTAGGTATATTATTTATAAAATTGTGTTTTGTTTACTACTCATGTTTCGCAAAATATACGCGGGATCCACTGGTCCTAATTACTGTAGTAAAAAAAGAAAAGCAGTTTCAGGATTTCGTATTTCGTACATTGCAGTGTAGTCAGAGAGACCCTAGTGTGAAGCCACTCCGTTTTCCATTTTCCAGCATAATAGGGTAAGAGGTAGTCGTACTGTAGTTAAGACACTCCATTTTTCACTTTCCTCAATTAAACTCAATGCCGCGTCGTTGTCACCAGAGGGGAGAAATGATAATAACTTAAATAACTCCGATCCGAGTGGGAATCAAACGCATAATCATCGTGTATACTGTAAGAAGCTGTCACAATGAGTCACGATGGTGATCTACAAAGTACTTAATTATTTTTTTAGGTCCACGCTGTATCCCGCACATAGCAGGGTAGTCAGAGGGAACCTAGTGTTAAGACACTCCGCTCCCATTTTTCGCTGAATTCGGAGGCATCGCATGTTTAGTGGCGGAACTTAATGTCGCGCATTGATTTAAATCCCTCAAGTGGGAATCGAACCTACAACCAGTCGCTTTACAGTCATACTTTGTGCGTCTGTGCCACAACGGGTCCCAAGTACTTAATTATAATTTCATAGTTATTTAAAAACTAAAGGGACAGGGTTTAAAAAATAAAACAACATTTACACCGAATACAGTTTATTTGAATAAAAATTGAGATCATTAATACCATTGCAACCTCACGGTACCTACAATAACTACGAACCACACCGTGCCCTGTACTTTCATATATGTTATATCACTTTACATCAAGCAAGGCATTGTTGGAGCATTCCACCTTAATTTTTTATAACAGATTTTCAGGCAATTTCAGGCTTTTTCAAAGAGACTTCGTTCTCCACTTTCCGTCTGATAGAGACAGACATTCCATGCTTAGTGGCGTAACTTAACGCTGTACTGTGTTTACAGTTTTTATTAATTAATTTAGAAGGTCTATGATCGTTTCTTTTGCTGAATATTATATTAGTTGAACTTTTTTAAAATGTTGACTTTTTGAGTTCAAAATTGATTCTTAGTATTTTTATATACAAAAGCAATTAGCTCCAACAGTGTAAAGAGTTTTTTTAGGTCAAGTGTTTATAAATATAAAAATATATTAGATATATTATGAAAAAATATGTTCTATGAACATTTTAACGAGCAAATAAATTTTATATATTTTTCTTAATCTAAAATGCATAGCATGTACTAATATTAGTTACTGGTATATTGCACCGAGACCACGTAACGCAATTACTACTTTATACAATCCTTATTATATATAGTTTGTGTATTTTGACTAAATATAATATAAATTACCAACTAAAGTTAAAATAAATAACTTAAAATAAGTAATTAATGAGAATAAAATGACTGGAAATAATATCATGTAATAGATCTTTGACTATGGAACTGCTTTTCTTTACTGGAAGTCCATTTGAAATACAGTGTAAGCTGTCTATTTAAAAATGTTTAAATTCCTCAGTTTTATTGGCTAGTAGATATTTCGTATTATCAAAATTGTACTTTTTTCTTTAGTATGTGTATTTTTTGTATTTTAATTCTCAATTCCAGCTTTGCAGGAGAAGAATCTTAGTTCGCGATGGGCTTGAAGCCTAAATATACAGATATAATGATAAATATATGCAAATTTAGAATAATATAACCAAAATATAATTTGTGTGTTTGCTATAACGTGTTAATCTTTGAAATTACCAATAGGTTTTCAAAAAAGATTTAAAACAGGTTACTACATATATCCATGTATACTGTAGCCCTAGATAGAAAAAAAATAAAAAAAACTCTATTTGAACTTCTTTTTTGCCTGAAATATTTATATTTTGTAAAGTAAGCCTAGCAGGCTAGCAGAAAAAAATGAATTTGCAGTCGACAGTTGCAGTTAACAGAACATCCTCCAATCATTAAAACTAAAGACATTCAATCATTTTTAGAAATGTTGTACTTCAATATATTAAATTTATATTGAAATACGTTCTAAAAATGTTTAAGTTCTCTTTAGTGAAAATTATTACACAATTAGTATTCGTTTGGACTCTGAGCCACTGGTTTTTGTTTGCTGTAGGTAGTAGTATTGTATGATATATGTACCTATTTGTTATACAGTTACATTTATATATGTTTTTTTAGTTTCTCTTTTCATTCGACTAGTTCCAGGTTGATATACATATATATATCTAAGCTATGGGGATAAAAATATTTTTAAAATATTGCAAATGCAACAGTTTCAAATGAATGTATTGATTAGAAAATTCCAATTGTGTGAACATGATTTAAAAAAGATAAAATAAGTACCGAATGTGAAATAATAGTATACCTACACACACGTATCGAAACATCTAATCTAGATACGTTAGGTGTGCGACTAGGTCTTTGCCATGTTTTATATATGTACAAAACCTTACTTAGACTATACTTAGGTCTAACTTAGAACGATATATACAGGCTACTTGGATTTGCCTTCCATGTTGTGTTGATTTTACCTATTCTATATTAATAATATACTATAATATACATATGTATCTATTCTGCCATAATATTGTACGGATTAATCTACTCCATATATAAGCTAGCTGTGCGGTGTAGGCCCTATGTCACGTTTTATATATACAAAACTTTACTTAGACTATACTTACGTCTAACTTATAACGATATATACAGGCTACTCGTTTCGCTTCAATGTATTTGTGAGTATTTCCTTATCTCTCTACGTTATTATTATACTCATATATACAAACTACGGTTCTGTTTAGAAATTGTGATCTTTAGTGTCTTTTTTTTTATTCGCGATGTATATGTACATGATGACGAATATGGACTATAATCTATCTAACAACTATACTATACTGAAATACATAAAACGAGGGGTGAATGACGTTACCAACAAAAATACAACTCTTATTGGAATTTCCATGCTTGTTCACTTTACGCTTTTCAGAGACTTCGTTATCGTGCGAAACCTACACAAAGTATATCTTAACAAATAAATTTACATAAAATGATTTATAGGACAAATATAAATGTTGTATTAATTAAACTATGCATTTTATTTGGTTATCTTGAAATATGTAAAAAGAGAATAAGCAAGTCAATTTAGAGTTTTTCTTTTAGGTTATAATATTTGCATGTTTATGTTACTATTGTAAGGACATTCCTCACATTGTAGGGTCATACCTCACATTGTAAGGACGCCATAGTCATAGATGTTCAAACTTGTAAGACTTGAATACACTGCATTATTCTTATTGCATTTGACTGATTGATTTGATTTTTAAGTGCTTTAATAAGGTTTTTAGCATTAAAAGTGAATAATAAGAAAACAATGAAAATTGAATATACAATAAAATTAATTTTAAAAAGCTTGTCGATTTTTTTCAAACTCTGACTTAATGCTTTTCGTTCTAGCCATTTAGTTGACGAAAAAGGACTCGATCTTAAAATCTGCTTGTGCGTGTTTACGAAGTATGTATGTATGTATGTATGTATACATTAAATATTTTTGTACTTATTATTTTCATGGAATCCATTGAAATGATAAGAGGCATACTTTTGGTCGTTCAGCCCTCGTGTCTAACTACTGGAATCTTTGGTATTTGCCACTTTTGCACATGTGAGCTTATACGCTTTCGTTTTCACCACCCGAATAAAGTACTAGATAATTCTCAAGAAAATTGTTTGTTCAATTAGTTGTTACGTAAAACATTTGTTGTCATAGCAACATGTACGTAACTATATAGAAAAGAATTTGACATATGTACATAGATTGTGTAAAACATTTCTTATTCTTTTAATATATTTCTAATGCGTTATTATTAAAAATAATAGCCTTTTACATTTTATTTCTTCTCTATACTTTAAAACCGTGCTGAATTAAATACTCATTCCTTCATGTAATTTTCGTAAAAGTACAAAGTTTTGGCTTTCGTCATTATATTATTTCCAGTTACACAGTTAGTTATTTAAAAAAATGATTTTTGATTTGATTTGATGAAACTTTGATTAAAATGTAGACAATGGGACTTTGTTTAGTGTTCATCACTAATAGAATTGTTTAATGGTATTCATTTATTTTAAAAAATATATATAAGTTCAAATTTATGTATGTTAATTTCTATTAAAAGCTTCACGTTTTTCCCATACAGCAGGGACTACTCGTCAGGGAGAACCTAGTGTCAAAATACTCCATTTTCCACTTCCCGCCTTAAGTTGAGATATTGAATGTTAAGTGGCGGAACTCAACGCCGTTGCCTTTACCAGAGTGGAGAAATAAAAATAATATACATACAATCATTCCTCTGAGAAGAATCGAACATGCTGTCGCTTTAAAGAAGGCTGTTCCACTACGCCATATCAGCCTCAGGCCTATAATAATTTGTTTAGTTATTATTATATTGTAGTTATGTTAACAGTATTCATTTATTTATATATGTAATAATTCGTATATGTAATAATAACGTGGCCAGTCGTGGCCCAGTGGCACAAGTGTGTGACTGTAAACGACTGGTTGTGAGTTCGATTCCCACTCGAGGAGTGGAAATTATATTTCCATTTTCTTCGCTCTGGTGTCGAGGTAAAGCGCGGCGTTAAGTTCCGCCACTTAACACGCAAGCCTCCGAATTCGGCGGACAGTGGGGAACGGAGTGTCTTAACACTAGGTTCCCTCTGCCTACCCTGCAGTGTGCGGGATACAGCGTGAAGCTAAAAAGAAATAATTTCAATAATTATAAACTACATAATACATCGTCTCGGATGGTGAAAACGATAGCGTTTCAGCTGTTACTATAAATAAGCTTAGGTCTAATATATTTTTTTGGATTTTATTATTTTATGACAAAAATATATTTATATTTTTCTAAATAATATTATCATATTTGTGAGATCCTTAGACAATTTAGATCTAATTCCAGCTTAGATGAGCCCAATATACAAGTCTATTCTACGTGGAATACTATATTATTGTTATGCGTCGTGAAATCTTTTTGGCATATATCATTTCTTAAGCTAACTGTACACCGACGTAAGTCTAATGCTTTCATTTTTGTTGTTTGTTAGTTGAAAAACAAAAAAAAAAATAATGAAATTAACTAAATTAAAATACTATAAGCACATAGGAAACTTAAATCTAAGTAAATGTAATGAAAAAAGAACGTAGGCTGAAACCGAGTCAAAATTAAGTTCAAAATTATCTAAAATAATCGAATACGCCCAAAAAATTTTTTTGTTTTTTTTTTTTTTAAGCAAAAAGACGCATGTTTCTTATTTACTATACATACTTATGTTTATTAATGCTTTATCTGTCAATGTCAATTGTAGAGGTATTGTGGTTAATTATATTCTAGCAGATTGATGCGGTCGCCATTAAATTACGTAAAGTTTTAGAAAAACCTATTTAAGTATTTCTAAAACATACAAACTTTTTCATATTTTTTTCGTTAGTCTGAATACTTTGGTTTTAGCCACATTTTTATATTGTTTTTTATTATTTTTCTTTTAAATTGTTTATATTTTTGTGATTTTAGACGTGAAATTGTCATTGTCATATTTTTGTTGATTTTGATTTTAACTTTGCTGTTGTTTTATTTGAAGCAATCCTATTTCACTTTTCCATAACTTGTAACAGACTGCTATTTTGACAGACTCTTTGTGAGTCAGGTGTTATTTGGCCAACAGAAATTAACCTTTTCAGGGTAAGCTTGGATCTTACATAACTTTAATACATACCTGAAGCTGACGTGCTTGGATATCTTCATAAATTAATTCAATTCATATCATCAATTTGAATTCCAGGTCACTCTGGGATAAGTCCCTATGTTACTCCAGATTCTTGTCAAAATCAGATTTCCAGTGCCAGACACTAGAACATTTTTCTAATTCGGTTCTTGATTTTTTGTCTCTTGAATAAACTCATTTTATAGGTAGATCTTGGAATAGCTTATGGGAGTCGTCAAATCGGCAAAAAGCTATGAATTACGCGCTACTTCAAGCAGATATCCCAAAACGTCCGCGGTCACTAAATATGGGGATCACTCAGCTATTTTCATTCTCTGTCGTCTGAGTCTACGACACTCTTGTACACCAGGTAACAGGTACCTTCTGGCTGAGATCAAAGCCAGGGACCATTCTCTCTATGAATGTGGCCACAACGAAGACACCTCTTCCCACATCCTTCAGTTGGCTTACATTCCCTTATCCTGTCTACGAAATCCCTTTGCACTTAAAGTTCCCCGCTCTTCCGATGTTAATTGTTTGTGAGTATTTGCGTTTAGATCTCTGTGCAAATTTCTGTATCTCTGTCTTAAAAATAATAGGTCTAACATACTTTATAAACTATTTCTGATTAGGAACCAATTTTTGTCTCTGTTATCTCAATTATTAGTATATTATATTGTATTGTTGTAGATGCAGACATATGACTGGATCTTTTTCTCTACGTAAATCTCGTCCTGTGTTCTAGTTAATTAATATATTTGTTAAGCAATTTCTTTGTTTAACAAATATTTGTTTGTGTGTTCCCCTTTCATGGTGACATTGGATTTGTCGAAGTAATTTGTGTTAGTGACTCTCTAAACGCCGTAGTCTAAGAACCGTACCGACCTGAAGCATCTTTTGTTTATTTTGTATTACCTATATAATACTTAACTAACTTTTACAAGCAAAAATATATTACAACTACTCGATATACTTCGATATTATTAGTATTGTTAAATTTTGTTCAAATTTAAATATACTCTTAATATTTACTTTCTATTACTAATTACAATTAGTTCGATAATCGTGTTAGTCGTTCATTCAATGTACATCTTAACCTACCTTACATTTTTTTTTCTATATAAATGAAATAACACTGTGATAAAAAAACTCAATTTGAAAATTTTATATTCAGTAAAGTATTTAAAAACATAAGGCATGTATAATATTATTTTTCTCTTCTAAGGCTTATTATTAATTATGTTTATTACCGCATTTTGTTAACTAGACCTATCGATACTCAGTTATACTCTAGGAACTAGGTGACTCTGAATTTTTATTGTAACAGATGCAAAGTTTGTCTGTTGATAATAAAAATATCTTAATTTACTAGTTTGTTTTGAAAAAAAATATGGATATGACTATGTGGTCAAAAGTACTTAGACATGCCACTTTTTGAAACTGTCAAATGAAAAATTTTATTAATAAAGAAGATTTTTTGAAAAATTGAAAATATATTTTGTAATTTAATAATTATTACATTATATCGATTATAATTTAAGAAATTTTGATGATTACTTCCAATTATTTGAGTTTAATGTTACGTAAAAGAAAACAAAGGTAAAAATTATATTGTTTTTACAAGATACCAGTTTTATACGAGATTTTTGTTGCCATTTAGGTTAATCCTTTTTATATATACATATACAAGAGGGAAACTTCGCGACAGATTAATTTCCCTCCGTCTGTCCTGATGAGTAGTTCAATGAAAAAAATTAAATATACTTAGGAGCTATTTTATCCATTTTTTTGTTTTTTTTTCACTGTTATATAGAAATATATATATATTTATGGCTTCTTTTTATTTATTTTTTGGTTATTTTTTTATTTTTATATCAAAAATAGATTCTCTGGGTCAACTATTTATATACAGGCTACTGGTTTTGACTAGACATCGTCCCGTTTCGACATTAGGTATTTACAGTACTATACTAAATAATATTACATGTCAGTATTCACATATCACGAGCACTTTCTTAATATTATTTTGGTAACGTTACCTTCTTTATATTTTTGCCTTATACCTAATTTCGATCGATTACGGTCAAACTACGGTCAATATTCGTAGTTATTTATAACTCAATTTTTTTGTTTGATTCTCAATTTTTTTGTTTGATTTGTACATTAGCTTAAAATTTTATTCCGTAGGAACCTCCTAATTAGCGTCATCTATAGATGTTAAATTTTCCGCTTTCCGTCTGAATTCAACACATTGTCATGGAATTCATTGCCATGCTTTATCAGATTACATGTTTTATTGCACCAGAGCAGAGAAATGATAATTATTTAAATCTTACCATTCCCCCGAGTGGGGATTGAACCCACAACCAAATTTTCTTCATTCCTTTAAATGCTCCTTAAAATGCAAAGACCAAGCCAGGCTAATTTCTTGATTCTAGCCATTTATAAGAGTTTTTTGGCAAAACGCCAAATAGCACTTTGACTGAAATCAAAATGCTAACCTAGAACTTCATGATCTACCGCTATAAAACCTAGCTAGGTAGATCGAAAAGGCGGCTAAGTATTCATGCTTCAAAGTTCCGCAATATTAAATATTATATTGATAATTAAATTGAATATCAAATATTATATTAATATTTTCCACGTTAATTTGACCCTGGATGATGGGTTTACAAATAGGGAAACCAATTTTAAATGTGAGACCAGTTTTGTATTAAAACTAAATAGCCTTCTGAACGTCCTTGAAGTATGTCAATTTTATTTATAAGAACCTTGTGTCATGACACTCTGTTCGTGACGGTGGCCCGCAATAGGCGGGGCTGTCCACCGAGGCACCGTAGCCGAATGCGCAAACGAGCTTGCGACGTCTCATGAGGGTGGAGAGGGTTTCCGCTGGGTTTTAGTGGATAGTGGCGGACTTATCGATGAGTCCCACAGTATCATCCGTCCGTAAGGCAATTTGCCTGCCTTACGCACGGAAGGTCTGCGTAAACTGCATTTCCCAGCGATAAAAATAAAGACATTTTGTTCTCCATTTTCCGTTTGAAATCGAGACTGTGAATGCTGAATGGGGATCTCAATGCCACGCTTTATTTTGGTAACCAGAGGGGAGAAATGAATAATTGATGAAAATGATATTTATTTATTGAAATCATAACTCCGAGTGGGAATCAACTCCCCACTCATTGCGTCAAACATCTCACTGTGCCACGACGATCTCAATATATTGATTGATTAATAACCAATAGATGAGATGTAAATACAATTTTTATTATTATTTTTGGGATTGTTTTCCTTTTAAATTATTATTTTTGGCGGTATTTCATGTTATTACTAAACCACGCGATATTTGCCGTCGTGAGCGAAATCGATCGAAAGATTCTATTATTACTTATCTTTTAAAAACTTAACGTTTCTCTTTTAAAAAAAAGTAACAATACATAAAGTAATATATAATTATTAGTAAGTTATAAAAAAAGTAATTAAATCATCAGTAAGTTATAAAAAAAATCAAATCTTTAATTAAATGTAAGTTAACAATTTTAAAATAAAATAAAATATTAAAATAAAAAAAAATAAAATAAATATATTTTTAACCGTATTAAATAAACGATTAATATTAAATGAATAAATTAAAATAATGAACTTAACCTTAAACCTATTTATCGATAACATTACGTACTAATTTAGTAATTTCAAGCATTTATTATAATTTTCATAACTATAAATACTAAGGAAGACTTTTGGGAATGTCAACTTAACATATACTCGTATTTCAATTAAGACTTGCATAATTCTATTTATTTGAATTAGAATCTGTTAGCATAAATATTTGAAATATATATTTTTATTGCTAAGTTATTATCTCTATTACATTGAACTAATTATGTACACACTACGAATTCAAGTTAAGTCATTGGATCTTCTTTCGTCTTAATGCTAGTTCCTGCATAGCAGGGTAATATTAGATAAGTAACTTAGTAACCGAAAACACTCCGTTTACCATTTTCTGCTCCAATTCGAGCTAGTTGTGTTAATTTTAATGCGCTTTAATCTTTCTTATCAGAGCGGAAAAATGCAAATAGTTTAAATATAATGTAATATAATTATTACTCCGAATGGGAATCGAACCCGCAAAAAAATGTGCTTACAGTAACGATGTTCATTGCGCCATTCTTCCATAAAATTAAAAAAGCTTAGCCTAAAATGTATAATGAAATGAAATATAAACTGTAAGCTTCAGTTGTCATAAAGCTTGTCTTTCTGTTACTGTAAGTTGTTATTAGTAATTTATATTTTGTATATTTATGTATGTATGTATGTTTGCAAATAACTATGTAACAATTTTTAATGAGAGGAAATCTGGTCAAAACTATTTTGTCTTACCAGAGCCTGGAAATGAAAATAATTTTAATACAAGCATTCTCAACTATCGCGTTTACAGTACAAGTATATTATCAATTTTGTAATTGTGAATCAATTTTTTGTCATATGTAAGGTTTTGTTAAACTTTACTTTAAGTAAATTTGCGTTGGCTGGTTTTGTCATTTTTATGAACGTAAATATTACATGCATTTGTATTTCTGTCGACTATCCATACTTATATTATAAATGCGAATGTATGTCTGTTTGTCTGTCACGTTTTCATGGTCAAACTACCGGTTCGATTTGGATGAATATAGTTCTTGAACTATATTCACATTGACATAGAGGATGAAAGTTTTCATGAAAAATCTAAACCACTTGACCGATTGTAATGAATTTTGGTATAAAGATAGTTGATAAAGTTAAGTTAAGCATAGGCTACTTTATTTTTAAAAAAATCATCCCAACGGTTTGAAATATAACGAAATAACGATAGTCGATTAGTTCACGAGTAGTGCGGGCCGCTAGTAGTATAATAAAAAAGATTTTGCAATATTTCAGGTATGCTGGTTTTTCATAATTATTTATTGTTATTCTTAACTGGCTATGAGGTTGTATTGTTCTCTTATCTGTTATTGATTTTTTTTTAACTTTTATATTTTTTTAATAAATTATTAAAAATAATAGAATATATTGTATTCTTAATTTAGATTCTTACAATCTGTATATACAGCTACTCGTTTTATGTTAATTTATGCTCATGTTCGCCAGAATAATAAGTCTAATTAATATAATACACACTACTTTTCAGCATCATATAGTTTTAATTCTGTCACTGTTTAAAACTAATATATATTATAGCTATTTATATAAAATATATATTATAGCTATTTACATACTAAGTTTGTATCTTTCAAGCACGATGGTTTTTTCTTACATTTTCTATGGGATGCCTTATGGATTTGCGAACAAAGCTTCCTTAAACCTAATTTATTATAACGTTTTATAAACTTCTGAAGTTTTTTTAATTTTTTTTTTAGATTTTTGTTTTTTTTTGGTTGTTTTTTACATGTTATAGTCTTTGCGATAGTATGTTAATGTTATATATTTTTTTATTTTGACTCTTTTGTCGCGTAACAGGGTTGGCGGAGAGAACCGAGTGTCTAGACATTGCCTCCAGCACTTTCTGCCCAAATTCAAGCCATTCCGTGTTGAGTGGTGGATTTCAACGCCGCGTTTTATGACTGAAACTGATTATATATCAGCTATATTTATTTAAGAAATGAATGTAACTAATATTCAATCGGTTTCCCCAGTGGGAATTGAATGGGGAAAAAATGGTTGATATTTTAGTAAGTTATTCATTCATGGTTATTTTGCCAATAACCTTTTGTTGTTTTTGCAAGATATATTCATTTTGATTGATATTTAAAATTGTCTTGATTTTGGGAAACAGTACTGGCTCCTGAATACAGTCTTCTTCCAGATTGAGATTTTTTATTTTTTATTTTAAGTATAATATTTTAGGCTTTTCAATATTCTTTGTATTTAATTTTTTGCTGCTGTGTTTATTTGTTTTATTGTTTTTTTTCGGCTGATTTAAATAGCAATAAAGTATTGAAAATGTACTATATTATATAATATAATGACTTGTTTTGTTTCAATTTAACGCTTTATTCTGGAAGGTAGAAAACTTAGAGTCAAGAGACTTCGTTCTCCGATCCTTTCCGATCTTGATACGTTAAATTTAATCTCAAAATTTAAAAAAATAATGAAATATTTCAAAATGTTGGCTATAACTATAACATGTACAAAATCTCTTACGCTAACTAATTTCTTTACTATTCAATACTTATCACTATTACCGGGGTTATATTCAGATGTTCTTTACATTCAAGTCGGGCTCCCGTTATTATTTTTACCTATGCGTTTGCTATATTGTGACTTATCATTTTCGGATGATGTCCCAATTTACAATACTATGCTAGAAAGTGTTTTTGATTTTTCTCCTTGCTTTTCATTTAGTTGTTATAATTATTATGTAATTACAAGTTTACAAAAAGAAAAACCAATCACACTATCATATTTAATTATTTACACCTAGCAAATTTCACAGCATCAATTGCCTTAATAAAAAAAGATCAGTGTAAAAACTGATAAATTGAAATGCTAAGTTATGGCGTATATAAGAATAAAGCGTATTAAAACAAGACATTGACGAAGCAAATTAATACAGTTTAGTTATTTCTTTAATTTTATTAGTAGAAGTTAATAGAAATGACATAAAGTGATACCGGCTCTTGATTTTCAAATACTTTTTCCACTCAGAGACCAATTCTTTTCTACGTGAGGTTGCAATGGACATTAGAAAAAGTTTTACACAAATATATATCTATTATCTTTAAGACATTTAGTTAAATCTAATATGTAGTGTAAGACTACTGTAAGGTAACATTTAGTAAACGTGAACGTCGAATCCTTTTTTGGCGGCTATAGGTAGGCGTTCACCCAGTAGGTACGGGTTTTCCACCTAAAATTATAATTATTTTTGTAAGAGTATTTATTTTGAGAGTTATAAATGTATGTCGAGATGTCGATTCCATACATTATCTTGTATTTATATAGTAAAGTAAATGTCTAACACATTTTCCTCTCC
Source organism: Dryas iulia moderata (assembly GCA_019049465.1). Taxonomy (NCBI): domain Eukaryota; kingdom Metazoa; phylum Arthropoda; class Insecta; order Lepidoptera; family Nymphalidae; genus Dryas; species Dryas iulia. The sequence continues at coordinate 11,237,882 of CM032418.1, read as the reverse complement.
TTTCTTTTAAATTTATAATATTGACTGGAACGGTTTTGATATGCAAGAATTTGTGTATCTGACTAAACGATATACAGTCGTTTTAATATAAATTAGTTTTCATCGTTACTTATAAAAAAAGCCACTATAGGCAGAATCTGTGTATACAAAACGTATACGTCCAGACCCAACTTAGTAACATAAATGAAATCAATGCTTTTCCAAAATTGATGGATAGCGGAGATTAATGTGTATAAACCCTGAAAACAAGAGAAATTAAAAATTCAGGTACATAACGCTTGAAAATTTGAAATTTTCGAAGGTTAGAAACATAAAAAGTCTAAGTCCTACAGCAGATATTAATTGTAATTTATACTAACGTCGTCTTTAAATTTTTTGGCGACTAAGTTCTTGTGATCGGGGAACCGCAACTCTAGTTCAGGATGGCCTTCAGCAGGACAACTGAACATATGTTCCCCATCACACATACAGCGCTGTTCTAGTTGGTACTCGCGGCTAAAGGCAGCCGTATTCTCGAAGTCGCTGATACAACCCTGGTCTTCTGTAAGATTATTCGATCCTTAAAAATTAACACAAAAATCTAGAAGATGCACTCAAATGTATTGATGAGAAATTATATATTATGACGGATATTAAATAACATGGATCTATCTGGACCGGACGAAGACGATCTGCTAAAAAAGTAAGTCTAACAAAAGAAAAATTTTGAAAAAAATGGAGTTAAAATAGTTTATCTCCATTTATTTTACAAACAAGTTCGGAAGATAGATATTTCATGAATTGGACACTACATTGAAATTATCTTAACACATAATTATAATGTTAAATAAAAGAAGGCCATCAAATGACCGCTTATCCGGCCCAGACCACGGCCATGACTTAGAGCAACTAACTCAACATATATCTATTGTATTCATACCGGTATATCCAACTGGGCAGGGGTTAGGAGGGTTGCAGTAAGCAGGCAGCACCGCATCAGTTTTGACCATCTGGCGATTGGGCACGAGGCCGGAGGGCTGCAGACGCTGCTCACCCTCGCCGGCACCACCGGTTACATATTGGTGGCCCCATAGGGAACTATGGCAAAAAAGAATAGTTACGTAACAGCAGGAGCGAGCAGCGAGGTCTGATACGATTATTTCGAGACGGTCTTGTCTTCTCCTTTTACATTTTCTATATTCCATAGTCGGAAGAAGAAGAATATATAAAAGATAGAGAATAAGAAGGGTCGAGAAGGAATAGTGATAATAGTCAGTTAGCTATTTAAAACTCCAAATAAAAATAGGATAATAACGGAATAATAAAAAATATGCAGGTAAAGCCTAAAGATGTTTTTTTTTGTGATCGCAATAATTCAATAAATATTAGTACCTGTGCTGCAAATATTCCTGGTCGCGCAAGCTGGGGCTCGGATTCCCATCTATCAAAGAATCGTAGTCCAGCTGCTCCGGCTCCATCTGCTTGTTCGCCCTCGCCATCATCGCCAAGTGCCTCTCGTTCGTCGGGAAGTTCAAAAAAGACGAAGCTGCATCGTTGAAGTCCTTCCCCATGCGCTCGACGACCTCACGAAGCAAAGCTTCGGTTAGTATATGCTCCTGTTGAAATAATTTATGAATTGAATCTTAAAAACCTTTAACAGAAGGTACAGTTCTATGATTGCAAGAATCCAGGTTTGTACGCGAGGCAACTAAGAAATCGACGGCGGTAGTTTGATATAATAATTGTTTAGCTGACAAAGTAACGCCTACCTGTCTGAATGTATATTGTTAGTACCTACCCTACCTGCATAAACGGACTACTGTACAGTGTTCGAAACCTCGGATATTTTAAAATTTATTTTCAAATACCAAAATATATGCGGTTAACCCTGTTAAAATAGTTTAATCACAGAATATTTATGATTAATTTTTTTTTTTTTTATACAGTCGTCGATAAAATTTGTGATGAAATAGCTAAATTCTTTACTTTCTCCTTATTCAGACATGTCCTGTATTCGATCATAGAACGTAATGTATACTTTTTTTCGAGTATGATTTGAACCTGTAACTATCGACATTAGTCAGAATCAGTATCGATACTGTAAATACAATTTATACGATTTTTTTAAAAGGAATCACTAGTACACGTTTTTGGCCCAAATCTTTATTGCATCTCTTGAATTTTGAGTTTAAGTAAGATTCATATAATGTACATATTTTTACAAACCTTTTCCCCAATAGAACCATGGGGGATATACGCCATCGCCCCGACGATGCTTATTGCCGTAACCAACACTCCGAGGTGACCCATTGCGAATCTGGATAAAACACAAGTTATTAAAATACTAGAGAACTGCTTCATGCTTCTTCCTCTAGCCAGGCAAACCGAATGAAGGTAGTGTCAAGACACTCTGTTCGCCATTTAAAATACTATAAAAGTTTTATTTATATTTGCGTTATTTTAAAACTTAGAGAAAACAACGGAGGACCAAGTATCGTGTCACTATATTCTCTCTAATACGATGAGCTATATGATAAATGCGTAACGATAAATATATATATTAGTATACAATTTCATATTTTCTATTGGTATCCATTTCCAATATAACTTACTTTATTACTATGACCGTTTCAATTACAAATATATAAACTGAAATAAACATTACTGATTTGTCATAATAAAGTCATTACGAGCAGAACATCAATGTTGAAGACAAAAAACGCAACAAAAAAATGTAAATTTGCAATTACTCATCATTGTTGCCATAGAAACATGAATATATCTTAAGTTAAGACATATTTAGGCCTTTTTCAAGCGAACGACACATACTTAACTTCTTAAATTTATTAAAATGATAAGCTTTATTAACTTAGTTTTTATATTTTTGAATGAAAAAACAAATTGTAATTTTTCACATATTTGTCTCTTAAGTATAAGTGAAAATTTGATCGTTCGTTAATTAATGTAAGTGTAAAAAAGCCTTATACTTTTTATAAGCGGTACATAATGCAAATCAGTTAAACGAACAATTTAACATGACATAACAATATTGTAAGACGTTTTTATTTATATAAAAAAATCACGAGAATCTATTGTATGTCGCGTGTGGGCGTGACGATTAAGATGCTATCTGATGTTTTGGCGTTCTGCGTCGGCTTCCTTTGAAATGTTTACATTTACATTTTAATTCGTTAATTGAAATTTAATGTTTGGTAACTATGATGTTTGTATACAAGTTATAGATTGCAACTTTGTTTGCATGAACTAATGAAGCATGTTTTTTTCATGTCCCCGCTCTGGTACTTCAGATAAAATGCTTACGTTCTTATCGCATAGCGTCTCGATTTCCGTTCTGCGGCGGAATATGGAGGACAAAGTATTACGGCGCTACATTCTCTTTGACTACCCTGCTAAGTGAAAAATCGCGTGAAGCTAAAAAAAATATCTTGTTCTCTGCAATCCTCCCATTGGTTATTGGAAATGACCAATGCATATTCAACCTTTCCTTTACTCAAAGAATTGGTTTGCTCAAAAAATCGATTGCTAGATTAATTTAGTTGCAGTTTTTAGATTAGGATCGATTATTGTTATAGGGCGTTAAGCATCCTACTTGCGATTTTTCAACTTGTATTAGTTTTAGTTCGTTTTTGTTAATCACTAACTGAAGAATTTTACAGAAAATTATGTAATTCAATCCAATTTAGTGTTGTATTTAACGATTATATTTAACGATTATATTTGTCTTATTACTTCACAATTAAAAAGAAAATTATAAATTAGAAACATATACTTTATTTTAGGAGAGATTAATAGATTAGTGGAAGGCCTATTTAAAACTTATTGTTTAAGTTAAATATATAGATAATAATTCCTTTATTTTAATTATAAAATATATAAATTATAATATAACAAATATTACTAATAGAATTAATAGTAAATTAATTGCTTCTAGCTCTGAATACATAAATAAACAATATATTAGTATAATAAAATATGACTCATACATTTTGTATGTAAACATGTAAATGGTCAACAAGTTTGTTTTCAAAATAGGTAAGATACACCATTAAAAGAGGTGCGAATGGCTGTCGGTCATATTGATGAGTGACCATTCAAACACAGTGAGCTATAAAAATTGTCATTTCTTTATACCACACGATCGATTTAGTTTTAAGTCGATTATTTCACAAAAAAATATTATTTGGGAAATAATAATGTATCAACTGACCGAATAATGCCATCTCAGTCTACCTGTGACCACGGACTACTGTAAATTGTTCGAAACGTCGGGTTTACTAAAAATGTATTTTCGAATACCAAAAGTATATATGCGATTAATCCGGTTTGAAATAGTTTCATTTCAAAATAGCTGATTCTTCTTTTTTATAATATGAAATAAAATATTAGCAAACAAATGTATAAACGAACGATTTCATTAATTCAATGTTTTGATTATTAATGAAAAAATAATATGCATATTATAATCGATACGCTGAAAAATATAACGATTTGTCGATTATATATTATAATTCTTCACGATAAGAGGAAGAGAGAGAGAGAGAGAGAGTTTAAAGATTTTTTGTATTTAGCTTTCACGCAAAGATAATTGAATTTATTTTAAAAAGTTAGTTAAATTTTTTTAGACAATTTTTTGTAAGCAGACTGAATTGAAGGTGTCGAATTTGAACCCATAGCCACCGTACTATTTAACTTAATCACAATGTCATAAATATAAATGTTTATATATACTAATAACAAATTAAGAAAATAATATTACTTAATATTAAGTATCAATTAAATCATTATTATTAACGATACGACTTATCGTATGGTATAAAATATAGTCATTAACAGATTTGTACGACTAAATTAGGTCTCAAATTACTTGTTATTTTAAGCAGTGACTCGCTATCGTTATGGGCTATAAATTTTAAAGTATACTTGTAAATTGCCAATATAAAACACAATATACTAATTTTATAATGTTACAGAGTGTATAATTAAAATATTCTATTTTTAATGGTTGCCATTATTATAAATGACATAGGAAGAATATAGTATATATGCCATATATGCTTCTGTTATTCTCTATGCTTGCTCTATTAGTGGCCTTATTTGTCCTTTTTTACATTTTTTGTGTTGTTGAAGACTAGTAATACAAAATGATAATCCATAATATAAATGGGAATGTCTGTGTGTTTGTCTGTCACGGCTAATCTACCTGTCCGATTTGGATGAAATTTAGAATAAAAGTAATAAGAATTACTAGGTTACACATTGTCTACTTCTTTTTTCAAAAATCAACCCCTAAGGGGTTGAAACCCCCTGTTTCAACCCCTTAGAGGTAGATTTTTAAATGAAAGAAGTAGCCAATGAAGGTTTACATGAGAAATCTACACCGCCAGACCGATTATCCAAGGTTAAACATAGGCTACTTTATGTTTTAAAAACCACCCCCGAAGGTTGCAATATAACGGAACAGTTATATAGTTCACGCGGCGAGGCCGCAAGCGGGCCGCTCGCGGTATATAAATATAAAATTTTACTGTTTTATTTAAGACTAGCGACCCGCTCACTGCTTCGACTCCGTAAACTACATTTTTTATTATATTAAAAATACATTAAATTTATTCATAATAAAAATTGAATGCTAAGTAAAGGATGTTTACCGAAATACAATACTCAAGCATGGATTTAAATTGGTTGAGCTATTTCCGAGATTAGTACGCACAAACGCACAGACCAACAGAAAGAAAAATAAAAAACATTGTTTTGGGTTCTATTACATTTATCTTCCATGTACTGTCTGTACAATGGGCGATGTGCGATGACTTCCATTTTTTTATTATAAGTATGTATAGATGACGAGCACACTCAGTCACATCTATGTCAAAGCAAAAAGTATCTATTACAGTGACTAGGTTGAAAATTTTACGGAAAGAGCTTCTTTTATTTAAGCGAGATAGTAAATGCGCATGCGCAAGTTTTGAACCTGTCTTTACGGTGACGAAAGCCATATTTTTCCCTAACTATTCAAGAGAAGTAACATTTTTGGTATACAGAGATTGCCTTGCATTAGTATTGTAAGTGTGCCTTTTGCATGTTATATCAGACACCTAAGAATATAACAATGTTTTTTTAACATGTAGCTTCTATTTAAAATAACTGAAGATGTTTCGAACTTTTGAAATGTCTTCATTCCTACGAGTGGAATGATCTCAAAAGTTAAATAATAATCTAAATTCAATTCCCGTACATTCATATTTCTCTAATAACAACCATTTTCCAGCTCAAGTTACTTCAAACCCACCTAAATTGTCTATATAAATCAATAATTTGTTGAATAAGACTAACTGCGATGGCATACCGGTCGGTGCGGTTCGTACTAAGTGATCGCATACTGTTGTCCATTCACCAGCGTTCATTCAAACTTTCTATGCCAAAGAGTAGTTAAATTATAAAATAATATTATTTGCCAAAGTCTTTCAGTTTTATAAAAAATATTTTATTCATAAGAAAGGTCATTATTATATTTATATAACATTTCTTTTTCCACGGTTTTTACATATTTTGAAATAAAATCTTCCAGTGACTCGTGTTCGAAACGCCGGATTTTCTAAAATATATTTGTACAAAAAATATACTGATTAATCCGGTTAAAATAAAAGTTGAAAACTTGCGCATACGCATCTATACACATATGTATGTATGTATGTTCTTGTAAATTATTATTCAATAATTTATATACATTTTCTTTTTTTTCTGTATAATTAAAAATATTTTTTTTTTTTTTTTCTTATATATAAACTTGAAAATTTTGAAAAATAATTAAAGAAAAAATAATCATTAAATTTTCTGAAAGTAATTAAGGAAAAGTCAAATTGTTATTATTGCCCATTTTTCTTCTTTGGGTGAACCTGAAAATTGGCGTCTACCTTCCCAAACTCTGCTCTGTTAGACGGACTCTCATGTTAGACGGAATAATTGCCACGGATGGTCCATATTTTGATATTAGAATAATTTTAATTTCATTAAATAAAATGTTTAAATTTCATTAAAAAAATAATCGATATTTATCGATATAATATTCTATGGCGGTAAGGTGGTGGGGCGACACCTGCGCGGGCGCCGGCAGTGGGCGGACGACGCTTCCTCCGCTCACGCAGTCTTGTCAACACTACATATTAATAGATATTTTTCATTGTTTTTATATATTTGTATCCGCGATTTTATAAACCTTTATAAACTTATTGAAGTTCATTAACAGATTTAATCAAACACATATTTGTATATTTTAATTTACATTCAATTGAATTTTGTTTGAATACTTATAAATATTTTATAAGTTATAAATATTTTACTTTAAGCTTCAAGCTTTTTCCCGTATGAGGTAATGAGAGAGAATTTAGTAACATAGTAGTTAACACACTCCGTTCTCTGCTTCCTACTTGAATTCGAAACACTGTATGATGAGTGTAGATGCGGGCAAATATAAGTAATTAAAATATAAACATTTCCCCGAGTGAGATAAACCAATAGTATTTATCGGTCGGACGCTGTCTCGCTGCACCACAGTTGCCTCAAATTTAAGTACGCAATAGTTTGTAACTAAACCATATATTTATGATCATATTTCTTAAATTAATCTCTAAATTCATTGCTAAAACGATAAATTTTAAGTAAAAGTAAAAATAGTTTAAAGCATTGTTGAATCGCAATAAAATATTCATAGGCGTTGGTCATAAATCAATACTGCACTGGACGCAACTGCGTCGGTCATCCTAGGTATTAATTGAAGGGGGAGAGCACCCCCTCCCGGGATAGCGACTCATAAATCAATACTCGGCGCATCGAGATGCATCTCGTAAGGTCGGGGGGAGGGAGGCTGCCTGGACCACCCCGCGGCCTATTTGATAAATATAAATAGATATGAAATGCACTGTCTCTTTGTTATATTTGTTTTAGTTAAATAAACTTTCCATAAATATTTAACACCCAATCAATAATAGATCCTAATACAAAAACTGCTACCTTAGATTGATCTAGCTATCATTTTTTTCAGTTAATCAATTTTTTGAGTAAAATAAAGATTGAATATGAAAATGAATAAAAAACCCCTAAAGTTTTACTTGAAAACAAACGTTGTAAAATTGAAATATTAAAAAAAATATTAAAGAATTCTAAATTAAGTATCATCGTATAAAAATATCGTTTAGTACGCGATGAAAAGTTTAAATTCATTCAGCTTAAAAAAGTTTTAAGCTTTCGCTTTAAAATTTTAATTGCGTAACATAAAAGCTCTTTGTTCTTGCACGCCCTAGACAAAGGTCAAAGTTAAATCTAGAACATCAATATTTCAGGATGCAACGCGCAGGTCTTGCTACTATGTTACATCATTATTAGATCGAATGCAACTCGATTCGAACTCAAACCGTATACGAAAAGATCGATTGGCAACGAATTGCGATAACATCGATGTTTTTAGCTATTAAAGTTAGTGATAAACATCTAAATGACTCCCGCATTGGTTTAATTTGGACAAAATCGTATAATTTAAGTGAAAATTTCTTTTTTTACTAATTTTGGTTAAAGTCCGTATCCGTTAATAAAAATGGCAGATTAGTATGTGATCATTGCCTAGTAGACGAAAAAATATAAACATACGACAACGTCGACAGAAAACTTTGGCAACGTCATAGCGCCATTGCGCAGGCGCGCACCTGTTGCACCCCCCTTGAGGCTAAAAATAGTTTTTCACATATATACCATATAGAACAGCATAGCAAAGCAATATATAATACACATACATTCAAAAATAATACATTTATACATCAGAATATATATAATATAGCAGACACACACATATACATTGACACAATTAGTAAATAAGAAAGAAAATATAAACACACACAGACAGTCAAATTAAATCAAACAAATCGATAGATAAGCTTACTCCTTTAAGCGAGGCTGAGTGCGTCATAGAAAAAGCCGTGACGTGACGACGTGGCAAAGGTCACCTTGACGGATGTCACAAGAAAAAAAAAACAATAAAAAATTAAAAATAATGCACAGAATATAAAAAAAGTACAATAAACATTTACTTACACAGAGCAGAAATTGTGTTTGGAGAAATAGAAAAAAGCATCCATTGTCATAAAAATAGAAAAAAATCTGACTTACTTGCAGCCTGACCAAACTTGCAATAATTATGATCAACGCCACGGCAAGGTACATGCACTTGTTTTGAACTGACTGCCTACTGTTAGAACTGGGACCACTATTTTTCTAGAAATGTACTCACCGGTAGGCTATCACCAGCGAAATGAGGCTTGGTGGAAGATGTCAGGAGATCGATGTTCCAACGCATGCGCCCTGTGGGGAATTACGCAGGTGTATTCTGATTTTAACTTAACTTTAACATTTAATTGCTTATCCTTGTATACGTTTTCCAATTTTTCAGTAATTCAGGCCGTCACGTGATGTGGCAAGGTTTCTTTGTTGTACTGTACTTGAAATGCTTCCAAAGCACTAATACAGATTCGCTTTCCTGGATTTGGCTGAAAGTTCTTGTAAAAGTTTTATTATGTGGTTTTTTATCTTATCAACCGTTAGTATTTTTATTAGCTTTAGATTTAAATATTTGTTTATTGATTGTGAAGCGTTATCTTTTATCATAATATAGTGGGTTCTTAGGTCCATAATGGTATACAATATAAAAATAAGTTCTAACTTAGATGTGACTAATTTTTATGGAAGCTCAATAATTGGGCTAAATTTTGGCTTCTGGCATCTTTTATAATATAGATATATTTTTATATAACTGGGCTATCTATTATTTATGTTTTCACACCACGTAATACAGTATCCTAAGGCCTCCGCTGAAATTTACATAGATATGGAATTCATATAAATATGGTAATTTACTAAACAAAAATAAGTATAGCTTCAAGTTCCCTTACCTGAAAAGGGTTAGATTACTTTTATATTATAATTGTGATTACACGTCCTGTAAATTTCTGTAGATTAATAATTATAAGCACATTACATTTAAAGGTCAAAAAAATAAAGAGCTGTAAGTATAAATTATAACTTAACTAACTTAAATAGGAAAATTTAGAAACACTATATCACGAATTCATATAAAAAGTAGTAAAAAAGTCTTTCAACACGAAGTCTTCAGTTCAAGTAGTAAGTGGAGAACGGAGGGTCTTGACATTATGTTCTTTCTAGAAAAGAAAGCATCGATACCTTGTGCGGGAAAGCTGAAAGGAAAAAAATACAAAAATGTAATTTATCTCTACAAAAGCTACTTGCATGCAACAGGTAAATTTTCACGTTCAATGGGACGAATGTGGAACAAATTTACTTAACACAGCCAAGATAAAATAACGCTCGCTAATAAAGTTTTTTTGGCATTGTTCTATTTTTTTTAAGCTTCACGCTGTATCTTGCACACAGCAGGATAGGCAGAGGGAACCTAGTGTTAAGACACTCTGTTCCCTACTTTCCGCCGAATTCGGAGGTTTGCGTGTTAAGTGGCGGAACTTGGAAATATTAAATATTTCCACTCCTCGAGTGAGTATCGAACCCACAACCAGTCGTTTATAGTTTTGTGCCACTGCGCCACGACTGGCCACTCCATATTTATAAAATACATTTTTATAACAATTTAAATTTTTAAAAGTTTACGCTTATGAGATTCCTAGAGAGTTAAGTCTCTATGACTTAAGTCTATATACCCTTACAGAATTCAGTTATTATAAATTATTTTCCTTACTTTAATTGATGTAACTTTATCATTAAAAAATAAAAATAAAATGAAAATTAATATAAAATAAACTTAAACTGAAAACCTAAACTAATGTAACTAATTCTATTACATATTCCTTATTGTTATAAAACTTTGCTTTAAATCTTAATTCATTCCTTTATAATAAATAACATACTGCTCTAATGGGGTAATATTCCAGCCAAACTTGTTGGTTTAAAATCGGTGGCGTTGCCAAGAAAAGATTGCTTACTTTTCATTCAATCCACAAGTGCATTGGCTTTCTCAAATAATGTTTTTTTTATAAATAAAGAGGAATGTCTCTTTTATATAATAATAACAATATACGTTAATAAACATGCTATGTTTAAGCTAAAATAAAAATAGACAGACAGTAGTACAAGCATTATTATTATATGCATAGAATGAATAAGGAAGGGCGGTTAATTGATTAATAAAAAGGAATTAATCAAGGAAGTTAATTGATTGTGTTCGAACCTTTTCATTAGGAGATAGAAAAAATTGACGTGATTCTTTGAAAATTTTTATATTATTAGTTATTTGGTAAGATTTTTACCCGCGACGGAACGGCGACTGTATATGTGTTCGGGGTGAGAGGTTGTTTGTTTGTTTGTTTGTTTGTTTGTTTGTTTGTGTGTTTGTGCAAATTACTATGTCAATTATTTCCAAAACTATAAGTCCGATTTTGATACGGTTTTCTATGATAGGTTAAGGTTCAATTGGCGTATGTTCTTATGTATGTCTTATTGCCTTAACTCACCAGGGGGCGCTGCAGTAAGCATTTTACGTGAAAACGAATGTTTTCAATTATCTCAAAAAATAATAGTCTGATTTCAATAGATTTTCAGTGGTAGATTCAGGTTTAATTGGTGGATGTTCTTGGATATGTTTTATCGTGTCAAACCACCAGGGGGCGCTGCAGTAAGCATTTGTTTGTACTTTTTTTGTATTTATTTGTCTAAAACCGAAACTACTGCTCCGATTAAAAAGAATTTTCATAAAAAGATTTATCTTTGCTTGGTGCATATTTTAAAATTTTTCTTTTTTTGTTACGGGGAAAACTCACCAGGGGGCGCTGCACTAAACATTTGTTCATGCAGAGCAAAAACTACTAGTCCAATTTAGATGAAACTTTCAAGGATAGGTTCAGGCTTAATTGGTGCGTCTTTCCATATATGTGTTATGGTGACCACTCATCAGGGGGCGCTGTAATAAGCATTTGTTTGAGTTTTTTTGTGTAAAACCAAAATTTTTCTTATATTTATTTGTCTAAAACCGAAATTACTTATCCGATTGGCTAGAGTTTTCAGAACTAGATTAAGCTTTACTTCATACATATTTTAAAATTTTTGTTTTTACGTTACGGTGAAAATTCACCAGGGGGCGCTGCAGTAAACATTTGTTTATGTAGAGTAAATACTACTAGTCCGATTTAGATGAAACTTTCAACGATAGGTTCAGGTTTAATTGGTGCATCTTTTCATATATGTGTTACGGTGATGACTCACCAGGGGGCGCTGCAGTAAGTACATTTGTTTGTGCAAAACTAAAACTACGAGTCCGATTTGAATGCAGTTTTCAATGATAGATTCAAGTTTACTTAGTGCATATTTTCATATATGTGTCATGTATGTTTACTTAGTGCATATTTTCAAGTATGTGTCAACTCTCTAGGGGGCGCTGCAGTAAGTAGCTGCTTCCATTTTTTGTGTATAACAAAAACGACTAGTACGATTGGAAAGAGTTTTCAGTATTAGATTCCGCTTTGTTTAGTACATGTTTTTAAATTTATATTACGGTGACAAGTCACCAGGGGGCGCTGCAGTAAAATATTGTTTGTGCAAAGCTAAAATGACGAATTCGATTTGGATGCAGTTTCAGTGATAAGCTCAAGTTTAATTAGTGCATGTTCTTGGATATGCTTTATCGTGTTAACTCACCAGGGGGCGCTGCAGTAAACATTTGTTTGTAATATTTAATGTAAAACCACAACTACTAGTCCAATTGGACAGAGTTTTCAGTATTAGATTTACCTTTACTTGTTGCATGTTTTTAGTTTTTTTTTTACGTTAAGAACTCACCAGGGGGCGCTTCCTTAAACATTTGATGGTGCAAAGTTAAAACTACGAGTCTGAATTTGATGCAGTTTTCAATTATAGGATCAGGCTCAATTAGCGCGTGTTCTCGTATATGTGTCGTGGTGACACCTCACCAGGGGGCGCTGTAGTAAGCATTTGCTTGTATTTTTGCGTGAAACCTATTTAGATGCGGTTTTCTGTGATAGGTTCAAGTTTAATTGTTGCGTGTTTTTATATGCCATATCACAAACTACCACGGGGCGCTCCAGTATAAATTAATTTGTTCCAAATCAAAACTACTAGTGGGTTTTGTGATTTTCACTGATTTGGTTAAACTTAAGTTTCCTAAAAATGTTGCGGTGACAATCTGCCAGGCGCTGCAATAGGCGTTTGATAACCGGAAAGCATTGGGCTTATAATTTTTTTTGGATTTGCATGAAGATTAATATAAAGTATTTCGAAATTATGTAATAATATATAATGTGTATCTATACACTTTAAAAAGTTTAAAATAAAAAACAAAATTAAAAATTTTGAAAATACCCACGACGGTTTAATTGTAATTGAAAAAGGATAAAATAACTAGAAATCCCCCGCCTAAAAGAATATATGTAACGAGATGATGGGGACAACTTCGTCGGGGGCTGCCAGTTGCAACCTCTATTTTAAATATAGTAGCTAACAGTATAGATTTCGTTCTTAAAGTTTTTAAAAGGAATACCAGTTATCAAAATTGTAAATTCATATTAATATTTTATTTTTTTCCTAAACCTGTTTTAACAGCATGAAAACCTAGGAGAAGTTAGCAAACTTAAAGTAATGGCAGCTCCGACGAAGTCGTCCCCATCATCTCGTTACATATATTCTTTTAGTCGGGGGATTTCTAGTTTTTTGATATTTTGTATAGTTTATGTGAAAATTGCAGACACCCAAACAGGTGTCTGCCGTATTTACCGAAACACCGACAAAATAGAGTTCTTCGAAATAAGGTTCTTCTTCCGCCTATCTAATTTACATTAATTAATATTCATAAATATTGTATGGTGAGTGATAGGAAATAAACATAATTTCAACATAAACAATCTTTCTAATGGAGATTGAATCCACTACTCTGCCCTATACACAGTTCTGTATCTCTCTTCTCATTAGTTATTTGTTGTAGTATTAAAAAAGAGTGTCAAGGCACTCCGTTCTTGAGTTTTAGGTATAATAACATCGTAATCAATCGTAAATAGATGCCGTTGTGGCGCATTAAGACAGCGTCTGACTGTAAACGCTAGGTTGTGAATTCAAATCCCACTCTAGAGAATAATTATATATTACTTATGTTTCTTCGCTCAGGTACCTAACAAATCAGCGTTAAGTCCCACCACTTAACACTTAATACCTCGATTTCGGTCGCAAACTGGTGAACGGTGTACCATGACACTATTACCTCTCTGTTTAACCTGCTTTGCGGGAATAAAGCTGGTCATATCGTAATTGCATCGTTTTCCCATCGCTGAAACGTTTCAGATGAATACAATGTCGATTTTGATGAATCTCCCATTGCTTTCGTGCAAATTGCAACACAGGTGCATCTGTCCCTATCGTGTAAGGATTCGCTATTTCATATACAAATTTGGAATATAAACGGGACAGCAAGCGAACGTGGCGTGACCTGATGCCTGGGAATTATCGATTAGGCTACACTGTTAGTATTTATATATGTGACCTTTCAGCGCTTTTACAATGCCTCGAATCTAGAATTTTCTTTGTTATGACATTTTGTAATAAAGGTTTTATTGAAAATTTAGGCAGTCATTTGTAGGCAAGTATTTGACATTGATTTTTATATTATTGTGTAGTATTTTACTGTTTTAGGCATATTATTTGGGTGTAGGTTTTGATGTTCGTATGCGACCTTTGTTTTACGCGTTTCGAAAATACTCGAATCTAGTGTGTTCTTTGTTTTGATAAAGGCTTTGTTCTAGATTTGTTTTAATATTTTTTAGGTATAGGCGCTTAGGCCTAAATATAAGGATACTTAGGTAATTTCATATATATATGCATAATATATCCTTTTTTCCATTAAATTCTAGAATATTCCATATCTTTGCCGTCTTGATTTTATTATGATATATTGAGTTTAGCGAATCACTTTTCAGTCGTTATTAATTTTAACATACAACATACAACTGTAAAGTAGCGACGTAAGAAATATAGATAAAAAGATAAATAAATAAAATAGCTTCACGCTATATCCCGCACACAGCAGGGTAGGCAGAGGGAACCTAGTGTTAAGACACTCCGTTCCCCACTTTCCGCCGAATTCGGAGGCTTGCGTGTTAAGTGGTGGAACTTAACGTCGCGCTTTGCCTCGACACCAGAGCGAAGAAAATGGAAATATAATTTCCACTCCTCGAGTGGGAATCGAACCCACAACCAGTCGCTTACAGTCACACTCTTGTGCCACTGGGCCACGACTGGCCACTATATAAGAAATATAGATAAAAAGATAATTTTGTGTGTTCGATTCCCACACCGGGATATTCACGAAGTGCTTTGCTGAAATGAGCCAATATGCAGCAACTGCTTTGGGTATACTCAACTTCGAGAAGTGGAAATATTTAATATTTCCATTTTCTACGCTCTGGTATCGAGGCAAAGCGCGGCGGTTAGTTCCGCCACTTAACACGCAATGCCTCCGAATTCGGCGGAAAGTGGGGAGCGGAGTGTCATAACACTAGTTTCCCTCTGCTTACCTTGCCGTATGCGGTATAACACTGTATCCAGCGTGAATCTAAAAAATAAAGAAAAAAATATCAATATATTCTTTAAACGTAATATAAGTACGTATTACAAATATTTGCGTAACAATAGGTATTCTCATCTATCTATCTCTAGGCGGAGTTCCGCCACTCAAGAATCAACGTTTCGATTTTCATGCGGAAAGTGGAAAAAAGAGTGTCCAGACAACAGGTACTCTTTGACTACCCCGCTGTATTGGAAGAAGCGTGAACCTAAAAAAAGAACTTTATTATTGTGTATGTCTGTATTATTGTGCTGCACTTAAACTTCAAAATTAATAATTTCTTGCACAGAAAAGTTTTAAGAAAAGTAGATGATTTTCAAGGTCTTTTTACTAATCGTTGCAATATAAAACACAAACTGCTCTGAATTACTAATATAAATTTTGAACATAATATAAGTACTACACAGATTTCCAAAATAATTGGTACTCTCATATGTCGTATACAGATGATTCTCATTATTTCAAACCAGAAATCAAGTATCATTTTTTACTTCAAAATCTATCGTATTTAACGAAAAAGAGAGAAAGGGATTGCTTTTTTTTGTTCTTGACATTCCACCTGTCGAGGTCAAAGCTAGGGTGTGTAAAGTAAATGTGTGTAATGTTTTAAGGATATCAGCACGAAAACATCATTCTTTTTTTAACAAATTAATATATTAATATTTCTATTTGGTCCGCTCTGGTGTCGAGGTAAAGCGCCGTGTTAAGTTCCGCCACCTTAACACGCAATGCTTCCAGAATTCGGTGGCAAATTGGGGACGAAGTGTCTTAACACTAGGTTTCCTCTGCCTACCTTGCTGTGTGCGGTATACAGAGTGAAGCGTAGAATGGCGGAACTCTATATTGTGTTTTTTTTTAATATAGTAATATTGCGTTATTACGTTTTTACTGCATGCCCAGGGCATACACATGCCCTGAAAAGTGGTAATAAATAATTTGTGAAATACAATACGTTAAATATTTTATTTCACCAATACCGTATTGTTAATAACAAATTGAAAATTCTTACTTATAATATGTAGGTATTTTTGCTAAAAAATCATAATAATGATTGATGATTTTGATATGTGCTAGTAAACTGATACTATAGGTGACCTTGAAACTTAAGTAACTATACGTACGATATCTTAAATCCAGGTTAAAAAAGTCTTGGAAAAAAAAATACAATCAAACTGAAAAGTAGAAATAAAGTTAGTGAGGAAGTACTTAGAAATAGAACTTAATAAGAATATGTCTTGCAGAACTGTAGATGTATCGGAGTATAGGAGTATCTAGGCACTAGGCACTAGGCACCAGATGACTGGCGGGAAAAAAACGTGAAACTGAAAAAAAGAGTTGGTGTGTAAAAGACTTAAAAATAACTTTAGACTAATATTACTTATTTCTGATAAGTAAAATCTTGAAAATAGTTATTTTATTAATAATTTATCTAATAATATTCGATTATTTATAGAAGTTTTTATTGTTAATTAAAAACCTTGCCATCTACATTATTACTATGGAACTACGAAGTACCATTAAAGTTATGAATCTTAATATTTCTACAGTTTACGATTTAACAATATAGATGGCGCTGTTCTTATTTTTTTAATATTGATAGATATTTCTAAAAATGTTTTGATTTATGAATGTACTCTTTTCTCAGTACTTATTTGTCAAACTGAAACATTTTCCCAAGCCCCTTAATCGGATATAAAACACATATGTGTTATAATATTTTTTTACCAACTTTTTTGTTTGTTTAATAGTTTTTTGTTTCTTTAATTAACTACTTGACTACTTGACTTGTGTTTACTAAAATAATTTTAACATATGACTTAAATAAAATTATTTTATTTGGGGCCAGTCGTGGTGCAGTGGCACGAGCGTGTGACTGTAAACGACTGGTTGTGGGTTCGATTCCCACTCGAGAAGTGGAAATATTTGTAGCTACCTATCTACATGATATTAAATAACTAACTTATTCGTCGAAATTTACATAGCAACGCTACAAATACTTACGCGCCGAATACCTGCTTATATATCACCTGAAGATGTACCTACTATCAAGTGAATACTTACAACATCAACCGAATTACCTTTACACCAAAAGACAAAACCTTTACCAGCAATTACCTTTACCAACCAAAATTACCACAACGTTCGTGTTCGAGTGAAGCATGAAGTACATAGTTCTGAAAAGAACTGTTTAGCAACGTGAGCAAGAAGCGATCCCGAACAGAAGAATCACCTTCAATCTTCATTGCAGAACTCGCGACACGAAGCAACGAAGTGATGTGTCATTGTCCAAGCTCACGCGCGAAATGACTGCACCCCGCGCTAGCTAGTTGTATTTGTACACTCGCGCGGTATGTCCCCCCGCGTTACACGTGTTTTGTCTCGAGCCGTATTAATAATAATAATGTTATCGCTATCTCACTTTATACATTTGTTATTCGCGTTTTTGTCTCTTTTTATATTATTATTATTAATTGATATTTTTGTATATAAGCAGGCCATTTTTTTCAATAAAACACACTTCTCTGCAACCTTCATTAGGAGTATTATTTTACTATAGGACTATAGGCTGTCCAAGCTTACTCCAAAAACAAATAAATAATATCCTCCTAAAGTGGTGACCCCTGAAGAACACAAACCCTGAAGAACACAAGCCCTGAAGAACACAAGCCCTGAAGAAGACAACCCCTGAAGAACGCAAGCCTTGAAGAAACAAGCCCTGAAGAATACAAGCTCTGAAGAATTTTAAAAACGCAAAATGGAAGATCAAGGCAAGAACGAAGTCGCCGGCATCTCTCTGTCTTTGCGTATACCACCATTTTGGCGCGACAAACCTCGCCTTTGGTTCATCAGCTTCGAAGCCGCCACAAGCGAACTAAAGAAGAGCCAATCACAACTAGCGCAGATGGTCATCGCACAACTAGACAAAACGGACATCGAACAAATCACAGACCTACTCTACAATCCGCCAGAAACTGAAATGTACATTAAGCTGAAAGATCGTCTAATTACTGTCTACGAAGAGTCGGATAATCGCCAGTTTCAAAAACTGCTCTCTGACATGGATCTCGGCGACCAGAAGCCCTCCCAACTCCTCCGTCAAATGAGAAGCCTGGCACGTGACAAGGTCCCCGATTCCACCCTGAGATTAATGTGGACAAACCATCTACCACCACAAGTTCGTTCCGTGCTTGCGGTAAGCGAAACTTTCAAGACACAGACAGCGTTAGATGAACTCGCTCTTCTCGCCGACAAGATGATGGAGACCCAAAACGAACCACAGATAGCAGCTGTCAACAGCCTACCACCACCTTCTACTGACGCCACTCAATTACTCGTCAACGAACTCAGAAAACTATCTCATGAAATCGCCGCTTTGAAAACTTCTCAACAATATCAACGCCAACGCCCGTTCTATCCTCGCCACCGCTCATCATCCCGTAACAACCGTTACGACAGCTCACAAAATAGATCACCGTCTTCATCAGGTTATTGCTACTATCACAAACGTTTTGGATCCGAAGCAAGACGCTGCACCGCACCGTGTTCTTTCAACCTACAACGACAGAAGTCGGAAAACTAAGGAAGACGTTGGCTGTGGCGGAATCCAGCGTCCCAGAGCACTCATACCGCCTATTCGTTACTGACAAGAAGAACGGCTTACATTTTCTTATCGACACAGGCGCAAACATATCAGTTATACCGCCTAGGAAAGGACAAACGGCGAAGCCACTCAATTTTCAACTCTACGCCGCTAACAATACAGTCATCCCAACCTACGGCGAAAAACATCTCGAACTTGACCTTAATCTACGCCGTGCTTTCAAGTGGAACTTTATTATAGCAAAAGTCGACAAACCAATCATTGGAAACATCACCAGCTGATCGTTGACATCAAAAACAGAAGACTTATAGACGGAGTAACCAACTTATCGTCAAAATCAATCGTTCGAGCTACCAACATACCTACAATACGCAGCATCGACATCCAGCAGTCATACCACGACATACTCAATGAATATCCCGGCACCACCCGCCTGACTTCAATGAAATTAAGCCCCAAGCACAATGTCGAGCATTTCATCGAAACCAAAGGTCAACCAATCTTCTGCCGAGCACGACCTATACCACCTCATCGTTACGAACAAGTGAAAAAAGAGTTCGAAAATATGATGCATCAAGGCCTATGCCGTCCAAGCAAAAGCCCATGGTCATCTCCACTCCACGTCGTACCGAAGAAAAATGGAGATATTCGCGTCTGCGGTGACTACCGCCGACTTAACTCCGTGACCACGCCAGACAGATATCCTATCCCGCGCATCAAAGACTTCACCTACCAGCTCGCTGGAAAAGAAATTTTTAGTACTCTCGACTTAAACCGAGCTTACCAGCAACTGAACGTCCACGAAGCCGATATCGAGAAGACAGCCATAATAACACCGTTTGGTTTGTTTGAATTCCCGCGAATGTGTCCTGGACTCAAGAATGCAGGGCAAACATTCCAACGTTTTATCCACCAAGTACTCAGAGGACTCGAATTCGTCTTTCCATTCGTCGATGATCTCTTAATCGCATCTTCCAATGAAGACGAACACCGCCAACACTTACGCATCGTCCTTCAACAACTCGAAGAATACGGCATCACTATAAATCCATCGAAATGCGTATTTGGACAACCAGAAGTGAAGTTTTTGGGTTATATCGTATCGAAACACGGTATCAAACCACCAATAGAAAAGGTTCAAGCTATATCCGACTATCCAAAACCAACTACAATCGAAGAACTACGTCGTTTTCTCGGTATGTTAAACTTTTACCGCGAAAACATTCCGAACGCCGCATCTATTCAAGCGCCACTTAACAAATATCTGCATAATACGAAGAAAAAAGACAAGACAAAAATCGACTGGACGGACGATGCTAACACAGCATTTAACGCGTGTAAAGAAAGCATAAAAAACGCAACTTTACTTGCCCATCCTGTTCACAACGCTACAATCGCACTCTTTTGCGACGCATCTGACACCGCTGCAGGCGCCGTATTACAACAGTACGTGCACAACCAATGGCAACCACTTGGCTATTTCTCGAAAAAATTCACAGAAGCTCAGATCAAGTATAGTACCTATGACCGGGAACTACTAGCAATCTACATGGCGATGAAACATTTCAGAAAATTATTTGAAGGCCGTGATCTCACTATATATACAGATCACAAACCGCTTACGTTCGCACTTCGCAAAACGCCTTCACCCTCCGAAACACCTAGAAGAACCCGCCAACTACTTTTCATCAGTGAATTTACCACCGACATTCGTCATGTTAGTGGTAAAAATAATCCTGTTGCCGACGCTCTTAGCCGCATCGAATCAATCACCTGTCCATCTCCACTTAATTATGAAGAAATAGCTCAAGCGCAAAACGATGATAGCACTATAGAACAAATGAAGAGGCAAGACAACCTATCGCTCAAGTACATGAATATACCTCACTGCAACAAAAAACTATACTGTGAAACGTCCACTCAACACATACGTCCGTATCTACCTACATCGTACCGAAGATCCGCATTCGATTCCGTGCATAACCTCAGTCATCCTGGTGTGCGCGCAACACGAAAAATGATGGCTACTAAATTCTTCTGGCCATCAATGAACACCGATGTAGGCAAGTGGGCTAAGCAGTGTCTACATTGCCAACGCAGCAAAATAAATCGTCACACATCAAGTCCCGTTTCAAATTTCCCGTCAAGCGACCGATTCCGTCATATCCACATCGATTTGGTCGGACCACTACCTACAACAGCAAAAGGACATCGCTACTTAGTCACCATGATCAACAGATTCACAAGATGGCCCGAAGCGATACCTACCGCCGAAATAACAGCTGATATCGTCGCACGAGTCGTGTACGAACACTGGATAGCACGATTCGGATGTCCGACAGCACTTACATCAGATCAAGGTCGTCAGTTCGAATCCCACCTGTTCAACTCACTCATGAACATCATGGGTATTGTTAAAACTCGAACCACACCGTACCATCCACAAAGCAACGGAATAGTCGAACGCTGGCATCGCACTCTAAACCAATCACTCAAAGCCCGACTACAAGGAAGAAACAAATGGGACGAGGAATTGCCTACTGTGCTATTAGGACTTCGCGCAGCACTTCGCACCGATAACGGAATCAGCGCTGCAGAGTTAACCTACGGATACAACTTACGCCTACCTGGCGATTTTTTCAACGCGATACCTACAAATCAAGCAATAGATAACAGCTACATCGAGCAGCTGCGATCATCAATCAACTCTCTGAAACCATCAGTACCTACAGAAGCACACAGCAACAATCGAAATATTTTTATTCATCAAGATCTTCATACATGCGATAAAGTATTCATACGCACAGATGCAGTAAAAAAACCACTTCAACAACCCTACGAAGGCCCCTACAAGGTCATCAGCCGAAACGAAAAAACATACAACATTCAACTTCAAGATCGTATTACAACAATATCAATTGACCGACTTAAGCCCGCCTATACAATCAAAGATGAAGACTCATTATGCAATGACGCAAAAATTCCTGCCAAAACTCCGTGCACCGCTACAACACCTGCGCTGATAAAAGATAACACGCCACAAATTCCCGCCAAAACTCCGAGCTCTTTTACAACAGCGCCCGAGCCGGCGAAAAATACGACGCTACAGTTTCCCGCCAAAAGTACACGCACAGGCAGACACGTCAGATTACCTGTACGCTTCGCTTGAAGGGGAGCACTGTAGCTACCTATCTACATGATATTAAATAACTAACTTATTCGTCGAAATTTACATAGCAACGCTACAAATACTTACGCGCCGAATACCTGCTTATATACCACCTGAAGATGTACCTACTATCAAGTGAATACTTACAACATCAACCGAATTACCTTTACACCAAAAGACAAAACCTTTACCAGCAATTACCTGTACCAACCAAAATTACCACAACGTTCGTGTTCGAATGAAGCATGAAGTACATAGTTCTGAAAAGAACTGTTTAGCAACGTGAGCAAGAAGCGATCCCGAACAGAAGAATCACCTTCAATCTTCATTGCAGAACCCGCGACACGAAGCAACGAAGTGATGTGTCATCGTCCAAGCTCACGCGCGAAATGACTGCACCCCGCGCTAGCTAGTTGTATTTGTACACTCGCGCGGTATGTCCCCCCCCGTTACACGTGTTTTGTCTCAAGCCGTATTAATAATAATAATGTTATCGCTATCTCAGTTTATACATTTTTTATTCGCGTGTTTGTCTCTTTTTATATTATTATTATTAATTGATATTTTTGTATATAAGCAGGCCATTTTTTTCAATAAAACACACTTCTCTGCAACCTTCATTAGGAGTATTATTTTACTATAGGATTATAGGCTGTCCAAGCTTACTCCAAAAAACAAATAAATAATATCCTCCTAAAAATGCATTTTTTCCATTTTCTTCGCTCTGGTGTCGAGGCAAAGCGCAGCGTGAAGTTCCGCCACTAAACACGTAAGCCTCCGAATTCGGCGGAATATGGGGAACGGAGTGTCTTAACTCTAGGTTCCCTCTGCCTACCCTACAGCGACAAGCTATTTTTTTCCCCAACAGTATCTATTTCTTTCTGATAAGTTTATATGAGATACAAATATTAACCGATAGATGGTGTTGCAATAAATTGTAAAGAATAATAATTGTTTGATTGGTTTAAATAAATATGGTAACATCGCTTTAGTTAATTGCATTAAAAACATATAATTTTGAGCACTTTTCTACAATATTATTGTAAAGGTAGTCATTTCCAAAGACAAAGCTCTGTGGCTTCCCACCATATTGAGAGGAGTGCAAAAGATGTTTGTGTTTCTATTCTATCTGTAAAAAAATAAAAGAAAATAAACAAAATTAGATAGGATTTATTTTATTTAATTACGGTAAGGTACCACAGTAACGTATGTGGAGGAAACTTTTGAATCACATTTTACGAATCGAGTTGAACAATGAAAGAATGTAGGAAGAAGAAAAAAACGCAAAGAGAGGAAGGGAGCAACTTTGGTTGACCTTCAGATATTCAATTTCAATGATACTGAAAGAGGGTCACATAAAAAGTACGAGGACCTCCTCGGAGGGCCGTGTATAAAGTCATTGATGAGAGTAGACGATGCGAATACCGAATCCATAGCCTTTGGCGCCGCATCCTCTGTGATAAGGTTATGTGCTAGGGATAAAGCGTAACCAAAAGTAAAGCGTTTTTCCCCAAAATTATAAGATCAGAGTATTTTGGGCATTATCCTCTCCTATGTGTTTGACAATCACTTTTATGTAAGGTGACGCGTGTTTCATGCGTCAACAGGGCTGGTATTTTTAAAATATTATACCTAAAAGAAAATGAAGGAGCAAGTCGAGTATAATATTGTTCTTTGTGTAGCTGTCACCCGTCCCCAAATACACGTAATATTGTCTGTCTGTAGGAACAACACATTGTAACTCGCTTTTGGATTTTTCCAGTAGATATAGGAGACACAAAGCAGCTATAGTTATGTTGTTCGCAGGCGAAGCCGCGAGCAGGTTGCTAGTCCATACTTATTATTTATTTAAATTTTTTATTACACCAAAGGCATAGCGTTAGAAGATAGCATAACAAGTAATATAAATAGTAAAATACAGTATGTGGTGTAAAGGTGGCCTCATCACCGTAGGTGATCTCTACCAGGCAACCGTCACCGTGAAAGAAATCATAAAATAAAAAGAACTAGATTTTTTTTTCTTTTTTTTTTTCGCAGTACCTCTGACGTTATCAGAGACTTTCTGTATCTATTTTATAATTTTGTTCTATTGTTATGTTATTTATTTTGTTACATTACCCACTTACAAATCTTTTTACTAAAATCCTGAAATATGTCCCTTTTATTTTTCCTTTTATTTTTGTCTTCAATCAATTTATCTAAACTTTCTATCAATATTTTAGCACCCAATTTTCGCTCCGTTTCTTCTCTGTCATGTCATAAGAACTAGGTTGGTGTACAAATGATATACATAGTAAGTGAAAACTTACTTAAAATTTACTTATTATATTACATACCAATATACATAATTAGCACAACACACTAGCGGAAATAATTAAAAGATCGGAAAAATTTTCCAATTGTTTTGACGTGGATTTGAGTGGCTGTATTTTTCTCAAAAATGGTCGCATTGGTATATAAAAAACAAAGATTTTAAAGCTTAAAGTTTCTCGTTTTGAGATCTTAAGATGAAAAATATTTACAAGCGACGTGTTACGCTATAAGTTAATCAATAACGAGAGAGAAATAATGGAACATTTTTTTTCAACTTAACCACTATATGGATCGAATAACTTGTTTTTTTAGCTTCAACTTGCTGTTGTTAAAAAAATAATACATATATTTCTCCCTGACATATCGAACTCTGACTGGAAAAGGACCTTTTTGTTTTTAACCATAAATATCTCGGTAACTATTGATCGCACAAGAAACATTCAGGAAATTTTTCACAAAAAATCAGCTACGTATATATCTTCTTCTTTACACTAGTTTTAAAAATCATTAAAGAAGGACTTTTTGTGGCTTTTGGAAAAATCAGGCGCTATGTTGGATGTATTAAGAAAACTGGTAATGTTGACTGTGCATTTTACAGTTCAATATATTCACAAAAACCCTACAAGGTTTCGATTAAATCCATCAAGCCGTTTTTTGTTTCATTCAATCAATTTTTTGAAGAAAATTCTTTAATTTTCTTCAAAAAATCTAATCGCGATTTCGAATATGAAAAATCAAAACGTGATGATTTTTCAGATATTTCCTTCCTTGTTTAATAATAATAGTGTTTTTATTTTACACTATAAATTTAAACACTCTTATCAATAATAAAACATGACAAAAGCTGAAATATCATTAGTTTTTTAGTTTCATTCAAAAATAAGTAACATTTTTGTGGCCAGCGTATGCTGGAATATGCTGGCTATAAATTTGTGTAAAATTGTGTAACAGAACTTATGACATGAAAATCAACAGAAAATAAAAGAAATACGATACGAAAGCAAAAATACGGAAACATAACAAAGTATCACATTCATGCTAATTAATTTTACAAAACAAAAGGAAATAAAAGTTATAATATAAAAGATATTCAATACACATATCCGTACGTAAATGCTATGACGCTGACAGCTGTCAATTGATGTATAATAAATAAAGTCATAACAACAACTACTTGCGCCTGTCATTGCAAAATCAGGCCATTAAAGAAAAAAAAAATAAACAACAACTACAAATGAATTAAATCATAACATGATATGTTCAATTTGTTGTAGTTAATATACGAATTCAACAAAAAAAAGTGATTTTCACCTTAATATCATTGTAAAAACAAAGACTAAATAACAAACCAAAAGAGAGTGGATAATTAGATATTATATAAATTGAAAACATTAACTACGTTGGAAAGCGCTATAAGGCAACATTACTATACATGCCAACATTACTATGCATTGGGGCCAATCGTGGCCCAGTGGCACGAACGTGTGACTGTAAACGACTGGTTGTTGGTTCGATTCCCACTCGAGGAGTGGAAATAATTAATATTTCCATTTCTTTCACTCTGGTATCAGAAGCAAAGGGCGGCGTTAAGTTCCACCACTTAACACGCAATGCTTCCGAATTCGGCGGAAAGTGGGGAACGGAGTGTCTTACCTGCCTACCCTGCTGTGTACGGGATACAGCGTGAAGCTAAAAAAAACTATACATGCAATAATACAATACTTTTAAAGATAATATGACGTGAAAATAAAAAGTGAATTTCACCTTGAAGGCATTGTAAGTAAGAAGAATAAACAGTACAACCAAATAAGAGTGGAAAAATTGGTTATGATATAAATTGAGAACTTTAACTAAAGTGAAAAATACTACAATACTAAACATGCAATAATGCATAAGAACGTATGAAGTGAAAATAAAAACAGTACCATTTTTTAATATTGCGCTTAGGACGGCTAGTGATCGTTGAAGTAGCTGCTCTTGCCTTCGCGATCACAGCGTTCACCCCACCAGAGCCTGCAATTGATAGTTGAACGCCAGGCAGCCCAGAAATGCTGTCTTATTCTGATTTTGTGCATTGTCGAGATCCATCAGGTCTAATTATTAAGGCGGCTCCATCCTTGTTCCAACAGCTGGATATACCAAACTGTTGTCTGGTAGCCATGAAAATGTCGTCTAGATTTTATAAGATGAATATTGCTGAGATTTTAAAACTAGAACCTTTAATTTAGTTTTGGCATACCTAATTTTATTCCGAACTGTCATCCGCTTAAATTTGACCAGGACGACACGATGTTTGTCATCCTTGAAGCTGCCAATACGGTGACAGCGGTTGATATCTTCTACATTAAAATCTGGCAAATGTAAGCGGTCTGACAATGATTTAACTATCATAGTAGCAATATCTTCGGCTTCAGTTTCCGGAACACCATGGATAAAAGTATCTTCCTTCTGCTGTACATTTCAAGCCGATCTTGTTGCTCACTAAGGCATTTCACTTGAAGCTGTAGATTATCAAGAGCAGAAGGTATTGATGTCGAGTTTTTAAGCACTTGTGACGGCAAATATTGCAAAGAGAAATAATTAATGGAGTAATTGCTGGTAGGCTTAGTTGTTTTTAGCACATGTTAAGTACACAATCACAGAAAAAAATATTTTTGTTTTAAAAAATAAAGTGGAGCTCACAAACGTACATGTTGACAATTTGTGCACCTACCCCCCAAAAAAAAGTATATATTATAAATGCGAATGTCTGTCTGTTTGTCTGTCACGTTTTCACGGCTAAGTTAACGGTAAATTACTGTGTCAAACATAGGATATTTATTTTTTCGAAAATCACCCTCTAAAGGGTTGAAATAGAGGATGAAACTTTGTATGATAAATCTACACCTCTTGACCGATTGTGATGAAAAAAAGACATAAATATAGTTGATAAAAAAATGGTTAGAAATAGGGTACTTTGTTTTAAAAAATCCACCCATGAGGGTTGCAATACAACGAAACAGCTATGTAGTTCACGCGGCAAAGCCGCGAGCGCGCCGCTAGTAATACATTTTTAGCACAGTTGAACACAGTGTTGAGGTTAGCTGTAAAACAGTTATTTTTATTAATTACAAGCTATAAAATGTATACCTGCCTAATTTTTTTTTGTAGCTTCATACTATATCCCGCATACATCAGGGTAGGCAGATAACCTAGCGTTAATACACTCCTTTCCTCAATTTCCGCCGAATTCTGGGACGTAACGGCGTCGGAACTTAAAACCACGCATTGTCTCGATACCAGAGCTAAGAAAATGGAATTATTGTATATTTCCAATCCTCGAGTGGGAATCGAACCCACAACCAGTTATACTTTGTGCCTCTGCGCCACCAAATTCTAAACTCAATATATCTATAACATACATAAATACCGTTATAACGCTTAATTTTCCAGCAAACACAAATCTTATTATCGTAAATACCTATAAATTAGTTAAGGTCAGATAACTAAATTTGCATAAAGGATCGACCCCCAACTACCGCGGTTGGGTGTAATCTAATACCGATTCACTGATCCGTATTATGAACTAGCAGTAAACAGAAACATTTTAACACAACAAAACTTACGTGACTTGAATTTATATACGAAAACAATGTTTAATTTGAATATCTTGTGGAACACAGTTATGGTTTAGTAGTTTTTTTTTATTTAAAATAGGTAATTAAACACTACATTCACACGGTCTCCTATTCTTTTTTTTTCCTTAAAATAATTTGTTTACAATTCTTAAATTACATTGACATGCTACTCGAAACTAAAATGACGTTTTAAATTATATAAGTGAGTAAATTTAACTCTTAATTGACACAATATTATTTATAACTTTAAACATATTATTTTTTGTAATTTCTTTACAGGTACATACATATTTGTATTGCTTCTACTTTTTTTTTAGCTTCACGCTATATCCATTGCGGGGTGGTCAGAGAAAACGGAGCTCCAAACGGTCCCTGCATACTTCTTTCGCCTCGTCCACTGTCATTAACCTCTTCATACACGCCCTCCGGGGGGTCCTCATGCATTTTACGTGACCTTCCTCCAGTGTCGTCGATACTGTGTTTTCGAAGGTAACCCGAGGTCTTACCACTCTACCTTACTTCATATATCTTACCATCTTTGCTTCATATACCTTAACCACCTTTGCTTCATATACCTTTCTTACCATTCTTCTATCACTCATCCTCTCGACGTGCCCAAACCACCTGAGCACGCCGCCCTTCTTTATTCTTACTATGACGTTCTCGCTAATACCCGCCATTCTGTGTATCTCTACATTCGATCAGCTATGCTGATTCCGCACATCTTTCGAAGAGATCTCATCTGAACAGCATTCATCTTTCTTTCATCCTTCTTCTGCAATACCCACGTTTCGCTGCCGTATCAGCACTGCATTGTGCACAGCTAAACGTGCGGCTATGCTCAGGTTCCGCCATCGTATCAACGCAGCGAGGGTAACCCTGTTACCGGCAACAATACGCCTTTCTACATCCATATCATATCTTCCATCTCTGCTAAACATACTTCCCAAATATACCATCTCATTCACTTGTTCTAATTTCTTTCTGTTAACCATGATCTTGCATTCCGCTCTTTCCTTGTCTCTTTCAAACACCAGAATCTTCATCTTTCAGGATGGTGACCAATGCCTGCAACTCGCATTCTGATGATGCAATAAGCACTGCATCATCTGCGTACAACAGGCAGTTTACCTTCAAGTCACCCACTTTCACTCCCATATCACTTTTTTCACTCCTTGGAGACAACACAACTACTAAGACAAATAAAAAAAATGCTTTTACATTTTTTTTATTTGTTTTAGTAGTTGTGAATCTATTTAAATGTGATGTTTGTGGATTCCAAGGCTATTTTTTTTATTCTATTCAATGGCTTTGCTTACATTACCTGTGTTACAGCAGGGTAGGCAGAAAGACGTTATTTAAGACAATCTGTCCTCCATTTTTCACCTGAAGTAAAGAGGAGTGGTGAAATTTCTTTCTTTACATTTTAAAAAGCGGAAAACAGAAAATAATGTATCAATATCTTGATTTCATATCAAAAGTGGAGAACGGAGTGTCTTGATACTAGGATGTCTACCCTGCTGCACGGGAAAATAATGAAGTTATAAATAAATATTATTATTTCACGGAATGGGAATCGAATCTACGATCAATCATATTTATAGTGAGACGTTGTCCCGCTACTATAGAGACATGGTAGAAAAGCTTTTATTAATTTATTATTAGTTCTATTATTTTATCTGTATTTTTTTCATTTTAGGTTTCTTTCTTGAATATAATTTTAATATGGGAAAAAAGGTAATACTAAGCATTCCATGGCTTCACTGTGTCCATTATTTTGCAAAAAAGAGGATCTCGGAGCAGGGTCTGGGACTTGTGACCCAAGTTTTTTCAAAATGTATCAATACTCGCGTCCACCATGTTAGGAATTATGAGGGACGTAGACCACGTTCTGCAGTAGACGGCAAGTTAAGTAATGTTCAAATCATTTTAGTAAAAATATCTATGTAAATTCGGAAAAATATTAGTAGAAATATTGTCTAAAAATATCTATGTAATTAGAAATATATTACTAAATGTAGTATAGCCAAATAAAAAATGTCATTATATATAAATTATAGTGAAAGCCTTTCAAAATATTAACAAGGCCTAATGTAATAAATATAACTAAGGCCTAATGTAATAAAATAATTACATTCGTCACCTAAAATAATCATTAAGTAAGAAGAAACGAAACTTTTAAAGCTTCTTTAAACAAATCTACTTACAAAAAGGCAGAATAAATCGACAACAAATTATAATTTTTATTAAGATTCAAATCACCTTATCTTCAGCAATGTAAGATATTTATATTTTTTAGCGTTTTACCTAAATTATACCTATAAAAGGAGCTTATCAAGTTGCCCAAATATAAAATTCAGTGGATAAGCGCGAATGACAGCCACCCAAAGAAATTCCGCCAAACGAAGTTTCAAACTCAATTTGCATCTGAAGCAAAAATAAAAAGTAGGCGATTGTGTTGAGGCTTGGATATTCTTAAGCCACAGGACATTTAATATCTACTTGTAAATAAATAGGTACATATATAAGCTTTATTTGAAGGACATATGAATATGATAAATAGATAAACATAAATATTTACTTTTAAACATTTTTAAAGTGTTATTCCACACTTAGGAAAATTGATTTTGATTGATAGCTCAGCATTGAGAACGAATGGACGGTGTTCAGGAGGCGCGGGTTCGAATCCCGCTGCGTTCCAAACTTTATACATTTTCAAAATGTCTTTTTTAAATATTTACTTCTTTTTCTATGTTTGTAACACTTTTTAATGATTACCTGACTGATAGGCAACATTCAGCCGAAACTACTGGAGCCAGGTAACAGAAATTTGGCCTATACGTTTCTTAGGAGACGTCTCAAAGTCTAGAAATCATGTGTCTATAACGTGGAGGTTAGATGATAGCAGATCAAGATACATATGTAAGTATATGCAAAGCTTGAGTTACTAAGTTACTGATAGCAAATGAACAGCCGAACGTACTGATTATAGAAACCTTGTATATTGATATAACTGTCCATTGCTGTACATTTTGCTATTTTTATTTGCTATGTACATAATAAAGCATATTATTATAATTATAGGCATTTAAGTTTCTAGGGCATTTTACGGCAACCTTAAGAGTATATCAGGAATTCAAACAGGAACGGATTTTTTTACATTTTGTAAAAAAAAAAAAAATTAATAGCTTCACGCTATATCCCGCACACAGCAGGGTAGGCAGAGGGAACCTAGTGTTAAGACACTCCCCACTCCCCCACTTTTCGCCAAATTCGGAGGCATTGCGTGTTAAGTGGCGGAACTTAACGCCGCGCTTTACCTCGACACCAGAGCGAAGAAAATGGAAATAATAATTTCCACTCCTCGAGTGGGAATCGAACCCACAACCAGTCGTTAACAGTCACACTCTTGTGCCACTGGGCAACGACTGGCCACACATACATTTTGTAAAGGTCATAAACGAAGTTGCATATGACAACTAGCCTATATAAAACCATAGATAGATTATGTGTGAAATATGAATTTCACACATAATTTTTAAGAGCATCTTTAAACAAAATTTCGTTATTATATGTAACAATAAGGTTATAATATATGTAAACCTTATTTTGACATATAATAACCAAACGTCACTAACAAAATCCTTCAACGTTCACTATTCAATGATTGCTGTCAAGTTCAGTTGGTTATTTTATGAAATACGGCCAAATCACAATACGAGCATACTCGATCGTTTCATAAAATCATTTATTTTAAAATATTACCGAGAATCATATAGAAAAAAAAGAAAGAATATAATACCTTTAATTTCACAGTAAAAATACCAGAAATAACATTTCAGAGATCAAACAAAATAAAATGTCACACAGAATGAGACGACCCTTATATTAGGGGGTACGTTTAAAGTGACCTAGCCATAATTCCGTCGTTGCATTTAAGGGGCCCATGAAACATCAATTTTTCAGCGAACGCGGTACTTTAAGCTTTGCTTTAGCAATTTTCTCAAATGAGACGGCTCTAGACGGCTTTTGTGACTGTGGGCTGTGGCGTACCTATGAGTGTTAGTTTGTGTACATTTGAATAGGATCCTTTCTGATCGGGGAACAATAAGTCTAGTAAGCGTTCTATTGTTTCAATATTATGATTTTTTTGTGTGATGGAGGCAGGATAAGTAATGCTGTTGCCTGTGATTTCGTCTGTGGAGTAATATAGTAATTTATTAATATAAGTAATTTATTAATATAATTGTTTATTAATTTATTAATATAGGTGTGGCCAGTCGTGGCCCAGTGGCACAAGTATGTGACTGTAAAGGACTGGTTGTGGGTTCGATCCCACTCGAGGAGTGGAAATATTTAATATTTCCATTTTCTTCGCTCTGGTGCCGAGGTAAAGCGCGGCGTTAAGTTCAGCCACTTAACACGCTATGCCTCCGAATTCGGCGGAAAGTGGGGAACGGAGTGTCTTAACACTAGGTTCCCTCTACCTACCCTGCTGTGTGCGGGATACAGCGTGAAGCTAAAAAAAACAAAAATATTAATTAAAAAAAAAAAAATAAATAAATAGATACAAAAATATTAATATAAGTGTGAAACCGTTTCACTGTATACACTATTCTTTTGGTTCGATTTCTACTATAGAAAAGGATTATATTTAAATTATTTTCACTGTCTGCTCTAGAGGCAACATAAAACGCGGCGTTGAGTTTCGTTTCCACGTTATACAGTTTCCACTTGCGCTGTGCTATTTGTGCAGCGCAGTTACCTTCGTTCTGTTTCTGATTTCCACATTTGGTATGCGGTCTCTTACGGAGAAGCCCAACATAGCACGCTCCATTTTCTTTTGCGCGACTTGTAGTTTAGCAATGTGACTCAGTCAAAGACCACGTTTCCGCACCATAGGACATGACTGTTAGTACGCATTGATCAAACGCACGACGTTTAAGCGTCAAGGGTATTTTACTCTTAAATATGTCCGACATATCGTTAAATGCAGCCCCCAGCTCAGTTGAATGCGGCGTTGTATCTCACGCGTTCGGCTCGACCTATCAAGAGTGATTAATTGGCCAAGATATACATATTTACTTTGAACTTAGTGATTAGGTATTGGCAGCTTGTTTTCTACTTAGACATAAAATGTGCTGGATGTATTTTGCCACTGGTATAGCGAAAAAAACACATAATATTAGTAATATAATTTTGCATCTGATTTAAACTAACAGCCGTTGCGTTCAAGCTTGCTCCTGTAGCATTATATAACATCAATTTTGTTTGTTTTGTTAATAAGTGAAATAAACTTCAGGTCTTTTAGTGTCTGATTATTTTATCGCGATTAGTTATGGGTTCGATTCCCATTCGGAGGAGTGATTACGCTTTAAAAATGTTTATGTCCTCGCTCCGGTGAACAATACAAAGTGGCACTGCGTGCATGCCCACCAGTGGACTTGCAAATATCTCAAATGAAGAACTAAATATGATATTTTAGAACTAAAGCGTGGCCAGTCGTGGCCCAGTGGCACAAGCGTGTGACTGTAAACGACTGGTTGTGGGTTCGATTCCCACAGGAGGAGTGGAAATTATGTTTCCATTTTCCTCGCTCTGCTGTCGAGGTAAAGCGCGGCGTTAAGTTCCGCCGCTTAACACGCAAGCCTTCGAATTCGACGAAAAGTGGGAACGGAGTGTCTTAACACTAGGTTCCCTCTGCCTACCCTGCCGTGTGCGGGATACAGCGTGAATCTAAAAAAGAAAAAAAAGAACTAAAGTAACTTGCTATCGGTAAATAGCATGAAGCTGATTAAAAAAACCAAGCATTTTGCTTTGTTAAAAATCATGTTACAGTGTATAATTTTAAAATACCTACACGAAAATCAAATATAGCTTCTTTCTCATTATTCCGTCATACATCACGACACACGACGCCCTTTCTCTTGAAAGTATTTGGAGTTGTTCATTTTCGTAATAAAACTTCTACGTGATATATCTTAATTTGGCACATTTGACAGAATGTAACGAGAAAACTGTATTAGAATACCTACGAGAGGCAAAAATGGCCTAACTTAATTCTAATGCTTTCAAAATTCAAATGTACTATGAAAAATTAGTTGTACAATATACATTGTTAAATAGTGGTTTATTTTTTACTAAAAAATTAAAAAAAAATTAAATAGCTTCACGCTATATCCCGCACACAGCAGGGTAGGCAGAGGAAACCTAGTGTTAAGACACTCCGTTCCCCACTTTCCGCCGAATTCGGAGGCTTGCGTGTTAAGTGGCGGAACCTAACGCAGCGCTTTACCTCGACACCAGAGCGAAGAAATGGAAATATAATTTCCACTCCTCGAGTGGGAATCGAACCCACAACCAGTCGTTTACAGTCACACTCTTGTGCCACTGAGCCACGACTGGCCACTATTTTTTACTGGTTGCTCTATTTTACGTCGGCACCTGTCATCTTTTCGCTAGTACCCTACTAGAGTAAAAATTGAGTTTGGACACTCCGTCCTCCATTTTCCGCCCTAAATCGAGATATTGTACGTGGAGAGCCCAGAACTCAAAACTTTGTCTTCGTCAAAAATTTAATATAATTTATTAAATACTAGCGACCCGCTCGCGGCTTCGCCACGTAAATCGCATAGCTGTTTCGTTATATTGCAACACTTGAGGGGAATTTTTAAAAAATAAGGTAGCCTATTTTTCATATATTTCATCTATTATATTTAGCCTTGGATTATCAACTATATTTATACCAAAATTCATTACAATCGATCAAGCAGTGTAAATGTTTCATATAAACTTTCATCCCCTATTTTGACCATTTAGAGGTTGATTTTTGAAATAATAGGTAGTCTATGTTAGACCCAGTAATTTTTACTACTTTCATTCTACATTTCATCCAAATCGGCCCAGTAGATTAGCCGTGAAAGCATGACACCACAGACAGATATTCCCGTTTATAATATAAGTATGGATAATATAAATACTCTGACTGAGAAAAAAACTTGCGTTACGATTGCATCTTTAAAACATTTATTGCGATATAATATAATTACAAATACATAAGCAGATAATTGGAACGTTATATAAAACGCGCTTTTTACTTATTAATTTCTCTATAAAGTAAATACTATGTAAATTCAGTAAATATTGTGCAAACAACTATATTGCGGTTACGTCTCTTAACGTTGACAATTTTATATTAGCCTGATGAAAAATTGTACGCAAAACCACAGTATTGCTGATCAATTATAAATATTAATATTAATATTAATAGGGGCCAGTCTCGGCGCAGTGGCACATGCGTGTGTTGACTGTAAACGATTGGTTGTGGGTTGGATTCCAATTCGAGGAGTGGAAATATTTAATATTTCCATTTTTTTCGTTCTGGTATCGAGGCAAAGCGCGGCGTTTCACCGTTCCGTCACTTAACACGCAATGCCTTCGAATTAGGGGGAAAAAAGGGAAACGGAGTAACTTAACACTACGTTCCCTCTGCCTTCCCTGCTGTGCGAGGGTAGAAAAATCATTCATATTTGTTTTTGGTTAATAGCTTAATATTCGTTACCTTACATATAGTTTCCCTATCCATACTTATATTATAAATGCGAAAGTCTGTGTGTTTGTCTGTCACGCTTTCATGGCTAATCTACTGTTCGGATTTGGATGAAATTTAGAATGAAAGTAGTAAAAGTGACTGGGTCTAATATAGGCTACATGGTTTTTCAAAAATCAACCTGTAAGGGTTGAAATAGGGGATGAAAGTTTATATGAAAAATCTAAACCGCTTGACCAATTGTGATGAATTTTGGCATAAATATAGTTGATAATCTAAGCTTAAACATAGGCTACTTTATTTTTTAAATATGAGCCCCCGGGCCACTAGTATAATATAAGGTAAAATGACATCGCAATATTGTTTTTTTCTAACCAAAGTCATCTATCAAAATGTGGGAGTAAATTCAGACACAAAAAAATTGTTTTCTTATATAGGCTAAATGACAGATAGAATATATTATCAATTGGTACGAATCTTTATTTACAGCCCATTTTTTTAAAGCAGCTTAACTTTTTTGTCTCGTAGCAAGGTCATTAGAGAATTAGTCTCAAAACTTTCCGTGTAGAGAACGGAGTGTTTTTAGGGTGTGAGTAACGGAACTCAACGCTGCGCTGTGCGCGTGTGGGAATCGAACCCACAACCGGTCGTTTACAGTCACACGCTTGTGCCACTGGGCCACGACTGGCCACATACGATATTTTTAATTTACATTTTTAAATTAGCATATACCAAATTTTGTACAATTAAAAAAAAATCAGCTTCCTGCTTTTTCCTGCGTAGAACGGTAGTTAGAGAGAACCTAGATACTCCTTCAAGATCCACTTTTCAGCAGAAATCGTGACAATGTGGATTGGATAGCGCGCAACTCAACATCGCGCTAAGTCTAAAATGCCAGAGTGGAAAAATTAAGACATTAAATGTTTTAAATAACATCGTACCCCTCTGTGAGAATCAAATCCACAGCCATTCGTGTTTTTAGTCCGACATTGTGCCACTGCGTCACAAGGGCCTTATATTGAATACTTTAAATCCATACTTATATTATAAATGTGAATGGCTGTGTGTTTGTCTACTGGTCCGATTTGGATGAAATTTAAAATGAATGTAGTAAAAATGACTGGGTTAAGCATAGGCTACTTTATTTTTAAAAAATCCACCACCGAGGGTTGCAATATACCGAAACAGCTACGTAGACCACGCGGTGAAGCCGCGAGTGGGTCGCTAGTAGTAAAATATATCATAAGGAGTTATTAAAATACTCATAGTTATAAAAATGTTTACGTTATCAACGATTTCATATAACTTCGATATCTTTGGTAATATAAAGGACAAGAATATGGTAAATTAAATTAATGTATTTTTAGTTACATGCAGCTTATTTACTTTTAAATATATGCATGCAGAACATCTGTTCGCTCTCTACGAAGTAATTAAAGCAACCGTACCATGTTTACAATTAATCTACATATATTTCCTTTGAGGATGGGAACGTGTTGTCGACAGTAAAGGATGTTGAGACGATCTAAGAGTATAAGAGATGATCGGATTTAAAGTAAGTAATATATTAAGATTATCATATCATTCCTGTGTCCAGATTTTTTTAATAAAATCCTGTTTCATAGTTTAATATTTCTTTTTTGAATTTTCTATATTTTGGGAGGTCGGGGTGAGTTTAAAACTCTCAAAATATAAGGTATAGAGTTTGCAGAAAGCTTAGTGTCAGAATATTCTTTACATTGGGTTCCGCCTAAGTAAGAGGCATTGCGTACTGATTAGCGGAGCTCAGTTATTTTACCAGAGCGGGAAAATGTCACTTAACACGCAATGTCTCCGAACGGAAAATGAGGAACGGAGTGTCTTAACACTAGGTTCCCTCTGCTTACCCTGCTGTGTGCGGGATACAGCGTGAAGCTACAAAAAAAATTATTTCACCCAGTGGTGATGGAATCCCCAAAAATTGAGTTTACAGTCGAACACTTACATCGCTACAATAACCTTTTTTCAAAATCTTGATACAATTAATAAACACAGTTCTATTTCGCACCTTCAGTTTCCCTATTGCTTTCCATGAAATTATTTCATGAAATAAACTTAATTGCTATTAGAATTGCTGTTGTTTTGAAGTAATAAGATTCTTTGCCCACAATGGTTTATTCGTTGAGAGTAGTATAGGTACATTGAACTTAAATCGATTTTTACATATGTTCGTTCTATTTAACACGTGTCGGATCTATCGACAACGTGTCTGGAGACATGACCGGCCTGCGTCCTTTTGCATACTGATGTTACGCGTAAAGTAATTTTGGTGACTTTGGTTTTCTAGCGAATAAATACATTAAAATCTTCATTGCAGAGTTTTTTTAATCATTTGCTTATATTGTTGAAGCACTGTGAGTAGGTATCAATCGGTGTGACCATAGAATGTGACCGATTCTACCCGAGAATCGATTCTTCATTGATTTCCGTTTTTAAAGTCATTCATGATCTTCTTTTATTGATCGAATTCTTTAATAGAGTCTATTCCTCTCGTCAAGAGTATGACTAATGTGTATAAAATAGACATGAAATTTAAATATTTTGGTTTTCCTTTTTTTAGACATAATTTCACAAAATTTGTGATCCATCTCAAAATTAGTTCTGAAATATATTTTTTTTAAACATCTTGTATACTCAGAAATAATCAGGAGTTTTTCAAAGTGGTAACCTTGTAAACAATTATTTTGCAAAATTAAGTCTATCTAAATATTAAATTATGTATCGCACTTAATAAACAATGTATGAAGACCCCCTTTTACCCTTTCGATCCACATTTTGTAAATCAACAAAAAGGATTAACAATATCTTGTTCTTAACCAATTAAAATTGTCTCACATTTGGAGTCGGAGCACATAAATTTAAACGTTCCACCGCTTCTGAATCGTAATTAGGTACAAAGTGAATATTCACTTTGTTTTACATAAGAACGTAAAGCAAATGAGATTTGTGCAGAGATTTCATGACTTCACAGTTATAGTTAGTATTTCGTTCAGTTGTTGGTTTTGTGCTAACGGACGAGTTGGTTTATTTATATGCTTATAATATTTTTGGTTTTAAGTATAGTGGTTAAATAATGAATTTTTTTGTGGCACATTCATATATTTTTTGTAACACATTCTGAGTTAGATAAACATGAGTCATATCGAATGTAACTCTTCGTCTAAATGTCAATTTCAAAATTTTACATGCCATTATGAAGACGGTTGGTTATAGCATTAATTCTTGTTAGGGGAATGATCATAATTTAATAGTTTTTTTAAAATATTACCAACATTCCATTTTCACCTCGAAATCGTAACGTTGAGTGTTCAGCGGTGGCATTCAACGCCGCGCTTCGTCTTAGACATTAGAACAGAAAAATAACATTAATTTAAATATAATCTCCTCCGAGTGAAAATCAAACCCACAACCAATAGCCTTCACAGTCAGCTGTCCCACTACACCAGTACTTTTAAACTGAACAACGTTCAGAATTCCTACGTACACTTACATTAATAGTTTAAACGTTACACCTGAGAGAATTCAGGGCGGTCTGCTATTATTATACAAAAAACAATGAAACTTAAACAGCGTAAATAGCGAGTATAATTTCAGTTTTAATTACACATTCGTGGCAGCCGCCGGCGAGGCATAATCTTTGCATTCATCTATCACGGTCCGGATATATGGGAGGGACACGGAATAGCTCATAAACCACTACAATATACTATTATGAAAGTCCCGTCCAGAACATTTAGTAATTATTTACGGACAGACGTACATACATACATGTAGGTTTGAATGTAGGAGTTTACTTTGGTTATCTTAATTGAATTGTTATTGGGTGTGATTATATTGTGATTACTTTAGATTTATGGTTTATGTTTATCAGGCTTAAGATTTTAGTAATTAATTATGTTGTTATTAATCTTTTGAGATAGTAGGGGTAGTCGTAGTAATTTTTGTTTTTTTTTGTGATTTGTATGTGTGCTATTTAAACAAAATATCAGCTTGTACAAGACAGTAACTGCCCATAAATTTGCTTTTGTAAATTTAATTTTTCTTTTTTTTTTCTTGCTTTTTTTTAACTTCACGCTGTATCCCGCACACAGCAGGGTAGGCAGAGGGAACCTAGTGCTAAGATACTCCGTTCCCCACTATCCGTCGAATTCGGAGGCATTGTCAGTCGTTTGCAGTCACACGCTTGTGCCACTGGGCCACGACTGTAAATTTAGTAACCTTTTCTTTTAGTTTAGCTGGATTGTTATGATCTTTTAGCAGGTGAACCAAACTTCAAAATCATTATAGCTTAAATAAATGCTTGTCAATAAAAAAAACCCTCAAATCCATACAGTGGTTCTGAAGATACGCACATACAAACATTATGTTTTTACTGTTTTATTATAGTACCTATAGATTACGTAAGGAGCACCATATATCAGAAGCCTGTCCCGTTTCTTTTAGGATAAAGGATATATATATATATATATAGATATATATATATATATATATATATATATATATATATATATATATATATATATATATATATATATATATATATATATATATATATATAAAATGGATATAATAATATCTGAGACATCATTATTCTATACATTTAATAAACAATTTGCTGAATAAAACAAAGTTTGTAAAACAAACTAAGAAAAAGATTAAGATGTTCGCTAGACTTCTATTTTGATTTTAATTCCACTCATATAACTATAACAAATTACTGTTTATTACTATATGTATTTACTTTATGTTAAGTCATGTTATCGCATAAGTGACAGTGTCTGTGACAATAATGAAGTTCTTAAAACCTAACTATAACTATTGAGAGTAGAAAGCTGACATCGTTAAGGCTTCTTGTGAACTGGAGCAATACTAAATAGTATTCCCCTGATTTTATGGAAATAGGATTTGTCGTTTTAGAGTCTAGATGAAAATGAAAATAGTATAGAAAGAAATCTCATTTAAAGCTAAATTTAAAAATATTTAGTAGATTACCTTTTGTGACGTTAATGTTGTATTTGGATATTACGTCTACGTGGGGATTATGTTTTCCCACTGCGAAGATTCCTCTCTGCTGCCGAATAGCGTCCCGTAAAAGGTGGGTATCCCAGTAACGTGATAGGAGATTCGTTTTCGGACTGGTTTGTGAACACAATCATCAAAAATCAACCGCCAAGTATCCGGTTAGATGACATATATACCAGCTCTCCCTATTCTCAGGCACTCGTCTCCTTCCTTCACTCTCAAGACCGGCAACACATTCACAACTTCTAATGTTGTAGATGTCCATGGACGAAGGTAATCACTTCAATCAGGTGGTCCCTCTGCCTGTTTTTTATGCAATAGAAAAATAGATGACTACGGGTGTCTTTTTCAATCACTTTGTTAACCAAAGCAAACATAATCACAATATAGAACACCAAACAAAATCTGATTACAATAGCTATTTCATTAACTAAGTAATGAACCTGTCCCACAGAAACTTACATGAAACTAAAGAAAAATTATAGCCGATTCTTACGTACCATTTCCTATAGCGAATCCTCGCGAGTTGCTCAGCTGTACAGTACAGAATTAGGTTGTCGTAAACAATGACAATAACGACCCTTATAGGGATACCGGGCCCATTATCCCTGAACTTACACAATATCACTTAAGGACTTCTTTTACATTGCTTGGTTTGCGTAAGATCAGCAGAATCGGCGAACTTCGATCGTAAAGCTCTAGGGTAGATTAGCATTTTATCTTTCAATCGGATGTCAGCTTATGTTATCCAATATGAATGGTAAAAATACCTTTTTAAGTACAAGTTTTTGGTACATTTTATTTATGTTAAGTTTGTAGTGTATTTTAATTTGATTTTTTTTAGGAGCGTTGTAATTTCAAAAGTC
The DNA here is from genome assembly GCA_019049465.1 of Dryas iulia moderata. NCBI lineage: Eukaryota > Metazoa > Arthropoda > Insecta > Lepidoptera > Nymphalidae > Dryas > Dryas iulia. The sequence goes on along the minus strand of CM032418.1, from coordinate 11,196,066 downwards.
ACTGTAACGAATATGCATTACATAATTTAGCTCATTTATCAGACATTTATTTAGCTCTGTAGAATTCTGCGCGCAAAAGAGTGAGTGAATAAATCTTTTTTTTTTACCTGCACGCTGTATTCCGCACACAGCAGGGTAGGCAGAGACCTAGTGTTAAGACACTCCGTTCCCCAGTTTCCGCCAAATTCAACACTATCACGTGTTTGACATACATTTTTGTATAACACGATATACTTGTACGTTGCTATGGCAACGCGTCTTTGGCGTGTAATGCGTAGTGTTTAATCCGTAATGCGTAACGTACTGGACATTAGAAACAAGTATATTTAAATATATCCAATGTACAGACAGTTTTACCGTTTAAATAAATACAGAAAAGCATAGATTACTGTTTCATATTTGTATAGGTACCTATCATTTGCTCTTCCTTGATTCCTGGTGGCTCAAATAGGAGCAATCTCAAGTTAATCGTTTAATCTACGCCACGTATAAGCTTGTGTGTGACGTCATTTTGTGAATATGATACTTTATATATAAAAAAAATGAGAAGTCATCCTATATATTGCAAAGGTTTCTCTCTTTATGCTGTACCCGGCGCACAGCAGTGTAAGCAGAAGGATCCTAGTGTTGACACTCCGTTACCCACTTTCTGCCGAATCCTAGAAGTATTAGGTGCTGAGTGGCAGAACTCAACACCGTGCTTTACCTCGACACCAGAGCGAAGAATTATAATTTTAAATATTTCAATTCCTTGAGTCGAAATCGAACTCCCAACCATTCGGGTTTACAGTCAGGCGCTGCTCCACTACGTCACGAGGGTATTTAATATATAATATTTTTATCAATAAATAAATAAGTCCTGTATAACAAAGTCAAACATATCACACAGGTATTCATATAAAGACAAACAACGAATAACAAAATATTTACATTCACAGTACAGTGAGTACGTTGCGAGGGTGTAAAGGTTACCTTTGGTACACAACTGATCCTTATAAGCCCCTAGGGTTGATTAAGGTTTAGGATTCTTTGAACTTACGTAGTAGTGATGTCATATTCCAACTACATATTTACTAACTGGCTGAATCCTTTGTTTGGTAGCTTACTGATTTTATGTATTTAAACGATCGATTCTTGTATATAATACATATGTAGATACATAATTCAGATCTGGGAAAAGGCTCCAACCAGCAGCATTTTCACAAAATTTGATATCTAGAAGGTTTCGGAGGAGAAAAATCGATCCAGTTAGGTTTCATTTTTAAAAAAATGTCATCTTTTCCGTATTTTTAGGGAATAAAAAAACGGCTAAAAAATAATTAGTATGTCAATTTCGCAGGATTTGACAACGTTGTAATAGCTCTGTTTTTTTTAGCTCAGCTTTCAGCAGTTTGCAAACAAGAAATCCACGTTGCTATACTGACATCCAGACAGTGTTTTTTGTTGTAATGTATTGTATTTTTCTAATATATTTTTTTAATTTATTTGATATTTTATATTTTTAATTTATTTAATCATATTTTTATTGTAATCAGTATTTCAAATTGACGGTAACACTCGGTCACCAGACATTCTTATTATTATATTAATATAGTAAAAATGAAATCCATAAAAATAAAGAATTATAATAATTTGCTTTAGAGGCTATCGTGGCGCAGTGGAGGTCTAACTGTAAGCGCGTTTGGCTGGGGAACTATTTTCATTCCTTCACTCTGGTACCTAAAGCGGGGCGGTGAGTTCCGTCACTTAACACCCAAAGCCCCGATTTCGATCGGAAAATGGAGAGAACGGATTGTTTTGGCACTAAGTTCTAACTATATTGTAAACTACTTGGAGGAAAAAGCGTAAATCTGTTATATTTGCTTCTGTACGATAATTTGGGGTAACTTTCTATATACCATGCTTGAGGTTTCAAATTCAAGTCCAGTTCATATTTTTAGTAATATTTTGTCAAATTTTAAATTAAATCTTTTAAACTACAAGTAGTTATACCTTATTTAAACCGAAAACAAAAAATCTAAATCGAAAAATATATAATAGAGTGACCTGAAAATATAGTGAGTGAAATGAACTGAAAGTCTATGAATATAATAAAAATGTAGTGTGAAACATGTTTAGAAAATACGTAAACATTTGAACACAGCGAGATTCGAACTCGCACCTGTTGGACGGTTTCCAATTACCAATTTAAATTTCAAAATATTTTTCAATTTTCTAATTGTGTTAATAGTACATTTTAACCAGTTTTATATAATATGTAATAACATACACTAAAGTTAACATTCTGGTTTTTAAATGGCAAAAATATGCAACTACCAACTATCCTATTTCAACATTATGTAAATATTAGATAGTACATGACGGTGAAATGCAATAAATTTCCTATAAATTTGGCAAGCCTGACATTTAATAGCGCACGTATAAAATAGAATCATAAAATGTTAAATTGATTTAGGCATTTATGTGCCTTTGGTGAGCAGAGATTCCCGGAACGATATGAAAGGATGATATATAGATGAAATTTTATGACAAAGTAAAACAGCCAGATAAGTTATTAAGTGACAGTAAAAAATATTAAATTTGAGAGATAAATGTTAGCTTTAAGCGGAATATCGAGCTAAAATATACTCAATTTCCTATGTGTGTGAATAGCACTTTATAAACGTGAACAATATTTTATAAATTTCATTTTCACTTACTAAACGATTATTCGTAGAAAAATCGTTGGATAACAGAAATTTGTGTAAAAAAACTACAGAGGTGTTAACTATAAATAAATATAAGCTATTACAGTCTATACGAATTCGGAGATATCCATGGGCATTAACCATTAGACCCATGGACTATGACAGTCCAAGACAGTCCACGTCCAAGAGGCGCCGGTTCGACTCTCGTTGCGTTCAAATTTTTATACATTTCTTAAAGACGTTCTTCATTTTCCTAAGTGTGTGAACATTGATTTTAAAAATCAACACAAAATAAGCTTTCTGTATAATATTCTCATACTCAGTGGCTGGGGCTAGTGCAGTAATCTGTGTTATTACTTTAAACTTTCAACGAAAAGTAAAAAGCCAGTCGTGGCGCAGTGGCACAAGCGTGTGACTGTAAACTTAAATTATATTTCCATTTTCTTCGCTCTGGTGTCGAGGTAAAGCGCGGCGTTAAGTTCCGCCACTTAACACGCAAGCCTCTGAATTCGGCGGAAATTGGGGAACGAAGTGTCTTAACACTAAGTTCCCTCTGCCTACCCTGCTGTGTGCGGGATACAGTGTGAAGCTAAAAAAAAAGCTATTCACATCGATATATTCATTATTTAAACATTAATATTAAACAATAAAACTTTGCAAGTCACATATATTTTATTCATTTCTATAGAAATATCGAAATTAAATTCGTATAAAGTTTGTTTTGTTTTCCGTAGATTGTAAAGATCAGCCTCCGCTTTCGCCCACTTGTAAATATTACAAAAGACATGACATAAATTAACATAATACCTATTTTTACAAAAGCGAAGAATACAAACATGAAACGTGTACGTTACTAATATAAAAAAATGTTTGTCAAGAATATAATAATGTTTTTTTTTTTGTTTTTTTTTCACTCCGTTCCCAATTACGTAATAACGTAAATTGTGAAAATTCATTGTATTCATTTCATAAAGTCTATTTAAGCGGAAAGGAGGTCACAGTGTCTTAGATTCCCTACATTGTTCCCTCTGTATGCGAGAAAAAGGCCTTAATTTTATTATTAAAAATATTGACTGTCTTACCTGTTCTTCATGTAAAGATTCATATTCTTCCGTCCGTATAACTTTGGACAAAGTTATACCCTCGTCTTTAAATATTTTACCTTCCTTCCTTTAATACGGTGTTAAGTTCCGCCACTTAACACGCAAGCCTCCGAATTCGGCGGAAAGTGGGGAACGGAGTGTCTTAACACTAGGTTCCCTCTGCCTACCCTGCTGTGTGCGGGATATAGCGTGAAGCTATATTCCTTTAATATGGCTTAATATTGTAAATGTAAAAGTTTGTCTGTCATTCAAATTTAAATCCGCATAGTTGAAAGCAGAGAGTCAAACGCAGCTTATTTTTTTAAAAAAAATTCATTCCTTTAGGATTTGATTTTTTAACAAATAACTCTCATTTTTTAAAAAAGTTTTTATTAAAAATCTAAACCACTTGACCGATTGCAATGAATTTTCGCATAAATATAGCTGAAAACCCAAAGTTAAATATAGGTTTTCTCCCGTGGGGGGACGGGTTAAGAATACAATTCCCCCCTGCCGCTGGGTAGCGTCCCGTAAAAGGCGGGTAACCCAGTAGTTTGGTGGTAGGAGATTCGTTCTCCGACTGGCTCGCGACCACTATCATGTCAAAGACTAATCGCCAAATATCTGATGAAGTGTTCCGGTTCGACGGCATGTAAACCAGCTCTCCCTATTCCCACCATTCCCATCCTTCCTCCCTCCTTCTGTCCTACATTCCCAAGGCTGGCAACGCATCCATAACTTTAATGTTATGGATGTCTATAGGCGAAGGTAACCACTTAACACCAGGTGGGCCTTCAGCTCGTTTGCCTCCTTTATTCCATAAAAAAAAAAAAAATATAGGTTATTTTAATATTCAAAAATGCAATCTAAAGATTTGCAATATAACGAGGAAGGTATATTTTGGTAGTTCTCTTGAACTATTTATGTATAAATAGGAGAAAAGGTGGAGCCGCGAGCGGTCCGCTATTGTATTGTACGTAGTACTTGTTTAACTAATCTCTTTAACATTTTTCAATATATTTCACAAATGAAACCTGATTATATTTTTATTTTTTGGAATTTCATTCTATAAAATACTGAACCCACAACCATCGAACTCAAATAGAACAATGCAATGATGGCATTCGTTAGTTTAAGCTTGATCAGATTAAATCGTTTAACACGTTTTCAAAGAACTGCCAGCGGCAGAACAGCCTTGTAAACTGCCCTTGCGTTGGATTTAATAGCTAAATAACTTTATCAGTAACTAAGTAATATTATTTTATTATATCCTTTCAATATCAAAGTATGAAGAGGGTTATAAAAAGGAGTTGGTTTATAAAAGTGTTACTAGCTGATAAGAATTGTGGAATCTGTATCGATAGATATATAAAGCAGCTTCACGCCTTTTTGTGTCAGAGCCTAGGTCTGACACAAAAAGGCGTAAAGCTGCTTTTTGTGTCAGAGCCTAGTGTTAAGACACTCCGTTCTCCACTTTTCAGCAGAGCCCAACCCATCGCTTTAAATTTTAGTTTATATAAAACCTTTTAACACAAAAACAAGGTTCAAGTAAGTGAAGAAAAGAGTGTCTTGACAATAAATTCCCTGCAATTTACCTTTGAAGAAAGAGAAAAATGTACAAAGATTAATAAAGTTGGTTTATTGGTTGAAATAGAAAACCTTCATTAAATTCTAATGATGCGTTTTTATAATTTGCGCTGTTATTAATGTTTCTAAGTCGACATAATTGATATATTTTTTGCAACATATTGAAAAAAAAAATAACATATTTGTGAAGGTCATAAAAATACAAGGGAAAAATTTTAAAGCTTAAAAAAGATCGTATATAAATGATGTTTCTCCCGTGGGGGGACGGGTTAAGAATACAATTCCCCCCCGCTGGGTAGCGTCCCGTAAAAGGCGGGTAACCCAGTAGTTTGGTGGTAGGAGATTCGTTCTCCGACTGGCTCGCGACCACTATCATGTCAAAGACGAACCGCCAAATATCTTATGATGTGTTCCGGTTCGATGGCATGTAAGCCAGCTCTCCCTATTCCCGCCGTTCCCATCCTTCCTCCCTCCTTCTGTCCTACATTCCTAAGGCTGGCAACGCATCCAAAACTTGAATGTTGCGATGTCTATGGGCGAAGGTAACCACTTAACACCAGGTGGGCCTTCAGCTCGTTTGCCTCCTTTATTCCATAAAAAAAAAAAAGTATAAAATGGGGAACTCTTCGTACTAGTTTTGTCTTAGCACTAGTTTTGTCTACCTACCCTGCTATGCGACGGATAAAAGGTAAAGCAAAAAAATAAATCTAGTACGTTACAATACAATATAACAGTTATTTATTTTATAATTAAATCGAAACAAAAAATACACATTTTTTATAAAAGATAATGCTAATCTCAAAAGGATTTATGACAACATTAAAAAAAGCTCGAAAATTTCGCTACAGACCTTTGTTCATCAACGACGCATTAAGTTCTAGGGTAAAGCACTGAAGGAATTTCTACGAAGGGAGTAAACGTTAATTGTAGGGCTTCTAATTTCTATAATGTCCCCGGACGGTGGACTTTGTCTTCGCTTAGGCTCTAATTAGATTTTTCTTTGAAATTTATTTTTCTTTTCGACTTAATTTTGACGTAAATTTTTAGTTTTATCCTTGTTTTATACGTTTTCGAGTTGAGTTAGTTTAAGTTGTTTATCATTCTTATTAAGAAGTAGAGTTCAGTTAAGTGTTACTTCATTATTTTAAAGTATTAATGAATTCTTCAAATAATTTACATTCATTTTGAAAACTATGTTTATGTTTGGAGGTTTTCGAGGCACAGTGTGACAGCGTCTGTTAATTGCGTATTAACGCGTGGGGGTTTGATTCCTATTGGGGTTATGTACTACCCGTGGGGGGACGGGTTAAGAATACAATTCCCCCCCGCCGCTGGGTAGCGTCCCGTAAAAGGCGGGTAACCCAGTAGTTTGGTGGTAGGAGATTCGTTCTCCGACTGGCTCGCGACCACTATCATGTCAAAGACGAACCGCCAAATATCTTATGATGTGTTCCGGTTCGATGGCATGTAAGCCAGCTCTCCCTATTCCCACCATTCCCATCCTTCCTTCCTCCTTCTGTCCTACATTCCCAAGGCTGGCAACGCATCCATAACTTGAATGTTGTGGATGTCTATGGGCGAAGGTAACTACTTAACGCCAGGTGGGCCTTCAGCTCGTTTGCCTCCTTTATACCATAAAAAAAATCATTTTCCCGTTCTGGTGCATAACATAAAGCGAGGGATTAAGTTCGGCTAGTCAGCACGCCATGTTAAGATCCATCATTTTGTCCGTTCGTTTAGAACAAAAGTTCTATGTACACTGCAAGATTTAGTTTGAAAGTCGAGTTTATGTTAACATAAATGTTCGAAAAAATCATATCTTTAACCTCAGAAAATAAGCACTTTTGACGTCTTCCGGTATCATATTCCAACGAATGATGGTTGGAAGTTCATAAGAATAAGTTACTTGTCTTTTTTTGATATTCGCTTCTTTTGTTTAACTAGAGAAGGGAAAGCGTAATAATCTAAATGTAATCATTATATTGGGTGAAAATCAAACCCACAATTATGGCTCTTACATTCAGACGCTTTTACACTATGCGGCGATGGTCATCCTCAAGGTTGAACAATATTTTTGAATATCAAATTATAATTTGTTTTGAAAACAAAATTTTGATGAATGCGAAGTTTACACTCAGAATTCAATTCAAAAAATTGTAAAGATATGTTTGTCTGTTAAGGGCTATAACCTAATCAAGGAATTTTTCAATGATAACACGCCTTGGGAATGAAATGCTCGCTCCAGGCTATTTCAAATGTATCATTCTCAATATACTATTATATAATATCTGTAAATGCTTGACTTAAAAAAAAATCGTCCGGCTTTAAACCTTAGTGAACCAGTGGTAAATTATTTGACGTTCAAAAAATGAAGCATGTAACTTATTATTTTGAATAAAATTATTTGACTTTGAATCCGCCTTTAATACTAGTAGGTATAAAACGCTCTCAATACCTTCGTTGTTGATTTAAATTATTTCTTACGACATTTCCAGGGAAAATTTTTGTAAAGTTATTTTCGAATGGGTTACTTTACGCCCGAAAGTTGTTGACTGTTGCGAACTAGCGAGATGAATGTTGATGGAGGCATAACTTTGTATCTATATACATATATTTACATACATATAGTACTTTCTTGTTCAGTGATGGGAAAAATAACTCGCATGTATTTGTTTAAGGAACTATTTATATTGTATTTTCCATTTTTTTTCTTTCTAGTTTCTACTATTATAACTTCTTGTTTTTAAATTTGATTTGTTTTTCATATTGTTTTAGCTTTTTTCCCCAGCATAACAGGATAGTTAGAGAGAATGTAGTTTCCAGTATCATTCTGTTCATTTTCTCAAGCGTGAATCGTTATTTGTCACGATTCGACACGATGGCCTCAATAAAATAATCGGCACAGTGTACTGCAAAACCGTAGGGAACAAAACTGTAGGGAAATAAAAATATTAAGCACGTAATATAACAAATATCATGTGCAAATATATGCTGTACATAATATTTATAATATTGTATATGTCGGAGAGAACGCCACTCGGGCATCCAGAGTCCATTTTTACAAGGAAAATACTTGTTGATAGACACAAATAATGTTTATTTCAGTACAACGGCTCAGTACAGAATAACCTCTTTCATACAAAACACAAGTCTTTATATAGGCAAACACAAGTTTTAACATTTATAATAACAGTCACTTCCGTTTAAAGAAATAATTTAAACAATATTATAAAAAATAGTTCAATATTACATATTAATATTATAACGAATTTTCCAATACTTTAAATAATTTATCTTACACAAATTACAATTAGTTTCATAAACAAATTTCATTATTTGCTAAGAAAGTTTAACATGGCGCCACTTAACAGGATATAAATATTTATTTATTAGTTAAGATATTAAATTACAGTTAGAATAATTATAATAATTTTAATTCTATTTAATTCGAATAATGATTATTAAGGAATAATTAAATTTAAATAAATTAAAATTAAATCAATTTTCAATATCTTCAAACTAAACATCAAAACAGTGTCCATTAAATATTACATTTTAACATATAACGGTTTTGCAATTATAAATAATTATTTAAATAACAATCTTAAATATAACAATTATTTATAACAATAAAGTCATTACATTGTCATTTGCGCCCATATATATGTCGGAGAGAAAAAGGCCATAGCTATGTTATGAAGGAGTGACATCACCACAGCTGACGTCACTCGTATGGTTTTGATAATCGTGAACGATGAAAGGACTAAAAATAAAACTGCTTAATATTATTAAAAGCCTAGTTTATTATTTAGGCACCGTAATATTATCACAGAGAGGTCTGCACTGTCCGAAGACTGAAGCGACACTCCAGAGTTTAGAAAATGCCGGCAAATTTATACTGCAAATAGCAAGTCAAAACTACCCACTACTTTTTATTATTATTTTTGCATTGGCTTTATGATAAAATCCGACTATTTTACAAATTATTATCAAAAGTTGTTTTAAATCGATTAATCTAACTATTATAGTAATTTAACCCGTCGTTGCGCCGACATATATAATACTCTAGAGTAAAATCTAAAACATGACGTAATATTGTTCTGTAACCGTAAATCTAAATTCACAAACGAAAGTTACCCCACATTCTGAAAGAATAGTAAAAAAACGCTTTCAACCTAATACTGTCTGCGTGCGTTAATTGGCCAAACAATAATTAAATATTCCGTACATTTCGCCGTTTCGGGTAATTTCGACATTAATTGAAATTGATTGACTAATGACGGCACTAATTGATGAAGCAAATTTTCCATATTACATAGATAATATAAATTTTGCTTTAGGAAAATGAATATTCAAACGAGAACGGCTACTGTAGTGTAGTGACGCGATAATTGAGATTCTAACTCGGTTTATGAGAATATGCCAGGATGGCTTTGGCTATCTAACTAATGACACCTGACTGTTGAATGAAGGTAGAAAGCGCAGTAAATTCCATTAGATTTCTATTAGTGTGGTTACATTTTCCTCTTTGTAGCAGATTAAGTCCATTGAATAAGCGAATCACGCGGTGTTAAGTTCTGCCACTTAATAAGCTACGTCTTGAATTTGTACGGTAAAAGAAGAACGGAGTGTGATAGCACTAGGTTCTTTTAGCCTACATCCCTATGAATATTAGAGATTAACCAAAGAAAATACTGTGAAAAATGAACATGTCAAGATATACATAAATTAATTGTATTCAATCATAAAAACTATGATGAAAATCGATGGTTAATACTTATACTTTTTTATTATATTATTCTAAGGAGTTAATAATAATTAAACTAAACATATTTAGGGCTTATAAATTTTAAAGCTTATATACCATCGTAGCGTAGTCGTGCCGCAGAGGGAGCAGTAAATTATTAAAATTATTTTTCTCCGTCCTGGTAGCTAAGACTAAGTGCAACGATAAGTTCCACCACGCAACATATAATATTTTGGGCGTAAGTTAGCGAACGGCATATTATGACATTAGGTACCTCTCCTAACACACTGTATAACAAGGAAAACATAGAATAACGCGTCTATTTGTAAACTTTATAAAGCTACCTACCTATTTAAGCTGCTGTACATAAAATTATTAAAATCAAAGGCCCTTAAAATCAAATTAAAGCGACACCTCCGTCAGCCTCATGTAATAGTATTTTATTTTGATGTTATTTCGCGTGCTCGCCATCCCATTACGCGGTGATGGGAATGCGGGAGGGTTGAGTGGAACACAGACGATGGAAAGTAAATGGCTTCACTTTAATATTTTGATGTTTTTGTTTGGTAAATCGTTTTTATTGAAAAAAAAAAAACTTTTTTTATTTTATATGTAATCTTAAAACCAGTAAAATGTTTAATATATTTTAGTGTGAAATATATAATTCATTTTGGAGAAAACACAGATGATAAAAGGAAAATGGCGTCAGTTTAATATTATGATGGTTATTTTTATTGGAAATGCGTTTTTATTGAAAAAAAAAATAAGCAAACCTGTTACGTCCTATGTTTATTTTTTATGGAATAAAGGAGGCCAACGAGCAGAAGGCCCACCTGGTGTTAAGTCGTACCTTCGCCCATAGACATCCACAACATTAGAGTTGTAGATGCATTGCCAGCCTTAGGGATTTAGGACAGAAGGAGAGAGGAAGGATGGGAATGTTGGGGATAGGGAAAGCTGTCTTATGTTTCGTCTTAAGATCAGAAAATGTATCATATATTCTAGTGTGAAATTAAGAGTTTATCTATTTGTCATCACTCTTTTTCCCGCATAGCATGGCAGTCAGAGAGAGCCTAGAGACGAGACACTCTGTCGTTTGTTCAGTTCAGTTTACTTCAGAGGGACACAGACGATGGAAAGCAAATGCTGTCACTTTAGTATTTTGATGTTTATTTTTATTGGAAATACATTTTGATTGAAATACATCTTTATATACATTCTTTTTCATGGCTAAATGGTAGAGTAGTGAGAAAGAAATTTGTGTCAAGATTCTATGTTATTGGTTCAGATAATTGGTGGAACTCGGCGTAGTACCGTGTAAATAGAATTATTTCTTCAAGTGGAAATCGAACCAACATCCATTTGCGTTAACAGCCATACGCTGTCCAACTGCACTGCGGTTCACATTTAAAATATGGAATACAACCATTTGTCAAATAAATTTCTAACTAGAGCTACAACCGTAGGTTGTACATGTACATGTGTAAATAAAAGTTTTAATTACTAATCATTATATTATTACAGAAATTACGCGACGGAAATTGTAAAATTTGGTATGGTTAAAGTTTATACAGAGAGAGAGAGAGAGAGAAAAGTTTATACAGAGAGCTATACAGAGAGAGGGCAGAGAAAGCCAAAGGAAATAATAATACTACTGATTCAGAATAAGTAAAAATGTTAAGTGATACTCTTATAAGCGCTATTTATTTTAGGTTCGATTCTAATTCGGGAGAATAGTTATATTTAAATTATATTCATTTCTTCACTTTGGCGACAAGAAAAAGCCCGTGATGACTTCTACCACTCAACACGGAACGTCTCGATTCATACAGAGAGTTGAAAACGGAGTGTCTTGACACTAATTACTAACTATTTCATTATTTGGGACCAGTCGTGGCGCAGTGGCACAAGTGTGTGACTGTAAACGACTGGTTGTGGGTTCGATTCCCGCTCGAGGAGTGGAATTATTTCATATTTCTATTTTCTTCGCTCTGGTGCCGACGCAAAGCGCGGCGTTTTGTTCCGCCACTTAACACGCAACGCCTCCGAATTTGGCGGAAAGTGGGGAACGGAGTGTCTTTACACTAGGTTCCCTCTGCCTACCCTGTCTATGCGGGATACAGCGTGAAGCTAAAAAAAATAATATTAACTATTTCTGTTACAATCTCAAACTTTTATATATCCTTGCGGCAATAAACCAAAAATATTGCCTAAAATCACTTTTAACAATATTCTATGGTCGTAACGCTAACAGAGGGCACTTGTAGCACTGTGTGCTCAAATTGCGGTACACTCGCCTACACACGATTTGAACAACAATTTTCCCAAACGAGTAATTATAGTAAACCGGGCTTTTGTGATCACAGTAAACATTGGCATGGCCGTAAATAATCTTGTTACAGTCTAGCTGGAGAGATATTTTGTTTGTACTATACTGTAGAATAAAATAGAATAGAATAGAATTTTTACTAGACATTAAAAACATAAGAAAAACAAGGAAAAACAACATATAGGGGAAAGAGGGAGCGTTTGTACGCGGAGCACATACATACGAACGTATATACATACAGTTCTTATAATAACAAACGAAAACGAGCCTGAACGAATAGCTGTCATCGAAAAGTTTCTCACCATTCGCACCGGTGATCGCCAATTAGTAAGACCGTAAGTAAGTAAGTACCGCAATGTTTTTACCCTTGATAAGTTATTATTTAAGAAAAAAAACAGTAGCAGTCGTGGGACTGCCGATAGAAGTGAAAACGGAACTATTAAGTTGAGTGTAATTAAAACTATATGCAAAAGTTATATGATTTTTTTTATGTTTTATTTATTAGTTACATATGATGGGTTAAACAAATCATGAACAAAATATAAATACAAAGTGGTTGAAAAAATAATTAATATACAATTACCTTAATTATACATAGCATTATATATTTAGTAATTATATTTTTATTTTTATACGTGTATTTACTGTGTATACGTGTACACAGGCTACTGCGCGTGCGCTAGTCTGGCTCCCCATAGCTATAGATATACTATTATCATTAGCATGTCAGTGACGCGAACCGAGAATTTTACCCTCTACCAAAACGCTCAACGCGCCTAAAGAAGTTTTCACTTCAAAAAAGATATTATTTAAGTAAAGAGTGAATGTACTATATATCTTGTATTACTGGGAAACAACTGCGTAGAAAACGCAGTTGTTTCCCACTAATTAGTAAATATCGTTAAGATATTTTTAATTGCTATTTTGTCGAGCTATTATTACACTTCATATAGCTGAAGAACGTATGGCTCACTGCTCAGAGTGTTTGGACAGTTTACAAGAGGCGCTGGTTCTAATCTCTGCGTTACTAACTTTTATACGTTTGTTAAAAAAATTAAGTTTTATTCTATTGTACAAGGAAAACGTTGTAGATGTATTTCCTATAATTTAGCCTTTTATTGCAAGCTGCGTAGGTTGTCTTAGAAAATTCTAATATTAGAACACTGTAAAGTAATACCACGACGCGCGTGGGAGTGATTTATCCAGAGCAGGGTTTTTCAAACTTTTCTTATGAACGGGACTATCCAAATTTTGATTTTTTTGGTGGGCTAAAGTTACATTTCTTAATAGTATTTAAAATTGCATTCATATTAATTTTTTCATTGTATTAAAAAACATGAAATAATAAGAGAATAAATACTTTGCAAACTTTTATTGCAAATTTAAAATACTTTGCTTACATGCAAACATTAAAAAAAAAGAGAAATTAATATGTATTACGTAATCAACATGTTGGAACTAGTCATACGAATTTCGTGGACCTTAATATATTTGCAACAGGATATCTATATTTATACCCGTAATAAAAAAATAACTGATAGTTAGTTATTGTCTATACATTTAAGGTTGATATAGAAAAATAATTATTGGAGGCACACATCAGTGAAATGAACCTTAAACAATCATTTGTAACTTTTTTCTTTTTTTACATTTGACATTTGGCGCGCTAAACTCAGTGACTCCAACGACTTAAATGTAGTTTTTATTTAATTTTAATTGGTTCATAAATTAAAATAAAAATCTATTTATATTTTACTATTGTGAAATAAAATATATTTATATTTTGTTTTACAATAGTGTCACAAAACTTTAATTTACACATGCAAAGCCGGGAGTGTGCCGCTAGTTTATAGTTTTTATTACTAGTAACCATGTGGTTGGCCGCATAAAATTATTAAGCGGTCCCCGGCTTGTTCACCCCTGATCAAGCTTTTGATCACTTATCGTTCAACTTGCTAAAGGTTACAAGTTAAACCGTGGGAGTTAAAGGATTAAATTTTTTGTAACATTAAAAATTTTCCTTCATCTAGACGTAGATATTATAATTATTATAATAAGTTAAAGTAAATTTTGCGCAAGCGAGCCTGCGACGTCTCCTGATGGTGGAGAGGGTTTCCGCTGGGTTTTAGTGGGTAGTATCGGGCTCATTGGTGAGTCCCACAGTATCATCCGTTCGCAGGGCAGTTTTGCCTGCCTTGCGAACGGTTGATCTGCGTAAAAGCATTTCCCAGCGTAAAAAGTAAATTGTAAGGGGCTTACAAAATTATTTATAGAACAACCAAGATTCAGAGTTTCCTATTAAAAACTGTCTGTTCTATTTCCTTGAGACCTTCCTAACAGTAATGGATAGTTGTGAACTTAATCATACCATGGGTTATTACTATGTATATTTAAACAATTTATTTTATTTATATTTTATTATTTGTATTTATCACTTATTAAACGGTATAATATAAACTTTAGCACACCTGCACAATGATTTCCCACATGACAAAGTTGGCTGGTAGAAAATGCTGTTTACCGTTAAGCCCGCCTTTTGTACATATTTATTTTTAAATTGTGTGCAATAAAGGATATAAATAAAATAAAAAATAAAAACAACATTAACAAAAATAATATGAATATTTTTGAATGCATTTTATACATATGTCAGCAAAGAACAAAATAAAAAGTCAGAGATGTTGCTTCAAATCTACATACATAAAATTCCATCGTTACTGAGTTATTGTTACTGAGTTAGTACTTAAGTGCATGTAGAAAGCTGAAATTTTGTTACATAAGGCATAAGAAGATACTAAGAGAAAATTTCTTGATATTCCCACAGGAAAGGAAAAAAAGGATTTTATAATCTCGTATAAGATTTAAAGCGTAATTTATTAATACATAATGTAGTTTATAGTATGGTTGGATGTTAGTCACCATGAAAATTGCTTTTATTTAATTCTTCTACAGTCATCAGTTATAATAAAATTATAAAAAAACTACCCACCCAGTCAGACGCTGTCCCACTATTTAGTGGGTCAGCGTCTGACTGGTCAATACAATTCCTGTTGGCCCTTTAAGTTCAGTACGTAAGTAAATACGTAATCCATCGAATTCGAGCATAAACCAATTTGTAAAGTGCCATAACAGTACTTTCTGTACATCTCTTTGCCTACCCTACTACTGAAAAACTTCAATAGTATTATGTAAAAGTATTCGCGATGCCTCTACATACACGAGAGTTCAATGCGAAAATTACTTTATAAGAAAATTACTTAAATACTTTAAAAAAAATTACTTAAATAAGCTATTTTTAAACATTTTTAAAGTGTTATTCCACACTTAGGAAAATTGAAAAAGACATTTAAAGAAAACCTATAAAATTTTGAACGCAGCGGGACTAGAACCCGCTCCATGCCATGCTCAGTGGTGAGAGCGCCTGGACGGTTCAGGAGGCGCGGGTTCGAATCCCGCTGCGTTCAAATTTTTATACGTTTTCTTTAAATGTATTTTTAAATAAGCTATGTTTGGGCGCCTAAACGCATAATCAATTAAAAAAAGTAAAAGTAGTCGTCATTACCGGAATAAGTCAAAAGTGTCATTCTTATGAATGTTGTAAAATTTAAACTAGAGTAAACCTTGAAAAATGATTATATCTAAACTAATAAATGAATTTTAAGTGTGTATTTGGAATATTAAAAGAACCGCCGCTGCTTACTAAATCCATATCTGCATTATATATGCTAGGTACATATGCCAAACTAACAATTTCTGGAACTGCTAGACTTATTTTGACAAGACTTACTGGCAGATAGCTGGTGTAATTTAAAATAATAGCTTCACGCTATATCCCGCACACAGCAGGGTAGGCAGAGGGAACCTAGTGTTAAGACACTCCGTTCCCCACTTTCCGCCGAATTCGGAGGCTTGCGTGTTAAGTGGCGGAACTTAACGCCGCGCTTTACCTCGACACCAGAGCGAAGAAAATGGAAATATAATTTCCACTCCCCGAGTGGGAATCGAACCCACAACCAGTCGTTTACAGTCACACTCTTATGCCACTGGGCCACGACTGGCCACGTAATGGGTAGCTGGTGTAATAGGGAGTAATTAAGACTAATTTTATTATTAGATCTTTTTGTTAAATTCTCGTTGTAAATGTCATAATTTTAGTTAGTAATATATTTTGAAAGTTCATTTTAATTTGTAGTACAAAAAAATATAAAAATGATGAAAATGATGAATTTCTTTTATAAAAAAATTAAATTAAATAGCTTCACGCTATATCCCGCACACAGCAGGGTAGGCAGAGGGAACCTAGTATTAAGACACTCCGTTCCCCACTTTCCGCCGAATTCGGAGGCATTGCGTGTTAAGTGGCGGAACTTAACGCCGCGCTTTACCTCGACACCAGAGCGAAGAAAATGGAAATATTAAATATTTCCACTCCTCGAGTGGGAATCGAACCCACAACCAGTCGTTTACAGTCACACGCTTGTGCCACTGAGCCACGACTGGCCACATTTCTTTTATTTGTAACGATAATTTATATCCAATATTAACTTCGTCCACTTAAATTGAATCACTGCTAAAAATTACTTCAAATTTCCATTGATTTACGAGAAAAGTTTTTTCAGCTAAAATTATATTCGCCGCCTGCCAAAGAACACTCACTACGTAAATAACGTTTGAGACATTTCAATTATAAGAATTGTAATGCTCAAAATTTATATAAGACTAACGACCCGCTCGCGGTTTCACCTGCGATAACTGAACGACTATAACTTTTTACTCTTTTCGTTCTTCATAGTTATATTTAATTTAAACAATATAAGTTAAGTAATTGAGAATTCAATTAACTAAACAACATTATTACTTAAATTAACTTTTTTTTTTTTAGCTTCTCGCTGTATCCCGCACACAGCAGGGTAGGCAGAGGGAACCTAGTGTTAAGACACTCCGTTCCCCACTTATTACTTAAATTAACTTAACATTCTTTAAATTAATAATTCCAGTTGTTGTAACTTTTTTATTTATGAATCGAAAATGTTAGGGGAAGTATATTAAAGTATAGTCGTATCTACTCGTATATTTAAGTCGGTTGAGCCATTTCTGAGATGCTTACAAAGCTCACAAATGGACAGACAAACATAAAGTTTTAAGTTCTATTAGGTACATTGGTCCCAAAAAATATTTTTCTCGTATGTCTTTCATATACAGACTACAATCAGATTACATTTTTATTGTATTTATAGAAGATTTACATTTTATTACATGACTTTGCACTAACCGCTTAAGTGTCTCTGACAAGATTAGGCAACCCATGTCGAAAATCTATACATTTTGTTCGTGGTCATACTTTTTGAGGTTGTCGTAGCGCGTGACTGTAGCTGCGATGGATGTGGGTTCGATTTTCGATGTGGGAATAATTTTATAATATGTATATTATTAGAAAAAAGCATGAATCTTATATGTAGTATCTTCAAGGTAGTTAACATTTATATGTCATAAACTTACAACATGTTAGAATAAATTCTTTGTTCATAAATTTACAGATTTATTCGTAGATTTCATTTACAAGTCATGTTTATTAAGGTTCAAGTAGGGGTAATGAGATAAAAGTTTTTAATAGATGCCGGAATAAAAAATTGATAAATTGTACACTTCCAACACATATCTGTTCTTGACGCCACTACTGCACAGTGGGACAGAGGCTAAGTTTAAACGTGACGATTGTAGATTCATCCCCGTCAACAAAGTGACTATTGTAAATTCACCATTTTGTCGTACAAAAATGGTTTTTGCAAGAAAATGAAAAGCGGAGTGTTGAAAACATTAAAAAGCGTGAAGCAGAAAAAAGGTATGTATATAAAATACTAGTGGCCCGCTCGTGGCTTCGCCTGCGTGAACTACACAACTATTTCACTATAGGCACGCGACGCAGCGTCGATTTCACATTAGAAAGCTCTGAAATTATCTGTATAAGTGTTTCTCTATTATATTATGCATGTATTATGCATATAAACCTACCTTTTCCATCATTCTATCTATTAAAAGAAACCACGTCAAAATCGGTTGCGTAATTTTGAAGATCTAAGGATAAATACATACATACAGACAAGTGCGTGAAGCGATTTTACTGTAGGTATACTATGTAATTAAATTGCTTCATTTCAATATTTTGAAATAGATACTAAAAACGACTAAATCAGCTAATCTTATCAATTCTGTTAGATAGTTTAATTCTACGAATGAGGAACTAGCTTCATCTAGTTTCAGTACAAAATTACAAAGAGGACAAGAAGCAATCTATCGTTTTCTCAGAAAATACGACTTGGATATAATTCGTTCGTGGGAGTTGTTCGAGATTACATAATTTCATTAGCTTTCAAATCCACCTAGGATTTGAATATTAAACAAATTCTCATACATAAATAGTGGAATGATGTATCGTTAAGGAAAATTCATTTTAGTTTACCTTTAATTTTTGTTATTTTTATTATGATAACGATACCTATATATCGTACCGTATCGGGTACCTGTATATATTTAATATATACAAAATAAATCTTAATAATGAGTTTTTTAGCTCAAGTTTCAGGTAAAGAGAACGTAAAATCAAAACACTTATATCTCCATTTTCCGCCTAAGTTCGAGACATTGCGTATCGATTGGCTTATTTTGTTTATTAGAGCACAGAATAAAAATAATTACATTATGTTCATTTTCTCAAGTCGTAATCGAACCGACAATCAAATTTGATTACAGTCGGATAGTTCCACGTCGTCTCAATAACAAATAATTTCATAAGTAATTCCTAAAAAATACCTAAGAATTAAAAATTATATTTATAGTTAGTTAATAACGTGACGTTATCTATCGACAAAAAGAAAAGTGACAAAAAGGGGCAAAAAAATAAAAATCAACAAATAAATAAAATACACCTGCTTTACTACAAAATTAAATATTTTAAAATGAAGAATTATACTACAGAATAACTTGAAGATGAATAAATAATAGAAAAAAAATGAATTTCTTACATAAAATTTAGTATTGCACTTTAAAATGTTTCTAGAGCACTTCAAATGTACCATACATTTAGAAAAGTTGGGGATTCAAGCGTTCCCGAATCGAAAAGTGCTCACACTTCGCAACTAGAGATATTTGGAAAGTATTTACATTTATATATTTCGACCTTATATTCTAGTACGAAATACATTCGGAGAGATATCAACTTCACGCTTTCTCCCGCATCTGTATGCGTGCAAAAAGAGGCATCTATAGACATAAATAATCTAACGGGAAAGCGAATACCCGATGGTTGAGGGTTCGATTCACATAATAAGTAATGAAAATATTTATGTAGGTAAATAATTACAATTTCTACTCTCTCGTTCTAAAACAAAACACAGCGTAGAGTTTCGGTACAGAACAGGTAGGTGTTGCCCCAAATTCGACTCGTTGAGTACTTCGGTACTCGACGGGTCGAATTCATGCAAAATAATTTTCATATTATAAATAATTGTACCATAATTGATTAACCTATTTGATGTATAAGAGACTTAGGATAGGAATATAATTATATATTTTTGAGTGGCGGCCAGAACAATACGGCGTTGAGTTCCATCATCAGAAAACTAAAAGAACAGAAATACTTGTCACTAAATTCTACCGGCCTACTTGAGTATATATAAAAGAAATATTAAAAATATTCTAGATACCATAAAAAATATAAAACGATAGGTCCTGCATGTATTCGAACTCCAAGTGTGAATATGGAATTGTAATTTTATCTTAAAATATATACAGTAATATATTAATGTTACTATAATTAATCAAAATGAAACGTTCAAGTTTCAATTCAGTGAACAGAGCTATCAACTATCATTAGGTACGGAGTACAAAGTTAGACACATCTAAGACTGCATCGTGCAGCAATAATTTATCACTTGCAATCGACAAATACCGATTTGCAACTCCAGTCAAGTGTAGATGGAAAAGAAATAAATAAGGGTATTCGGAAGCAAAGTCAGCAGTATTTTTAAACATTTTTTATAGTGTTTTTCCACATTTAAGAAAATTGAAGAAAATCATTTAGAAAAACGTATAAAAATTTGGCATGGCTCAGATGAGAGCGCCTGGTCGTTGTTCAGGAGGCGCGGCTCGAATCCTACTGCGTTCAAATTTTTATACGTTTTCTAAATGTCTATTTCAAAGTCAGCAGTATATAAAAACACATTTAGGTTTTTTTGTTTTACGGTAAGCAGAGAAAAAGTAATACAACACTCCGTTTAATTTCGAGGCGTTAATATTCAACTCTTTTTGTCTTGGCAAAATTAACATAAAATAAATTAAATATATTCTAATATTTCATAATATTAATGCTCTTAGTGACAATAACTAAGATTTGGAACAAGCTATTTATAAATACTCTACAGTGTAAGTTCGAAGTAATTAATATTTTATTATATTACTGAAGCTACGCTAGTAAATGTAGCGACAGTATTAACTATGCGAAGCAGGTGGATACCTCGGTTGCCCTTTGAAGACACAATATCGATATAAATACTGGTGGAAGGTCACGTGAAAAGCTTGAGGACCTCCTGGAGAGCGTATATGAAGAGGTTGATCATAATGGACGTGGCGAAAGAATTAAGCAGGGATCATAGCGTTTGGCACGCCGTTCTCTCTGGCTACCCAATTGATAAAGCGTAAAAATAAAAAAAAACTATAAATTGACGTTATTATACAATTCTTAAAGATATGTTATAAAAAAACTGCCGTCGTGATTAAAGGAATAATTCTTGCCCTGCAGTTGTACACACTATTCTCAAAGGGGAAGTTTAACTCGTTAATTAAATTAATTAATACATACAGTATGTATAATGTATACCGTATAAAAAAATACATAAAAAAGTATGATATGAAAAAAGTACGTTTAGCCTTAGGAATGTGTTTCTCAAATAAATGGTAGACTGTATTATATTATTTTAATATATTTTAATGCATTCTTACGCGAAATATTGGCTTCTTACTCCTGTATATATATAAATATAAAAATAATTTGCTTAAATATTAGTGTTGAGACAAACATCGTTTCAGGACAAAACGCGGAGTTAGGTTTGGTCACTTCACTGCCTACCCTGTAGGGCTGGATAAAAAATCCTTTTTATAGTCTTAATGTATTTCTCAGTATTATAATAAGTTGTACTTTTATACTTGGGATTAAAATAACCTGTACCTTGTAGAGATTTGGAGTTTAACAATCATAGAGAATAACATTAAAATAGGAAAAGTAAGTTAAATTTTACATCGAATTCACTCCAAAGAGTGAAGCAAAGGGCCAAGGAGAAAGAGGGACACGAAATTATAATGTGGTCTCATAATTGTTATATTTCAAAGGTTTTTGTAATTAGCCTTTGATGTTTTGTTTTCAGTGTTACTTCTTTTATGAATTGTGAAATGAAGGTATGAATAATTTATTTTAGAAACGAATAATGCCTACTATTTGATCAAATTTTTATATTGTATTAAAAATATTGAGTGTACCATGGCGCAGTTAAACAGCGTCACACTGTAAATGTAATTGGTTCGAGCGTCAAAGCGGTTGCATTAAATCATCAAAACAATTCAATTTCAACTCATTTTAAGGACAATCGAAACAAAAACAGACTAAAGATTTTATCCAAAAGGTTGAACGCATAAATAACTATTTTACATATAAAAAAAAAACAAATAAAAACATATCAAATAAGTCTTTATAGGTAAAGTTTGAATGCGATAAGCGTATACGTCACACCCGCTCACAGACGCGTTAACTTTATTCATGACATTTTTCCACTCGAAACTGCTAACTGCTGCCATAAACGCGCCAAATCATTAACTTGTTCCAGATAAGGCTTACTGGGAGCCCTGCTCGCGTTATTCACCTTATTTTATGTCCTGAGTGATTTAAAGTGGGTAGAATATATTTATAATGGTATGTTGTAATGTTTTATTGATTTTTAAGGATAACTTAGCGCAGTGGGGTACATAAGACTATAAGCGGGAGAGTTGTTGATTCGATTCGTACTTGGGGGAATGGTTATTTTTAGACTATTTCAGTTTTTTCGCTCTGGTAAGACTTTTGTAATTGGCTTTTGATGTTTTGTTTACAGCGTCAGTTTTATAAATTGTGAAATAAACTTGAGAACTAATTATTGACGTGGCGTAAATATTTACGTGTCGAGTAGCAGAAATTATTCCGCCACTAAACAAGTAAATGTTACGATTTCAGGTGGAAAGTTGGAAAATGTTTTAAAACTAAATTCTTTCTGGCTACCACGCTATGAGGGTACCACGCAGGGAAAACACATAAAAGAGTTTTTTTTAAGGCTAATGTGGCGTAGTGATAGCATCTGGAATTCTGATTCTGTGGGTTCGATGCTTACGCTAAAGAATGATTAGGCTTAAAACACATTTCATGAAAAATACAAGCTTTTACAGCTTAACGCTTTTTGAAACTCAAAGCTGGGTAATATACTAGCGAAATTAATTAAAGGATCGGTAAAATTTACCAAAATTTTTAACGTTTTTTAAGTGGCTGTATTTTCCTTAAAAATGGTCGCATTGATATAAAAAAAGAAGCATTTTAAAGTTTCTAGTTTTGAGATCTTAAGATAGAATCTATTTTCAAGCAACGTGTTTCGCTATATCCTGATAAATATCGAGAGAGAAAAAAATCTAAATTTTTTCAGTTCTTTTTTTTGCTCTAAAAAGTTGGAAATTTACTGAAGATTTTAAAATACTCCTTACATTTCTTGTGCAATCAACGGTTACTGAGATATTTATTGTTAAAGACAAAAAGATCGTTTTCCAGTCAGAGTTCGATATCTCATGAGAAGTATATGTAGCGAATTTATAACAACAGCAAGATAAATAAACAAGTTTTCCGATTCATATAGTGGTTAAGTAAAAAAAATGTTCCAACTTTTTAGAGCAAAAAAAGAACTGAAAAAAAATTAGATTTTTTTTCTCTCTCAGTATTCATCAGGATATAGCGGAACACGTTGCTTGAAAATAGATTCTATCATAAGATCTCAAAACTAGAAACTTTAAGCTTTAAAATACTTCTTTTTTATATCAATGCGACTTAAAAAACGTGAAAAAATTTGGAAAAAATTACCGATCCTTTAATTATTTCTGCTAGTGTATATAAAAATAATAATACAAATCTTTATTTCATCACACAAAAATACTCCATCTCAATTATTAATGTACTAAAATTTCCCCATTTTTCTTAGAACTAGGCAGTAAAAATAGGTAAGAATCGCGTAGGGTAGTTAATTTTATTCAGCCAGCGTACGGCGTGGGTGACAACTCATCTAACTTGAAACGAGATACGACGCTTCCAAGCTTTGATTAATTTGCCTTCGCGTAGAATGAAAATAATTACATGAATGTCTAGGAATTCTTCGATCGCTTCATATAACATTTTTATATGGAAAATTTTCTTTTATTATATTTATGGGTATTAATTTGTTGTGTGGCCAGTCGTGGCGCAGTGGCACAAACGTGTGACTGTAAATGACTGGCTGTGGGTTCAATTCCCACTCGAGGAATGAAAATGTTTAATATTTCCAGTTTCTTCGCTCTGGTGTCGAGGTAAAGCGCGGCGCTAAGTTCTGCCACTTAACACGCAAGCCTCCGAATTCGGCGGAAAGTGGGGAACGGAGTGTCTTAACACTAGTGTTCGATACTCGAACATCGGCTGGCGCCGGCGGCGGCCGGCGGCGGTCGGCGGCGGGTACGGGCGCGGGAGGAAGGCGACTCGGCGCGCGGATAGAAGGTCGTGACGGTCACTTGCGCTTCAAACGGCCGCACAATCATACATATTAAATTAGTAAACCAATAAATATTATACAGCTATACGAGTACAGTCAGCCTTTAATTAGTTCCCTGCGAGAACCCGAACATTGGTCCTTCGACGTCTTTTTTTAAGAAGACTCGCCGTTGGAAGCAGAACATTCAAAGAGAACAAGAAGTGACGGTTACGTTACACTGACGGTTAAAAAATTTGAACGGGTCGAGTCGGAAAGTGCCGTGTCATCGATTGAAGCCAAGTCACATTTCAAGAAGTTCACTTGGGGCCTGTTTGACGAGGAAGCGATGGTTTTGTGAGTTCGTTCCATTTTTTCACTCCTTTTTCTCTTCCTTCCCAAGATATATATACATTTTTTTTTCTCTTTTTCCTTGAAAGTTATAATTGACCGTTTTTTTTTACACCTTTGTCTATTTGTAATTGCTGCATGTAAAGCTTATCGCTGTTGTTGATTTTTTATTGCAAGAAAATAAAAACCGGTTCGTCAGCTGAGCCGCCGATCGAGCGATAACGCTACGTCATCGGGTCGTTAGCCTTTGTATTGGCTTTGTATTATTACTGCATTTGCTATCGCAATATTTTTACAATTATTAATTTCTATAAATTTTATTTTTCAATTTTTTTTTTTATCTTTGCTTCCTGCTACAATGTCTTGTGAAGAAGCTTTAATAAGAAAACGAAGCAGCTTAAAGGCTAAGCTAACTAATTTTAGTAATCACATTAGTGTCCTTCTGAGTAGCGATAAAATATCTGATTTGCAACGTTTCGAGTTGGAGGGCCGCTTAACTAAATTTGATGCTTTATATGAAGATTTTGATAGTTTACAGTGTGAGATTGAAATGGTTTCGGACAAGCCCGACGAAGCGTATGCGGAACGAGCAAAATTTGAAGAAAGATACTATGCTCTAGGAGCACAAGCTCACGTATTAATATCGAAGAATCTTATTCGTGATGAGGAATCTTTGGCAAGCTCCGCTCAAAAGCAAACAGGTGTATCTTTTCAAAATAATTTTATTCGCTTACCAAAAATTAATTTGCCTTACTTTAATGGTAGCTATGAGTACTGGCTTGAGTATAGAGATACATTTTCGTCACTTATACATAGCAGTAGTTGCATCGATGACATAAGTAAATTCCACTATCTTCGTTCGTCCTTAAAGGGAAGTGCGCAAGAAATTATAAAAAATATCGATTTTAAAGGAGATAATTATCAAATGGCGTGGAAGTTACTTTGTGATCGTTATGATAATAGTCGGCTTTTAGTGAATAACCATGTGCAGGTTTTGTTTAATGTTGAAGCTGTTTCGAAAGAATCAAGCAGTTCTTTACGTTACCTTTTAGATACTATTAATAAAAATATAAGAGCGTTAAAAACATTAAACGAGCCTACCGAGTATTGGGATACGCTTATAGTTTATATGATGTCTAGCAAATTAGATTCTATTACTAGTAGAAATTGGGAAGAGTATCGTAATACATTGCCTAAATCACCTAGTTTATCTCAGTTTTGCACTTTTGTAAATAATAAAGCTGATTTATTGGAAACGATTGAAAATAAAAGATTTGATAAATTTAAAAATAATAAATTAGAACGTAAGTCAAAGAGTTTTCTTATAGATACGAATTGTAATAATAATATTTCTAGTAATGCAGAGAATAATCAAAATAAATATAGTAATAGTAAAATAAAATGCCCTTTGTGTAGCAATTATCATCTTTTATATACATGTCAGTCTTTTAGAAGTTTACCTGTTGAAATGAGAATTTCTAAAGTAAAAGAATTAAAAGTGTGTTTCAATTGTTTATGTTCTGGACACTTAACAAAGCGGTGTAGATTATCGCGGTGTAAATATTGTAAAGGCCGTCATAATACCCTTTTGCATATGGATAATTCAGAAAATACTGAATTTCAAAATCCTATGCCTAGTTCATCTAGTAGTGTTGCTTTACCTGTTAAAATTGCTTAGTTCTTTACCTACTCACACACAAAACAATGTTGTACTATCAAGTAACACACCTATACATATGACTACTTCTTCTTGTGTTTTACTGTCCACAGCATTAGTGAGGGTGGTGAGCGACAAAGGTGAGAAAAGGGAAGCCAGAGTTCTACTCGACAACGGTAGTACAGCCAATTTTATTACC
This sequence comes from Dryas iulia moderata, assembly GCA_019049465.1. NCBI lineage: Eukaryota > Metazoa > Arthropoda > Insecta > Lepidoptera > Nymphalidae > Dryas > Dryas iulia. The sequence goes on along the minus strand of CM032418.1, from coordinate 11,169,647 downwards.
GAAGATATGTTTAATAAATTGGGTTTACCTCGACGTAGCACAAACTCCGTGATAACAGGTATTAATTGTCAAACCTCTACTAGTACACAATCTTGTAATTTAAGAATAGAGTCGATTAATGGTCAATACAGGTCGAATATAAATTGCTTCATATTACCTGAAATTACTAAAACCTTACCTACTAGCTTAATAGACATTAATGAACTTAATTTACCTCCAAATGTACAATTGGCTGACCCATCTTTTTATATACCGTCACAAATTGATATTTTGGTAGGCGCCGAGGTATTTTGGAGTGTTCTATGTAACGGAACTATAGATTTAGGTAAAAATAGGCCAAAAATGTATGCGTCTAAGTTAGGGTGGATAGTGTCAGGCTACATAGCTCTTCAATCACATTCATCCCCTATACAACAATGTAATTTTACTATAAATGAATTAAATTCCAATATAAATAAATTTTGGGAATTAGATTCCGTATCTTCCAAAAGTTCCTTATCTAAAGAAGAGCAATATTGCGAAAATAGTTTTCGTCTTAATACCAAACGTGATGAAAATGGTAGGTTTGTTGTCACAATGCCTCTAAAGGAGAATCCTAGTGTTCTAGGTAAATCTTATGAATTGGCTAAGCGTCGATTCCTATCTTTAGAGCGTCGATTTCAGCGAGACCCTGTCTTCAAAGAAAGATATATATCTTTTATGCAGGAGTACGAGCGTTTAGGTCATATGACCGAGAATAGTACAGTGCACAAGCCCCATACAGGGAACTATGTAGAATATGTTTTGCCCCATCATGGGGTCATGAGAGAATCTAGTTCAACTACTAAGCTTAGGGCAGTCTTCGATGCCTCAGCGGCAACCACTTCTGGAATTTCCCTTAACAACATTCAGATGGTGGGTCCAACTGTCCAAGATGATTTAATGTCAATCTTGCTTCGATTTCGTCAACATAAATATGTAATATGCGGAGACATAGAAAAAATGTATAGAGCAATTAACATAAATCCTTCGCAACGATGTTTGCAACAAATTATTTTTAGATCAGATCCTAAATTACCGTTAAAAACATATAGTCTAAATACTCTCACTTACGGAACGGCTTCGGTACCCTATTTAGCGACTAAATGTTTGGTAAGTTTGGCAAGTACCACTTATAAAGATAAAATCAAAAAATCTATTGAACATGATTTTTACGTTGACGATTACCTCAGTGGAGGTAATTCGATTGCTGAAGTAGTAGAGTTAGCTACTGAAGTTAGAACAATTTTAAGTTCGGCACATTTTCACTTAAGAAAGTGGCAATCAAACAGTAGAGACGTTTTAGAGCAGATTTCAGATAGTTTTCAAAGAAAAAATAGTTTAAATTTATCTGAAAATAAAAATGTATCGTCAAAGACATTAGGCCTGCTTTGGTTTTGTGATTTAGATTCGTTAACCTTTACTGTTGGTCTTGATAAAAAAGATTCGGATAATAACAATAAAATAACCAAACGCAGAATACTTTCTATAATTAGTCAAATTTTCGATCCATTGGGTCTCGTAGGTCCCTGTATAATTGGAGCAAAAATAATTATGCAAAAATTATGGACTTCCAAAATTGGCTGGGATGATCCAGTAACACCTGATATACATAGTTTATGGCAATCTTTCGAAAACAGTATATCATACTTAAATACGTTAAGGATACCTAGATGGGTAATAGGTGACAATTCTATAAATAATGAAATTCACGTTTTTACAGATGCTTCTGAAAAGGCGTATGGCGCTTGCGTCTACATTCGATCTGTAGACAATAATGGTTATATTAAAGGTACTTTATTAACCTGTAAAAATCGCGTAGCACCGTTAAAGCCTACTACAATCCCAAGGTTTGAACTGTGTGGTGCTTTTTTAGGATCAAGATTGTGTACTAAGTAAGGTTTTAGACTCTCTTACAATACCTATTAGCAGTTGCAAGTTTTGGTGCGATTCTACAATAGTTTTAAGTTGGCTCTCGATGGAACCAAATCTTTTAAAACCTTTTGTACGAAACCGTATTATTGAAATACAAGAATTAACTGCAGGTTACAAGTGGAGCTATGTGCCGTCTAAGGATAACCCGGTGGATTTTGTTTCTCGTGGGGTGAAGGCTGATAATATCAGCGATTGCTTCATGTGGTGGTCAGGTCCTTCTTTTTTGTATAAAGATAAACACAACTGGCCAAAAATGCCAGGTAAAATTGAGAAACAGGATTTGCCAGAAGTAGTGCCATCTCATTTAACCAATCATTCATCTCATCATTCATCCATCTCATCAAATCACACCTCATGCTCACTCAATTCATTAGAATATCAATCATGTATTATTAAATCATTAGTTCATAAGCATTCCAATTTTAATAGTTTGCAAAGAGTAGTAGCTTACGTGCTTAGATTTAAAAATAATTTAAAGAATAAAAATAACCAAATAAAGAATTCTCTATCTATCGAGGAATTAGACAATTCATTTAAGTTTATTATTAATCATTCTCAAAAGTATATGTTTCCTGAGGAATATAAATTATTAAAACTAGGAAAATCTCTGCCAAGTAAAAATAGACTTTTATCATTAAGTGTTTTTATAGACAGCGATGATATTATTCGTGTAGGTGGTAGGCTTGACAACTCGCCCTACGACTATAACGTTAAGCATCCCATTTTATTGTGTGCAAAGCCTCACGTAACTGAAATTATTTTCCGTAAATACCACGTAGAATTATTACATGCTGGGCCTCAGTTACTTTTAGCAAATATAAGACAATTATTTTGGGTCTTAGGGGGTAGAAATTTGTCTAAAAAGATATGCAAACAGTGTATTAAATGTTTTAAATACAAATGTCAAAACGTGCAACCCATAATGGGACAGTTGCCTATTTCAAGAACGCATTTAGAGTTTCCATTTCTTCATTCCAGTGTCGACTATGCTGGGCCAGTATTGATAGCTGACCGAAAAGGGCAAGGGTGTAAGCTTTTAAAATCCTACTTATGTATTTTTGTTTGCCTCGCAGTTAAAGCTGTTCACTTAGAGCTTGTCACAGATCTCACTAAGGAAGCATATATGGCTGCTTTAAACCGATTCATCGCTCGTCGTGGCAAGCCCAAAACCATCTTATCAGATAACGTCACTAATTTCATTGGCACATGTAACGAGTTACCTGATTTTTTAACTGAGTCTAATATATCTCATGATGTTGCACAACAAGGTATTGAATTTACTTTTGCTCCTCCTTACTCTCCTCATTTTAACGGCATCGCAGAGGCAGCAGTTAAATCCACGAAATACCACTTAAAGAGAATCCTTAAAAGTAATTTAACTTACGAAGAACTTGTAACCTTGTTGGTTCAGGTTGAGGCAATATTAAATTCCCGTCCGCTCACTCCAATGTCATCAGATCCTTTAGACCTCACATGCCTCACTCCATCCCATTTTTTAATAGGACGATCACTCACGTCAATTCCTCGTCCTCAGGTTCTTGGTAACCTGAGCTGCTTGGATCGGTTCCAAAGGGTTGAGTGTATGAAGCAACACTTTTGGAACCGTTTTTCAAAAGAATATGTTTCTCATCTCCAGCAAAGAACAAAATGGTGTTCCTCAACCGGAGACCTTGCTGAAGGGGCGCTCGTGCTTATCAGGGACAAGGGACAGCCGCCGCTACTGTGCCCTTAGGACGGGTCGTGAAGGTGTTCCCTGGACCTGATGGAGCTTCACGGGTGGCTGAAGTGAAGACCAGGAAGGGAATCGTGCTCAGAGGCTTTAACAGCATTTGCCCACTTCCTTTAAGTTGAAGATTCAACGCGGGGAGTATGTTCGATACTCGAACATCGGCTGGCGCCGGCGGCGGCCGGCGGCGGTCGGCAGCGGGTGCGGGCGCGGGAGGAAGGCGACTCGGCGCGCGGATAGAAGGTCGTGACGGTCACTTGCGCTTCAAACGGCCGCACAAACATACATATTAAAACAGTAAACCAATAAATATTATACAGCTATACGAGTACAGTCCAGCCTTTAATTAGTTCCCTGTGAGAACCCGAACACCCAGGTTCCCTCTGCCTACCCTGCTGTGTGCGGGATACAGCGTGAAGCTAAAGAAAAAAAATGTTCCAAAATGACGATAACATTATTCTGGTAAAGAATGAGTTATTAATATTAATATTAAGAGGTGGCGCTTTGTAATTTTTGATTTCCCATACAAATTATATGGGAATATTTTTTTATTTTATACAGTTTCAGATTATAACCTTGATCTATTACAGCTTCAGAATTCCTCTGGAAATATTATAGAAACAAATAAGTCTTTCTTTAAGGACGATATCATTACATTTATTATATATGGTTATATTGCAATATGATAAACTTACGTAGTTTTATATTGAATATTACAGAAGAAACATAAAATATCTTATAAGTTGGATTGAAACTCAGATTTTAATCATATTTCCACCTAATTATGTCACTCGTCGTTGGTATGGGATCTTCCACAGTTGTATATCTCGCTTGAGAAATTCGTACTCTGATTACGCTCTTCGACTTGGGACTTACGTGTCTGCCGACCAATATTTTGATGCTTTACTGATGGCATTTTTTGGTAATAAAATATTTCCCTAAACCACTAAAATCACTGTTTTAACTTATGAATGAAATTCGTTTGTTGAAACGTCAAACTATTTATCCGTACTGTCCATTAAATTATTTTGTGAACTCGTTGATCATATCATGAAATAATCGTATTTCACGAAGTACGATAGTTTAACTCGTGAGTTGACGGATTTAATTTAACCAATCATTAATTGGTACAAACAAATCAAAACAACACAAATGGTTTTTCACAAATGGTCTGAAGGAAATGAAATAGTGAATGTGTAGTAAATTTCTAGTACCTTATTAGAGTCAACTTAAGAAGTAGCATTGGCGCGTATGTTTATTTGGTGAATTTGATCTTTTTTTAAATAATAATATAAGTTATTAAATATAACTATGATCTGGTATCTGGTGGAATTGGTATAAAAAATTTCCTTTACCTTCCGGAACTGCCTAATGCATACAATAAAAGGAAACGGAATATAATAAAACGCAGCTGAATAAAGTTTGAGTAGTTTTTTTTGGTTAACTTGAATTCAAGTATATAAATAGATCTAAATAAATATAACCTACATATCATCACTGTATAATATAAGTTGAAGCTAAAATTATTGATTTCTTTCAAATGTTTACTTATTAAAATTTGATCACCTAACTTAAAACCGGAAAAGTTTTGTGCTACACACGACCATTTTGTATAAATAGTTGGGCTTATTTTATTACTGAAGGAATAGATACACCTATAAATCCAATTTCAAGTTTTGTGGAAGCGATTGAAGTTTTTCTTTGGGCAACATTTTACATTAATGAACTATTTACTTAGGAACATAAAAATAGTGCGTTTTTATTAAGAATGCTGAGTAATGTACAAAAAACATACCGAGATGCGATTTGGACACGGAGTTCGTTAAAAATTTGACATAATATTAGTCTGATTATTATTATTTTTTCTATTATGATATATTTTAATATGATAAATTCCACTTATAATTTAAACTATACGTGACCTTATTAAATTAAAATATTTAAATCCAATTCAAGATTAGTCCCGACTTTCAGCCTCGAAGGTGAATGTCAACGGAATCACTCTTAACGATTTCATCATCGGTATTTGGACATTTCGTAAAATAAGCTGTCTTTGTAAGATATTTAGCATAAATTCAGGTATATGTACCTAATATTGACTCATTTATAATGACGGTGTTTTTAATTAAACACTTTCTATCTCTAGAGAATCAGGTGAAATGAAAAGAGTTAAATCTAACCTTATTTTTATTATACTTTATTTAAAATTAAGTGAATTTTTAACAAAAAGTGTTTTGACTTATTGTGTTTTGAAGGTTCTTTCTGTCTATTTTATTGTATGTTGAAAAAGACACGATGCTACTTTTTCATTACTTCCTAATACTTTGAAAATGCATTTTACTTAATATGTTTGTACAATTTTCTATATTATTATTAAAGTAAGTCAAATCATGCTGTATTTGTTGGAAACGGAAAATTCAAAGCAGGTAGTAATTTCCGTAGGGATTTGTTATTAATATTCATCGTGTAATTGATCTGAAAATTCCAGGAATATACCTACCATATGTTTTTAAGTTAAACGTTTTTTGACAAGCTAATTGATACTTTGTTTTGTAAATAGGTATAGTACCCGGCAACAGACATCCACAACATTCAAGGACAGAAGGAGAGAGGAAGGATGGGAATGGTGGGAATAGGGAGAGCTGGCTTACATGCCATCGAACCGGAACACATCATAAGATATTTGGCGGTTCGTCTTTGACATGATAGTGGTCGCGAGCCAGTCGGAGAACGAATCTCCTACCACCAAACTACTGGGTTACCCGCCTTTTACGGGACGCTACCCAGCGGCGGGGGGGAATTGTATTCTTAACCCACGGGAAAAAATCAATTTAAACAAAACATCTCTCCAAACAACAATCGAATTAGAAACCAACACGAGTAAAACGAAAAAACCTTTCATTTATTTTACGACATTGTGGAATGACATCTGGTGAATTTTACTTCTCCATTTAAAAAATACGACTATAGTAGCGTAGAGAGGGTATATTTTTTGTTTTTGTTTTTTTACTGAATAAACAAGGCAAACGACCTTTCGGGTCACCTGATAGTAACGTCCAATATCAATAATGAATCCTAATCTAAAAATTTTAAACCTCAGATTGATCTAGCACCTTCAATCATTTTTTTTTGTAAATCATTTTTTTGAGTAAAGTATTTAAATAAAGTATATATGCAATTACTGGCAATAACCAATTGAAGGATTGCCTTTATTTTATTGCTATTGGGGGTAATTGAACTGAATATATAGACGTAACTTTTGAAGATTTGAAGGTAGTTGTATCGATCTGGAAACAATTCGGCTACTAGATCATTCAACAGACGTGTGGCACGTGGAGGAAATTTTCTACAAAATTTATCAATATATATCAATGACACATCTTTGTAAGTTTAAATTTAACTTGGGAAATGCTTATATAGAAAGGATTTTTCATTGTGTTTTTATTGTGCAAAGTGTCACTTTGGATTGATGCTTCTCAATATACAATCAGCTTAAGTGAAAAGTATGCTATTCATACATTATTTAATTTACGTTTTTATTACAACGGAAACATATTCGATTCGAAAATAATAAGAATTGAGAAAAAAGCAATGATAATTAAATATTTAAAACATTTTTAAAATATTTTCCACACACATAATATATGAAAAATATTTTTAGAAATGTTTGAGAACTTGAAAGTAGCGGGGTTCGATCTTGCGCCACTTGCTTACCGCCTAAGCAATCTAAATAAAAATTAAGCCATGCGTTCTGTATACGGTTAAAAATATGAATTTAATACAAAAACCATATTCTTATTATATTCATAAAAATAAGCTTAAATGCTTAACTAATATGTAAGTCCAACAAATACATTGCCAATTAAAATCAACACTTAAAAAGTAAGTTTGTAAATATTTTTTCACATTTTATCAATTTTATACGAGAAATAATACAACGAGGCTTCGTAGAAAATATTGGAAAGCTATTTATCTATCGATATCGTGTCGAAGTTAGGTTGACGGAAATGAAGGCGTTACACAAGGTAAGAAAACTGACAAGACCGTAAAAGTAACAATGAGGTATTCTAGGCTGTATTACATACATAAGTACATATAAATGTTTATTAAATTTTCAAATGATCCTTTTCTTCTTTATATAAAGTTAAAAAAACACAGTTTCCTTTTTTCCCGTATAGCAAGATAGTCAGTTAGAGCCTCGTATTCCTTTCTCCTTATTTCGAACATTCCTTTCTTCTCTTTCGATTACAAGAATTAAGACATTCCGTGTTGAGCAGCGGAACTGAACACCGCACTTTGTCTTATGAGAGTAGAGAAATGAAAATAATTTTAATATATTCATTCCCCTGAAGGAAATGGAACCTACAACCATGGTGTTAACAGTCTAACGCTGTCCCATTTCGACACATTTGCCTCGCTTTCTCTTAGTAGATGTAGATAACACCCATTGCAGATAGCATCTTTTGGGTGTTATCTTCATCTATAATCTACATCTAAAAACATTTTTCTTTTGTTCTTCTTGTTTGCGAATCCATAACTTTGATGACTGTCTCCCTTAATTTCAAGCATTTATTCGAAAAAAAGGGGCCAGTCGTGGCGCAGTGGCACAAACGTGTGACTGTAAACGACTGGTTGTGGGTTCGATTCCCACTCGAGGAGTGGAAATATTTAATATTTCCATTTTCTTCGCTCTGGAGTCGAGGCAAAGCAAATTTGGCGGAAAGTGGAAAACGGAGTGTCTTAACAGTAGGTACCCTGCCTACCCTGCTGTGTGCGGGAAACAGCGTGATGGTTAAAAAAAATTTTTCGAATAAAATCGTCATGAAGAACTTAGTGTCAAGTCACTCTATTTTCCACTTTCTTTGCCCGAAATTTAGAATATTCTTGATTCGAGCTCTATTCAAAAAAGTATTATGTGAAATAAAAATCCAAAATAATTGAAAATTTGCATATATTTTTACGTATAAAATAACATTGCCAAGAATAATTTCGCCTAAGTCGTGTTCACGTTTCGTGCCATTACATAAACGTCTAGTTTATGTGCTTCGCTGTGCGTCATGGCATCTGACTTGCCGACAGCTGATCGACATTTGATTAAAGGTAAGGAAGGAATGCTTATTTCTTACTAAATATCTTGTGTGGTGGATGAATTATTTTGATGTTATTTTTGAGATATATAGTTGTATTTGCAATTTTTATCATATATGTTATTTGTTATTTAGGTATTGATGTTTGGGGGTTTGGGTTCAATATATTTTCAATAGTTATTTCTTGTATACTAATGCTTATTACTATTTATTACTTATTGTTGCTCTTTAATATTGTTTCTTTGTCAGTTAACCTTGAAAAAGAAAAAAGAATATAAGGTGAGAAAATAACGTTGACGAATCATTATATAAATCTTTTAATATGTCATTTACACACTTAGAAAATTCAAAAAGACATCGTTATATGTTTTCTAGATATACTATTATATTAGTCTCTCTATAGAACTATCAACAAATATAAATTCCCACAAGCATATAGTAATTTGAATAGTTATTTTTTATAATAACGTATAGCTTAGCTGGATAGTGGTCTTAGATATTTTTGAAAAGCCGCGGGCTCAAATACAAGTTACAAAACTGTTAATGATTAGTAATAATAGTCAACAAAATAGAGAAAGGCGAAGAAAAGGAATGCAACAGCAGAAAGCTCTTACGGTCTGACATCATCTTTAAACTAAAACTCATAATTCAAATCAAAGAACTAAAACTCAGAATTAGTATGTATTAAAAACATAGCCTAACTTTTATCCCACATAGCCGAGTATTCATAGATAACCTAGTGTCTAGAAACTCCGATCTCCATTAAAAATAAAAAAAATGTAAATAATACAGCGTCACTATATTCTGTGGCCTGTAAAAAACAGAAAAAAAACATAGGGTATGTGTTTCTGAACATTATTTTATTAAATCATTAGAAAAAAAGTTTTAAGAATAAGTTTAGCATAAAGCTATAGTGCACATTCATGTTTCAAAATTTTCAGATATTACCAAACTGAATCTGTCATTGTCATCTAAATTAATGGGCTCATATGTCTTCATTCGTATCCGATACCTTTTTTTAAATCTTCTTTTCCATTTCTCTTTGAAAGTGACGATATGTCACTCCGTTCTCCGTTTTTGTTAATTTAGACCTAAATAAGATTTTATTTGAATGAAACCAAACCCAAAACCATCATATTTAGAGAGGAACGTATGTTAATACGTAGTTATACGTTACTTCAATGTTAATTAGGCTTTTTTTTAATTTAATAAATATAATGTTAATTTAAAATTTCAGTTGTGAGATCATCGTGGCGCAATGGATCCTCCGACTGTAAACACGATTGGTTGTGTATATGTATGCCCGCTCTGGTAATACATAGTGGAGCATTGAGTTTCACCTCTCTACGCGCGATATGTCGAATACAGGCGGAAAGTAGAGAATGGAGTATCTTGGCACTACTTTCTTCACGCCAATTCTGCTATGCAAGAAGTATAAATCCTGAAAAAAATGTTGATAATAAAATAATAGAAATCACAAACAATTTAAAATATATATAATGTTTTATTTAAATCTTACATACTTGTTATGTAAAAGTTTTATATAATAATTATTATAACAAACTATTGTAAACTAGTGAATTATTATATCTTAAAAGAAATAAAACACGTGTAAAGTAAAAACCTACACTCGTCTCTCTCTTAACACTGAATACATGTTGTACAAAAAAGAAAATAAAAAAGAAACCTAAGAAAAATTATAAATATTTAATACACGAACACATTGAAAGCTAAGTGGAGACAGCAATTAATCTTTAATAAAGACTTAGTGTTCAAGTTGCCACGATAGTCACCGGAATGTGTACCGTTTATACAGCACGAGTGCAAATAAGCCGTGCGTAAACGAAATACGGCAGTAAAGTTGAGAACATACTTTTGCTTACTTGGCGGTTGACTTCACAGTTTCTAGCCGAGCAATTTGAATATAAACTTGTGTTTAACACCATCGTGGTTTAGTTGTGATGATGATGTATTTGACTGCATGAGGGTAGTCAGTTCGATTTCTCTTTAAGGGAATTTTTGATTGTAAACGTGATAGTTGTGGATTGTGGATGAACGACTTTAAAAAAAGTCACGCTGATTTTTTTGCGTCAGTTCATCTCAGGTCTGAGGTAAATAGTTCGGCGTTCAAAAAATGAAGCATATAATTTATAATTTTAATAAAAAGTTGAAGTAATTACATATCTTTTGATTTGTTTGACACCTTGAAGCAAGCGCGTCGTCGAGTAGAAATGCAATATCTCGATTTCAGTTGGGAATTAGAGAACGAAGTGTTATAATAATTCGTTACGTGGGAAAAGCATTTATGTAGTTAGACGTCAGACTACGCTATGCTGTATACAAGGATGTTAAAGTAGGCAGAAAATCTAGTATGGTACAATTTTTGGCAATTTCAAATGATATGGTCAATTATTTTGTGTTATTAACGCACTTAAGATGTGAAAAATATTTGTTGAAAACGTGCCAAGAAAAGAAATAAATTGTAAAAAACATATAACAATTTCGACATAGGTCTTAGAGGTCAGAGTCGGTGATACAGCTTGGGCGGTCTCCAACGCTGTAAATTTTAAATCTCACTGAGTTCCAATTTTTTGTAAGTATTTTGAAAACTTTTTTCAACTTTAAATTATGATGAGATAAGACATGAAAATTAAAGAAACCCTACCCTATTATTTCAAATATTAAAATATATTATGCAACCCGAGAAGTACTAAGCAATTTCACTATACCTGCCTTTCAAAGCAATTGGCTTGTGCATCCTCTCCTCGACTCAACAGTAAGACAGCCTCTTGACATTTTGCTCAAAGCTCCTTGCTGGAAACTTTCGATATTTCATACTGAACCTAATTAATGTTTTAATAATATTATAGTAATATTGTATAATATTATAGTATATGTAGTTTATTGATTTAAATATTTGATTTTTCTATTATTCATACCTTACCTTTGTATATTTATTTATACACATAAAGCAATATATATTTTATCATGTACTTTCTAAAATATGTCATTTAAGATAAAAAACATCATATTTTTCAAATTTTACAGATATATTCGGTACTTTATAATTTTAATTACGTTAAAATCATATGATCGTATTTACTAACACTTCATAAATCTAGTCATAATGGCAATGCTAGGGCCCTATTTTTTTGGTATCTATGCAATACTTTGCTTAAAATTTGTCTCTGCTCGCTTATTTTTAATTGCTTTGGATGTAACAAAACAGACAATGGCTTTTCTATGGTTTTGTACTGAAATCTCACTCCATTGGGACACTCAATAGTATCTTTAGTTTTGCTATAAATGACACTGTCGATATACGATCTATGTCAGATCTTCTAAATTAAGATAGCAATTTATTGTTATTACTTTTTAAATGTACTGCTGGAATAAATCTGTATACAATCTGTGGTACATTCTACATTTCAATAAATAAAGATAATTTTCTGTACTTTGGTGTAACGATGGTACTGTAGTAAAGTCACTTCAACATCATGAGGATCCCCCAGAGATCATGTAGGAAGGGATTGATGGCAGTGGACAATATATATGCGGAGGCCCTAGCATCTGGCGTTCCGTTCTTCCTGACTGACCCGCTGGGATAAAGCGTTAAGCTTATTAAGCATTACAAGCAAAACGCTTTGTTATAATTTTTATATATTATTTTCTTTCTGCACTTTAGGAACCGGCCATAATATTTCGTCAATTGATTTATTAAGTTTTAAATTTGAACAAAAAGTAAAAACAGAGTGTTTTATTATTACATTCTGTGTGAACATACTTGATAAAAAATTCGAGATAAATGAGTATAATATACATTATAAAACGATTCTATATATGAAAACTCATAAAACAAAAAAATATTCATTAATAATTATTCATACATTCAATATATTTTTACTAAACTTCTGAACGATTAAATCATAGACAACAATATTAAGTTCAAATACTCTTATAACAATGGCTAAACTGCGGAAAGCCCGTTTCACTTCTTTATCAAATTGTTAGTTCCCCTTTTCATGGAAATACGTAACGATGTTTGCGTTGGTTTGTTATACGCTAAAGAATTCAGTGAGCATTGTTAGACATTAAATGATTTTAGTATATATGTATATATTTTTTCAAATATTTATTTTGTTTTTGTCTTTTTGAATTAAAAAAATCGTAAATATCGGTAATTTTAGCGTAGTGGATAAACATCTAACTGCTGTAATGCTGTGGGTTCGATTTCCACTCGAAGAAATGATTGTATTTTTTTTTAACTTCACGCTGTATCCCGCTCACAGCAGGGTAGGCAGAGGGAACCTAGTATTAAGACACTCCGTTCCCCACTTTCCGCCGAATTCGGAGGCATTGCGTGTTAAGTGGCGGAACTTAACGCTGCGCTTTACCTCGACACCAGAACGAAGAAAATGGAAATATTAAATCTTTCCACTCTTCGAGTAGAAATCGAACCTACAACCAGTCGTTTACAGTCCTACGCTTGTGCCACTGGGCCACGACTGGCCACATTGTATTTATAATGTTTATATTTGGGGTCAGTCGTGACTCAGTGGCACAAACGTGTGACTTCAAACGGCTGGTTGAGGGTTCGATTCTCGCTCGAGGAGTGGAAATATTTAATATTTCCATTTTCTTCGTTGTGATGCCGAGGCAAAGCGCGGCGTTAAGTTCCGCCACTTATAACGCAATGTCTCTAAAACTCAGCAGAAAGTGGGGAACGGACTGCCTTAACACTAGGTTCCCTCTGCTGTGTGCGGATACAGCGTGAAGCTAAAAAAATATATATTTACATATCTCCGCTCTAGTAAGTAGACAAAGCGCGGCGTTTAGTTCTGCGACTCACCATGCACGTCTCAATTTCGGGCGGAAAGTAGAGAACGGAATGTTTTAACACTAGGTTTTATCTGACTTCACGGCTATGCGAGAAGAAGCATGAAGGTTATATTGTGCATATAAATATTTGATTTTTTTATTATTTTAAATTCTGTCAAACAACACATCATTCGACACATCTGTCTCGCTAACTATCTTGCATATGAGTGGAACGAGTAAAACGGAGTGAGTTCTTAGGTTCTCTCTAATTACCCCGCCATACGAATAATAACGAGTAACACTAAAAATAGATTATAAAAATATACAAAACAAAACAATAATTAACTTAAAACCCTCAACAGCTGTAATTTATTAAACTTTTTCCACAAACGAATGTCTAATTGCCCCACATTTTGACACCTAAAAGAGGTTTTCAAGAAACTGCAACTTCAAAGAAAGTTAAATCAAGATTTCGTCGTCGTAGAAAGAACAAAAAGCAAAGTATTATTACAAATGAAGTCCGGTAAGAAATAATACGATTTTATGGGAACAACTTTATAAAACGCCAGAGGGTATTGTGGTTTGATTAAAACATTCAAATCCGCAAAATAACAATCAATTACATTTACATTAAATGTAATTGATTGTTATTTTGCGAATAATGACATTATAGTCGTTGTTATTTAGTGTATTGATATTATACTAAGTATTTTCTATCCCGTATAGGATAGTAGGTATAAAAAACCTAGTGTCGGGACACTACTTTCTCCATTTTTCGGTTAGAATCCAAATATTATATGTTAAGTGGTGGAACTCGACAGCTTGCTTTTCTTGTCAACCGAGCGGAGAAGTCGAGAGGTAAAATGAAAATTATTTTAATATAAATATAACATGATATAAGCATTCTATACACTGGGAACCGAACCCACGACCATCGCGTATAAAGCCACCGTGCGCTAGGATGGCTAAGGAAATATATTTATAACATATAATATTGTTTTGTACCCTCCTAAATTTATATAATAAAATGACTAAGACAATAAATCATATAAGTTATTAAAAAAATTTGAAACATACCTTGTGAAAGTACCAATGTCGGTCGTTCTTCCATACCCAAAATACAAAACAATAACCCACCTGTTGGACGCTAAATTATATACACTCAGTTTAAATATTCAAAAGCTTATAACCCTGTAATAACAACGCGATTGATATTACACGAGCGGAAAAATATCGGTATCATGTTCCAGTTGAGAAACATTGAGACAATTCCGTTAATTCGGGTCGAAACGGTTCGTATTTAATGAACGGCCAGTCCGATGTTATGGTTTCGACCCAATGATACCTACAATAAAACCCTTTTACTCGATTTCACTAAATATTATCTTTTCGTTACGTTAAAACTAAAGTTTTCGAAGTTAAATGACGTGTTAAAATTATTTTAAAATCTAGTGATTGTGTTGAATTAATCCAGTGTATTTTGTTTGTTTGAATTCGGAGAGTAAAAAGTTTTTAATTCTGTTTGATTTATTACTTTAAATTTGATTTTTTTATGAGGTTTGTATTGTATCACATAGTTTTAAATTTTGATCATAATATTATAGCCTAGGTTTGATTGTATGCCCGGAAATTCATTTGTATAGTATTACTACAGCATTACCAAAAATATAAAATACTACATTATTCATTAAAAAAAATAAAATATATAATTAAACACCACTTTTTACACTCTGTTCCCACTTTCCACCGAATTTTGGGGGCATTGCGTGTTAAGTGGTGGAACTGAACGCCACGCTTTGCCTTGATACCATAGCGATGCAGTACCAATTATTATATAATTCCCCTCCTCAAGTGGGAATCAAATTTACAGCCAGTCATTTACAGTCACACGTTTGTGCCACTACGCTACCACTGACCCCTTTTTTCTTATATAGTAATACAAAATTGACACCTCACATTCATATATTATAAACGCACCAAGACACCACGTAAAATCACATATATTGCAAAAAAATGTAAACTACATGATTAGATCACGTCATCCGTAAGAATAAATCACAAAAACAAAGAGAGCGTGCAAATTCACAGTGAATAACAAACACGGCCATGATGCGGGTAATGAGATTTCGGCGCGGGATGGAAACAAAGAGGTCAATTTGTCCCCAAAACGCCTGAGTGATCCACGGGTTATCCCAAGCTCGGCAACGAGTGTTTATATCACTCGAAATCTGGTGGGACTAGACAAGATAAAGGAGATACTCGAGCCCCAATATAGGCTGAATTTTGATACCTTTTTACTTGGTATAAAGAATTTGGTATAGTATTTTTTTATGGACTGCTGAAAATGTTTTTGTTGCATAATAGAAAAATGTTCTGTTTTATTTAGTGCTTTGGATGTAATTTGCGAAGGCATATATTATATTTAGATTGAATTTTGTATTATTTATGATTGTATTGTATTACATAATTGTAAGTAAAAAGTATTACAATATAACTTTAATACAAATAATAATTAATAAAAAAAAATATACAAAATTCACTATAGAAAATGTATAATGTCAAAATTATGATAATACTTTATGTGGTTGAGACCATCGTATGGTTTGTGACAGCGACTCGGTGTTCGGTTCAATTCCCACTCAAGAAAATGATTATATCTAAATTATTTTCATTTTTTTTCTTCGTTTCTCGGCGTCCAATATTAGGGCGAAAAGTGAAGAACGAAGTGTTTTGGCAATGTCAATTCCAAATAGTTCGAATACAGCTAATAATTTTTGAAGTTTGAAAAAGACATTTAAAGAAAACGTATAAAAATTTGAACGCAGCGGGATTCGAACCCGCGCCTCCTGAATACCGTTCAGGCGCTCTCACCACTGAGCAATGCGTTCCTGAACTTTGAAGTTTGTTCTAGTTAAGGGAGTTAAGAAATAACAAAAACAATTCATGTGTAAATTGAACGTGTAATACATTTATATTATAAAGAGATAAAATTTCACATTTTGTAAATATTAGACATTTTCATACAAACTCAGCTGCGGCGTTACACGGTTAAATACAAACATTCATTACTAATCAGCCAGAATATATATACTTATTGTATTTTGACAACAATTTGCATATATTACGGAGATTCTCGTAGATTTGACTATACATTGACTAGAAGTAGTACAATCAGCAAAATAGTGTGTATTAATATTTTTTATTTATATTCTATTTAATAGTTGTTGCCGACTGTACCATAATTTTTACTAACAAATACATTAATTTTGCCTATGAAAATAAAAATTTGTATATTTTAAATAGATTTCCGAATAATCGATCTAATCATAAGATAACTATTGATTAAGTTCTAAATAAACAAATATATTTGTACAAAAAATACATTTTAGCTAGAAGATTATATTGTACAGGGCCGGACTAAGGAAAATGGAAATAATATAATTGAAATTTTATTGAACATTATGTAAAAGGAAATTAAATTTAGATTTCAAGAGGGAGTCTCATAACTAGTCATCAATAAATAAAATAAATACGGCCTTGAATATATAGCAAAAGTCTAACAGTCAAACATACATACATAATACACCTAGTTTACCACATAGAAGCATCTTCTATTCACTTGTCATGGCATAATTGACATATCAAGAGCCATATACAAAAGCAAAAAGATAACATATCACGGTAAATATATTACATAAATTTTGACTCAGAGCAGAAAATATTAGTCAAATTACTGATTCGATATGACATTAACGTTGTAATCGAATAAAAAAAAATCGAAACTTATTCGTTTATTTTTATATATTCCCTGCTCCGAATAGAATCAACAGTAAATATAACTAACTTACACTTAAGGTTTATAAAAGAGTGTATAGCAATAAGGAAGACATCGATAGCCTGCATGAATTTCTTCATAATATAGAAAATATCGTATTTTTTTTCGTTTAATTATTCATTCATTATAAAATTCTACGTGATATGCTTTTGTATGAATGTAAGCTTGCTATTGGTTTGTTTTGTAAACAGAGATGTATTTCAAGATGTTATATAATTTATGATATTTTTTGCTACTGTTTAATATGTATATCTTTTGTCATGAATTTTATAGTTTTTGGTAAATAATAAAATTCTACATAATGTTACACAAATAGTACTTTATCTTTTTTATAAAAAGTGAATTAAAGGTTTTCAATCTTTCGAAATTGCAAGTATTTTTATTTGACTTTTTTTCGTAAAAGCTTTAAATGTTTTGATAACAACGCTCTGAATAAGTTTATTAAAAACATGTAAAATACTTTTAAATATTTCAATTACTATAAGACCGCAACTAATGAGAAAATCGATGAACGTTAGATGTCACTGCACTTACCAAAAAAAAGAAGCATTTGCGATCTTAAAACCTTATCAATGATAGTAATTTATGCATTTTAATAAATCATTTCTTTATCAGAACATCTAGATTTTCAAATAGCCTTTACGAGATATCGGGTAATATTTCTAGCATTCGTGGTGTAAAAACTGTCGTTAACTGTACCGATTGCTCTCAAACTTTGAAAGGAATTTTTACAATAATCGTTTATTCACTATTGGCAAAGTTTTAAAATATCGTTCTAGCTTGAATTGATTGAAGGTTTTTTCAGTTATTTTTTAATTATATGAGAGATATTTAACTGCTAATATGTAAATTTGGTTTCAGTTTTTTTAGTTATAAAGCTTAGCAAAGCTTAACACTTTGCTGATGTCATGTTGTATGGATGTAATAAGAAGATTGATATCGGTAATAACCATTTTAGATTCTATATTTTTGTTGCATATTAATCTAATAGTAGTAATTGTCAAATTAAAATGTGCCTTAAAAGTAATTTAAATTTTATACGCTCTATGTTCATGCTTGTGTTGTTATATTATTATTTTAACACCTTCATCTTACGCGTAGGTAATAATGGGGCCATATTTTGAGCACAATTAGTATGTAGATAGATATTTTACCAATATATATACCAATGTATTATAATAAAATCAAAAATGAAAACAAATAATTTGCATAAGTAAAATACAGTCCTATCTAACAAAAATATTAGAAATTACATGAGTTTTACGTTACAGCTGCTTTAAAAAATTAGCTATTAAGTTTATAGGGCGGTTTTTGTGGCAGTGCCTTTATTGAATTAAAATTTTAACTTAATATAAGCAAGAAGGACAGATTCATTAAGTCTGAAAGCCTTCTGGTTCGGGTAATGTTGCAATAAATTACCTATGTAATTTTCTTGCATTTTTGTAGTTTATGTTCAGTGGATACATATTGTCTTGTAGCAGGAATATTGAGTTCGATTACCATTTTAAGCTTTTTTATTAAAGTAAGTAAGTAAGTATGAATATAACTTGAAGAAATATTGTAAGGGTAACATATGCATTTCTAAATATTGATGACTTGTATAATGTATTAATCTTAGGTTTAAGTTAAAAAAGAAAAAAAATAAACCTAAGTATTGACAGTTATCGTCAAAGTAATGTTTTAATACAAAGCAGATTTTTCTTAATAAAATGTACTGAGAATGTGAGAAAAAAAATGTGATTTTATTAAAGATAATATTTAAACATAACGCACGTACCATGATACATTAGTAGTACTTCAATAATTATATACAACCGATTTATAGGTAGATTTAACACGCAAGAGAATATTAAAAAATATATATTATTCAGATCAATTTTTCAGTTTTTCATGAAATATTTTTTTAGTTTTATTAACACCATACCACATGTGTTAATAACCATACAACAAACTACCACACAAGTTTATCATCCTTTATGATTTGAAAGTATTTTTTTTTAACATATTTTTATTATATATGTTTATAAACAGCTAAAAAAAAATATTTCTAATTATTAATAAGCAATTTTGGTGACTTTGCCATATTCTTGACAAATATTTTACTTCAAATATCTTTTTCGCTAAATTACATTGAAATAAGCATACATTCAAAGTCAATCCAGGGTCAAGCATCGGATTAGCTTTACAACACTTATATATCTCTTTATACTTACTACTCACTCCTTAAATGATATGTTTTAGTTACGCCATTGTTCCTAATAATATTTTAACTAATTATAAAGTTTTTTTATGTATCTCTCTTCTAGTATAAAAACTTAAAAAACATACTAATATTTTTGAATAAAAAGATTACTTCTCATTTATTATACATGAATTTATTTCTGTATATTAAAAATTTGTGTTTTCATAAACTAATGTAAGTTACACATTCTACTTCGTGTCCTTTTTTACAAATAAAAGGGAAATAGCAATATTTAAAACAAAAATATTTATACAAAATACAATTGTATAAGATTACTATTACAACTACAGAAAATGTGAAAAGTGAGATACATAAATACAAAATATACAATACTATAAAAAAAACTTAGCGTGAATAAGTTAACATTAAGTGACGAATTTTTCACTTCTGTTATTCTAAATTGATGGTGCAATTAAGTTGTAGATTCAAATTCTAAATAAGAAATATTTCCCATAGTTTTGTATATCATTATATATTTTTGATATATAAAAGAGGGTACACGAGACACAATATTAGACGAGTTGTGGATGTTATGCCTGCCTTGAGGCTAAGGGAAAGGAAGAAAGAGTCATGACTGGAATATAGACAGCATGTTGGCATGTTATCGAATCGGAACACATGATTAGATATTTGGATGTTTGTCTTTAACATGATACTGGTCACGAGGTCTTTATACATATGTTAATCTCTTCTTTTCCTAATTCACTGACTACAACGCACAGCCGGAATAACCAGTAGAGGCAGACCGTTTCTGTGGTAAGTATAAGGGAAAAAGAGGATTTTTCGTAATTCTTGAAAAATGTAATACATTTTATAGTCCAGACAAATGAAGTAATTGGTAGAATACAAAATATTAATTTTACATAAGGTTGATTAACATCAATAATGTAATTATGTTTTTTTACAGCTTCAGAATCCAAAATGTTTTAGACAGCAGCTAATACAAATCGGAAAGTTAAAAATGTTAACATATTTGTCGTTTCACTTCATTTTACATTATATTTAATGATATCTGACATTAGCGTAGTTCAGCTGAGAATATACTTACTGATTGCGATAGGTTTGAGTTCAGTGTCCTTTCTACTATCTGGCTAGAAAAAGTACGACATTTAGTCTCGTTACGTCTAACGTGATGTCACCAGAATTTGTTTGGGGAAAAGGGGAGATCGGAATATCGCATCAATATATTATCTGTCTGCCTGTAGGTATATTATATACCTTAATTTAGTTTTTGTAATGCTCCTTGAGCTTTCTTAAACTTCAAAGTGATGTATGAATTTAAAGTTACTGCAAAGTAGTATTTGTACTGAAAACTTATTCACACTAAGTAACTAATAAAAAACATATACCCATCCATGCATTATAATCATTAAGAGTCTATGGTAAGTTTAGCCAAGTATTACAAACCAGCACATATAACTAACTACTAGTATAAATCTACAAAATAATATTTATTAAGAATTGAAAACTTTTTGACTCATTAGAATCAACCTAATAAAAAGAAATGAATAAAAAAATTTATCATACAAATAAAAAATTTAGACCGACGTAATTTATTTGAAAATTTTATGTGACACTCAAAGTAAACACTAAAAAAATAGCGCAGAACAGCCAAAATACGAATAACCTTTCTTTACACCACATTACAAATTTTTAGACCAATCGCAATTTCACCTTCTTAAGGCTATATCTAAATTGTTCTACAATGATTGATTTTAAGATCCATTTTTTTTAATTGTAGTAGCATTTTCTAGTAGTAATTAGGTCTCACAACGCCTAATTCCTAACTCAGTCTCATATTTGCGTACATAAGTGAATATAAAAAAGATTCGAAGAAGCTTCGCATGGTACGTAATTAGGATGAAAAAATCAGGAGTAAAAAAGTGTAGACTAACATTTAATTTACATCTATAGCAAAACTAGCATATATTGTATACTACGATCTAAGCATATTATACACACACATTATTTTACTATAGTTACATGAAATTTAAATGAGATTTTATCTTCACAGATATATTTGCATAGATATTTCAATTGCACAGATAAATATCTATGTATTTTCAAAGATAAATATCTGTGTTCACAATTAGCTTTATAATTTTATAATCAGAAACAGATCTTATAAGCTCTATTGGACTTTGATAAATAAGAGTTACAATTACATTTTAGTGTCGAACAGTAATTTTTTTTATTATATATACTATAGATTTTTAATTTAATATGATTTTTTATTTAAACATTCCATAAAATTTCGAGTTTCTCGATTTCTAATTTATACAACGATTTTATAATTATATAAATAATTTTATAATAATTTCTTTTTAACACATAAAGCACACCGAATAGATACATTAAGTCATTTTACAAAGAAATTATACTTTATTTAATTATTTTTCTTAGATGCCTTTACTGTAGCAAATAGTACTTGTTACGGCACGCAGTGATAACGGGTTTGAAACCTATTTTGACGAATGTTCTATTTCTTAACAAAAGTATTAAAATCGTTGATTTTCCTCATTTCATATTCACGTAATATCTACCTTTGAGTAGACAATAGTCAAAAGAAATCTTTCACAAGTTATTTCAGGAAATGCCATAGAGCTTATATTCCATATAACGTAAATTACAAGCTCAAAATTTCAATAAACACCGCCTATTACAATAATTGCTAATTACAATATCTGGTTGGGTTCATACTTCCTTCATAAAATTATAATTTACGGTATGAATTTTGAATTGTGATATTAATTGCTACAATTTATTACCTCAGTTTACAATCAAAGTTGTTCGGAAAGTTAAGGTATAAATTATATCATTTAACGTTAAAATACTCAGAACTTTCGTATGGGTTATCTGAGACTAGTATTTTTAATTTAGTGAGAAATTGAACGAACTTATAACAAAATATTTGGTTCTTGTTTAAAAATACATACAAGTACAAACTTTTTTCACATTTACATTTAGGACAGCGGTCAGCAACGATTTTAATAACGGGCCTAAACATTTTTTTAGCGGACAAAGTCAGACTTCTTAATAGAGCATAAAATTTCGGGGAGAATATCTGTAATAAAAATAAACCTTGGAAGGGAATATTAAGGGGTCCACAAGCGGCTCGATGATTGCAGGTTTCGCACCTCTGAATCTGATCATCAGTTGTACGAGCATTTTTTTGGAAACCCAACTATTTTGACGATGTACTTTTGAAACGAAATTCAACGTAATATATTTATTAAAAATACAAAGAATATACAACAACAATAAAGACTTTTTTTACAAAACGTTATAATAATGTATAAACTTGAACTATTATTTAGAAAATAACATATTTTTATTGTATCATATTGAATTTTTATTTATTGTTATATTAATATTGTGAAATTTGTAAGGAGAAATACATTCATGCATCCAAGACATATACAGTTAGTTTCGCGCACAGTATTTATTATAAAAGTATGAAATTCTCGTATATTCAGTATTGCCAGTTTATAAAATAGTAAAATTAATGTGTAACAATTAATAATTCCCAATTTAAAAATATTAAATAATAAATCAAGTTAATACAGAGAATAAAATTGATTTTTATTTTTACCAAAAAGTATACATTTGGACATTATAATTTGAGTATTTTAATAAAAACATTTATTAACAATAATAAAAAATATAACCCAATTTTACTATTAACTACGTTTTATCATATTACATTTTTCACAACATGAAGGATTATAACAATCGATGCTAATATACAATTTAATTTAATTATTACAGAACTAGATAGATTTAGTTCCGGACTTATTATTTTAACTGGCAACTGTGTGGGTGTCGGTTCCATTCGAACCACGTTCACTGTGAAATAATAAGTTATATTTAATTTCAAAAATCAATGAATTTGAGAAAATCGTACAAAAATGTAATAGTGAAGTTATTGCATATGATGTAATTGTATCTGCGATTGATTGTGGGTTTGATTCTTACTCGGTGAAATGATCATTTTTTAGGAAGGCAAAGGAAATCTACTGTGAAGATAATCCGTCCTCCACTTTCCATCGGATTTTGGAGGCAAATCTTGTTAAGTGGCGGAGGTCAACATTGCGCTTTGCCTAGAAACAAGCACAAGTGAGAATCAAACCCACATCCAGATGCGTTTACAGTTACACTTTATGCCCCTGCGGCATGACTCGTGTCAAATAATCATAATTGAATTATTTTCATTTCTCCGCTCTGGTTAACATGAAAACTGATGTTCCGCTCGTAACTTAACATGGAACATCCTGAATTCGGATGGAAAGTGGAGAACGGAGTGTCTTGATACTAGGTTCTCCCTAACTACTCCTTTAATACGGGCAAAAGCTAAAACTGATCCAGAAATGAAATGATTATATTAACTAATATTATTAACTAACTGATTATGTTATATAATAAGAAAACATAACTTACCAGATATAGTATAATTTTGAATATCCGCAAATCCTTCGTTCAGATATGCGTAGCTCGGTATTGTGCTTAAACACGTGATAATCACGCTTTGATTAGGATACAATTGTAGACTACTTAGTGGAAATATCAAAGAGGAATTAGTTTGAGCGAGTGGCATTCCGTGATGATGGCGGTGCGAATTCACAGTGCCGTGAGGTATGGTGAGCCTTTCGTCTACCTGTTGACAAAACAAGAAAAATATCTTTAGAAAGTAATATAATTTTAAAATAATAATTGTGACCATAGTAGAGACTGGCTCTAAGCGAGATTGTTGTACTTCCAATTGCGACGGCAAGTCCCGATACTCAACACCCAATGTTTTGTAAATTTAAGAAGAGAGTATCTTGTTGTACTTCATCATAGTTGGGTACATGCATTGATTAAAATTTCGATTTCCTCTAGAGTTTAGTATTTATAAGGTTTTATATTTCTCATAATATTTTTCGTACACAATTATTTTGTAATAATTAAATTGCGTCATATTTTTCACTTGAGATAGCAGAGAGAACTTCACTTATACTTCATTCTAACTTGTTGTCTTTTAATTAAAACCGACATAAAGTAAATCAAGGGCATATTCTAATGCAAAAAATGGAGATTTCTCTCCTCCACAGGTATGATTTAGCATTAGCTTCCTTTTGCCTTTAAATTTTCGTGTAAAATTACATCCTCAATAAAATTACATAAAAAAACAACAAGTAACTTTTAGTCATTAGTCCAAATAGAACTTTCGATGGTACAAATGTTTAATTTGAGTTTCTCTGAACGATGCCGTTCAAACAGAGTTATCGAAACTTCTAGAATATAAATGACACAAAATTAAATATTATGGGAATTTGATATTATTTTTTAAAGTACAGACGAATGATATTAATATTCATTTAGCAACTGTAATGACAGAACAATTATAGTAATATATTATAGTAGTAATAGTTAACTGGTTTATTGGCCCCTAGTGTGGGGCCATCCGATGTTCCAAATTTGTTAAACATATTTTGGTTAGTAAAAATATTTTTTCTATTTCTCTTTCTAAATATCATGGACTTGAAGAAACTATTTTTTTTAGGGTCACCCTGTATCCCGCAAACAGTAAGGTAGGCAGCAGGAATCTAACGTTTGGAGACTTAGGCTGTCGTGAGGCAGTTGGACAGCCTCAGACTTTAAACGCGGTAGTTGTGGGTTCGATTCCTACTCAGAGGAATGACTATATATTTTTTTTTATGGAATAAAGGAGGCAAAGTTATAGATGCGTTGCCAGCCTCGGGGATGTAGGACAAAAGAAGGGAGGGAGGATGGGAATGGTGGGAACAGGGAGAGCTGGCTTACATGCCATCGAACCGGAACACATCACCAGATGTTTGGCAGTTCGTCTTTGACACGATAGTGGTCGTGAGCCAGTCGGAGAAGGAATCTCCTACCAGCAAGCTAGCTGGGTTACCCGCCTTTTATGGGACGCTACCCAGCGGCGGGGGGGAATTGTATTCTTAACCCGTCCCCCAATGAGGTCAATATATATTATTTTTATTTCTCCGTTCTGGAAATTATGACAGAGGGTGGCGGTGAGTTCCTCTACTTTTTTTTTAGCTTCACGCTGTATCCCGCACACAGTAGGGTAGGCAGAGGGAGCCTAGTGTTAAGACACTCCGTTTCCCACTTTCCGCTAAATTCGAAGGCATTCCTCTACTTAATATGCAGTGTACTTTCTTCTACTTAAAATACCCTGCCGTGCGGAATTAAGCGTGAAGCTGTAGAAAACGTTTATTTTAACCATTGCAAAATACCGTGTTTCTCTTAACTTGTCCGATTTATATTCTTGCAATAAATTTTATGGTTACAGCATTTAATAAGGCTGAGATAAGAAATGTATAACAAAACTATTATTACTACGATGTGTTATTTTTAAAAAATAACGTGAAATCAAATTCGAAGTATAACGTTCTGTTTATGTCTCAAATAAAATAAATAAGTTGCGATAATATTATTGCGACGCAACATTTAACCAATGATTACTAGTTCGATTCTAATTATTTTTTTTGTCAACAAAAGAGAAAAAAATATAGTGTTAAAACACCATGTTCTCCACTTTCCAGCCTACTAGCTATTAACTTAATCTACTTACCTACTAACTTAATCAGTTTACGACATTGATTACCACTAACCAACTCATTAAAACCGTAAGCTGAATAACACCAAGTCTCATCATATAATTTCCTTATAATAACTAACTGAATATAAGGATATCTTAGTCATACATTAACTGAAATAAGTTTCTCTCCCTTATAAAAGTCTTACATTTTTAACTTAACGCATTATCCCTAGTGATGTCATTAACCTACTTATACATGCTCTCCGGGGGATCCCTCCTGCTTTTGACCTTCTTCAAGTATCATTGACACTGTGTTTTCGAAATCATTCGAGGATAAACCCTTTTTCTTATATATGTTAAGTATAAAAGCCCTTATGGTGAACCTTAAGATTTTCCCAGTACATGTGAAGATTTGCCAACTTTAATGGTAAAATTCCGAACTGTATCTAATTTAACCTAATCTAATTACTTAATTTATAAATAGAAAGATATTTTATTAAAAAAAGGACATGGGCAAATTTCATACTGAGTATGTAGTTTTCTTTGAAAAAAAAAACATTAATTAATCTAATAAACATTTACTGAGCCTTTCTTAGCTTGTTCCTAGGTAAAGACTTTTACTTTTAAAGCTGGTAAATCTTAACTTTTTTCTGAAACAAACTTAAAGTAAATCATAAAATTGAGTGTTTGTTCCTAACAAGTTACCATTGCCTTGACTAGTTATTATAGCTTCGTTTGCGTGGTCAATAATACATAATAGATCTCGGTCCGTATACTTACGCAACAAAAGGAAATATATGTAGACTGGAACCAGTTAATAAATAAATTAATTAAAATTGATAAATCTTAAATTTTACCGGAAAAATCTTATGTAAACCCTTAATGTGGGTTTTTTGTAATTTAATTATATACCTAGCAAAAGATTTTGGGACCTAAGCAGGGACAACAAAAGGAAACGTAGACTGAATTCAGTATGTGGTTTAAGTACCCAAAGAAAAATAATAACGAAAGGTAAAGGTAAACGCGGTTTTACCGCAACTTTTGTAGCTACAGCAAACGACGATAGTGTTAAGAAAACACGCGATTAAATTTTACGATATATTTCATTCAACAGTAAAAATTTTATGGGCATTACAACAGAACAGAACAGAGTTGTATAATATTTAACAACTTTGATAACTGACGCTGGCTTTGAATAAATCAAGCGCTCGGAATATAAAAAATTTAATAACTTCCGGCTTTATGTGTAAACAGCTTACAGTCCTTAAACCTTTTTACAGGAGTATCTACAACAAAATAGAAGCTTACAAAATTTACATAGTATCGGTTTAAATTTTGTTTTATTAAATACTTTATCCTTTTTTACGGGACAACACGGAGCATTTCTTATAGTTTACTGGAGGAACTCAAGCAGTCGTGACGCATTGGGATACCGTCTGACTGTGAAGTAATGGTTGTGGGTTCGATTTCCACTCGAGGAATGATATACATATACAAATTTTCATTTTTTCATTTTTTCGGTACCTATGACAAATCCCCATTGAGTATCCCATACGCACAATATCTCGGTGGAAAGATGAGAACAAAGTGTCTTCACACTAGATCCTCTCTGACTACTCCGCTATACGGGATAAAGCGTAAAGCTATAAAAAAAAATTTTTTTTAGTTAAGACACTCCGTTCCCTATTTTTCGCCGAATTCGGAGGCATTGCGTCTTAAGTGGCGGAACTCAACGCAACGCTTTCCTCTGATACTAGAGCGAATATTTCCACTTCTCGAGTGGGAATCGAACCCACAAGCGAACTGTTAACGACTATTACAGTCATGTAACATGGTCGTGCCACTGCACCACGACTGGCCCCAAAATATAAAAATAATAAAAAACCTACTAAGGATAATGAGGTAAACGTAAACGTGATTTCGGCGTGGGACTATTAAAGCTATTCGCATTAATTAAACGTAATTAACGCGTCATTGATTTCCAAACGAAACAGTTGCTGTGAACTAATAAAGTGCGGCCGTTTCGTTCTACAACAGGCGTTATTGTTTGAAATTACTTTTTAGTGTCACTATCAATTTTAATTGTTTTCATACATGGGAATGTATGTTTGTATGTTAATTTTTGGTTTGTATTTAAATATTGGTGGCCAGTCGTGGCCCAGTGGCATAAGAGTGTGACTGTAAACGACTGGTTGTGGGTTCGATTCCCACTCGAGGAGTGGAAATTATATTTCCATTTTCTTCGCTCTGGTGTCGAGGTAAAGCGCGGCGTTAAGTTCCACCACTTAATACGCAAGCCTCCGAATTTGGCGGAAAGTGGGGAACAGAGTGTCTTAACACTAGGTTCCCTCTGCCTACCCTGCTGTGTGCGGGATACAGCGTGAAGCTATTTATTTATTTATTTATTATTTATTTAAATATTGTTAAAGAAAAATGTTTAGATTTCGTTTTTTAATAAATTATTGATTTAAAAAATATAATTGCTTACAACGTAGCCTACAGATTTTAGGTAAAAGTGTTTACAAGGCCATCGTGGCGTAGAGTGACAGTCAAAACTGCAAATGCGATTGGTCGTGGGTTCTGTCGCCATCCGAGGAAATGATTATCCATACTTATATTATAAATGCTAAAGTATGTCTGTTTGTCTGTCACGCTTTCACGGCTAATCTACAAAGTAGTAAAAAATCCGGGGTTTAGACATAAGCTACTTATTTTTCAAAAATCAACCTCTAAAGCAAAACTATCTAAAAGGAAGTCAAATTATACTTAAACATAAAATTACTCTTCAGAATTTAACATTTACAGAATGCATTCTAGCACTTTTTTTCACTCAGTGCCTTCGCGTATTATTTAGTAAAATTCTAATATGAATTTTTACACCCAGTCTGGCATGCCGCAATTACTTAATGTACATTAAATCCAAAAATCTAAATTAAAATTGTCCATTCAAACAAAAAAAAATCTTGGATGATTTTTTAAGCAATTCGGTTAAAAATGTCAGTACTTGCATTGTTATTACAGGAAGCTACTACCGACAGGAAGGCTATTCTGCTGAGAAGAGCCGGTAAAAAATCAACAGTTGATATTTTAAAATATATCTTAAAGGGTAAAATATAAAACCAAGAAATTTAAAAAAGTGACAGTAATATTAATATAATTTGTATAGAATAATATAATATTTGGCTTAGTTTGAGTTCATTATGACAATATTGGTCGTGGATTTGATTCCGACCCCGGCGAATATTCATAAATGCTCGCTGTGAATCGCTTCTATCGACAAAATGTTGAAATCCGCCATAGAACACCGCAGTCTCTTGCATTTGAGCGGAAAGCCGTAAATGAAGTGCCTTGGCACTATTTACTCTACTTAGTTGTCTCTATGTACTTTGCTATGCGTAAGCATTAAATAGAAAAATTTATATTTTATTTGAAATCCTTACGCATTATTTATTAATTATATTTTTTCCAAGCGGCATCTGGAAAATCTAACTTTTTACAAAATAGTTCTTCCAGCTATAAAATATTGTAATAGTATTTTAAACTCACATTATACGACCAGTTAATAACAACGTTTATACTGATAAGCGTTGTAATGTAAAATTAACTGTTAGTACGAATGTGTTTTTATGATAATGATACAAATTCAATTAACCAAGTTTTCAATTACTTGTCTATTTATTTAAATTTATTTTCTATTGTGTTAAGTGATAATGATCTTTTTATGAATTTTTTTTTTTTTTAAATTTAGTATAACAAAAATTATAATTTAGTATATCATATATCATAATATATTTCATTTGCAATCATTGTAATAATCTAAACAATTATATTATGTTCATTGAGTTTTCCCATTCACTACATTGTCGAATTCGGTCAAAAATTTTACAAGAGAGGAAAAAGCGTGAAGCAGAAAATAAAAACCAATTCTAGTCTGACATATATGATGAATTTGCGTAAATAATAATATGAAAAATTTCAACTTCTCCCATTCTCGGTGAAAATTTTGAAAATTTTCTCTTCGTTTCTACATCCTTGTACCTCTTCGAAGAAATCTAAATGTCAAATTTTAAATTTACCTTTATTTGTTCTGGTTTCGAGTTACTTTGTTATTACGTTAACGGTTGTTTTTAGTTTTAATATTTATTATTTTTGTTAGTTTAAAATGTTTATTTACTATTTTTATTATTTTTGTAAATAGACTAGATACCTACATAAATTTCATAAAAATGTAACAAAGCCGTTGTAAAATTTTTACAATTTCACTCAATACACATGCACGCTTTACGAGGATGTAAATAACTATATAAAACGTAAAGTGTGCTTTAACACCGCTGAACTACTTTTCAATACTGCTTCTTTACAACTTACGTAAACAGAGTAAATATTCAAACATTTGTTTTATATATTTTTGACTAATCAATACTATATGCTTCACGCTGTATTCCGCACATATCAGAATAGGCAAAGGGAAGCTAGTGTTAAGACACTCCGCTCCTCACTTTCCGCCAAATTCGGAGGCATTGCGTGTGGCGGAACTTAACGCAGCGCTTTGCCTTTATAGTAGAGCGAAGAAAATGGAAATATTAAATATTTCCACTCCTCGACTGGGTATCGAACCAACAACCAATCGTTTTACATTCACACGCCTGTGCCACTGATATATATGACGACTGTAAAATAGCAAACAAATCTATACAATTTAAATTGATAATTCAATGAATTCTAAATTAATAGGTATATTCATTTTTAAATTTCTATACCATAAAACAACTACTACTCGTTCTCAGTTGGTTTCCTATATCTAACAAGTAAGATATCCAACATAACAGTAGCTATCTCTACTTGTGCTACAAAAACGTAATAATATATGTATGGAGTTAAAAAAACATCATTAAAAGTTACCTTCCCTTACACTTCGAGCGGTTGACCATGAAGGATACAGTATTGATAATATTGATAATATATATAGTAATATTTGTTTGGATTGTTTATTTGACAGTTGACGAGGCGAAAGCGACTAGCGTTATGCACTCCCGTCTGACTACTGCGCCAGTAATTTTGGCTAGAAAATGGTGATCGGAGTATCTTAACACTAAGTTCTCTCTAACTACCCTTCTATAACTAAAAATGTGTGAAGCTTTTAAACTTTACCTTAACATTGTTAATGAGCCAAGTAAGATGCGGCGCTGGATACGCAGGAGCACTCTGACAGCTCGCTTCAAGATCGTCGTTGGATGACAGCTTTTTATGTTTAATTTTTATCTTCGGACGGTATTTTTGACGAACTGTAACAAATCGTTGGATTAAAACATTATATTATAAAAATATAAGGATGTGTTAAGATTTTGGGCGCTTAACTGGGAAATTAAGTAATAATTGTAAAAAAACATTTCAGTGGATTTTATAATACACCTTAAATTTAATGGAATCTGTGGTATATGTGACTGTCAGTAATCATGATTGGGTTTGATATTCACTCGGGAGAACCATGATATTGAAATTAATTTCATTTCTCCATTTTTTAGACAAAACACGATATTAAGTACCACCAATACGTCTATATAACATATTAAACGGAAACTAGAGCACAGAGTGTCTTGACATTAGTTACAAAGAGCTAGGGTTCTCTCTGTTTATGCATCTAGCAGGGTGCTATGTGCGAAATACTGAGAAGCTTTAATTCTAAAGTAGAAGTCCAAAGTATTCACTGGAATTTTTAATTAATTGTTAGTGAGTTCACTCTTATCCGTCTTAGAAATTTTACACTGTTTCTTCTTGTATTTTTTTGTGTTTTTGTTATGGTATATTTAGCTAGATAAAGAAAAATATTGGACGTGCTGTTACGCAATAAGCTAATAGACTTTAAAAATTTACACTATTAAGTGTATACTAGGCGAGGACCATAATATTTTTTTTTAATTATTCATCTTTTTTATTCTTTTGAAATATTTTTGTTACTGGTGAACAGTTTATTACTAGGGAAAAAAATTAAAATAAATTTTAAATATATAAAAACAATCTTCCAAATGGAAATTAAATTGACAACCATCACGCTTAATGTCAGACATTGTCATATAGGCCTTAAATAATTTAAATATTTATCATTATAATTCTTCTCATTCTACTAACTTTATTATAAGCTCAATCAATATAGGTGCTGAGCTCGCAAGTAAATTTCCAATTATAGATCAAAATGACATCTTGCATTTAGAACAAAATAAAATCTCTGTCTCTGACGACATCCAATGCAAAAATGATAATATTTTGAACGCATTAAAACCTACGACGATAGAAGAGGTAGTTAGAATAATCAACAATTTGGATTCAAACACAAGTACTGGTATAGACGGTATTAGTACTAAAGTAGTCAAATGTGTAAAAAACTTATTAGCTGAGAAATTGACCAAATGTATTAATAGCTGTTTAGAAAATGGTAAATTTCCAGACCAATTAAAAATTGCTAAGGTAACTCCTATATTTAAGACGGGTAGTAGATTAGACCCGGAAAATTATCGGCCTATATCTGTATTACCGATCCTTTCTAAAGTTATTGAAAAAATCTTACATAACCGCCTTTATGACTTTCTAGAATCACAAAAATTTCTATTTGAAAAACAATATGGATTCCGACCAAAGTGCAGTACCGTAACAGCTACTCTAGACTTAGTCACAACAATCAAACTTAACATAGACAGAAAGCAAATAACTTTGGGAGTATTTATAGACTTGAAGAAAGCTTTTGATACTGTGAGCCATGAAATACTCTTAGCAAAATTGAAAAGTATAGGGATTGCGGGATCTGCTTATAAAATATTTGAATCGTACCTCTCAAATAGATATCAAATAGTTAAAATAGAAGGAATTCAGAGTGTACCTCAATTGATAACCTATGGCGTTCCCCAAGGCTCAATCCTCGGCCCCTTACTTTTCTTAGTCTATATAAACGATATACATAAGGCAGGTCTAAAGGGTGACATAACATTATATGCTGATGATACAAGTTTATTTTACTCTGGCAACTCGATAACAGCAATAGTGGAACAAGCTCAGTCTGATCTAGATTTATTGAACGTTTGGCTACAATTAAATTTACTTACTATTAACACTTTCAAGACAAAATATTATATATTTGCTGCCAAGAATAAAAAAATCGGTGAATATAATCCACTTACCATTAATGGTGAGAGAATCACCAAAGACAATAAAGAAAAATATCTAGGGTTAACTCTAGACAGCCAGCTCAGCTGGGTACCGCACATTGACAGCATTAGAAATAAGCTGACCTCCCTAACAGGAGCGCTCCGTAATATATCCAGATGTGTCCCGAGGAAGGTGCGATATATAATTTATAACTCTTTGGTCAAGTCACAACTAGATTATTTAATTGAGGTATGGGGAACAGCTGATAAATCCAACTTACAGGCTTTGCAAATAGCCCAAAACAAAGTTATTAAAACCTTATTTCGGTATCCTTACTTAACATCAACTACAAAAATCTATAAAGAAACAAATCTTATGACTCTTCGCCAAATTTATAAATATAACACATGTATTATTATCAGAAAAATTTTAACTAAAGATATACATTCAAAATTAGTATTTACAAAAAATTTACACATACAAAAAATGAAAACTAGACGAGCACATAACATCTGGCTACGAACACCCAGAACTAAATATGGAAGTAAAAATATAATGTACGAAGGAGCTAATCTTTATAATATGTTACCAAAAGATATCAAAGAGGCGAATTCTTTAAGTTTATTTAAAAAATTACTTAAAAATCACATATTGAAGGATTTCTTAATATATTCCTAATAAATTATACTATGACTGGAAACGAACACACGAACATTGATGAATATAATTTCTTTCAATGGACAATGTACAATAATCCATAATTCACAAAATGAAAATATTTTTTATAAATTGAATGATAAATAATACTCGCTAATAACTAGCAGTGTAATCTCGACCTTATCTTCGCTACCTATTGTACCCGGAACCTGTTTTTTGAGTTGTGATTGCAGTGTGCCTTATGTTAATTGCGGTAAACAAACTGCGGTTTAAATGTAACGAATTTTACTACCCTCTAATCTAAATTACTTCTAATTTTAGTGTTTTTAGTATTATTTTTGGTGTTTTTGTTTTGTTTTTTGTTTTTATATACATTATATCTGTAAGTTTCGCTGGACGGCAACATGTAATAATGTTTTTTTTTTTTTCAGTAAGTGAATGTAATATTCTTATGAGAAATAAATAAATTCTTAAACCGTAGCTCAATCAAATGATCAATGATCACAATAACAAATAAACAAATCGAACAATTGTGCCACCTCAAAAACAATACTGTAACACCCATTCAACACTAAACTATAAAGAAACTATAGGTCTATGGAAATACAAGGATATACGAGAGCGAATCATTAGCTTTGTATACTTGGCTAATCGTCTGTGAAATAGAAGAGCTGGCTGGGTTATATGCGGATTAATGTAGCCTTTTGAACGTTACAAGCAGAAGCGTGTAGTACAAAAGACTATCAGAAAATAGTTGTATGCATAGTATTGGATGCCATATCCGAGTCGATTTTTCCAAAGCGTATTTTTATTTAAAGAAAAACGTTTGTATGAATGTAAAAGCCATGATTGTCAATTTGATTTCCAATTATGATTCTGATTACATTAAAATGATTTTCCATTTTCCAGTTTTTGAAACTTTTTAGTGATTATTTATTAAAGTACCATAAAACCTTTATCCCGCATAGCAGGGTGGGGAGAGAGAACCTAGTGTCATGACACTCCGTTTCACGTTTCACAGTTTTAAGATATTGCGTGTTGATTGGAGGACCTCAGCGCTACGCTTTCTCTTTAGGGAAAAAGAACTAATTAAATAGAAAAAAAAATAATCAAGTATTTATAAGTATTCTCTTAAATGAAAGCCGTACTCGCAACCATGACGCTTGCTGGACGCCGCCCCATGCTACGATAAGCTCTGATCAACATACTAATATTATAAATGAGAAAGATTTTGTACCGTTTTGTGTATTGCGTGTTATAATTTTTAAGTACTGCTAGCTGAAAGGCAGGAGTGATGTAAGCAACTTTCAACGCGGTAAACATCGTATTCCTCGCTTCATACTAAAAATAACAATGTCTTTCTTCAACAAACTATTTTGATATAATAGCTAGGAATGTGTGGAGTTACGTACTTATTTCTTAATTCTTTTTGACTATGCGGGCAAATCTGTAGGAAACAGCAAGTAATCTTAAAGAAAAGCAGCTCACGGTTTTTCTCGCATAGCACGTTTTTTTTTTTTTTAACTTCACGCTATATCTCGCACAGCAGGGAAGGCAGAGGGAACCTAGTGTTAAGACACTCCGTTCCCCACTTTCCGTCGAATTCAGAGGCATTGCGTCTTAAGTGGCGGAACTTAACGCCGCGCTTTACCTCGACACCAGAGCGAAGAAAATGGAAATATAATTTCCACTCTTCGAGTGGGAATCGAACCCACAACCAGTCGTTTACAGTCACACGCTTGTGCCACTGGGCCACGACTGGCCACTTACACGTGGACATAGCACGTTTATCAGAGGGAACATAGAGTCAAGAAACTCCGTTCTCCTCTTTACGCATAAAATCGAGACATTACGTACTGGGTGGCGGAACAGAACGCCGCACTCTGTCTTTTTATCAGAGCGGAGGTATGAAAAAAAATTAAATGTCATTTCAACTAGTGGAAATCTTACTCAGATCCAATAACATTTACAATCAGACGCCGTCCCACTATGCCACGACATCCTCTTATAACATTCCCGCACACAGTAGGGTAGGTAGAGGGAACCTAGTTTTAAGACACACCATTCCCCACTTCCCGCCGAATTCGGAGGCATTCAGTATCAACTGGCGGTACTTAACGCCGTGCTTTACCTCGACACCAGATCGAAGAAAATGGAAATTTTAAATATTTCCACTCCTCGTGTGGGAATCGAACCCAGAACCAGTCACTTTACAGGCACACTTTGTGCAACTGGCCCAAAACATTATAATGTAAAATAGTAATTAAATTTCATGAATTCCATTGGTAGTTAAGACGCTCGATGTCCTAATTCTGACCTCAAAACAGTCTGAAATTCGATTCAGTAGACACAGAGTGAAATCGTGACACGAAAACAGTATTGAAGTAAATAAGTGAGTTATAAAGAAGTACTACTGCCACAATAAATCTACTTAAGGTTCGTGCTTTAGTTTGAATAAACGAAGATAATGATTGAATAATTTGTAAAGTAAGTAAGTGTGTAGTGGCCAGTCGTGGCCCAGTGGCACAAGCGTGTGACTGTAAACGACTGGTTGTGGGTTCGATTCCCACTCGAGGAGTGGAAATTATATTTCCATTTTCTTCGCTCTGATGTCGAGGTAAAAGCGCGGCGTTAAGTTCCGCCACTTAACACACAAGCCTCCGAATTCGGTGGAAAATGGAGAACGGAGTGTCTTAACACTAGGTTCCTTCTGCCTACCCTGCTGTGTGAGGGATATAGCGTGAAGCTAAAAAAAAAATGTAAGTGTTTTTGATTAATATTGTTAAAATTTAACTGGAGGGGCCAGTCGTAGCGCACTGACACGAACGTGTGACTGTAAACGACTGGTTGTGGGTTCGATTCCCACTCGAGGAGTGGAAATATTTAATATTTCCATTTCCTTCGCTTTGGTATCAGAGGTAAAAGCGCGGCGTTAAGTTCCGCCACTTAACACACAATGCCTCTAAATTCATCGGACAGTGGGGAATGGAGTATCTTAACACTAGGTTCGCTCTGCCTACCCTGTTGTGTGCGGGATACAACGTGAAAGTAAAATAAAATAACTGGATTTATTTAATTTATTTGCTTTTCGTTGTTTCGGCCTGTTGAACGTTAAGAAATAATAGCTAAATTGTAGTTTAATTAGGCTGTTTGAATTTGACATAATATGTCCATTGAGTATAAATCGAACCCACAACCGATCGCCACGATAGTCTTTCTACTTTTAGCTCCACATTCAAACTTTAACTGTACCAAAATTGATAAAACTCTTTTCGTATCTCTTTTCATGTATAATAATGAAGTTTATATAATAATAAAAATATAACAACCAGCAGTATAAAAAGACCAAAAAAAATCTTCAATTACAGTTTACATTGCCCATCCTAAGCAACCAACTTTTAATGGTGCTTAAAGAGTGAATAATAAAATTAAATAGGCATTTCGTTCGCTTGAGAGAAATTCATAAAGATCGCTTTGATAGAAATCATTAACAGGACCCAAATATTATTTTAATGAAATAAAATCGTTTCAATGGTTAAATTAAATCTTACAAGTAAAATGGAATTGATGAATTAAAACCCTCTCTTTTAGTGTTTTGCTGTTATAATTTCAATGATTATTTATTGTAAAGGAAACAAGGAAAATTACAGGTATAATAATGATACATGTAGTAGTTTAGCAATTTTACTCTTTCAGAAAACTCTTTCAAAACGGAGTGTCAAGACACTGCGTCCAAGAGGTATTGCGTGTTGAATACACGGAAAAAGTTGTAAATATTCTATTATTTATATATATATTACTAGCGGTCCGCTCGCGACTTCGCCGCGCCGCTATTTCGTTGTATTGCAAACCTCGGAGGCGCATTGTTAAAAAATAAAGTAGCCTATGTTTAAGCTTAGATTATCAACTATAATTATGCCAAAATTCATTACAATTGGTCAAGCGGTTTAGATTTTTCATATAAACTTTCATCTCCTATTTCAACCCCTTAGAAGATGATTTTTGAAAAAATAAGTAGCCTATATTAGACCCAGTCACTTTTACTACTTTCATTCTAAATTTCATCCAAATCGGACTGTTAGGTTAGCCGTGAAAGCGTGACAGACAAAGACTTTCGCATTTATAATATAAGTATGGATATATTTATATGTATAATATATTGTAAATATTCTACAACTAAATATTTCTTACATATCGAAATTGTAAAGCAGAAGAAGAGAGAACAAAGGGGAAGTGTCAAAATACTTCCGTTTCTACTTTTTACCGGGGATGAGAGCCATCGGGTAACTGAATTAAATAACGTTACCAAGCGTTATTTCAATATTTTTATTTAACCTGAGTGTGAAAATATAAAAAAATAATTATAAGTAAGCTCTCGGGTGTAAATTGAACCCATAACTACTTACAGCCATATACTGTCATCATGTATGATAATACCTGAACCATTTATCTAAGCTCTAGCATATACCAATATAAATCTATCAATCGTATAACGGAGATAGTCTCAGCAATATCTATGCGTTTATCTGACAGTTGAATTACATATATCTCAATAGATCTTTTAAGACTTATTTAGGGCTGACTCATAGCTTATAATAGATCTTTAGATATTATGATGTTATATAGATACAAAAAATACCAAATTTAATACTAAAGTAAACTATAATAAGGTATAAAGAATATATATTGTGGCGCAGGCAAAATAGTGTAACTGTAACGCGACTGGTTGTGGGTTATATAGATACTCGGGGGGTAGAAATATTTAATGTTTCCATTTCCTTCGCTAGTGTAGAGGCAAAGCGCGGCGTTTAGTTCTGCCACTTAACGTGCAATGCCTTTGAATTTGGTATTGCGTGGGGAACGGAGTGCCTTAACATTAGGTTCCCTCTGCCTACCCTGCTCCGTGCGGGACATAGCGTGAAGCTAAAAAAAGCAAATACGTAATAATAATTTTATTGTTGTGCGGCGTTAAGTTCGGCTACTTACCATATAATGTCTTGATTTCGAGCGTATATAACGGAGTGTTTTGTCTTATATACGTTAATCAGAGACTTCCTGTAAGCCCGATGCGACGCGACGTCAAACTCACAGTAGTTTGACGGGGAATAATTATTATTGAATTATTTTAATTTCTTCACTTTGTTAGGCAAAACGCGGCGTTCAGTTCCGGTACACAGCATATAAAGTCTCGAAATGGGCGGTAAGTGGATAACGGAGTTTTTTGACACTTGGTTTTCTCTGACCTACCTTGCCATGAATTAATATGGTATACATACATATCTAATATATGTAAAAAATATATATTTGCTCGAAAGTAATATACTCCATTTCAAGGATAACGAGGATGATAATAATCCATCACACAGTACTGTTACCAGGTGTGTATATGTTGTAATTGAATTAATATTTTTTATATAATAATAAAAATCCGGTGGCAAATGAAATGAATCTAGTTATAAATCTTACAGGAACATATTATTTTACCTTTTATTTTATGTACATTTTATGTAAGAAAATCTTCTAATTTAACGCTATTATTAATTATTTTTTGACGTTTGATATGTTATTTAAAACTAGCTGTGGTTGCGACTTCGTCCGTGTGGAATTTAACAAAAAAATCATAATTCTAAAATAAAAGTAGACTGAGTTACTCCTTATTATATCAGGTATCTACCGAATCTAAAGTCCTGTCAAAATTGGTGCAACCGTTTCTGCCAGCCATTAGCCGGAAAAAACAGACAGACAGACAAAAATTGCAAAATACGTTATTTTAGTATTAAATGTATACATACATATCTACTTAGAAAATCGAGGTTACTTTAATATTACAAACATATACTCCAATTTTAGTTATTAGTATACAGTAAAAATTTTGCACATTTTTCCGGACCTAAAAATATTATACTTTAAATATTCTACTAAATTTAAATTTCCTTTTTCTTCGCTCTGGTGTCGAGGTAAAGCGCGGCGTTAAGTTCCGCCACTTAACACGCAATGCCTTCGAATTCGGCGGAAAGTGGGGAACGGAGTGTCTTAACACTCCACCAACAGGTTCCCTCTGCCTACCCTGCTTTGTGCGAGATACAGCGTGAAGCTAAAAAAAAGAATTTAAACTAAAACTCTAAACATTCTACTTGGATAAAATTAGAATACTTTTATAAACTACGATTACAAGGAAAAAACGTAAATTGCTTCATTTTTTTTACAGATTAATTATTTTTATTGAAACATGTTTGACTAATCATAATTACACTATCATAAATTTTCTGTTTCTGTTCCCAAAAATAAATAAAAATGAAAAAGCTTAAATTACACAATCCTAACTAAACAACAAGATGACAGGTGAATAAAAAATGATGTTTAAAATAGAATGGCCCATTGTTCGAGGTTCTTAGCGGCAGATCCCAAATTAGCTGAACATTATTATTATTTTTTACCTTCACGCTGTATCCCGCACACAGCAGCGTAGGCAGAGGGAACGTAGTATTAATCCACTCCGTTCCCCACTTTCCGTCGAATTTTGGAGGCATTGCGAGTTGTGTGGTGAAACTTAACGCCGCGCTTGGTATCGTCACCAGAGCGAAGAAAATGGAAATATTAAATATTTCCAGTCCTCTAGTGAGAATAGAACCCACAAGCAGTTGTTTTACTAATCACACTTTGTGCTTTACCGCCACGACTGGATCTGAAAAGGTACAATTAACTTACCAATCACGCTCACTTCGTGTATTTTGGACGCCTTTGAGTAAAGTGGTATTTCGAGGGCTATTTCACACGCGTAGGAGCCGGATGCACCAAAGTCCATCCTTTCTAGCGTTATTGATGTTGGTGTCATTTGTAGTAACTGAAACAAGAAAAGATATGTTAGATTGATACGATAATATTAATTTAAAAACGGAGAACGGTTTGTTTTAACACTACGGAGAAAGAAACACTATCCATCCTGCAAGCGCTAGCTTAGCTTAAAAATTCGCTAGCAACTGCTATAAGGGAAAAAGTTTTAAGAAGAAGAAATTAAAATGTTATGGTTTGCTTGAAAAATAATAAAATAGTATACTTGTAAATATTATGTCAAATTCAAAGTAACTTATTTTATATTTGTTTTAATAGCAAATACAACTACTACCATGTAGATTGGTAAGTAGTTTTATTATATTTTAATATAATTCTTTATAGGTACTTGTTTATTGAGATCATAAATAATTTGTATGCGAAATGTTTATTTCAATATTTTTCTTCAATCATCTTGCGCAATTTTGATCATAACAATTCAAACTAAACACACATATGTATTTTAACATTTATTATATAAGTTATATGAACTACATGAAAATATTTTTTAAAACAATACAAATACACTGTATATTCAAAGCTCAGTATTTTCCGTTGCTGTCAAGCGCCAGGCGTGGACGTGATGTTTCGTCACGCGACCGCAGTTTTCATCTAAAGGGATTTTTGCTTTAAGCAGGGATATGATGAAGGAATAAAATTATCGTTTAAGGTTTGTGATACCAAATTTGTAATAATTATTGTGTATTATTAGATAAGTCGGCCAGTCGTGGTGCATAGACACAAAGTGTGACTGTAAAGCGACTAGTTGTGGGCTCGATGCCCACTCAAGGAGTGGAAATATTTAACATTTCCATTTTCTTCGCTCTTGTGTCGAGGCAAAGCGCGGCGTTAAGTTTCACCACTTCATAAGGAATTCCTCTAGATTCGGCGAAAAGTGGGGAACGGAGTTTCTTTACACTCTCTGCCTATAATGCTGTGTACGGATACAGCGTGAAGCTAAAAAAAATATTAGATAATTATTCCAAGATTTTGATTATAAATGGCATTGGCTGTGGTTCGATTTATTTTTATTTCTTTGCTCCGGTACCTGAGGCAAGCAGAGTTCCACCACTCTACACGTAACGTCTCAATTTTGGGAGGAAAGTGGCAAACGTGTCTTTCAGAGATTTCTCTGATTATCTTGCTAAGGCTTGCTTAAGTCACTTCTAACCAGACACTTGATAATTCCACAAAAATAGCAACAATACC
The DNA here is from genome assembly GCA_019049465.1 of Dryas iulia moderata. Classification (NCBI taxonomy): domain Eukaryota; kingdom Metazoa; phylum Arthropoda; class Insecta; order Lepidoptera; family Nymphalidae; genus Dryas; species Dryas iulia. The sequence goes on along the minus strand of CM032418.1, from coordinate 11,127,587 downwards.
AAAATCTTTGAACACTTTTCATAGCGTCCCCAACAAGCGATATCAGCAACACACCGTCCATATCTATTTCCATTACTTCTATATTCAAGAAATCCTTACATATTTACTACAAACAAAACTAAGCTTCGATGTCTGTTCTCTTTTAGTATAACGCTGAATTGTAATGGAATTTCATTGTAGTTCGGAACGTATTTGTATTTTCACATTCAGTGTATCTCGAAGCATTCTGTACTGTAGTGTAGCGAATGGTTCCACATACGTTGTTAAAAGCAAAAAATTGCAAGCACATAATAACGTAATAGTAAGGATTTATGTATGCTCTCTTATATTTTTGTATTTCTTGAGCAATTTGGTTGTATGGAATGTATGGAAATTGTTTGTTTTTTTTTTAAGATTGTGGTATGAAATTTTATCGATAATTTTCAGCAATGAAGCGGTTTTAATGTTGTGAATCTGGTTCAATCCAAAATGGAAGTCATGTGCTGTCTATATAATAGTTATATTTGTACCGGTTATTAGATGTCAAACGATATTTATTTATTTTAAGTTTACTTTGTGACAAAACACTGTACATGCCTTTTTCAATTTATTATTAAAGTTGTGAAGCCCAAAGCCTTTACTGATTTCCTAGACCAAGGTATCGTTATTTTTTTTAAACATAATCAATTTCAAATTGTGATCATCACGCTTTTTCCGTACAGTAATTGAGGCGACCATACCCCACTTTCCGGTAAAAAGAACAAATACTGCATGTCGAGTGGCAGAACTCAACGCTGTGTTTTTTCCTATTACAGCGGAGAAATGAAAATAATTTAAATATAATAATTCTCCGGAGTGGAGATCAAATCCCATAACTAATTTACTTTCACTCCACTAAGCTTTGATTCTAAGTCTTACTTATACTTTTATCTATTAATAAAATTTTACTACATTTTAAAGAAGTGCAAAAGTTAGTGAGATAATTTAAGCTTGTTAGCTTTACAAATCTTCTATGCAATACGCTTTTACATTTGGTTTACATTGGCTTGCATTTTTAAGCACAAAGTATATAAAGCGAGTTTCTCTAAAAGAGCATCATATTATAATATCACGAGTTTTGTGGTACTGTACTTAACCTGTTTAAATAAATTACAGTAAAAATTGGAATAAATATTTAAAATTTTGTAAGAAAAATAAGTGTGGATTTATTTTTTCTTAGTAATAGTACGGAGCTGGCTATTTAGAGAGAATCTAGTGTGAAGAAACTCCGTTCTTTACTTTCCGCCCGAAATACATTGCTTTGCGTTGAGACATTGCTTGTTGAGAGGCAGAAAGCAACGTAATGCTTCTTCTTGTCACCTCGCCACTTAACACACAAAGTTTCGAATTTGGGCAGCAAGTGGAAAACGGAATGTCTTCACACTACGTTGAGGTGAAGCTGAATATAATTTAATGAAATAGATTCACGCTGTATCCCGCACACAGCAGGGTAGGCAGAGGGAATTTAGTGTTAAGACATTCCGTTCCCCACTTTCCGCCGAATTCGGAGGCATTGCGTGTTAAGTGGCGGAACTTAACGCCACGCTTTACCTGGGCACCAGAGCAAAGAAAATGGAAATATTAAATATTTCTACTCTTCGAGTGGGAATCGAACCCACAACCAGTCGTTTACAGTCACACGTTTGTGCCACTGGGCCGCGACTGGCCACAATGAAATGAAATAATTTCAATTCCACATATATTTTCAAAATTTCTATATACATTTTACGTATAATACTAAAAAACCTTGCCTTGTATTTTACACTAGCAAAAAAGCAAGCACTTGACGTCGCGAGAGTCATGCATATCTAGACGACTCTTGTGCTAACATGTCTGGCTGTCACTTTTTACTGTTAACTGTCGCAGGGTGATACTCTAACTTGTATGTATGTATGTAAATGTATGGGATATACTAAACTTTATGTATTTTTTTTTATTTTTTCTTTCAGGCTAATTATTTCTTATTTTATATTACTTGTATAATTAATATAAATTTTCTTACTTCATGAAATAACACTTGGGAGACAGCAGTGAATGGCTGTGTTAGTTTTATAAATCAGTCAATATCGTACAGTGAGAATTAAACTGACTAAACTGAAAATTTTCACAATTTTGAGTTTTTCTAAAAATCAAAACTGACTTTTTACCCGCGACGGAACGGCGACTGTATATGTGTTTGGGGTGAGAGGTTGTTTGTTTGTTTGTTTGTTTGTTTGTGTGTTTGTGCAAATTACTATGTCAATTATTTCCAAAACTATAAGTCCGATTTTGATACGGTTTTCTATGATAGGTTTAGGTTCAATTGGCCTATGGTTTTAGATATGTCTTATTGACTTAACTCACCAGGGGGCGCTGCAGTAAACATTTGTTTATATAAATCAAAAACTACTCGTCCAATTTAGATGAAGTTTTCAAGCTTAATTGGTGAGTCTTTTCATATATGTGTTATGGTGACCACTCATCAGGGGGCGCCGTAGTAAGCATTTGTTTGAGTTTTTTTGTGTAAAACCAAAATTTTTCTTGTATTTATTTGTCTAAAACCGAAATTACTAATCCGATTAGATAGAATTTTCAGAAATAGATTCAGCTTTGCTTGATGCATATTTTAAGATTTTTGTTTTTTGTTACGGTGAAAATTCACCAGGGGGCGCTGCAGTAAACATTTGTTTATGCAGAGTAAAAACTACTAGTCCGATTTAGATAAAACTTTCAACGATAGGTTTAGGTTTAATTGGTGCATCTTTTCATATATGTGTTACGGTGACCACTCACCAGGGGGCGCTGCAGTAAGTACATTTGTTTGTGCAAAACTAAAACTACGAGTCCGATTTGAATGCAGTTTTCAATGACAGATTCAAGTTTACTTAGTGCATATTTTCATATATGTGTCATGTATGTTTACTTAGTGCATATTTTCATGTATGTGTCAACTCTCTAGGGGGCGCTGCAGTAAGTAGCTGCTTCTATTTTTTTATGTAGAACCAAAACGACTAGTAGGATTGGAAAGAGTTTTCAGTATTAGATTCCGCTTTGCTTAGTGCATGTTTTCAAATTTATATTACGGTGACAAGTCACCAGGGGGCGCTGCAGTAAAATATTGTTTGTGCAAGGCTAAAATGACGAATTCGATTTGTTTGCAGTTTCAATGATAAGCTCAAGTTTAATTAGTGAATGTTCTTGGATATGGTTAATCGTGTTAACTCACCAGGGGGCGCTTCAGTAAACATTTGTTTGTAATATTTAAAACAAAACCACAACTACTAGTCCGATTGGGCAGAGTTTTTAGTATTAGATTTACCTTTACTTGGTGTAAGTTTTTAGGTTCTTTTTTACGTTAAGAACTCACCAGGGGCGCTGCATGAAACATTTAATTATGCAAAGTTAACACTATAAGTCCGATTTGTCCGACTACTAGTGGGTTTTGTGGTTTTTACTGATTTGGTTAGACTTAAATTTCGTGAAAATGTTACGGTGACAATTTGCCAGGCGCTGCAATAAGTATTTGATAACCAGAAAGCATTGGGCTTATAATTTCTTTTGGATCTGCATGAAGATTAATTATAAAGTATTTCGAAATTATGTAATAATATATAATGTGTATCTATTCACTTTAAAAAGTTTAAAATAAAAAACAAAATTAAAAATTTTGAAAATACCCACGACGGTTTAATTGTAATTGAAAAAGGATAAAATAACTAGAAATCCCCCGCCTAAAAGAATATATGTAACGAGATGATGGGGACAACTTCGTCGGGGGCTGCCAGTTGCAACCTCTATTTTAAATATAGTTAACTGACAGTATAGATAGCTAACAGTATAGATTTCGTTCTTAAAGTTTTTAAAAGGAATATCAGTTATCAAAACTGTAAATTCATATTAATATTTTAATTTTTTCCCAAACCTGTTTTAACAGCATGAAAACCTAGGAGAAGTTAGCAAACTTAAAGTAATGGCAGCTCCGACGAAGTCGTCCCCATCATCTCGTTGCATATATTCTTTTAGGCGGGGGATTTCTAGTTATTTTATCCTTTTTCAATTACAATTAAACCGTCGTGGGTTTTTTCAAAATTTTTAATTTTGTTTTATGAAAGACTCTTTTCGAAGCTTCTGTTGTAATATAGAGCAAAATATATATTTTTTTTTGCGTATAATCACTTTATTTCTGGGGGTGCAATATGTACTACAGTTAACTATAAATAATAATTGATTATTATTCAATTTTGCATTTATGCATTATACGTTTATTTATAATCTGGATTCTCGTTTTTGTTCAGGAACAATTTTTATATCACGGTCAGACCCTGAAGAGTCAGACATTGAATTTACAACTTTGTAAAAACATGTTAATTAAGTATCCTGTTTTGTGAAAATTGATCCATTTAATCATTTATTTATTGAAATACAAAGAATTTCCTGTGTTCGGTCAGAACAAGTATCAAAGAAACGAAACATTTATATTCATTATATCAATTGTATAAATATTAGTTGCGTCACCAAACACAGATTTTTTTTTTCAAAAATAACTATGAAACGGAAACCGTAAGCTTATCTCTTATTTATAGTTTTTCTACCTACTTTGTATTATGCGGAAGATGTATGAAAATAAAATATACATGATTCCATAGTAGTAGTTAAGTTCCGTCACTTAACACGCAAGCCTCCGAATTCGGTGGAAAGTGGGGAACGGAGCGTCTTAACACTAGATTCCCTCTGCCTACCCTGCTGTGTGCGGGATACAGCGTGAAGCTATAGTAGTAAAGTGTAATAATGCTCCAATAATTATATGTGTAACGCTTCAGTTCGATTCTAGTGTCAGAGAGTGTCTAGACACTAGATCTTCTATAACTACCATGATGTAAGAGAAAAAGCTACAGTAAAAATACAAGAGGACATTAAGGGCAACTTTTTTAAAAAAATGCATAATTAAAAACGTAAACGTATACAAATTTGTAAATAATAAGCTTAACCCAATTACTAACTAGCCTCACATTTACGTTTAAAATGTCAACCTTTTAGAGCTAAACTTTTAAGTAGTTTTTGCGCATTTGCACATGAAACGACGACGACGGTTCTGAAGCGAATGAACCCACTTTAACATGTTAGTAACATGCGGACTTTAGTGTGTTACTTGAAGAAAATTTACGGGAAACTAGTCAAGTAAGTTCGGAAACTCGAATCAATAGCGTAATTTATAGTATTTCCGCCACTTCTGGCACGTATGCTTTGTTAAATTGTGTGTTGTTAATATAACTAATTGTAAATATATGAACTTAAGTATATGCTTATTAAACAAAAAAAATAAATGCAAGATAATCGAGACCTTCATGGCGTAGTGGCACAGGGTCTGGCTGTAACGCGGTTATGGATTTGATTCTCACTCGAATGATTATATATAAAATTTAAGTCTCTGAGTATCCCGCTACGCAGGAAAAGTGTTAGGCTGCACTATAAAATAATCAAATAAAATATTAAAAAACGATTTGGATACACATTGACGAACTGGCAACCGACACTTTCCTTTTCTTATAACTTCAACAACAACGAGTCCTATTTTCTACGATAGCATCAAACAATCGGGTATGAAATCTGCTTCTAGGATATCTCTTGTCTACTTTGCCAATAACACGTCAAGTCGTCAGGCTGTGTTCGAGCTATGTAGCATTTGTATGAGAGTATCCCTTGATATAGTATAATTGGAATCTGCTATTGATGTTGAATCGGCCAAGACGACAATTTTTTTCCTGTGGGCGGACGGGTTACAATACAATTCCCCTCCGTCGCTGGGTAGTGTCCCGTAAAAAGTGGGTAACCCAGTAGCTAGGTGGTAGGAGATTCGTTCTCCGACTGGTTCGCGACCACTATCATGTCAAAGACGAACGGCCAAACATCTTATGATGTGTTCCAGTTCAATGGCATGCCAGCTCTTCCTATTCCCACCACCCCTATCCTTCTTCCCTCCTTTCCTCCTTCCCCCTTAAGATCGGCAGCGCATTCACAACTTTTCTAATGATGTGGATGTCCATGGGCGAAGGTAACCACTTATCATCAGATGGTCCTTCTGCTCGTATGCCCCCATTTAATCAATACAAAAAAAAACATAATAAGCTGTTAATAACGCGGCGTTCACTTCTGCCACTTAGCTCGGTCGCTTCACATAAGGTCTTGCTCTATAGTTAATTCAAAGTCACTAACAAAATTCAACAAAAATAACTTGAAAAGAGTATTATAGCATTACAGTAGCAAACATTGCCATATGTTATTGTGTGACCCGTTTCAAATATTATACCAATTCCACTTGAGTTGTATCAAAAAAATTATTTATCTGTATGTACTATACGATGTATAAGCTATTTTTAGAGGAAGAGCAAAGTAGCTTCTATATCTATAGATTTAGAGATACAAAGTTTTAGGGGCAATTTTCGATCCGTGACGGTTATGGGTCACCGAATACGTGATTCCCTTATACGTATTTGCGCTTTAGGTAGTCTGGACTTGGTCCAATATTAAGACGGGGTAAGATTAGTTATTGTATATGTAATTGTTGAGATAAAATATTGTCGGGGCCAGTCGTGGTGCAGGGTCACAGAGTGTGTCTGTAAAGCGACTGGTTGTGCGTTCGATTCCCACTCGAGGAGTGGAAATATTTAATATTTCCATTTTCTTCGCTCTGGTGTAGAGGCAAAGCGTGGCGTTAAGTTCCGCCAGTTAACACGCAATGCCTCCGAATTCGGCGGAAAGTGGGTAACGGAATGTCTTAACAGTAGGTTCCCTCTACTTTATAATGCTGTCTATATGTGTAAGTATATATAAGTTCTGTGTATATGCGATGGTTCAGGGTCTGATACCCATTTGTGATTATAATAATATTTTATTCTGTTTTCAAAGTACGAGAAAATAAAGTGCGGTATTTAGTTCCGCTATTTAATATGTAATATTTTAAACTCAGGCAAGAAGTAGAGTACGGAATGTATCGAATGTTTGTCTTCTCAGTGAATACGTAGTTATGCGGGAAAAGGCATGAAGCATAAAATGTATATTATATATGTACGTCTAATTATAATAACCATGTTTTTGTATATTTCATAAAATAATAAAATATCAAACTTAGGAAGATGGCATAAAAGTCATCGAAACATTGAACTAAAAAAATTGAAAGTTATTTGAAAAGAAAAACAAAAACCTGAAAGTCAAAAGTTGGATACTTTGTACTGTTTATATCAGATATTGGATTTTAAATATTTGTAATCGAATTTATGAATATTGATGAGTATCGTACAACTTCTTATTGAATTACAGTTCCTTTAGAACTTTCAGAATGAGGGAGCTTTCACAGCGTTTTTTTGCACTTTCTAACAATATAATTTCTTCTAATTTTTTTAGCTTCACGGTGTATCCCGCATACAGTAGGATAGACAGAGTGAGCCTAGTGTTAAGACACTCCGTTCCCCACTTTACTGTATACGAAGGCATCGCGTGTGAAGTGGCGGAACTTAACGCCGCGCTTTGCCCAAATACCAGAGCGAAGAAAACGGAAATACTAAATATTTCCACTCCTAGAGTGGTAATCGAACCCACAGTCGTTGACAATCGCACGCTTGTGACAATTCTTCTCACATAAGATAGAAATGGAGAATTTAATGTCAAGACACTCTGGTCTCCGCGCTTCTGTTTCCGCCCAAATGTAAGACATTTCGCGTTGAGTTGCGGAACATAACGCCGTGCTTTGTCTTTCCAGAGTGGCGAAAATATAGTTTTCCAAAATGAAGTTTGAATCAACAATCAACACGCTTACAATAAAACGTTGTACCACAAAGATCTATAGTAATAATTCATTTATTATTTTAGAATCCATACTTATATCATAAATGAGAATGTCTATGTGTTTGTCTGTCACGCTTTCACGGCTATTCTACAGGTTCAATTTAGATGAAATTTAGAATGAAAGTAGTAAAAGTGACTGGGTCTAACATAGGCTACTTAGTTTTTCAAAAATCAATCTCTAAAGAGTTGAAATTGGTGTTGAAAGTTCATATGAAAAATCTACACCGCTTGACTGATTGTAATGAATTTTGGCATATGTATATTAAAAACCTGTTAAACACAGGCTACTTTGTTTTTCAAAAATCCACCGAGGATATACCGAGGGTTGCAATATACCGAAACAGTCGCGTAGATCACGCGGCGAAGCCGCGAGCAGGCTGCTAATGAATATATAAGTTAATTTTTTGAGTAATATACTGGAGTACTAATTAAATCATAGTATTCAAAGAGAAATATTCTTTCACTAAAAATACGGAAGTAATATTATCTTACGTAAAACATTTCACAAATATTTTAATTTTCACACAACTTTTAAGGCTTATATATTTGACTTAGGAAATTGAAAAAGACCTTTAGAAAACGTATAAAATTTTACGGAATTTGAACCCGCGCCTCCTGAAAACCGTCTAGGCGCTCTGACGGCTGAGCCATGCGTTCTACTACATCATCTCATCAACATATAACTTAACGACTTTTTCCACATAGCACGGTAGTTAGGTAGAAAGAACGTATTGTCAAGATGCGACTTCCTTAAGTAATTCGAGGAAGTGGTTACATTTTAAATGTGTGACTATTTCATTGAAATCAATTTAAATACGTAGTAGGAATGAAGCAATTTAGATGATATTTAGAATAAAAGTAGTAGTAATGATTGGGTCTAACATAGGCTACTTAGTTTTTCAAAAAGTCGAGTACTGTGTCTAAAAATTATTTGATTTAACAGTATGATAGTCAAAACTCCTTCTTATTATTAAATGTTTGGTTACGTAACATGTATCTAGTCTTAGTTCTCCTCTACATTATGTAAGAAACCTACATGCTAAATTTCAGTTTAGTCAACTTTGCCGGTTAGTCAGAGTAACGGAAAAGTTTTATATACATTTTTATATTTATTGAATAAAGTAGGCAAACGAGCAGAAGGACTAAGGTTAACTTCGCCCATGGACATCCACAATGTCAGGGGAGTTGTGGATGCGTCGCCGTCCTTGAGGACGAAGGTAAGAAGGAAGGAGCTTCCTCCTGAAGAATAGGGATGGTGGGATTAGGAAAAGAGCTGGCTTACATGCCATCGAACCGGAACACATCATTAGATATATAGTTATATTGATACTATAATTAGTGTATAAGTTTAAATAATATATCTTATTAATTAAATCTTATGTTAACAGTAAAAATGTTTAATATTCGATACCAGTGGGTTCTCTATTGAAATTAAAAGTCATTACATTAAATGAAATTTATATTTTACTTAGAATATGATTATCTTTACAAAGTACTTATGATACTCACATTTATATCTGCGCCAGTGAAATTGTATAGCTCAAAGGGAGGATCTCGACCCTGTACATACTGCATGATACGTTGACCGCTCTTAAAAAATACCACCTGCAAAAAGTAATTATATACTTAGTAATTATTAGAAAATTTTAAGAAATATTAAATAAATATTTTGTAAATAAACGGCAGGTAATGATTAATTATTATACTAGTAGCCACGATATTTTCAAAAAAAATATTCAATATTTTTCCTTCAGCTTTTCCTTTAGCTTTATAAAAAACTTAGTGTCCAAACACTCCTTTCTCCACTTTTCGCATAATATCGAGACATTTCTTGTTGTGTGGCAACAATCAGAACGGGACAAATAAAAATAATTTTATATTAATATAATCATTTTTTCAAGTGGGAATCGAACCCATAACCATACATGTTTGAAGTTAAATGCTTCACGCTGTATCCTGCACACAGTAGGGTACGCAGAGGGAACCTAGTGTTAAGACACTCCGTTCCCCACTTTCCGCCGAATTCGGAGGCTTGCGTGTTTAGTGGCGGAGCTTAACGCCGCGCTTTACCTCGACACCAGAGCGAAGAAAATGGAAATATAATTAAATGCTGTTCCACTTAATTTCTTATAATGTACATTAGAAACCTTACAGAACGTTTGTATGTTTTTTAAGGAATAATTGTGACTTCATTTTTTCTTTTTCTCTCACATAAATAATATGCATGTGGTGTTTATCATAACAAACTTTAGAATTGTTGCTGTATTTTACTACATTTGTAGTTTCTATGTTTTAATCCTACCTGTAATACTGTAACTATACTATTGTGATAAACCAATAAATAAATAAATAAACGTATATTTTCAGTTATTATGATGTATAATTCAAATATAAATATCCAAATAATTTTGAATAAGTAAATGAAATAACTTAAATGCCACAAATAGATAGTCATAGACTAATATTTATGTAACTTTGCCTGCTAAATATGTAACATTTACAACTAGGTATGTAGCTTGATACTTGTTAGTGATATTTTACAAGCGGAAATATTGACTATAAGTCTGTCAGTGTAGAAAATTTTCCAAGGAAATTTTGAGCAACTTCTTGCCGTCCGATTCCCTTAGAAAATTACATATATATGCGGAACTGAAAATATATTTTCATATCAATTTTTGGAGACCAGTCGTGGCGCAGGGGCACAAAGTGTGACTGTAAAAGCGAATGGTTGTAGTTTTGAATCCTTTTCGAGGAATTCAAATATTTAACATTTCATTTCCTTCGCTCCGGTGTCGAGGCAAACCGAAGCTTTGAGTTCCGCCACTTAACACGCAATGCCTCCAGAATTCAGCGAAAAATGAGGAACGGAGTGTTATAACAGTAATTTCCCTCTTCCTACCCTGCTGTGTGCGGGATACAGGGTGACGCCAATAAAATGTTATTTTTGGGCAACCACTCAAAGCACACCTATATAAGGCATATATCATACAACATTCTATTTCCTATCGGTTAAGTAATATTGAATGTTATGCAGGTAAACGAGATATAAGCCAAACCAACGTTTTATAAAACAAGGGACCCATATATATTATAAATGTTAATATTCTATAGTCCATCCCTCCAGTAATTGCATTTACGGAACCTCTGTTACTTTTTATCAATTGTGATTTTATATACAGTTTAACGCAACATTCTGCATAGTAGAATGGTAGAGTGAACTACTAGGTTTACTACCTACTAAGGGGAGTGAACCTAGTTTTATGATACTTAGTTCTCTGCTTATTGCGAGAGTTCGAGCCACTGTGTGTTTAGTAGAAACGAAACTCAACGATTCATTTTGTCTTATCAGAACGCAGAAATTAAAATAATTGAAATATATAACATACATATATCCACTAAATCTATTCCTCTGAGTGGGGATTGTATCCATGACCTTTGCGCTTACTATATGGCTAACTCCCGTTGCCCCATAATATTCATGAAATTTCTTGTCGTATCTTGCTGCATTTAAAGGCAGATTCAAACTATGGTTTAGACCCTTCGCTCTAAAAATACTCTCTAAATTGCGTTAAGCTGCGATTAGGATGGCTTCAAAACTTGGAACTAGGTTAATTTTCCCAATTTAATAAGATAAAACACGGTGTTAAGTTCCGCCACTTATCACACAACATCCATGAAATAGAGTAATTTCAGAACAATGACTTAATATTTAATTCCAAATCCAAACATAAAAAAAACAATCAAAAATAAAATTACCTACCAATAATATTTCAGTTCAATATAACGTATACGTAATATATACATCTATGTATGTAGGTATATATATACGACAGCCGCGCCGTGTAAAGCGTAAAAGGGACTTTCGCAATATATATAAAAAGCTGAGTACACAAACCATAAAACTCCGATCCCTCCTGTTAAAATATGCACAAGTAAGCAATCCATATGAACTGACAGAACAGATCTTTCGATACTTTTGTATTATATATGTTTGATATACATAAGTTATACTAGTAATAATTCTGGGTATTGCTGCGTCTGCAAGTTGCATTTTTAATGTGTTTAGACGTGTAGGCCTTTTTTTAGGATTTAATAGAGTTAGCAAAATAACTGAGTTAGAGGGCATCATGGTATAGTGAAACAGTGTTTAAATGAAATGAAATTTGTCATGGGTTCGATTTCCGTTCGAAAGAATGATTATATAAACATTTTTGTAAGACAAAGCCCGGTGTTGATGTTCGATGTGGAACAACGGAATGTCTTGACTAGGTTCTCTGCCTACCCTGCTGTATGGGAAAAAGTGTAAAGCGAAAAAATAGTGGAAAAATTGCAATAAATGTGTAATACTACTTTCAAATTGTTTTTTGCTTTCCATTCGCTTTAGAGATACATTAAATATATGCAAAGAACACATTGGCGAAGCCAAAACCTAATTATACGAAATAAGTATAGAGTGTTCTATTTAATACAAAGATGTTTTGAAAATTAAACAACTAATTTTGGTTACGTTATCTGCAGCGCAGTAAATTTCTTATTTAATATATGAAAAATATTATTAGAGAATTAATTAAATTATTTATTGAGACGCAGTCATGTCAAAATATGTCGACCGATATTAGCATATCTGTTCGACGATGGCTGACGGCTTCTCGTGCAAACTCTGATCAAGTTTATATTTTTCCATATAATCATATTACACTATCAATTTTACAATTTACAAAAACGAAATCTACAAATTATTACAATTACATGAAGGACGGAGTGTCTTGACACTAGGTTCTTTCTAGGTTTGACTATCCTGCTGTGTGGGAAAAATTGTGAAGTAACTTTTTTTATTACTTTATTTTTAATTTAAATAAACTTTTTTTTATTTAAACAAACACAATAAATTCATAAATATTTAAAATTTTATAAGCAATCTGTTCTGAGTAAATTTTATGATAGTTGCGGCAACAATAAATTTATTTTCTGCAAGAATTACATTTTTCTTGGAATAAAATATAAAAAAGCATACTAAGCTCCAAGCAATTCGTTGCTGAGTTTTATTAAAATAAATATTCATATTTAGTTTAGCTTAGTTTTAGCTTCACGCTGTATCCCGCACACAGCAGGGTAGGAAGAGGGAACCTAGTGTTAAAACACTCCCCATTTTCCGCCGAATTCGGAGGCTTGCGTGTTAAGTGGTGGAACTTAACGCCGCGTTTTGCCTCGACACCAGAGCGAAGAAAATGGAAATATAGTTTCCACTCCTCGAGTGGGAATTGAACCCACAATCAGTCGTTTGCAGTCACACGCTTGTGTCACTGGGCCACGACTGGCCACTCATATTGCGTATAAAAAAAATCACACAAAAACGGTAAAATCAGTAGAAAATTTTATTCGCAGTCTTTCACAATTTTAGGCGTGCAAGTAATATTTTGGCTGACAGACTAACAAGATAATAATAAAAACTGAAAACAATTTACAACTGAAATTTAATTTTCAAATACTATGAGGAGTTCATTATAATAAAAGTATAATAGAGAAGATGAAAAAACTTCAACGGCATTCCGTGAATTTATGTGCCCACGGCGTTGCTTGATTGACCCTAGTATAGGCTTAAAAGGGCACTGTCAGAGCTCCTCTCTCTACCTAATCATATATCAAAAACAATTTAAAGCAATTATTAGTATCTTTAACAGATCCACATTTTTTTCCGCACAGTAGGCTAGTCAGATAGAATCTAGTGTCAATGCACTCCATTCTTCTGCCTGAAATTGAGACATTGCGTATTGAATGGCGGAACTCATCGCCGCACTTTATCTTAGGTACCAGAGCGAAAAAGTGAAAATATTCCCCAGAGTGGAAACAGAACCTTCAACCATTGCGTTTATAATCAGACGCTGACCAACTCCGCCACGACGGCCTTATTTATTATGTACACACATAAATAACTAAATCTATACAAGAGCATACCAAAATATTATTTCGAACAGAGTTTAACGGTTCGTTGTTGCATTGTACCGAACGAATTCTATTTGATTCATTAAAAACACTATCAGGCGGTCTCTTTAAAAATAAATGAACTTTGCCGTCACTCTGACGTATTTGCAGTTTCAGTTTCAGTTTCGACATTTCCCGCGAATTGCCTCAGAGAGACTTTTTAATTAACTTGACACAAATTTGTTGGGGATTTTTATATTTCGGTTAATGATTTTCACTAAGGATTGGTGTTACATGTCCTTTTTAATACATACGAGTATATCGATATAAAGTAAGTCAGTCATATTGTAGTTATTTATGCGAGGACAATGTCATTTTTTGTTCCTTTTAAGTAATTTAGTAGGCACTATAATGACGCAATGAAATTAGAATTATCAAATTATTACATAACTTCGTTTGCATGGATTTTGTGTCTTGTTTGAGATACTACGTCCTATTGTCATTGAAAGTTGTATAATTATGTAAAAGGAATTCATCGAAGAACAAGCAGAGAAGCCATTTCTAGCTCCTAGTTTCTTATTAGTTACAAACATTTTTGCTTTTATATGCCATTTTATAATGTCGTATTTTATATTTATCATTTTATAGTCTCTTAGATTTTCACATCAGATATTTCAGATTTTTATATGTTAACTATAATCGCTCATTAAAACGAACAACTTTTGCCAAGGCACCGTTTGTTCATTTTTTATACATTTTTAGCTGCACCAATATTATCCTACATTATTTTTTCTAGATCTTTGATATTTTTTATATTTTAATAGAAAATATCCATCACGATAAGTTATTTTTGCAAAACCAGCATTTTCTCGTTTTTTATAATTGGCTTTTCTTTTATGCTTCTACACCAGGTTATTATTTTTCGTTAGCTTCACACAGTAACCGCACACAGCAGGGTACGCAGAGGGAACCTAGTGTTAAGCCACTCTGTTCCCCATTTTACGCCAAATTTGGAGTTGTCGTGGACAGATCGTAGAATTGACAATTTCATGATCTCGTTGACGATATCATGAAATGGTCGCAGTTCATGAAATGAGCAACGTATTTGACGATATCGTTGATTCGTCAACGTTTAACGATTTCGTCATCGACGTTTGGTCATATCGTAAGATAAGGTGTCTTTATAATATATTTAACATAAATTCAGAATATGTGCGTAATACGAACTCATTATATATAATGGAGATTTTTTTAGCCCAAAACACTTTCAATCTTGTGAGAATCAATTAAATAAAAAAGGTTTAACCTAACCTAAAAATTCTTTTACGTAATTATTTTTATTTTAAATTAAATTAAAAATTAAAAAAATAGTGGCCAGTCGTGGCCCAGTGGCACAAGAGTGTGACTGTAAACGGGTTCGATTCCCACTCGAGGAGTGGAAATTATATTTCCATTTTCTTCGCTCTGGTGTCGAGGTAAAGCGCGGCGTTAAGTTCCGCCACTTAATACGCAAGCCTCCAAATTCGTCGGTGCGTGGGGAACGGAGTGTCTTAACATTAGGTTCCCTCTGCCTACCCTGCTGTGTGCGGGATATAGCGTGAAGCTATTTAATTTATTTATTTTTATTTTGTGTGAATATATTTAAAACCTATCAAGATAGGTTAGGTTAGGTTAAACTTTTTATATTTAACAGATTCTTTAGTATTTAAAAGTAGTTTTTATTATATATTTCTTAAAGTTATTATTACAGTATCGCAAATACAAAACAACTTAAAATCAAAATTATAATGATTTTCAATAAAATAAAAAGATAATATTTTTTTAGGAATATAATTTTTACTCATTATAAACGGATAGTTAATTCTGCTTTTAATAAAAAAAATATTTAAAACTAAAGTTTTAGCTTTATTATGAACAGCTGATATACGAAAAAGCGCTTCTAGCGCCTCTATCGGTTGTTAAAGTAATTATAATTGACGATTTGCTCAAACAAGATCGACAATTTCATGAAGTAGCCACGCGTTTAGTTGACCATATCGTTAAACGTTAGGGTGTCATTGATTTCGTCAAACGACATCATGATCTGGCCAAACGATAATTGGTCATTTCATGAACTGCGACGATTTCATGATATAGTCAACGATTTCATGAAATCGTCAATTAACGATATGGCCACGACAGAGTCATTGCGTTAAATACGCAAGTGAGGGAATTTAACGCCGGAGGAACTTAACGACGGAACTTGCCTTGACACCAGAGAGAAAAAAATGGAAATATTAAATATTTCCATTCCTCGAGGGGGAATCGAATTCCCAATCAGCCTCGTTTACAGTCACACTGCGTGTCCACAAGCCACAACTGGTCTCTACCAGGTTATTCGAGTCTTTAAAATGTATTATATTGAAAAAGGCATTTAGAAAACGTATAAAAATTTGAACGCAGCGGGATTCGAACCCGCGCCTCCTGAATACCGTCCAGGCGCTCTCACCTCTGAGCCATGCGTTCTACTACATGCTGCATCGAAATTCTTATACGCTTTTTTACAACTTATTTTTATTGTTAGCATCTCTGTAGAGAGATTTTTACAAATTTCAGCTACCCAAAGATTATTCTACGAACAATCGTTTAGCAAGAGAGAATGCTACTTATTAAATACTTTTAATATTTAAAAATGCTTAAAAGTCGACGCAGCGTGTATTAGAACGCATGGCTCAGTGGTGAGAGCGCCTGGACGGTATTTAGGAGGCGCGGGTTCGATTCCGCTGCGTTCAAATTTTTATACGTTTTCTAAATGCCTTTTTAAATTTTCCTAAGTGTGGAATAACACTTTAAAAATGTTTAAAAGTATCAATTATATTCTATGTTCTCCCCAAAACTAAAAAATATATGTCAAGTAAGTCCCCCAGAGTTCAAAGAAAATATTGTACATATAGACAAACGCGTAACAGACGTATAATAAAAAAAACATTGAATTATACTTTATTACTATGATTTCATCTTCCTAAATTATATTTTCGCAAATCTATTATAAACATATTATATTTATACAATTTTATAAACGTATACATTATGTTCAAATTAAGTTAAAGAAAGCTTTTTACGCAATTTTCAATGAATAGGTGAGAAGTTGATAAAGTGGTCATTGATGTCTTTTATTTAACATCAATTATTATTAGTGATATTGGAGCAGTGGAACTGTGTCTGACTGTAGATTCGATTGGTTATGATCCCCACTCGTGGAAATGATTACATTTCTCCGTTCTGGTAAGACAAAGCATGTCGTTTGGTTACACTAATCAACATATAATGAGTCAATTCCGCCCAAAAAGTTGAGAGGAGTGAAGTGTTTTGGCACTAATTTCTCCCTGCCTACCCTGTTATGTGGGAAATAGTATGAAACAACTTTTCTATATCTTTAAATATAGAAGTAGTTTTCAGAAAAAACACAAAACGAATGAAACGAAAGAAAATCAAAACAAATAGGTTGTATTAGTACATTAGGAAATTCAATTAAGTGAGCACTATTACCTCTAATATTGTCTGGTATGCTAGAGGTTGAAGATTTTTTAAAAATATATTTGAAATAGAATCTCACAATTTTAAACTGAACATTGATAGCTTTAAATAATAAAAATCACTTTTACGCTTTTCCCCTAAACACACTTTGTTCTCCACTTTCTACACGAAATCAAGACATTACGTGTGTAATGGCGTAACTCAACGCTGCGCTTGGTCTTTGGTACTGGAAAAAAAAAATAAAATATTTTTTTCAAATTGGAAACCAAAATCACAACTAACGCGTTAACCGCCAGACGCTGTCTCCCTGCGCCTCAACGGCCTTAATTCTAATAATACGTAAAATTTATAACATATTAACAAAACAAATAAATGTAAACCTCTTTGAAATAAAAATATATTGATTATTATTTCTTTTCTGGAATACTACCAATATAATTACTTACATATAAGCATTTTTTTCAAAGTACTTAATAAGATATACCTAATGCTTCGAAATCTACAAAAGCTACGAGAGCTACGAAGTTTACGAACTGACTCTGACAGGTATTTCGCTTTCCGCTTATCTTGCTCCACTGATACCGTTTATCGCATTTGTATTACTTATTTTATTCCCCACAGAATAACCAACATTCTAGCTTTGACTTAAAGTTCTGTAGAAATTGTTGCTTATTGACTAAAGATACAAGCTTTCGCTTGAAAGTTTTTAATTAAGCGATGAAATATTATTATAGTTTGTTATAAAATAGTTATTTTGTTAAAAAATCGTTATTTTTATATTGTACCAGTATTCTATTGTTTTTTTATAAAAAAATTGGTTTTAATAGTTACTTATAAGAAGCCGCTACTATCGTAATAGTAGTTTATCACAGCCCGCCATTGCATATTTATTTAGCCATCTATATGATTTTTACAGTAAAGAATAAAGTAAGTTTCTTCTGACTACCCTTTGAGAAAAAAGCGTGAAGTTGTTCTTCTAAACAGTATGGTCTAATAGTATATATAATGCATTGTATGTGTAGTATAATATAAGTATTGCATATAATTTAATCGCGGCGTTATACTCTGTCACTTAACACGCAATACCTTACATTCGGACAAAAAAAAGGATATAGTTTTTAAACGTAAATACGTACCTTGTAAGTACGTAAAACGTAAATACGTACCTAGTAACGTATATACGTAACTTGTGGAAGAGCGGAAGAGCGGAACCTCCTGGCACAGGCAACTACATGCTTAAAAGGAGGTTCCAATCACTAGTAGGTTTATGTAACAAATTTGTTTTAATAAAGAATTTATTTATTATTATTATTACCTTGTATAAAGTCTGAGGGTCGACGTTATGCTCACATCGTAGCACCGCACTATGGCCGTGCACAACAAACCGTGGCGCTCTCAGCTCCACCCACACGTCTTCCATGCTGTGTACTGTTGACAAAAAAATATATGAAATTTACTAAAAAGAAAATATTTTTATTTAGATTTTTTATTAACTGATTTATTTTTGGCATAGCACGTTGGTGTAACCTACTGTTAAGAGACACCGCTCTCTGTTCTTGGCCCGAAATTGACACGAAGTATTGCATGACAAAGGACAGTCATTATTTTAATATTATCTATACTATAACAAACATAACTTATAAGTAGGTAGGTACAGATGTATTCTATTTATTATATTACATGTTTTACATTTGTATTTAATTTCTTTCCTTAAGAACGAAGTGTTTTGACATTATTCCTCTCTGCATATTATGCTGGAAGTAGCGTGAAGCTGTAAATTTATGTGATCAACAAATATAATAACAATCTATATTAGAAACTAACTAGTAATTTGTCATTATGTTAATTATTACACTAATAGATTGTTCGATAATAGAGATGTTTGATCATATAATTGTAATAATTGCTCAAATATGATTAATTAGTCAGTATAGTCCATATCGGAAATAGGTTTCTAAAGTATTGTTTATAAAAGTAATATTAATTTTAGCATTTTTAAAATTATTATTTACACATAATTGTAGGAAAAACATTTATTTGGAAACATGAAAAAAAATGAAAACCTGCAAACCTGTTGCCAGCTTCTGCCGCACTATAATTTATTATTTATATAAAACTGTCTTGCCAATAATAGACGTTTCAAAATAAAAAAAGACATGTTTTTGAACTTGTTATAAGGTTTATCGCGATTTGTATAAAAAATATGCGTACAGAAACTAAAATAAAATTAAGTGTTCTTAAAATGTATGTACATACAGAAGATATATATTTTAGCTTCACGCTGTATCCCGCACACAGCAGGGCCTAGTGTTAAGATACTCCGTTCCCCACTTTCCGCCGAATTCGGAGGCATTGCGTGTTAAGTGGCGGAACTTAATGCCGACTTTGACCGCTTTGCCACGACTGGCCCCAGAATATATTATTAAGTACATTAAAGTTATAAAATAAATTTAACACACACTCATATGTGATTAATATAACACTTTTGAATAAAACTAAATACACTTTGCTAAGCAACGAGAACATTGCTCTTTAATGAAGTAGGTATAATATATAGCCCTCAAGTGTATCTTAAAACTGTAATTTACTATATGGTGATGATATTTATTTACCCAAGACAACTACATCTTGGTATATTAAATGTAATATATTAATAAAAGAAATAGGGGGTGATTTTGCAATAGTAACAATTCTCTCTCTCTCTCTCCCTCGCAATATGTTTCACAAAATTTGATCGTAATATTCAGATCCAGTCCAGAATAGTTAGAAACCGGGCTTTTTCAATACAGTAAAATAATAATAACCTTCGTTCTAAGCCTAAATATATAATTTTAATACATAAATAACGATTCAAGATTGCACTTTGTATATGTATAAAACAAGTTCGAAGCAAATGTTAGCATTTTGAACGAAAAAGTATGCTTACTCGTAACAAGCAAACAAACCACACGAGAGTTCCAGCGTTAGTTTCCCATATATAATTCGCGTCAGTTTTATGCAACATTTTGTTCAAATATGTATTCGCGCGATTAAAGTAGTGAGAAGCTTACATTCGTTTCATAACTTATTTATTTACATTATGTTTATTTTGTATTTATAAATACCCGCGGCTTTGTTTGCGACTTCATGACTTTATGTTATACTACCTCCATTTATCATCTTACCTGTTGACATCTGTTGACTGTTGACATTGTAGCTTCACGCTGTATCCCGCACACAGCAGGCAGAGGGATCCTAGTGTTAAGACACTCCGTTCCCCACTTTCGTAGGCATTGCGTGTTAAGTGGCGGAAGTTAACGCTGCGCTTTGCCTCGATACCAGAGCGAAGAAAATGAAAATATGAAATATTTCCACTCCTCGAGTGGGAATCGAACCCACAAGCAGTCGTTTTCAGTCACACGCTTGTGCCACTGCGCCACGACTGGCCCCTGACATTGTAACATGAATCCAAAATTATAATAACTTTCTTAAAAGTGCTAATTATCTTGTCTATAAGTTTTCACATCAGATGTTCTAGACAAATGTATGTTTTTCGGTTTCACACCTTTTCCTTCGGCACATAAAAAGGGGAGTTGCGTATTGAATGCCTATACTGAACAATCCTTGTCTTATTGGAGAGAAATTAAATATCCATCCATACTTATATTATAAATGCGAAAGTCTGTGTGTTTGTCTGTCATGCTTTCACGGCTAATCTACCGGTCCGATTTGGATGAAATTTAGAATGAAAGTAGTAAAGGTTACTGGGTCTAACATAGGCTACTTATTTTTTTAAAAATCAACCGCTAAAGGGTTGAAATATGGGATGAAAGTTTACATGAAAAATCTAAACCGCTTGACGGATTACAATTAATTTTGGCATAAATATACTTGATAATCTAAGCGTAAACATAGGCTACTTTATTTTTCAAAAACCCACCCCCGAGGGTTGTAATATAACGAAGCAGTCATGTAGTTCGCGCGACGAAGCCGCGAGCGGGCCGCTAGTAATGTAAAATAACCATTCTCACCAAGCTTCAAGTGAAAATCAAATCCACAACATCCTACTATGATGAGATATATGGAAAGTAAAATAAAAATATTAGTATTATTATTATTAATAATAAAATATAAAATTATATTTAGATTCGATTGGATGTGGGTTCGATTCCCACTCAGGGTACTGATTATTATATATTACACTAGCGACCCGCCAGCGCCTTCGCCTGCATAAACTGTGTGGTTTATGCTACAGTAGTGTTACTATAGCTATTTCGTATCTTCGGCTGCCCTAGTTCACGTTTAAATTACAAGCTTTGATTTTGAGCACATTTGTAGTTTAAGTCTTTATAATTTTGTCAAATCAATGTTTCTTTATCTACCACCAGTTTACTAAATTGATTGCCTCATACTTAAGAACAATCTCATATTTTCTAGTGAAGTCACATATATAAAATCAATTTTTTCAATGATACCTTTGAATAGATTGAATAGAATATTTTATGCTTGAGGTAATTTTGAAATCAATATTTAGGTTATTACCTAATAATGGATCTTACCTTAGTAAATGAACATTTTTCACGACTAATTCAAATGAAGATAGTTATTTACCTGCGTAATGACAGCTGATGAACATATAAAGCTAACACTATAGAGTTCTACAAAAGCTATGATGTATTGAGTATGACACTAAAAGTAAAATGTCTATATCAAAGATTTTTTTTTCCACAGACTTCACCATTTTAACGATATAAATGTATTAATATCAATTTAGCGTTAAGGGAAGTTAAAAAGATGTACAGTGACATGACATGACAATGCTGCCATTACAAAAAAATAAAAAGTTATATAAATATGAAATATATTAATCTTTTGCTTCTTATTTTTACCCGCGACGGAACGGCGCGTTTCGTTTGTTTGTTTGTGTGTTTGTGCAAATTACTATGTCAATTATTTCCAAAACTATAAGTCCGATTTTGATACGGTTTTCTATGATAGGTTAAGGTTCAATTGGCGTATGTTCTTAGATATGTCTTATTGCCTTAACTCACCAGGGGGCGCTGCAGTAAGCATTTTACGTGCAAACGAATGTTTTCAATTATCTCAAAAAATAATAGTCTGATTTCGATACGGTTTTCAGTGATAGATTCAGGTTTAATTGGTGAATGTTCTTGGATATATTTTATCGTGTCAAGCCACCAGGTGGCGCTGCAGTAGGCATTTGTTTGTACTTTTTTTGTATTTATTTGTCTAAAACCGAAACTACTGATCCGATTGAAAGGAGTTTTAAGAAAAAGATTCAGCTTTGCTTGGTGCATATTTTAAGATTTTTATTTTTTTGTTACGGGGTAAATTCACCAGGGGGCGCTGCAGTAAACATTTGTTTATGCAAATCAAAAACTACTAGTCCAATTTAGATGAAACTTTCAAGGATAGGTTCAGGCTTAATTGGTGCGTCTTTCCATATATGTGTTATGGTGACCACTCATTAGGGGGCGCTGTAGTAAGCATTTGTTTGAGATTTTTTGTGTAAAACCAAAATTTTTCTTGTATTTATCTGTCTAAAACCGAAATTACTAATCCGATTGAATAGAGTTTTCAGAACTAGATTCAGCTTTGCTTGATGCATATTTTAAGATTTTTGTTTTTTTGTTACGGTGAAAATTCACCAGGGGGCGCTGCAGTAAACATTTGTTTATGCAGAGTAAAAACTACTAGTCCGATTTAGATGAAACTTTCAACGATAGATTCAGGTTTAATTGGTGCTTCTTTTCGTGTATGTGTTATGGTGGCCACTCACCAGGGGGCGCTGCAGTAAGTACATTTGTTTATGCAAAACTAAAACTACGACTCCGATTTGAATGCAGTTTTCAATTATAGATTCAAGTTTACTTAGTGCATATTTTCATATATGTGTCATGTATGTTTACTTAGTGCATATTTTCATGTATGTGTCAACTCTCTAGGGGCCGCTGCAGTAAGTAGCTGCTTCCATTTTTTGTGTAAAACAAAAATGACTAGTACGATTGGAAAGAGTTTTCAGTATTAGGATTCCGCTTTGCTTAGAGCATGTTTTTAAATTTATATTACAGTGACAAGTCACCAGGGGGCGCTGCAGTAAAATATTGTTTGTGCAAAGCTAAAATGACGAATTCAATTTGGATGCAGTTTCAATGAGGAGCTCAAGTTTAATTAGTGCATGTTCTTGGATATGTTTTTATCGTGTTAACTCACCAGGGGGCGCTGCAGTTAACATTTGTTTATAATATTTAAAACAAAACCACAACTACTAGTCCGATTGGGCAGAGTTTTAAGTATTAGATTTACCTTTACTTGGTGTAAGTTTTTAGGTTCGTAAGAACTCACCAGGGGGCGCTGCATTAAACATTTAATTATGCAAAGTTAAAACTATAAGTCTGATTTGTATGCAGTTATCAAAAGTAGGATCAGGCTTAATTTGCGCGTGTTCTCTTATGTGTGTCGTGGTGTGACACCTCACCAGGGGGCGCTGCAGTAAGCATTTGCTTGTATTTTTTGTGTGAAACCTATTTAGATGCGGTTTTCTGTGATAGGTTCAGGTTTAATTGTTGCGTGTTTCTATATGCCATATCACGAACTTTTACGGGGCGCTCCAGTACAAATTAGTTTTTTCAAAATCAAAACTACTAGTGGGTTTTGTGATTTTTACTGAATTATTTAGACTTTAATTTCCTGAAAATGTTACGGTGCCAATCTGCCAGGCGCTGCGATAAGTATTTGATAACCAGAAAGTATTGGGTTTATAATTTCTTTTGGAGTTTCATGAATATTAATAAAAGTATTTCGAAATTATGTAATAATATATAATATGTATCTATTCACTTTAAAAAGTTTAAAATAAAAAACAAAATTAAAAATTTTGAAAAAACCCACGACGGTTTAATTGTAATTGAAAAAGGATAAAATAAATAGAAATCCCCCGCCTAAAAGAATATATGTAACGAGATGATGGGGACAACTTCGTCGGGGGCTGCCAGTTGCAACCTCTATTTTAAATATAGTAGCTAACAGTATAGATTTCGTTCTTAAAGTTTTTAAAAGGAATACCAGTTATCAAAACTGTAAATTCATATTAATATTTTAATTTTTTGCCAAACCTGTTTTAACAGCAAGAAAACCTATGAGAAGGTTTGTGCAAACTTAAAGTAATGACAGCCCCCGACGAAGTCGTCCCCATCATCTCGTTACATATATTCTTTTAGGCGGGGGATTTCTATTTATTTTATCCTTTTTCAATAACAATTATACCGTCGTGGGTTTTTTCAAAATTTTTAATTTTGTTTATTTTTATAATAATTATATTAATAAATGAGATTAGATGGACTTAGCGTTAAGGGAGAAGTTAAAAGATGTACAGTGACATGACGTGACAATGTTGCCATTATAAAAAAATAAAAAGTTATATAAATATGAAATATATTAATCTTTTGCTTGTTATTTTTGTAATAATTATATCAATAAATGAGATAAGAAGGATTTTAACTTCACTTGTGAATAGTTAACACTATTTGACTGAGTCAGTATTATATTTTTCTGCGGAAACTGTATTGAATACCAGGATATAAGCCATCCTACATATTGCTCTTGCCTCGAAGCTAAAACCATGCAAAAATGCAAAAACCTTTATTTCTGTTTAGTATATATCAGTGTATAAAGTTATTTACTTATATGGGTTTTTAATTTTTTCCAAAAGAAGCTATATCGAATATCGGGATAAAAACCTGAGGGCGTTAAGTTCCGCCACTTAACATACATTATCTTTATTTCAGAGAGAAAGTGGACAACAGAGTGTCTAAACACTAGCTTCTGCCTGACTACCCTACATACGGAAAATATTGTAAAACTCTAAAAAAATAACAAAACATAAGATGCTATTTGCTTACCACAAAAATTCTTTTGTGTGTACAGAATTATAAGAGGTAGGTATATTATATATATTTTATATATCGAATAGAGGCACAATGCCCCTAGTATCCAAGGACCGCAATAAATTAAGAGATAAAGTGTATATTAGAACCCAAAGTAAGCAACGCGAGTGTAATGATAATCCTATATAAATATAAGAATAATCAATTTGATATAGTATATTTTTTTAATTATAGTATATATTTTTTTTATTATTATATTTATTATTATTATTTGGCCAGTCGTGGCCCAGTGGCACAAGAGTGTGACTGTAAACGACTGGTTGTGGGTTCGATTCCCACTCGAGGAGTGGAAATTATATTTCCATTTTCTTCGCTCTGGTGTCGAGGTAAAGCGCGGCGTTAAGTTCCGCCACTTAACACGCAAGCCTCCGAATTCGGCGGAAAGTGGGGAACGGAGTGTCTTAACACTAGGTTCCCTCTGCCTACCCTGCTGTGTGCGGGATATAGCGTGAAGCTATTTTTTTTTTTTTTTTAATTATAATTTATTTGGGGCCAGATGTGGCACAGTGGTACAAGCGTGTAACTAAACGGCTGGTTGTGAGTTAGATTCCCACACAGGAGTGGAAATATTTAATATTTCCATTTTCTTCGCTCTGGTGTCAAGGCAAAGCACGGTGATAAGTTCCGCCACTTAACACGCAATGCCTCCGAATTCGGCGGAAAGTGGGGAATGGAGTGTCTTAACATTAGGTTCCCTCTGCCTACCCTGCTGTGTGCGGGATACAACGTGAAGCTAAAAAAAAAGATTATTTAAAGTGATTTTAGTCACTATGTGATAGTAAAGATCAGTCACTGAGCTAAAGCCTAAAGGCGTCAAAGTAGGCTAGCTTAGTATCTAGCTTGCCTTACCTTAACGAGGCGTGATTGTAATATATTTTGACAGCGTTTCACCCATATTCATATTGAAAATGCGAAAGTCTGTGTGTTTGTCTGTCACGCTTTCACGGCTAATCTACTGGTTTGATTTGGATTAAATTTGGAATGAAAGCAGTAAATAACCATGGGTTTTACATAGGCTACTTATTTTTTCAAAAATTAACTGCTAAAGGGTTGAAATAGGGGATGAAAGTTTATATTAAAAAACTAAACCGCTTGATCGATTGTAATTAAATTAGTTGATAATCGAAAGTCAAACATAGGCCATTTTATTTTTCAAAAATCCACCCCCGAGGGTAGTAACATAAGAAAACAATTAGGCAGTCCACGCGGCGAAGTCGCGAGCGGGCCGCTAGTTCATTATAAACACAATGGTTATAGCTACGATTCCCACTAAAGGTTATGACTTTTTTTTAGTTTCTCGCTGTATCCCGCAAACAACTGGGTAAGCAGAGGGAACCTAGAATTAAGACACTCTGGTCCCCACATTCAGCCGAATTCTCAGCACGTAATGTGCTGAGTTTTGGAACTGAACGTCGTGATTTACCTCTACACCAGAGCAAAGAAAATGAAATATTTAATACTTCAATTCCTAGACTTGAAATCGAACCTACTACTAGTGACGTTAACACTCAAAGTTAGGAAATGATTATATTAATTATTTGATTTCGCTGCTATAATAAGATCAAACAAACCGTTGAGCTTCACCGCTCAACACGCAATGTTTCGAATTTGGGTATAAATCGAAGAATACCGTGTCACAACTCTAGATTCTCTCTGTTTTTCGGGATAAACTGATAACTGGAAAAAAATAGGTTTTCTAAAATAGATTTTATATACAATTAATTATTTTTACAAGCTTATATACAGCTTCTACTAAACCAGTGTCTGTCTGACTTTATTTTGCAAGTTAAATTTGACCCACTTCCTAGTTTACAATTGAGCTGAATTTAAAATAGTTACATTTTTAGTTCCGATGATAATACAACTATTCATATTGCATAGTATGTCAACTAAACAAATTTATTTTATGCAGTAAATATAACAGGTTGATTATTTACTTTTAAACATTTTTAAAGTGTTATTCTACTCTTAACAACATAAACAAGTTGTAATAAATCGTATAAGAATTACGACGCAGCTGGTAGTAGAACACATGGCTCAGCGATGAGAGCATCTGGACGGTATTCAGGAGACGCAGGTTCGAATCCCGCTGCGTTCCAATTTGTATACGTTTTCTAAATGTCTTTTGCAATTACATGATTTTCCCTACTTATTCAGATTTCAGAACCATTCAGCAAAACTTCCAACTGTTTTTACTTAAATCAGTGATATATTTTAACACATAAATGGTTTGTGTTTTTTGTTACGAATATTGTGCGGACAATGAATTATGAAATTTGACAAATTTGTTAAAGTTTATGTCAAGAAAAAGTTAAGCATACTTCCTTATTCACAATAATGCATTACAAATACATTGAATAATTAAAATAAATGATACTTACCCTACTATGTATTTGACATATACTTTTTTGTAGGGACATTTGACGTTGCTATGGCAACATATATTTTACGCATCAACGTATACATAAATTAGAATCACTTATTTTTTATCGAGTTTCTGATAAATAGATAGGCTAGAATATTAAAAGAAGCTAATACCAAATTATGTAAGTGGCACAAGCGTGTGATTGTAAACGACTGGTTGTGGGTTCGATTCCCACTCGAGGAGTAGAAATTATATTTTCGTTTTCTTCGCTCTGGTGGTTTCTTCGAGGTAAAGTGCGGTATTAAGTTCCGCCACTTAACACGCAAGCCTCCGAATTCGGCGGAAAGTGGGAAACGGAGGGTCTTAACACTGGGTTCCCGCTGCCTACCCTGCTGTGTGCGGGATACAGCGTGAAGTTAAAAAAATAATAATAATATAATATATAAGATATAATACAACATGCTCATTAGTATCAGTCTACGTTGGCATTACAATATATTTTCCTTCATCATTAGCTGTCTGGCAGTCAAAGACGCCCACAAATTGCTTATTTCGTGTATAAATATTAGAAATTATACTTATTTTTTAAAACTCATGTATTACATTTTATGTTGCTTGTATATTTGGAATTTAAAAGTGAACGTTTATTATTTATAGTTTTACTTTGTTTTGTTATAATTATTATTTATTTAATCATTTCGAGTATTACACATTAAGAATTTAGGTTAGGTTTATAAGAGAGGGTACCTAGTGTCATAATGCTTTGATTTTTTTCAAAAATCAAAATATAATTGGGTCAGCCAGTCGTGGCGCAGCGGCACAAGCGTGTGACTGTAAACGACTGGTTGTGGGTTCGAGTCCCACTCGAGGAGTGGAAATATTTTTATCATATATTTTCATCTTCTTTGCTCTGGTATCGCGGAGCAAAGCAAAGCAAAGCGCGGCGCTAAGTTCCGCCACTTAACACTCAATACCTCCGAATTCGTAGGAAAGTGGGAAACGGAATGTCTCAATTCTAGGTTCCGTTTGGTAGGCAAAGGCCCACTGTTTTCGAGATACAGCGTGAAGCTAAAAGTAAAGAAAGAAAATATAATTAAACGTTTTCCTGAGTCCTAATCAAACTTGCAATCATCGCGTTCGTCAGTCAGATGCGGTTTCACTAAGCCACGACGGCTTTTAATCATGTAGTGTGTAAATAATATGTCACTTAAAGCCTACTTCTATAAAATGTTTAGTTTATTTTTAAACATGAGATGTTTGACATGCCATGTAAGTGAACCTTATAATAATTTATTTCATTTTCTGTCTTGAATCTGTAAAATTGAAAACTACGTCTTTGCCAGCTTCTTTAGGAATTACGAGGAATATTCTCGTACTTCTTACCTTTACACTCCCTAAGTAGTATAATATACACCTAATTCCAGCTTTAATTCCACGCCGGTCGTGGCACAGGGGCACAAAGTGTGACTGTAAGCGCGTCTGATTGTGGGTTTGATTACCGCTCGAGGAGTGAAAATATTTAGTACTTCCATTGTCTGTGCTCCGGTGAGGAGGCAAAGCGCGGCCTTTAGTTCCATCACTAGACACGCAATCCTTCCAAAATTCTGCAGAAATTGGAGAACGGAGTGTCCCAACACTAGCTTCCCTCTGCCTACTCGGCCGTGTGCGGGATACAGCGTGAAGATAAATTTCAACTTTTTACCTACACCAGCTTTTTTGAGCATAATATCTGTCAGGCAGTGAGTAACGAAGTTTTATACACATACCTAATTGATTTATGATTGATGATTCAACTAATCGGATTTCGTTTTTCACGTTTTTTATATCATGAAACGATACTTTTTTGGCATATTTGCTTACTTTACTACGACACCAATATGCGTAGGTAGAAACCCACATACGATACATACTTTATGACTTATTAAAACAAATCATTTTTATTCTTATTTATTTGTGCCTGAAATTATGTTACATTTTTCTTCAGCTTCATTACTATTCCGTCGTAGCAGCGTAGGCAAAGAGAAATTAATGTCAAGGCACTTTATTGACCAGCTTTTTTCAATATTGTAGGTTGAGCTGCGAAATGCAACGTCGAATCTTTTTTTACCAGAGGGACAAAATTGCAATATGTTACATATAATTTCCTCAGATGGGAATCGAATCTATAGTCTGATTGTGTTTCCGATTTGGTGTTGTCCTATTGCGCCACAATTGAGCCATACTTGAACTTTAAGTAAATTACATTTGGTATCATTTAATAAAAGATTCCTATGACTACGACTAGCAGCAAGTACACTATTACTATATAAATCATTCACCTCCAGAAGGCTATATTATGGGTCAGTGTCTAATTTTTCATCAATTCGCGCAGTATTTCATATAAGGTCGTGTGTCCTTCGTGTGTTCTCCATGCAACGTGACATGGGCGGAATGATTGTTCTCTTCTGGCACGTTCGAAAAGCCATGACTAGAGATCCGAACGAAAGTGAACTATTAGGTAGTGGAATTTAACACGTAGAAATTAACATAATTTATGTGTAGAAATTTCCACACCCTCACATTTTGACAAAGAGAAGAAATTCCTACTAAGCGTTACAGAGATTCACAGAACGGATGCTCATCGCGTTAAAGAAAGGAGTTCGGAGCAGTGACTTACAACCTAAATGTAGGCTTAAGGGGCCATATTAAAATGCGCATTACCACTCGCCACGATTATCTGAGATCCATTCTACCTAATTATTCCTATAGGATTAATGCTTCTAATAATCCGTGTAAAGTCAGGACAGTTCGTTAGTTTGTAAATGTATGGCAGACAGTAATTAATACAGTCTTAACTATAGCACCATAAACGCAAAGTTATACAACTTCGTCATATAATGTCAGGCTATAAAAACTTAACTAATTTAGTTCTAAACTCATTATATCAACAAACTATTTCCAATAATTCCCGTCTCGTGTCCCATACGTTTACTCTTAATTTGTATGCCGTTTACATTTTATGTTTATTTTTAATTATTATTTTAAATTGTTCAACATAAATTTAAAATATCATTGAGTTGATTTTTGACTTTAATGCTTGGTTGTGGGTTCGATTCCAACTCATGAAGAATGATTAAAAATATTTGTTTTCTCATTTTTCCGCTCATAGCAGCATTGGGTTGAAAGGAGAACAAAGTTTCGTTAAACTAGGTCTAACGGGTTAGAGACGGTAGTTTGTTAAGGGTATGCGTGAAGATGAAACAATAATAATTTGTTGACGATTTTGCAACTTTATATAAATTATAATAATAACTTTCTTAAACGGTGATGTTTTTTAGTTTAGTTTAAAGCAAGTTGAAATATGCTACTAGATTGCTATGAGACACATACAGTTGCAGTGCAATAGCTTGTAATATATTCTTTACTAGACTGATTAGATTTTGTTTGATTTTTATTTCTTTCTTCTCCGTTAAAAATCACGTTTTCAAAATTATTTACTCAAAACAGTTTCTACGAAACTTACTAATTGTAGAAATTTCCGATAAATAACGAAATAATTAAATTTCCCACATTCACATCTTGTAAACGGGATATACGAATGTATCTTGCTTAATACATCTCAGAAATCTTCGTTGTCAGGGTTCGCTATTAGAAGGGTTGACAGAGTTAATATTTATACACAACCTTGGGAGCGCAACTACGCTCCTTTATGTTGTAATTATCATGTGACACACGTCATAAACTAGTTGGAATGGCGGATAATAATACAATAAGACGATCTTCAATTGTCTGGATTAACAAACACCTAAATCAAGTCAAGAGAGGAAGTTAGAATAAGTCTTTAAAGATTTTTAACCTATTTTAAGGAAAAGAAAAACAAAATAGATGTCACTTCGAGAAATATTTAAAGAAAACTTATAAAATTTAGGCGTAGCTAGTTGTGGAAGACCACACTGTTCAGGAGGCGCGGCTTCGAATATTTTTATGGGTATGAGTGATCATTTAAAAAAATAACAATATATGTCATCCTGTACCAACCTGTATGTCACTTTAGTATATGTAATATTAATAATTTAATGTATTTTTAATGCAATATTAGATAAATGTTTATTGTTGTGTTCGTAAATAACCCGAAAACTTTAAGTGTTAACAGTATTAAGAAAGTTTACTTATATTAAATTCATATAAAAAGTCTTTAGAAGGTAATCCTTCTCAATTATATATTTGCCATCAGAAAGTATAGACTCGGTTTTATATATTATTTAGCAATCAGAAGGTAATCATTCTATATTGTTCATGCAACTATAGTTCATTTAAACTATAGCGTTCATACAACACTATTTCAAAATGGCACGCTAAATGCTATCATTAATTTGTATTGCCAATTTTACATTTTTGCAAATAAATGATATAATATTTATTGCTTATAAAATTATTTATTTATTATTCATTTATATATGCATTTTATTATTTTTATATTATTAATGCAATAAGAACTCACCAACAAATTCTTCACAATATACATATATGCATCTTACCAATCTTGAATATCACAAGTACCATTTAAATATCCACTTCCTTTTATTAAATATATATTATTTGTAATTTAATATCAATAATTTTCTAAATGTCACTTTTACCCACGCCATGTTGTTCTTTTTTTAAATTTTAAATATCGTAAGCTGTAACAACCGGCCACATTGGCTACAGCCAGGATTGTATTTTATAAAAAAAAAAATCTTTTTACTATTATAAAATAAAATAAAATTATTCAATAATAATATTTTATATTCCTACGTTTATTTATACATAGCACGAATCGATATATTCTCCGTAAAAACGTTAACATTGCAGATTTTCGTTAAAAGGTTAAATTTATTTTATCGAGGGGGAATCGAACCCATAATCAATTGCGTTAATTAACACTTTCATTTTTACGAGAGGGATTATATTACGATAGTAATAATCACGGCTTTCAAAATAACTTTTCTAAATTTTAAATTTGTCACATATACAGGAAGTACACTTTAAAAGCTTTTTGCATTTGGAACATGAGTATTAATAAAATTTGATATTTTTCAAACAACAATTTTTCATCGTAGGTACGTAGTATCATTTATTACAAATGTTACGTACATCGATTTTCTACAGCAAATAAGTTACAAAATTACTTTACGCAGTCCATTATAATGCAATTGACATTAATGTTTTTGAAAGCGATAGTTGTATAGTACCCGGCAATAAATAATGCACATCGATGCTTAGAATGAAACAGTCGGTTAGCTTCGACTTCGTAGAGCGTTGTCTCGGTCGCTTAAAATAATAACAATGAGAAACGTCACGTATCAACTGAGTGACAAAGACAACGCTCTACGAAACCGAAACTGACCGACTGTTCCATTCTAAGCATCGATGTGCATTATTTATTGCCGGGTACTATAAGTTGAGTTCTTGATGAAGTAATGAACGGAGAAAAAAGATACCAAATTTACTTTAGATAAAAACATACTTTTTTCAGTTTTACGCTATTTTCCCGTAGCAGAGTAGTTAGAGAGAGGCTAGTGTCAAAACATTTGTTCAGCGTGTAGTAGAACGCATGGCTCAGTGGTGAGAGCGCCTGGACGGTATTCAGGAGGCGTGGGTTCGAATCCCGTTGCGTTGAAATTTTTATACGTTTTCTAAATGTCTTTTTCAATTTTCCTAAGTGTGGAATAACACTTTAAAAAATGTTTAAAAAAACACCGTTCTCCACTTTCGGACGGATCTCAACGCCGTACGCTGTTTTGAAAGTAATTAAATTACCGCCGTTCCATCTAGTGGCAATCAAACCTACAAGCAATCATTATGATCGTGATTGTTTGTAGGTTTGATTGCCACTAAATACCGTTAAATGCTGATCCAATATATAACGAGAGCACAAAAAAAATAATAGTTAAATATCTGTTTTTTATAGCTTCGCGCTTTTCCTTGCATGAAGCTGAGGGGCCAAACATAGAGTAAAGACTCTCTGTCTACAAATCTTCAACCAATTTTAAGACATTGAGCATTATTGATAATCAGTCAATATACCATACTTATTTTAGCAAAGCGATGATATTAAAATAATCTTAATATTATCACTTTCTTGAGTGAATCTGAACCCATAAACACCATGTTGACGGCCAGACACTAACCCACTGCACAACGAAGGTCTCTTGTTCTTATATAGTACAAATGAAAATTTATACCTTATTAGACCGAAAGCAGAAACATAAAAAGCCGAACGAATACTCTAAGAATTCGGCGTAAAAATTTCATATACAATATCTATGTTACGGCGAAGCTTACAAAATATCTTTTCCTTGTAATCAGTTAATCTGCCTCTCGCTTCTTATCTTCCTCTGATTAAATTAAAATCTACGTAATATCATAATTTAATTATGCGGACCATTACTTCTTAGATAATCTTTGTGAAATGATATCGTATATATTTGAATATAATATAACATACATAGCATTGCGAAAAGCTTTGAAAAGGTTTTTTTATTAGTAACCTTCTATATGTTTATAATAGCTTGCCCTGATTCATCATCACCAAGTCAAAATTATTGAACTTGACGAATGATTTTTATGAGTAGATTTATTTTCTGGCGTAGGCCTAGGCGATTTTTCCGAATTCGAATCATAAGAGGTTAAAATTGAGGTGAAAGTTTCGGGGCCAGTCGT
This sequence comes from Dryas iulia moderata, assembly GCA_019049465.1. Taxonomy (NCBI): domain Eukaryota; kingdom Metazoa; phylum Arthropoda; class Insecta; order Lepidoptera; family Nymphalidae; genus Dryas; species Dryas iulia. Next base: position 11,093,315 of record CM032418.1, on the reverse strand, counting down.
AGCGCAGTGGCACGAACGTGTGATTGTAACTGACTGGTTGTGGGTTCGATTCCCATTGGAGGAGTGGAAATATTTAATATTTTCATTTCTTTGCTCTGGCATCAGAGGAAAAGCGCGGCGTTAAGTTCCGCCACTAAACACGCATTGCCTCCGAATTCGGCGGAGAGTGGGGAACGGAATGTCTTAACACTGGGTTCTGTCTGCCTACCTTGCTGTGTGCAGGATATAGTGTGAAGCCAAAAAAACACCATTAAAAATATTAATTTGCCTTAATTATTACTTAATACATATGTATATATTTTCAGGAAATCGTCATTAAAAACTTATCGATTTGCCTTCACTCTTTTTTAATTTTCATTTAAAAGGAGACGTCATGGCTTGTTTGGTAACCGGCATAACTTAACGACAAGTTTTCTACTACTGAAAAAAATATTGATATCACACGAAAGAATTGACCGTCAAGACACAGTGAAACGGCTGCTGACTGCACACTACAGTTCTAGGTTCCATTTTGAGAATAATTATAATAGTTTTTGGGAAAAATTATAACACATATACAGACGTTACCCTACTGCATCGTGGTAGCCTCTATATTACTACACATTTTTTTGTTCCCGCACACAGCAAAATTAGCAGATGAAACCTAGTGGTAAGACACTTCGTTCCCCATTTTCTACCGAATTCTGGAGACATTGCGTGTAAAGTGGCGGAACTCAACGCTATGCCTCGACCGGAAGAAAAAAATGAAAAAAATAATATTTCTACTCCTCGAGTGAGAATTGAACTCACAAGCAGTCGCGTTTACAGTAACACTCTGCACCCCTGCACCACGACGTAGTAAAGCCTACTACATAATGTTTACACTATAACGTAAACTCGTTCAAATTTTCCAGTTTCTTTTTAATTTCGCTATACAAACTCGAAAAGATTTTCATTTTAAAACCCCTATTGCCGATGTTACCTCATCTACGTCAAGTACTATTTATGTAACAAAGAGAAATAACAATCACAAGTCACTTAAGCGAGACAGCCGTTGTAAGTGTTTGAGTGTTCGAATAAAAGACGAAAAGTACCAGTTTCAAATTGTTACGAAATTACATTGAAAAGAGCATTTTTTTTGTATATTTAATTTTAATGGGATTTTGTTTATATATTTAGAAAGGCGTAAATAAATAAATAAATAAACACTGACAAAGTCCTTAGTATTCCATGGATTCACCATGCGAGTTTTAACACGTAATATCAATAATCGAGTCTAATACAAAAACTGCAACTTTAGACACTCTTTTTTTTTTTTTTTTTCAGCTTCGCGCTGCATCCCGCACACAGCAGGGTAGGCAGAGGGAACCTAGTATTAAGATACTCCGTTCCCTACTTTCCGCCGTATTCGGAGGAATTGCGTGTTAAGTGGCGGAACTTAACGCCGCGCTTTTACTTCGACACCAGAGCGAAGAAAATGGAAATATTAAATATTTCCACTCTTCGAGTGGGAATCGAACCCACAACCAGTCGTTTACAGTCACACGCTTGTGCCACTGGGCCACGACTGGCCACAAGACACTTTAGACACTCGATTAGTTATTTGCATTAAACCAATCGAAGGATTGCATATTCAACCTTTATTTTACTCAAAAACATGATCGCTAAACGAATTTAAGGTTAAGTGGATCGCGTTGCAGTAAGAGGAACTCGTGGGGATGCTTGGTACTTGTGACCTAAGTGTAGGCCTGAGGTGGTCACTTTACAGTGTCCGAGCGCCCACAAACCAATATTAAAAATAACATAGGTAGATAAAATTCTTTATTTTACACAACAGAAAACAAATATAAGTACATATTTGTTTTGTTCTATTCGAGTTGTTGATTTTCTTAATATACCTATATATTTTTAAATTTATTGAAGTTGTTTTATGTTTTAGAATTTCAATCTGTAATTATTATTTTAACAATTGAATTAATCTTCGGCTTTTCGTATCAACTTAGGTGTAGAATATAAGAAAATATATATGAAAACCATAATTTATTTAATAAACACGATTAATAAATTGATCTTCCTCTGAAAACACAATTGAACAGATGTTTCATAACTTTTTTTTTTTTTTATAAAACTAAAAAAATTAAAATACTTAAAAAATCGTCTAAACCTCTTTTCCCTACTTTTTTAAAGAAGATATCACAAAAATATTACCACATTATTATAATTCAAATCGAAATCCAATACAACTTACATATCATTCCAACAAGGTCCATTAAGGAAGGAAACATGGCAGTATTCAAGACGGATTATGTCGCAGTAAGCTGGCATTAACTGCCACTTGCCCTGGGGCATGAAATCCGAAACGTAGTTTCTCTAGGGCTAGTATGGAAAGGTCTTTGGGGCACGATGTCTAATAATATAGATGTATGCGTTGAATTGTATAATTTGTGTTTATGTATTTATTACACAAGTTGGATATTTTAAATTTAAAATGTCTTTATTATCTTATTAAATAATATAATATAGCTTCACCTAGGGAACCTAGTGTTAAGACACTCCGTTCCCCACTTTCCGCCGAATTCGGAGGCTTTGCTTGTTAAGTGGCGGAACTTAACGCCGCGCTTTACCTCGACACCAGAGCGAAGAAAATGGAAATATAATTTCCACTCCTCGAGTGGGAATCGAACCCACAACCAGTCGTTTACAGTCACACTCTTGTGCCACTGGGTCACGACTGGCCACACGCAAAATGTCTTTATTATCTTATTACTAATTTTCTTTTATTGTTAAAGTTACATTATCACGAAAGCAGCTTCATTCGTCTTCCCAGATAGCTGAGTAGCAAGAGACAGCCTAATATCATAAGACTAACAATAAATAAAATCAACATTTTTCCACTAAAAATTGGTTGCTTGCTGATTGAAATTGAAACACCGCGCTTTGAAATATGAAAATAATTTATGTATCATTATTTCTCGAGTCGCGTCAAAGCGCGTCGTTAAGATCCGCTACTTAACACGAATTCCAGAATTTGGCGGAAAGTGGCGAACGGAGTGTCTAACACTAAGTTGTTTGTGCCTGCCCTGCTGCATGCGGGATACAGTAGGGCAGTGTGAAGCTAAAAAAACAGTTTATTATATCAAGATAGTATAATTATATAAATCTATGAAGTCAATTTCATAATAAAATAATATAAAAGAAAAAAAATAATGAAAATAATAAATCTGTAGTTATTTACTATACTACAAGACTAGACCACATGTGAATCATGTTATTACACACAGTAGTGGCAAAGACGCAAAGTAAATAGGCAGATAGTAAATTGAGAATGCAAATCCAGGTCGCTTGTCTAGGTCTTAGAGGTTAGTTTCTCACTAGAACAGACCGAACAGAAGTGGGTATTACCTTACAGCGTTACGTGAGGAAGATTATGTTAACACGCTTTTATTAGCTTTGCCAATTAATCTGTGTAAGATAAACTTGAAATGTATTTAGTGCGTGCCTCAAAAATCATATTTATTTATGGCCAGCTGTAGATAAAAATTTATTAAAGTTAAGTAATTTGAGATTGAAGGTGTCGTGGCGCAATTAGACAGTGTCTGACTATAAATTCGTGGTTTTGATGTGGAATCCCACTCGTCGGAGAGAATTGTATATTTTTTAATTTCTTCCCTTCCGTACCCTCTTCTTTCTGGTTTCGTCACTTAACACGAAATGTCTTGATTTCTGGTAGAAAGTGGAGAATAAAGTGTCTTGTCACTAGATTCCTGTTGTGCGGGAAAAATGAGAAGCTGAGAAAAAAAAATCAAAATCCGAGTAACTTTTTTCCCAACGGCTGCTTCTAGTGTCAATTACCTCCGTTCCACTCTCAAAATCGAGACATTGCGTAGTAAATGGCATAACACAACGCTGCGCTTCCTCTTAGATCCCAGAGTGGAGAATTGAAAATATTATAAATATATAATTTTTCCTAGTGGAAATCAAATTCTGAACTATCGCAATTGAACATTGAGATGCTGTTCCATTGCACCACCCACCACAATTGTTATAAAAAATATTTAAAATGTATTGAAATCAGTGACGTAGCTAGGTGTACAAGGTGCATAGGGAAAGATTTGCACCAATACTTTTTTCACTGTATGAAGGTGATGTCGTCTAGAGCAGCGCTGGGTTTATTAATGGGAAATGATAAGCAAATTTAAAGCAGAGCCAAGTTGAATTTTAAATTGTATGATTATAGGAATAGCTCTTCCCATAGTGCCCATTACGATGGATTCGCGCTTAGTTAGAAGGCCCCCTAAGCTAGCTCCAAGGCCCCCTAAGCTCCAGGGCCCCGGTGCACTGCGCCGTCTAGCTCTTCGATAGCTACGCCACTGATTGAAATCATTTTCACAAACTAAAAATTATAAATAAAAACCACTAGATTAGCTCCATATACGAAATTTAATATAAAATATGAATATTACACATTTATACACCTGTAGGAGGAATTTCACCGTATTTTTAAAAGGTACTAGTGGTAAATAGTGGATTCGTTGAATGATATGTATGTAATTTATAAAAGTGTATGTCAAACACATGGTAGTGAGTGTTGTATATTTTATTATCAATTTAATATATTTTTAATTCATCATAGTAAAAAAAACATTCACTCTGTGTTTTTATTGGAAAATAAGAATAGTTATTACAAGTCAAATTTTGTATTTTCTTTTTTCGACATAAGCAAAAGTCAAAAGAAATCTTTCGATTTTTGCTTATACCTAAAAAAGATATAAAGATATAAAGTATTAATCAGTAAAGTAGCCAGATAGAATTTAGTATCAAGGCCCTCTGCCCTACACTTTCCGGTCGAAATCAAGATATTAGGTGGTAAGTGGTGAAATTAAACGCCGCGCTTTGTCTTACATAACTGAGCACAGAAATAAAAATATAAATTCAATAATTCCCCCAAACGGGAATTGATCCTTCAACTATAGAAGTTGCAGTCAGCCTCGCCACGCCACGATAGCCTTGTATAAACGTACATACATACATACAAATACAAATATATATATTACACTGTATGGAAATTCCTATATTAATAAGAAAACTCATTAAAGACTCGCCGACCGAATTCTAAGAATTCGGATGTGACAAGACAAAACAAACGAAATTAATTTGAGATTCGCCGAAAGACGACGAAAAGTTAATTAAATTTTAACGAAAATACTATCCTATGATTAACGACATCATTAAATAGAATACAAAACAAAAACTGTCTCGTGGTACAGTGGGACAGCGGGTAACGAGATGCTTATGGGTTCAATTTCCACGATTATAATGACTGTATATTATTTCCTTTGTTTGCTTTGGTATCTAAGACAAAGCACGGTGTTAAGTTCCGCCACTTAATATACAATGTCTCGATTCCGGACAGAAAGAGGAGTACGGAGTGTCTTGACATTAGGTTGTCTGTCTACCCTGCTATGCGGGCAAAAGCGTGAAGCTATTTTTTTCATGATTTTGATTTTGTAATTTAGATTCAGGAGAAATAAACTTATTTTTTTGTTTCACTCACACATATATTTTGCAATTTTTACATTATATGAATTAAATCTTAGAAATATATTAAAAAAACACATTTATGAACAATTTAAACCAAAATTGTGGCCAATCGTGCCCAGTGGCACGTGCGTGTGATTGTAAACAACTGGTTGTGGGTTCGATTCCCACTCGAGGAGTGGAAATATTTAATATTTCCATTTTCTTCGCTCTGGGGTCGAGGTAAAGCGCGGCGTTAAGTTCCGCCATTTAACACGCAATGCCTCCGAATTCGGCGGAAAGTGGGGAACGGAGTGTCTTAACACTAGGTTCCCTCTGCCTACCCTGCTGTGTGCGGGATACAGCGTGAAGCTAAAAAAAAGTTAAAACAAATTAAAAAAGAGAACACCTTCAAATCCACCATAGTTAAGATAATTGTATTTACGTATTTTTCAACACAAAAAAAATATTAAAAAAAGTTCCTTAAAAATATTACCTACTGCATTCATCTCTTTAAATAAGGAAACTATAGTATTACCAGCCGGAGTCACGAACGCTTTAGAATGCAGAATCGATTCTGACATGCACAAATATTGCTACAATACAAATATTTACCACCATTATAGGGTTGTTAGTATGTATTGGATTGAACACAATGGTTATAACTGCGTATTCTTTAGTGAGTGTGTAATACTAAGTTTTCATTTAAAACTAGCTACTTGCTCGCGACTTCATCTGCGTAAAATTTAATAAAAACTAAAATAAAAGTAACCCACGTTGCTCTTTATTACATCAGCTGTCTGCCAGTGAAAGTCTCGTCAAAATCGGTCCAGCTTTTCCAGAGTATAACCGGAACAAACAGACAGACAAAAATTGAAATAAATTTATTTTCTTATACCTACGTACTGTTGTGTAGTAGTAGTAGTAGTAGTAGTAGTAGTAATAGTAGTAGTAGTACTATTACTACTACTTCATAGTAAACTACTTTATATTTAACTAGTCTACGTAAACGGGAAATGTAATGTGTAAAAATAAAAAAAAAAATATATAGAAATATGTAAAGAGATCAGGATAAAAAAATATTTTTATCCCATATTTTCCCATATTAAACTATATTTACTAATGTTAAACAAATATAAAGCAAGACTTATATATTATGTATATTATGGCATAGGCTTTATCGTAACAAAATTTACGTTATTTGTGGGGAAGCACGAGCTAAACAAAATTAATGAGAGGACACGCCTTTGTGGAATATCCCGAATCAATTACCTGTAGGTAGACCTCTTGTGAACTTTATTAATTACGCCATGAGTAAAATTAACTTAAAGGCTTATAGTTAAATTAGAAGGGTTGCGCTACATACATCTATGTTTTTGTTTTTAAATTTGTTTTATATATTTATTTTTTACTATGTAATGTAAAATAAATATAATAAGTAAATATATATATATATATATATATATATATATATATATATATATATATATATATATATATATCTATATATATATATATATATATATATATATATATCTATATATATATATATATATATATATATAATATTAATATTGAATGATATTATATTTAAGGCTGTTGTAGTGCAGTGAAACCAAGCGCGTTGCTTATGGGTTCGATCCCCAATTAATTAATCGCATTATAATGCGATTAAATAGAGCGGAGTTGAATTTTACTATCCAACAAACAGTATCTCGAATTTTGGCAGAAAGTGAAAAGCAAATTCGCTGCCTGTTATGTCAGAAAAAAGCATACAGTTTATTTTTTTTTTTTTTGAAATGACCTTCATAATATTATTTTTCTATTGTCTTGTGTTAAAATTGGAACCCACCCAACCACTACTAAAGGAACCTACTCGGCTGATTTAAGCTTTCTACGTACAGTAGTTTCCATTTGATGTGATTTTTTTTTATATACATAAGTAAATAACATTTTATATCCATGAGAGTCTACGTATTTTTAATATTACCTATATATTTTTTATGTTATACTTTATTCTACTTGCAGCGTACGTTGTAAATATTATTAAGTATATACATAGATACTAACTAGACCACAGAGTAAAAAAGTATCTTTATCTGGTATTATGAATACATATTAAAATACATATGTAATATCACTAAATCTTAAATAAAATAATGTGTTAATTTACTAATGTCAAGAAGACGCTAGTTAGAAATAAATTTACAATTCAGACTAATATTATAAATGGGAAAGTGTGTTTGTATGTCTGTCCTTCTTTCTAGTCAGAAAAAGCGTCGTTATGCTACGGTTTTTGAGTGGAGGTAATGTAAACTGCTTTCTACTGCCGTTAAATATTTCATTCCCACGGAGATTTTTAGTAATGCGTATATGAATCATTCCGTAATAAGCGATATGTTATCTTTCTTCGAAAACGTTTTTAATATAATATTTAGGAATGTGTAGAATGACATAAGTAACAGCTAACAGCTAGTCTATCTTTGTAATAAGAATGTCGCAGTCTGTACCATAGAAGATATGAATATGAGAAAAAAACATAATTGGGGACATTTATCGTACGATAAACGTCCCCAATAATGTTTTTTCGCATCACTCGCGTTGTCTGTTTGTCTGTACGTTTGTGTCCGCTAATCGCAGAAACCGCTTACCCAAATTAAATGAAGTTTTAACTATTGTATTTTGGTAAGCTCCCGTTAAATTTTCTGTATTTAGTGTATATTTTAATCCGTTCATGAATAAAAAAGTTACAACAATGTTAATTTTGCTATTGATGAACTGTTTTATTAAATTGGCTAAAAATACAATTACGCAGACGAAGTCACGAACGAATCGCTAGTTTCCAACACATTCACTACCATACATTTACTTTGCGACAAGTTAAGTATCTTTCTAAGCAGAATAAAGTGGCATAAATTTTTACGTATACATTAAAGATAGAAAAGAGCCTTTAAAAAGAAATATAATACAAAGAAATATATATTTTGTGTGCGCGAAATGCCATTTGGGAGCATAGAACGTGCTGTACCTACGTGTTAAACGTACGTGCGTCGACTTCCGCCTTCAACGAAAATCGTAGTATGTACGTACTCTTATTATATTTCATTTACAAACAAATTTGAGAAAATTTTGTGTTAAAACACTCCGTTTTCTCTGATCATTTTTGAGGTATAGTGTTTTTGGTAGTAGAATTGAAACCAGTGTAATTTAAAATAAGAAAACCGTTGCTGTAAATAACCATTTTTTGAATTTTTCGTAGCCTTTCATTTGATATCTATATTGTTGCGAGCTCTTTATAAATATCTAGTCCGCCATCTTGGATGTACCGCCATGTTGGGTTTAGATTAACGTCACACAGCCAAGTTTGCAACTAAAAGTGTATAAAATTTAAGCTTAAACAATTCAGATGAAGGTTTATATACTTTAAAATTGAGTTGCAAGATTTCACCAGTACAAACATACAAACATACATTGAAAGTACAAGTTAGAAAAAGCTTAAAATTAAAATGTAAAAAAAATAAAATAAAAAATATATATATTCAGTTAAAAGGTACACATTATAATATAATTTATACCTTTTTTGTAATTACATATATTATATGTTTGCAGTGTTCAAATAATAACTATAAAAAATAATCCAAAAGCTTGCTCTATCTCACCAGATCGAGGTCTGGAGCTTTTTCAATACGAAAGCGTCTTTCACTATAGATATAGTAAGATACTTTGAAACTTCGCTCCGATGGCGTCCGATAATTTAAATAAAAGCAGATAAGACCACCTTATTTCTTAAGACAACTTCGAGGTAAAGCAGAGTATTTTCTAAAATTTGAGAATTTAAATATTGCATTTACATTCTTTTAAATAAGTAGTTCTTGCTATATATAACACGTGTCTATTTTTTCTTTGACTAACAGAAGGTTGAATTTTGAATTATTTAAATTTAACTAATCGATAGTTATAGCTTCACGCTATATCCCGCACACAGCAGGGTAGGCAGAGGGAACCTAGTGTTAAGACACTCCGTTCCCCACTTTCCGCCGAATTCGGAGGCTTTGCGTGTTAAGTGGCGGAACTTAACGCCGCGCTTCACCTCGACACCAGAGCGAAGAAAATGGAAATATAATTTCCACTCCTCGAGTGGGAATCGAACCCACAACCAGTCGATTCCCATACAGAGCGGCGATTATACTAAACTTGTTTTTATATATAAAACAAAAAATCTCCACCCTGGTTATACAAAGCCCAGTGTAGAGGATTTTGATGCTCAACATGCAATAATTCAAATTGAAAAAAAGTAGGGAACGGAGCAACTAGAATCTCTCTGAAATAAATAATATGTTTTTAGCTTCAAGCTGTATCCTGCACACAACAGGGTAAGCAGAAGGAACCTAGTGTCAAAACACTCCTTCCCTCAATTTCCGCTACTTAACACGCAATCTGGTGGCATTGCGTGTTAAGTGGCGGAACTTAGCGCCGCACTTTGCCTCGACATCAAGGCGAAAAAACTAGAAGCACACCATGTGCATCTGCGCCACAACTGGTCTTAACAAAATAAATAATAATAAACCTTCTATATTTAAACACAACCGACACAACCATTACCCTTGAATGTATAGATAATAAAATTCATCGAAAAAAGAACATAAAAGCATTAAATCATAATTACATGATACATATTTCAGTGTTTCCATATTAAAACCATCAAGTAATATTAGACATAAAATGGAAGCAAACAGTGGTATCGGCTACACAGCAATTTATACTCCATTAAACCGAGGCTACATAATTTTAAATGTGACACCAGACAAACAAAAACGCTTATTGGAGCTCATCGCCATTATAAAAAATATAAGAAGGTTAGCATATTTTTTGTTTTTTTTTTTTAACTTTTTACTGTATCCCGCACCCGGCAGGGTAAGCAGAGGGAACCTAGTGTTATGACACTCCGTTCCGAGAAGAAGGTTAGCTAGGTTTTTAATGTTTTAAAATAAATATATTAGTACTTTGGGCTTATTTTTATTTGACGATTAGCTGTTACCTGCGGCTTCGCCCGCTTTGCCTATAGGAAATAACAATAATTTCATTCTACCTGATACATGAGTAGTGCCTACACGGTGTAAGGATGGATAAGCAATATGTATTAAAAACAACTCAAGGTAACATTAATCGTAAAGAGTGCGATGACATGCGATGCGCTTGTGCTTTAAGCTAACCTCAAACCTTAATGGCTGGTGGATCTTTTCAGTGCATACAGTCACGTTCCACATTGTTGTTATATTTTTATATATATACCGCTCTAGACGCAGCATAGATTTAATACAGTATTGTAAGATATTATATGTCTTTCTACTGGGAATTGAAGAACTGAAAAACAGAAGATTCGGGGAATTGACAAAAGCACAATCTCTCTATGATCATCCCCACTATCTTTAATATTTACTCTTGCGCTTTGTTAATGCTTCAAATATTACACTTAGCTTAATAGAAAATTACATAATCACATAATTTTAATTGAAATCATAGATCAGTACCATAGTAGTAGTAGTAGTTTAGACATTAGTGAAATTTTCACCTTTTTCTACTCCTGTTAAGATGCTGGCATTAATTATGTTCTATCCAAGTTGCGTGATACAGTCTCGTGCCGTTACATATTCGAGGGGTATTAAATTTCAAATAATTTTAACTGGGATACAGGGTAGATCTGGCAGCTCAACTGTGTTTAGAAACTCAACGACATATATGAAGTGCTCTGTTCTATGTCTATAACTGTGATTGTGTATAAAATATACAAATACTCTGATCATGGCATGTTTAGAAAACATATAAAAAATTTGAACCTGGCTTGGCTTAGCCATGTGTTCTACTACCAGCTGCGTCAAAATTCTTATACGCTTTGATTACAATTTATTTTGCCAACAATTAGCATTTTTGTAAAAAAAATACAATTTTCTATTATCCAAAGATTATCCTACGAACAGTCGTTTGGCAAGAGGGAATGCTATTTATTAAGTATTTTTTTTGATAGAAATTTAGAATTAAATGAATTGTATATTATTTACTACTCCCCGTAATAAGTGGGAATAAAAAATATATTAATATATAGACTTCGTAAAACGCGAAATTTAAGAGAAACTAAAACATTGTTAGTTTTAGTATGGATATGTATCCCATACGCATCATAATTTAGTTCTCACTCTCCAGCCTCTAAGTATCTGAAGTACTGATTTGAATTGTATAAATACGCACATTGAACATTAACGTATCAAAATATGAACTTGTTCACGAACTTAATCAGAATTATGTTGGGTGTTTTGCAATCTATACAGATGGTTCTAAAAATATTTATGGAAATTTTATATGTTTCTACTCTTAATTGGAATAGAATTGTTAACTTATGTGACAGCAAGAGGAGTATCGTGTATGATATTAAATGAGATTATTAAGTTATAGCCAGACTAACTATAACTTCAATTGGTTCCTTCTCACCTTGGACAGAGGGGAAATGAGGAAGCTGACAATTTAGCAAAGCGGGATTTTATAGAAGGGAGAGAGGTATATATATTTTCGGAAGTTTTCGTAAAGTACAGAAAGGAAGTTAGAAACATTTGGAAGGAGTATTTGAAAGAAAGATCTAAATTGAAAGAAATACAGTACAGAGTTATTCAAAATGAGCTTCCTTATATTTCGTGGTTGAAGGTTCGTGAGTGAGAAGGAACTTACACGGCAACAAACTGCTATAGGCCTTAGGTTGCGTTCTGGACATGTTCCTCTAAAGAAGTTTGGTTTTCTTATGAAAAGGGTATCTACTCCGAAGTGTGAATTGTGTGAATATTCACCAATGATGATGATATTCACCATTTCTTGGTGGAATGTGCCGAGGCTCCTGAGAAACTAATCCGTCGTTATTAGATGTCGGTATTTTTCACTGTTTATTGTCTGAATCCAGTTCGGTAGTGGCTAAAATGCTGTATAAATTTAAGTATAAATAGTGTTCTTAGACTTAAGAGGAAATGTTATGTTTGTGTGTTTTAAATTTGTTTTGAGGAACGATGGGGCCGACATTTGAGTATATTTTCTTAAAAAAAACTCCTAAATAAAAACAAATAGATAAGCAAACAAACGGACAAATTTTTCTTTTTATAATATTAGGATACTTTAATTCACTAACAACCTTACGTTTTTGTACACCACAATTTTTTCGATTTGAATTAGGCACATATAGCTCGGGCATGGTGGCAAACGTTAATACGCGTTTTATATAGGCTACTGAAGCCTATACTTGTGTCACAAATTCTGAGCACTGCTCCGAGCTCCTCTCTCTGTAATGCAACAGCCCAAGCCAGTACTCGAATAGTGAACCTATAGATTACTGAAGAGTTTCTTAATGTATGGATTTTAAGTCTTGATTTGAATAACGTGTGTTTAGTAAACTTGTGTTTAAAATTTACTACAAAGTTTGCTTCCTCTTTCTTATTTTTTTACTTCTTCACACTTTCCCTCCTATCTAGTACAGCCACACAGTTCAGCCTGTAATCGATAAATTGCGTCCTAAGTAGCGGGACTCAATGACGCGTCGTTTTGTCCAGTCCAATCCAGTTTCATCAGCAAGGGAAAAAAAGTAATTTAAACATAATATCTTCAACTTCAAGTGGAGATCGAACCCTCAACCGATCACGTTTACAGTAAAGACGCAATCCCACTATGCTATGAAAGTTTTTTTATACTTAACAGAATATGTTTTCTTCATATGTTTATGTTCTGTTAGTTAAAAAGTTTTTTTAAAAGCTTATGTATTGAAATATCTATTTAAAAAATAATGCAATATGTGTAATATTGCATCAATATATTAAAATATCAATAAATTAAGTAATAGTCAATATCGGGTGTTATAAGCTTATGTTCTCGATAACTTCATAATTAAGTAACTGACAGTACAAATTAGCCTTTGTTCCACTAAGAAAACTGTGACATTACATTGCTTCTTTGCTGTGAAACATTAACAAACAAACTAACACACTTTAACGTTTATAATATTGGTGTGGATAAATCTATATCTATATAAATAAATATAGTGATGAATATTCAAAATACTGCTTATTACTAAATGCCTTTGTATGTGTAAACGGTACATATACCAATTTTGTCCTTGCCCATTTTTCCGGTTAATCTCTGGAATGGCTGGACCGATTTCGACGGGACTTTCACTGCCAGATAGCTGATGTAATAAGGCATAGCTTAGGCTACTTTTGTTTAAGAATCACAATGTTTTTGTTTTATTGAACACAGACGAAGCCGCGGGAAACAGCAAGTTTTAAAATTAAAGTAGCCTAAGTTACGCCCTGTTACATCAGCTATCATCATTATAAATTTTGTCAAAATCGGTCCAGCCGTTCCAGAGATTACCTAAAACAAACAGACAGACAGACAGACAAAAAATTTTAAAAAGCTTATTTTGGTATATGTATCGTGTATATATACATATGCAATCATTAAAAAGTTGTTATTTTAATATTACAAACAGACACTCCAATTTTATTTATTAGTATAGATTAGAATTTTAAAGAATACAATAAAAAAAATGCTTATATTATGAAAATTCATTCCTAATTTATTGTATTATTAGCGACCCGCTCGCGGCTTCGCCACGTGAACTACCACTTTTATCCACTATTGCCTCTTTGGAATTGTTTTTATAAAAGGGGGATGGTCTAAATTTAACCTTGCGTCACTAATTATATTCTTGCGAAAATCATCGATGCATCTAGTACAATGTCTATACTATTTGATAACGTATAGTGATAACTGATCTAGTAAGAAAACGTACGAAATCTGCTATCATATATCTATATGATAGCAGATTTCGTACATATATACCATCAGGTATATAGTATTATAAACTGGTCATAATATCTTAAATAAATTTTAGACTTTTTATTTTATTGTACAATTGTGTTACTTACTGGTATTAAAAAAAATACCTTTACTTGCAAATAATCAATATAACTTGACTTTGGTACTTTTTATTTTTCTGCAGGAACTATATTGAATACCAGGGTAAACTAACGACCCGCTCGCGGCGTCGCTGGGTGAACTAATACTTTCATACCCTACTTTAGCACCTCTGGAATTATTTTTAAAAATGAGTGGTAGCCTATATTTGACTTTGCCTTATCAACTATTTCCTGAGAAAATTAATCGAAATCAGTCAAGGAGTTTAGATCTTTCATACTCACTATATTCTTAACATACATAAGTTTCATCCACTGATTCAACCTCCTAGGGTTTGATTTTTTTTAAAAAGTAGCCTATATTTGACCCTACGACTTCTTCTTTTCGAATTTCATCTAAAGCGGGCTAGTAGATTACCCGTGAAAACAAAACCTATAGAAGAGATACAGATTTTTGCATTTTTATAATAATATTAATGAGTACGAATATATCTAGTACAATGTCAACTATATAATAACAGATGGTGACAGAAAACGTAGTGACATTTGTTGTCATATAGATAATATAAAGTTTTGTAGACCGGTCAAATGTATTTTTAATAGCAAATTATCTTCAATAAATGTTGTGCTCAATTTATTTTATAATTATTTTAAGTAATATTAGTGATATTAAAACAAATTTAGTTTCACTCGTGAACTATCAACACAATTTAAATGTTTTTTTAAATTTTATTTTTCTTCCGCAGTTGTATAGAATACCAGGATGAAAACTATCCCATATGTTGCTCTAACCTTTAAGCTAACTCCATACAAAAAATCATAAATTTCTACCCGGTAGATATCAGTATATAAATGATTTACTTATATCGGTTTTTTATTTTTTCCAAAAAAACTACATGGAAAACCGGGATAAAAAGTATCCTATATGTACCTTTGGACTATAAGCTATCACTATACCAAAATTCATTCATTTCTGTCCAGTAGTTTTTGCGTGATTGGCGAACAAATTAACAGACAGACAGACAGACAGACAGACAGACAGACAGACAGACAGACAGACAAAAATTCTACTGAGTGGATTTTTGGCCTCTGTTATCGATATATTAACGCACGCAATTAAAATTTTTCTGAAATTTTTCATGTACAGAATTGACTTTTCTACTCTTTTATTATATATAGAGATTACTGTAAACCATTATATAGTGAATAAACTTTTTGAGTAAAGCAAAGTTAAAAGAAAGTAGTCATTGCCAAAAACCAAACGAAGAATTGCATATACAATCACTACTTTACTAGATTTGATTCCGACCAAAATTGATTGCTAGATCAATCTGAATGTTGCAGGTTGTGGATTAGGACGTAAGTAAGTAATAGAAAATGTTTGTAAATTATACATATATACAATTAGTATATAATAGGTATATAGATGATATTACTCTCTACTAAATCATCATTTATTTTATTTAGTAAGGAATATACTTTATCGTAAGAAAGTATGGAAAATTTGTGTATATAATGCTTTCTGAATAGTTTGACAAAATTGATTTTTTTTTTATATATTACTAGCGTCCCACTCGCGGCGTCTCATTTGCGTGATCTGTGACTTTTGTCCCTTATTCGAGTTATTTTGAGATTCTCTAAACTTTCTGTTCAATCATAATAAAATGTAGCACATAGCACTCCTGAATAGTGTACATTTCTAATTGTGAAAGAGTTTTCATGATCGGTTCAGTATTTTCGAAGATTACCCCTTACAAGTTACAAACTTTACCTCTTTATTATATTAGTATAGAAGAAGAAGAAGAAGATTTAATCGGGTTTATATGTTCAGACCCTAGAAATACAAATATTCAGACCAAACAGTTTCTATAAAGACATTTAAAGATTCCTAAGTGTGGAATAACACTTTAAAAAATGTTTAACAAAGAATTTCTCTTTAAAAACCTTTTTTTTCGCCTAGCCATATAATAAAATGCTTTATTCTCCACTTTCCGCCAAATTTTAAGACATTGATTGAATTCAATAAAAAGCTTTGTAAAGAAGAAACTTACTAGAATAACAATTACTTAATGCAATGTTATCTTAAATAATGCATATGGAGCGCATTTTTTAGGATTTTCTTACCATACTAACAATTAAAATTAAATAAATAAATAAAAAATGGAAACTATATAAAAGCTTTGGGTATAACCATGGCAGTACTTAAGCTTGCATAGCATGGGACAACGTGTTCTTTGTATATATATATTTACTCTTTCAAAACACAAGTGCGTGATTCCAAATCAGCAATTAACAACATTTTCTAACTTTTCACCCTGCTATTAATTTTTTCACTTATAATTATGGTTTCTATGACAAGAAATGTAATGAAGAAGGTCGAATGATATCGCGTGTGTTGCCAACATTAGCCGTTATTCCCATATCAGGTTCAAGTAGCTTAAATCTTATCAGGCATAAAGGCCTACAAACCGGTGGTTTTATGTAAATTTAACGTACTTTGAAGCTCATTTACAAATTCTTAGAGGATAAAATATTTAGCATTTATAATTTATGGGTAAAATTTGAAAACACGTACTTGCTTGCTTAGTAAAAATGTGTTGGGTTTTGTTGAAATTGGGTATTGTGTTAAGTAGTTTCTATTTCGTGTCAAGTAATAAAATAAAATAAATAAAAATATTAGGAACAAATTATACTACACATCAACAAGGTGTACGACGACAACTGCAAAAGTTATACAACTGCAGCGCAGTGTCATCGCCCACTTCAAGGTACATATTGTTACACCAATTTTCTAAAGTTACAAATAATAAATTCCGAATTCGGCGGAAAGTGGGGAACGGAGTGTCTTAACACTAGGTTCCCTCTGCCTACCCTGCTGTGTGCGGGATATAGCGTGAAGCTATTTATTTATTTTTTTTTACAAATAATAAAGTGAAATATTTAAAAAAAATAAAATTGTGGCAAGTTACTTATCCAACTATCTTATACTATAGCTTTTACTTGCTTAAAATAAATTTTATATATAAATAAAAATTCTATAATACAAATTTTAATAAAGTTTGATGTTTTAGTAAAGTGTAATAATAAATATTACAAGTATATTAAATAATGTACTTTTTGAATATCAACATATGTTCAGTTTTAAGAACACTCCATTCCCCACTTTCCGCCAAATTCGGAGGCTTGCGTGTTAAGTGGCGGAACTTAACGCCGCGCTTTACCTCGACACCAGAGCGAAGAAAATGGAAATATAATTTCCACTCCTCGAGTGGGAATCGAACCCACAACCAGTCGTTTACAGTCACACTCTTGTGCCACTGGGCCACGACTGGCCACTAGACAATAAATAATTTAGGTTTTTTTCATCGAGTATTCATCGAAACAACCACCAATCGCGATTTCATTTAAATACTATCTCACTGGCATCAATATAAATGGCGAGTACATCACCAACTTTCGTTTCGCTGACGACATAGTCTTAATGACGGAATCGCTTCAGGACCACAGTATCATGCTCAACGACCTCAGTAGAGTTTCCCAACTGTTTCATCTTGTGTTGGACATGGATAAAACACAAATTGTGTTCGATGCCCATGTATCTTACCGGTAATTGTTAGGGACGCTCTAAATGGCAATCTATGGGGGAGGCCTATTTCCAGCAGTGGACGTCTTCCAGCTGATGATGATGATGTTGACTGTCTCACTATACGCCAATGGCTCATAAAACTAAAATCTAAACAAATCAAAAAATCAAAACGAAACTAAAGCCAAGTGATTTATAATTTACATAGAACACAAATTGTATTTAAATTATAGAAAGGGTTGTCTTTGCCATTAATTTGGGGTGATTTTTTGTACACTTTCCCGGAATTTTAGAGAAACTTCAGACTAATTCTGTAATCTAATTACAAATAGCAAAACCCTTGCCGGGGAAAGGGCATGAAAGGGAAAAGTAGGACGAGTGGTCACTAAGCGCCTCAAGATAATACAGAATCGACTTTTTAGTTCCGGGGGCACAATTATTTAAAACAGGTCCGTTATATGCAAACTTTGACAAAGTTTTAATTAGTGTTATCTTTGAAATAGTAAAATTGTAATTATTATTTTAGAACAGAAGAAAAATGAAGTTTTTAGTTTAAAAAAAACGATATTTTTTTAAAGTATGTACGTAGTTAACATATTTTGAAGGAGATCAGAGAGATTCTTGTTAATCATCGTAGAAAAATGTTTTTTTTTCAAATAAAAAAAATGAAAAATAAAACAGTGTAATACATATTAAATGAAATAAATATACATATAAATATGATTATAATTATTATAATACTTAAGGTAAATTGATAAACGGCTTAATAATCCTAAGCAACCCTATTATTGTTAAATCAATTTATTACTTGTAATATAATGTAATATACCTAGAAAAACGAGAAAGCATCAAGTCTAAGTCAGCAAATTAGGCTGACTTAGAAATTTTTACTTTAATTATGCCATGTGGCCAGTCGTGACCCAGTGGCACAAGCGTGTGACTGTAAACGACTGGTTGTGGGTTCGATTCTCACTCGAGCAGTGGAAATATTTAATATTTCCATTTTCTTCGCTCTGGTGTCGAGGTAAAGCGCGGCGTTAAGTTCCTCCACTTAACACGCAATGCCTCCGAATTCAGCAGAAAGTGGGGAACGGAGTGTCTTAACACTAGGTTCCCTCTGCCTACCCTGCTGTGTGCGGGATATAGCGTGAAGCTATTTAATTTAATTTAATTTAATTTACTTTAATTATTAACATTCCCCCGAGTGGAAGCCTATACCCATCGCGTGCACTGACGCACGTCTGGTCGGCTAAATACGGCTTGTTTTTAAATTTAACCTATTATTTAATTTTTAACTGACTGTATAAATACTGTAGAGTATTTTTATAGTTCTATATTTATAAATTATTTTCAGCATTTAAGAATACAAAGAAATTGGAAATGTTTAAACTTTTTGTTATTTGAATTTGTACATGATGACGGTGACAGGGTCTGACTGTAACCCCGATTGGTTGGTTTATTCATTTTCATTTCTCTGCTCGACAACAAGACAACGAGTGGCGATGAGGTCCACTATTTAACACCCAATATCTCGAATTTAAGCAGAAAGTGGAGAACGGAGTGGCTTATCACTAAGTTTTTCTGCCTAACCTATTCTACAGGGAAAAGCGTGAAGCTAGAAGCGTGAAGTTGGAAGCGTGAAGCTAGAAGCGTGAAGCTAGAAGCGTGAAGAAAATTAAACTTGTAACTAAGGCCACAATGACGTCAACCTCGTATTCATTTATCAGTGTTATAATTTTTGAAAGCATTTTTAAAAAGCTTTACAATTCTTATCGACCAATGTCTAGGGTTACTACTTCCGAGGTCGTATATCAAGATAGTGCCAGATTTCCACGTTAAATGTTAAGTTAAAAACGTTAAAACCAAAGTTAAAATTTAAATTTTCGTGACGATATTTTTTTCTACGAAAAAGAAACTTTTTCACTTAAATAAATGTTTTTTAAGGTAAAGCTTCAGAAAACTTGTCATATAAAATATCATAAATTTGAAATGTTTAAGAAAATATAAAATAAATTTGAACACAGCGGGAGTCGAATCGATTGCCGCTGCGTTGATTTTTTTGTATTAGAAATACAATACCTGGGACACATGGCTTATCGGTCAGAGCAATTGCGCTGTTTTCAAAAGACGCAGGTTTGAATCCCGAAATTTTAAAATTTTAATATGTTCTCTAAATATATAATGTGGCCAGTCGTGGCCCAGTGGCACAAGCGTGTGACTGTAAACGACTGGTTGTGGGTTCGATTCCCACACGAGGAGTGGAAATTATATTTCCATTTTCTTCGCTCTGGTGTCGAGGTAAAGCGCGGCGTTAAGTTCCGCCACTTAACACGCAAGCCTCCGAATTCGGTGGAAAGTGGGGAACGGAGTGTCTTAACACTAGGTTCCCTCTGCCTACCCTGCTGTATGCGGGATACAGCGTGAAGCTAAAAAAAAAAAAAAAATTCAATTACCTTCATACATTTGTATGAATAGCACTTTAAAAATGTATAAAATAAAAAAAACCTTGATTTTAAATCAATCTACATAAATGCTAATACGTACGTAAATATGATATTGTATTATGTATAGTGAAATAATATAAACAGTATATAAGAAAATATAAATAATAAATAAATAACGTATAATGTTAGGTTGTAATAAATAAACGTACAAATGAAATATACTAAATAAACAATAATTATTAGTAATAGTTCCCTACAAAGCATTCAATATAAACATCAATTCAACAATCCCATTTGAAAATATAAACATATTTTCCTAATTATTTAGGACTTATATAGATCAAAAACATGTTCCATGTTATTTCTACCAGCAGATTTATTCCAGTGTTATCGTTCTAACTCTATTTTTTGTTTCTTTCAAAAACATTGTGTGTTGTGTGATGTGAAACTCAATATAATTTGACTAACGAAGCATTAGAATCATAAGTAACAAGAAATTACTAAGATTTTTTGAAATTCTTCAAATGGTTCTTTTTAGCTGCACGCTGTATCCCGCACACAGCAGAGTAAGCAGAGGGAAAGATGCAGGGTAAGACAATCCATGCCCCACTTTCCGCCGAATTTTGGAGGCCTTGCGTATTAAGTGGCGGAACTTAACCGCGTAACCTAACGAGGCAAAGCGCGGTTAAATTTAGTTTAATATTTCCATTTTCTTCGCTTGAGTCGTTACCCAAAGAAAATGGAAATATTAAATATTTCCACTCCTCGAGTGGGAGTCGAACCCACAACCAGTCGTTTACAGACACACGCTTGTGCCACTGCGCCACAACTGGCCCCTATATGTTTTAAAATTTAAAACTGAACCAAATATGCTTTTACCCATATGGTAATGATACCCATCACATTATAGCGACGTTCTAGCGTCGATGTGTAAACTTTTGCAACACGTACCTCACCCGCAAAGTTGGTCGGCGTAACAAAATTTATTGTGCGTCTCGACCATTAGTGACTTTCCTTTAACACGCGTAATCTCCTTAATTCGTGGCAGAAAACTTGGTGACTAAGTTTCAACAACGGATTATGTTTGTTGAATTATAATAATAAGATTTGACGACTGGCGACCGATTTGGAAGTGTTAATAGCACAGTATAGACAACTGTGAACAAGATTGGTTGTGGGTTCGATTCCGATTTGTGGGATCCAATCAATTGTTAACAATTTCAGTTAGAAAGTGAAGAACAGAGTTTCTTGAATATAGTGTCGGCTTTTTCTGACTTTTCTCCTTTGAACTAAAAGCGTGAAGCTGCAAAACCGATTTGGATTTGTGAAAGTCTACACAGGTATATAAAAAAATAGGTATATTGATAATAAAAAAATATAGGTATATTTTTAATATACCTATGCATATATTTTTTAAAGTTTACGCTTTATACGATATATGCATAGCTGAGAAGTAAGGAAGAATCTCCGTTTAACCGCCATTTCCTCTACTTACTCCGTCCTGCAGATTTAGAAATGTAGTTGATCACATTGTGTTCTTTCGTATCTATGGTAGAAAGAAAGATCTTGGGTTCGATACGTAAAGTTGTTCTCCACTTTCTTAAAATATTTTAAAACATTGATCGCCGAGATAAGATCAATTAATGCTGCACATTTTCAAATCAGACTCAAAAAATATATATAAATACACATTCCGAATGGAAACAAACCATTTATAAAAGAATTTATTTTACATTAAAAAGGTTAAAAAAACTGCACGTCCTACATTATTTATTCCGGTCCAAAGCTTTAAAAATTGCAATGTAACTTACATTGCTTGCCTCGAATGTTTCAGAGCGGGAAAAATGAAGACTAATAGGTCTGACAAAGTGCCCCTTAGACCACGGAGAAAAAACGTCAAGAAAATTATGCGTTCATTGTGCGACAAGGAAGCTCCCAATAATTTAGTAGTGGCACACTTTGAAAGGAAACAGCGTTTTTGATGCATAATTTTCATATTATTTTATTTCTTATGATTTGTCGTTTTCGCAAAACATTCGAGATGATGCTTGTATTAAAATAAAAAAATTGAACGCAGGGGATTATATCCGGTGTCTCATGGAAACCGTCATCAAAAAAGTTCGAATCCAGTTGCGTTTGCATTTTCTAAAATGTTATTCATATCATAAGTATACTTTGAAAATGTTAAAGAAAACATGTACTCAATAAAATAAAAACACAAGTTTAAAATTACTATCTCGTAATTAAAATTACTATCCTGGCTATCCTGGTGAAGCTATCAGATTCATGTTATAAATGTATTGTATTATCATCTGAACTGGCCACGTACGTCGAGCGAGATGTAGTTAAAAGTTCTTATAATATCAAGCAAAACGTTTTAAAATAATTATTTCCCAATCTTTTTTATAGGGACAAAACTACCTATTAAAAACCTGAAGAACAGAGTTTCCATCCAGATGTACTTGCTTCCTTTCACTTATAATAAAATTTCGAAACCAAAATTAGCCAAACAAGTCATTCACTTGTTTTATCAAAACTATATTTAAAAGATACTTATATAGTAGCCTAACCTTTCACATGGTTACTTCCAATTGCTTCTAACAGTAGATAAACATAATAAAATTTTATCTGTACATACATTTGATGCGAATGAATACCAATATATAAACATTTTGAACCGTTGTATCATTCTTGAAATTTTCTTGGAAAAGTATAGTAATATGATATTACGTATCTCCAAGCTTACCATATAGAAGACCAACTATGAATATTTAAATTGTACCTAAAATGACTAGTAATGTTTACCTCATTCGAAGTTATACATTATTAAGTTATATTTATGGTATACATATACATACGTACATACAAAGGCATTTCACGCTTTCTCCCCCATACCTAGGATAGGCAGGGTTAACTTATTATTATTACCAAGAGATTCCGTTCTCTATTTTTAACTCGAATTCGTAACATTAAGAGTTAAGTAGCGAAACTCAACGCCGCGCTTCGTCTTAAAAGGTTGAAGGAAATTATAATAATTTAAACTTAATAATTTCTCTGAGGGAATTTGCATACACAAATAATTATGATTTTTACAGCCCGACGAGGCCCAGACCAGAGGCCCTCGATGATGATCTCTAACATCTTATACTATACATATGATAGAAATGTAACTGATAGCTGTCTGTACATTGAAGATATGTATGTAACAATAAATAAATATTTTTGATGGCATTTATCAACTAATGAATAGTTCTAGTAAACCATTTTTTTCTGTTTGTCGGTTTTTTTTTGTGATGTGTGCCAATTTAAATGAAATTTTGACTATTGTATTTTGATAAACCTCTCTTAGCATTTTGTGTACATTTGAACCGTTAAAAATAAAAAAATATATAAATATTTAAATAACAATTGAGAACATTGGCGGGCGAAAAATTGAAATAATTACACTAGTAGGTTATAAAAGTAGGACTTCAAACGCTCAATTAAGTCAAATTCGAATTTAAGACAATAAAATAGAGATAGATTAGAAGCGATTGGAAGTAACCATGTGATAGGTTAGGCTACTATATAAGTATCTTCTAAATATAGTTTTAATAAAACAAGTGAATGACTTATTTGGCTAATTTTGATTTTGAAATTTTCTTCGCTCTAGTGTCGAGGTAAAGCGCGGTGTTAAGTTCCGCCACTTAACACGCAAGCCTCTGAATTCGGC
Source organism: Dryas iulia moderata (assembly GCA_019049465.1). Classification (NCBI taxonomy): domain Eukaryota; kingdom Metazoa; phylum Arthropoda; class Insecta; order Lepidoptera; family Nymphalidae; genus Dryas; species Dryas iulia. Next base: position 11,069,132 of record CM032418.1, on the reverse strand, counting down.
TGGAAGTGGGGAACGGAGTGTCTTAACACTAGGTTCCCTCTGCCTACCCTGCTGTGTTCGGGATACAGCGTGAAGCTGTAAAAAAAAATAGAGATAAAAATATGAATAAAATGATCCCAATTTTTTTTTACAGACCCATAACTTCCAAGACCGAATTGATTTAGATTAATATTTAACAGCGGTATTCCTATATCAAAAGGGTAAGAGTAATAGATCTGAGTTTTATTTTATATGAAAATTTTATTACCGTCCTTTATGCCCTACAGAACTATAAACCCAGAAACGTCAAACGAAATGAATTTTGGCGTGAAAATATTTGAATATATGTTTCGTGCGATATTTTAAAAGTAAAAACTTGCAATATTCGCTTTTACAAGCTATCTTGGTTGGATATTTCAATTTCAACAAAGCCACGGACAACGTCCAGTGGGAGCTACTTTACATTTTAAAAACATAAGGTATATAAACACGGTGAAAGAGAGGGGCTATTATTTTCAATTCTGTGATTTATCAAACAAAATAACATATTAAAACTGTCGTGGGACTGTAAAACAGTGGTTGTGAGTTCGATTCCCACTCGGAGGTATGATTATTTATATGAATAGTATTATAATGAATATAAATTCATTTCCTCTCTTTGATACTAAGACAAATCGCTGCGTTGAATTCCACCGCTCAACATATAATACCTCATATTCAGATGGATAGTAGAGAACGTAGTGTCTTGACACTAGACTCTCTCTGACTTCTCTGATATGCGGAAAAATATGTAAAGCTGTTTTTATTAAGACCTTTAGGTTTAACTAACACTTGAAATGTAAACTATTTTGCAAATTCCTTCTGTATTATCAAAAGATTTTGGCCTATCTAGAACTGTCATCAGTTCATTTTAGCATGTTTTTCGAAGTTTTCGGATTCCGATCTCTTATGAATTTGATTAGATAAAGAGTAAAAAGCTACGACAGTAAAGGCATCAACTACTTCACTAATTTCAAAGTTCAATACAAGGTTTTGTTCGGAAAATCTATATAAAATAAATCAATCTACTTAAAAAACATTTAGAAGTAATAAAATTATTCCATTGCCACATGTAATATAATGTAGCTAATTTACAATATATTACAATAACAAAAACACAGTCCTTGTGTTAAAGTAGCAAATCAATTGGGAAGAGCAGAGTGTCTAGACACTGGGTTATCTCTCCACCACCCTACTCTGCGAGAAAAAGTAAGAAGCTATACAACAAACATCATAAATCCAATATATTTACATAAATATCATTACGAAATTTCTCAAATTGAATATCGATACTCGCGGGCTCAGTATCAGTATTAAATTTTCCCCTACATCACGTTTTCCAAAACTTTCTTTCCTTTGTCTGCAAGGGTCCGACCCTTTCACGTTGAAAATGATAAATGACTGTTTATTGTGGGTACTATTCACCTGCAATAGTTAAATTAGGTATATTGTATATATTCTTATACTAAATTGTGATTAATGTATGCCTTTTTAACCGAGATGGTTTGGAGATTGTACGAGTATATGTATTTATGTGGGTTTGTTTGTTTGTTTGTGCAAATCAATGTTGCCTTATTTCCAAAACTCCTTGTCTGATTTAGATGCGGTTTTCAATCTTAGATTTAAGTTTGATTGGTGGATAATACATATCTAAGATCGTCTTAGATATGTGTTATTGCTGCAACTCGCCAGGGAGCGCTGCAGTAATTTTGGCTTTAACTGAACTTTTAACTGAATACGCTATTATAGGGTATTTATTATTATATTATAGGTATATTATAGGAATACTTATATTTGAAAATATGTTTGTTTTCTTATGTTAGTTAGACAATGCGCAGCGTTAAGGTCGAACAGCGATACTAATATAATATATCGTATATTAATGGTACCGCCACACGCTTACCAGGTCATAAGTGAAGGACCTAGAGTGTTGACACTAGATTCTCTCTGTCTTACCTGCTATAAAGGTCATAATAAGGATTATGACTAAGGATTAAGTTTTTTTATTGTATTTCCTTTTTTTGTTTTGTATTAAAAAATATATATTCTCTCTTTTTCTCGTTTATGGTAGTTAGGGAGAACCTAGTGCTATGACACTCCATTCTCTATTTATTATTAACTAAATACTAGTTAAGCATTTTGATGATATTTAAAAAAAAATAACGTATAAATTAATGTCTAAGTTAGTAGCGTGAATTAATCAAAACTGTCAGCAAACTTTGTCTATGAGGAAAGTTTCCGTCGGATAAATATTTTGCCCATATAATTATTGTTAACCATATTTTCTTACTTATTTCGTTATTTATGATTCATTTGCTTCTATTCGATGTTTATTATTTTTTATACTGCGTGTTAAGATATAAGAAACTTTTATCTGTTTTAATATAAATATACATTTTTTTGCTTAGGGATACTATATACTATCTACATATTGTTTGTTTTTTATTATTAACATTGTTTTTCTTTTTTTTTAACGTTACGAAAAACTAATTAAAGATTTACGTGAGGGTACAATATTTAAAAATAAATATAATGAGCTTGATATTTTGAATTATATTTATATAATAGTCTCTAAATAATTTCATATAGAAAACAATTTTATCTTCATTCGTCTCATATATTGAATTATATACAATCGTACAGTGATAAGTAAGGAGGAAATATTTCATCTCTTTTTATTTGCAAAATGAATAATAGATTTTTTTTTTCTATTTATTCCGAGCAAATAAGGTTTGCACTCTCGATGGACAAAAAAGTACTTTGCTTTCTACCTGAATTTAGGACAACACGCATTGAATTCCTTCATAAACTCGGAATTCTATATCCCGCTTTGTCTTATGAGAGAGAAAAATGTTATAAAAATACTAGCGGCATGCTCGCGACTTCGCCGCGTAAACTACATTATTGTCTCGTTATATTGCAGCAACCCTTGGGGTGGATTTTTGAAAACTAAAGTAGCCTATTTTTCTTATATGAATTTTTTCATCCCTTATTTCAACCCTTTAGAGGTGTTTTTTTGAAAAAATAAGTAGCATATATTTGACCTTGGATTATTTACTACTTACATTCTAAATTTCATCCAAATCCGACCGGTAGATTAGCTGTGAAAGCATGACGGACAAACACAGACTTTCACATTTATAATATAAGTATGGATAATTTCCCTCAAGTGGGAATTAAACCCATAATCATTGTTTTTGCAGCCAAACGCATCCCACTGCGCTCCTGTGTCCACAAACTTCAACAACTTATTCGAGCCAAAAATAACTTGCGAAATGTCTTGACAATACTGGATTCTTTCTCTCTAACCATTCTAGCACGCTTGTAGATTTGCTGCTCTACTTATCTTGCTGTGTTTAAAAAAGTGTCTGGCTAAAAAAAGGAGAAATAAATAAAGTCAGTCATTATTCTTACAACATTACAAAATTTTAAACACGGTATACAAAAGCTTGCAATATTTTAATGGCCCTAACATCTGATCTTAAGAGGTTTGGCGGTTTAAAGTCGCCGCAGTTACTAATTTGTCAGCTTAACGCGTATTACGTAGCTTCTTAAACTTATAATGATGACTTTAAAGGTACGCTTAATTTGGAGATTTTAATGAGGGGTATAACGAGATGTTTATAAATAGATAGTTATTTTAGGTAATTGGTCTCTTAAGGTTAATAATCTAATTTCTTAAGGTACATTTAAGGTAGTTAATATATTGACAGCACCGTGTCGAATTCGGGTTAGTATAGAATGGAGAGTTAAGATAACGTTTTCTCTCCGTATCCCGCTACGAAGGATGATGCGTGAAGCGAAAAAAAAACACATATCACCTCGATTTGCTCAGAACAGTGAGATTAGTAAAAAATAAGTGTATGGAAAGAAATCATTGATATATATTATTTATTTAAGAAAACGTTTTGCAAAGCAAAAATCTCAGTAAGCCTGAAGTGCAAAAAAGAGAAAACATTTATCTATATTTTTCTGCTAAACAAAACATGGGATTTCACGACTAAATAAATATTACCTCAAATGTGTTAAAAATTTCATCTCCCAACCATCGTAAAACTACCTTATAAAATAATTTTACAAACTTTCCTTTATTTACTCTTTCCTATACAAAGTATATCTGGATTCAGGAAGCAAAGGCCAAAGTTAACAAGAGATAAGCGGGTGACAAAATACGTGATCCTGCAGACATGGGGGGGATTAACAGGTAAATATTAATTCAGTTAGCTATCCATAGCGTGCTCACTGACCTACCTGAACGAATAGTAAATGTTAAAAAGGAATGTATAAAAACTATTTAGTCCTGAGTAAGCAATAGTAATATTATAAATGCGATAGTTTTTTCTGTTTGTTTGTTATGCATTCACGGCTTATCCTACTGGTCTGATTTAGATGAAATTTGAAATGAAAATAGTTACAGACACAGGGTAAAAATAGCCTATTTTTTCCAAATGTCAGCCCCTAAAAAACTGAAAAAGGAAATGACAGCTTATATGAAAAGTTGTGTAGTTACACATGTGAAGCCGCCAGTGTAGCGACCACTGTATTGCCATTAATATGAAATTTAATGAAGAACAGAGAAGAGAAATATTAAAATAAATAAGAAATATAATTATTGCCAAAAAGTACGGATACTATGTATTTAGTGAATAAAATATAAACATGAAATATATTCCTGACTATCGTAGTAAACTACAATATAGACAAATCTGATTTATTAAATGACATTGTGGCACGTGGAAGGTATTAATTGTAGGTGCGTTAGTCGTGGGTTCGCTTAAAACTTTATTTTTATATATTCCTAATCTGAGTAGAAATTGTTAGATTAAAATAAATAAAAATAAGTATAAGATTATTCGAAAAGAATATTTTGGCAAACAATTTGAAAGATTTCTCTGGAAAAAGGTGTAACTTGACTTTTACTCCATTAATCCATTCGTTCATTCCGACTTTGCTAAGCTGGAGGAAGCGTGAATATGCTTCGTTTTTGTGCTGTATTATTATATTCTTAAAACATATATTAGTATTGAAAATAAACCACTCGTGGCGCAGGGGCACAATGTGTGACTGTAAATGCGACTGCTCTGTGTGGGATACAGGGTGAAAAAATGTATACCTTATAACTTACTATACAGTATAGGGTTAAAATAGATTGTGACCCATTTTTAAACTAACCTAACTTTGATCTAAATGAATTCAAAAATAGTAAAATTTATATGCTATTATGGCACAGTTGACATTTACTTAGCTAAAAGCTAAAGTTGCGGATTTAGAATTTTGTAGAAGGTATTATTTATGTTTTACTATTTTTATTAGCTGTGGATTTACGAGTTGTTTTGGAGTTAAGTTTAAAATCTTATTTTTCCATTACTTAGGGCGTTGCAGAAAATTCTCTCTTAGTGATAATTCCCTATACTCCTCAAGGAATCTATGTGCCAAGATCCAGAGCCTGGGAGCCAGTAGGTTAAGTATGTTGTCTGTATATTACTTATCACTCAAGAACAAGAACAGACAGTACACAGTATTTAAATGGTTTTTTTCTAATCCTATCAGACGGAATGTAGTATTGATTTCTACTATTGAAATTTCATACACTTATAAGCGAAAGCAGATTGATTAGTGATTAATAATCTATACTCAATTTTTAAAATGTTATTCACATACGATTTATATAAAAGTATTTTTTAGAATAAATATAAAAATATATGTGACCAGTCGTGGCCAAGTGGCACAAGCGTATGACTGTAAACGACTGGTTGTGGGTTCGATTCCTACTCGAGTGGAAATTATATTTCCATTTTCTTCGCTCTGGTGTCGAGGTAAAGCGCGGCGTTAAGTTCCGCCACTTAACACGCAAGCCTCCGAATTCGGCGGAAAGTGGGGAACGGAGTGTCTTAACACTAGGTTCCCTCTGCCTACCCTGCTGTATGCGGAATACAGCGTGAAGCTATATAATAATATATATTTCCAAGAGGCGCAGGTTCTAATCCCGCTTCTTTTAACTTTTTATACATTTTCCAAAAATATTTATCACTCTCTATTTACATAACTATCGAATACATACAAAAAAAAATACTAAAACATGTCGCAAGAAATTGTATTAGAATGAAATAAAATTATAATTAATAGTAGTAGCTACCCCTCGAGGTGCAACAGTCGCAGAGAACCGAGCTTAATGAAAACATAGTCGACCTCCTTCCATTCTCATTTCCTTATAGCTGTAAGCTTTATTTAATTTTCATACTGACAACTTAGACAAGAAGTAATTATATTAGTCTTGCTAGTGCGATAGTTGTAACGATATTGGATTGGTCAGAGTAATGTAGGGAAATTGTTAATTTTGTGTCTTAACTGAATTGAGTTGGTTTTTAGATTATTATTGCGATTGGTTTAGTGTTTAACTCAAAAAATGGAAATAAATATTTAATCTTTTAAACATGTTTTAAAGTGTTATTCCACACTTAGGAAAATTCAAAAATACATTTAGAAAACGTATAAAAATTTAATCTTTTTTTTCTTTTTATATCATGGCAGTATAGTTATTTGGATTAATTTAGTTATTGTTTGTTATATTTTGCTGCTTTTTTATGCTTTTAAAATTATATTTTTCTGACTTTTAAATTTGCCAAATTACATTGAATTATTGATTATTGATATTATTGATTTTTTTCTTAATATATTTTAAGGTAAGTGCTGCCTCACTAACCGTCAACGTAAAGCCGAAATAAACGGATGTAGAAAGCTGAACATTGACAAGTAGGTTTCTTGAAAAGATTTTATACTCTTCATACTTCACACTTAAAAAATACTTCATGAAATTCCTTCAGGAAAGAAAAAATAGCAGATTTTATTACATTTTATAGTGTCTACGCAAACAAAGTTACGGGTTACAACTAGTACAATATAATAATATTCGTAGGTAAATCAATATAATTGCCTATGTATACCATCTTTGATTATAATACGTTTGCGATGTTGCAACCAACACAAATAGTAATCAAGGATTGCTTCATACTTACTATTGTTCTCAGCTTATACCTAATAGCATTAACTAACGAACTATTATTGATATATTTAATCTATATTTATTCTACTACTCTCTACAATAATTAGTCTTTGTTTATACTCGACAGTTTTCCTTTTATACACATAAAAAAATCCAAAGGAAATAAAAAATACTCCTGTGTTATTTAAATGGAAAATCAAAAATCACCACCTTTTAATATTAATATTAAGAGTTTAAATTTTACCAGAAGTTATTTTCGTTATTTTCGAAGATATTTTCATGGTATGAAGTGAAAAAACATTGATAAATTATTTTGGCCCACCCTAATGTATATTATAGATCACTTTTGGGACATTTAAAGTACTTTTGATAAAGTGTGTTAAACTTGTGATAGTAAAATATAGGTTGATTCACATTTTATCCCTATAGCAGGTAGTCAGAGAGAATCTAGTATGAAGACATTTTGTTCTCCACTTGTTGCCTGAAATTGAGCTTGCATTTGCATTGCATTTTGATGAACGTAATTCAACGCCGAGCTTAATCTTTCTACCGCACTTGTGCAAAGAAAATAACTTTAAAGTATTCATGAATTTAAATCGAGCCTAAGGCCTATCAAATTTGGAATTAGACGCTCATTTTTGAGTGCCGATGACGTCAAGTAATAGTTGATTATTATATAACGTAATGTATTTGATTATATACTTTTCACTTTCACGTTGAGTGGTGGAAGCTCTTAAATTACCTTCTATGTAAGTTTTGAAATTAGGGAGACAACATTGTATTTGCTAAACACAACATATAGTAAAGTACGAGTAGTAAAGACTAAGAAATATTGCGGCTTTGATCCTTCTGGGGAATATTTTTATTTAAAATATTTTAAGTGTCCCGCTCAGGTAAAACAAATATAACGTTAAGTTCCGTCAGTCAACGTCCATTGATTCGGGTAGAAAACCGATCACCTTGATACTAAGCTTATCGTCTATCGATCTATATATACCTGCTATATGGAAAAAATGGGAAGCTGAATGAAAATAGAAATACAGAACAAAGGTAAAAACAACCATATATAAAATTACCGTAACACGTTTTACGTAAACAAACCTCTCGAATATTTCACAATAGTAGCAATTAGCGTCGAGCGCTATATACCGAAATAGCTTGAATTCGGTGAACATGTACGTTAGAACAATTTCAGTGATTATAAATTCTCAAGTGATTTATCAACTGTTTGTATATCAAATATTAATTGTATGTCAATGAGAGACTAAATGCGATGGTTGTGAGTTCGATTCCCGCATGATGAATGAAAATTATAATACAACATTCGTTACCAGTCGTGGCCCAGTGGCACAAGCGTGTGACTGTAAACGACTGGCTGTGGGTTCGATTCCCACTCGAGGAGTGGAAATATTTAATATTTCCATTTTCTTCGCTCTGGTGTCGAGGTAAAGCGCGGCGTTAAGTCCCGCCACTTGACTCTGAAGCCTCCGAATTCGGCGAAAAGTGGGGAACGGAGTGTCTTAACACTAGGTTCCCTCTGCCTACCCTGCTGTGTGCGGGATACAGCGTGAAGCTGAAAAAAAAAGAAATATTTATCCGTTATCATATCTAGACTAAGCACAGCGTAAAGTTCCGCTGAGTCGATTAATGTTCCGATTTCGGGCAGAAATAAAAGAACGGAGTGTCACGTCACGTCATTAAATGTTCTCTGATTATTCGTTATGCGGGAAAAAGCATAAACTAAAAAGTAGTTTTTTCTTGTGTATTAATTTATGTATATTACTTGTTATTTTTACAAAAAGTTTTTTTTACACAGTATCAATAATACTGGAGAAAGATTACTTAAAAAACAACGTATGAGGTAAAAGAAGTATGCTGGGGCCGTAGCGTTTGTAGCTGTTTTCTCTCTATCCCGCTGTCGATAGCCTTTTTTTTTTTTTTTTTTTTTTTTTTTACGTGAGGAAATCCGTTACGGATACCAGCCCGATTGGGGACTCGGACGTGGTTATGTGGGACTCCAGACTGAGCCGTCCGTATACCCACTAAAACCTCACGGTGCTCCTCCTCGACCGCCACAATCCGGGGCCACAGGTACCCGAATCTTTCGCGTACCCCGGAGGCGAGAGCACCAAGGCACGTCGTGGAGTCAAGGGTGGTAGGGCACCCTCGACGGCCTTCTCTGAGTAACGCGCGGAAGCAACCTGCGCACGCCTACTCGGGCCAGGTGACTAGGCGACCAGCTTCCCCAAGCTGATCGCCCTCTGGCCGGATAGGGCGGAAGGCGACGATCGTGAGCCGCCCTCCGGCGCCCCGGTCGTCTGCGGCGAAGGGCGAGATTGGAGCAGGCCTCCCTCGCCCGTTCTGCCACTTCCTTCTCGAGCATCACAGCCTCGCAGAAGGATCCGACCGCGTCCCACGACCTCTCACAAGCTACCATAGCCTTCACTACGGCCGTTAGAGAGAGGTCGTCCCCTAGAACGCCACGCAGTGCGTGGCGTTGAGACGCCCAGGCTGGGCACACTTCCAGCGTGTGCTGGGCCGTCTCCTCGAGGCAGTCGTTGCAGTGATGGCAGCGAGCGTCGGGCTCCCTCCCAGCGACCTTCCACAGGTACCTTCCGAAGCATCCATGCCCCGTAAGGACCTGCGTGGTGCGGAAGGTTAGGACGCCATGACGCCTTGCTAACCACTGGCGGAACACTGGACGAACTGCCTCGATTGTCCTCAGGCCGGCAGAAGGTGATGCCAGCCTGGACTCCCACGCTTCTATTGCGTCTACCCGCGCCTCCTCAAGTGGTGCTGGCTCTGCCACGTTCCCACACGCCAAGCCTCGACGCCAGCAATAGGCCGACGCCAGAGATATCGCGTACAGGTCCCATGGCAGGACTCCAGCCAGCACGCACGCCGCCTCACCGGAAATGGTTTGATACCCCCGTATTACCCGAATGGCCATCACCCTCTGCGCCCGTCTCAGCAAGGTGACGTTATGCCGATTCAAGGCTTCCGCCCATACGGGAGCACCATACAGCGCCATAGAGCGGACCACTCCGGTGTAAAGTCGACGGCTTGACGCGCTCGGCCCACTAACGTTGGGCAAAAGGCGCGCCAGAGCCGCCGCTGCCTTCAACAGTTTCGGGACCAAGATGTTGAAGTGGTCCCGAAAGCTCCACCGACTGTCCAAGACAAGTCCGAGGTATTTCATGCTCCGGGTGACGTTAATACGGACGCCACCGAGGATGATGTGGGCGTTGGAAGGTGGGCCCTTCCGCGGAGCATGAAAGTAGATTGCTTCGGTCTTGTCAAGGGCAACCTTTAGGCCCAGCCGTCGAATACGCCCGACGACTTGAGCCACTCCCGCCGTCGCGAGTACAGCGGCCTCACGATAGGTCCTCTGCTGCGTCAATACCAGCGTATCGTCAGCGTAACAGAGGATCCCCACTCCTCTCAGGGTACTGCCTCGCAGCACCCAGTCGTAGCCGATGTTCCACAGGAGCGGACCCAGAACTGATCCCTGTGGAACACCGCACGACACCTCCCAGGAGCCCCAGCCAGCGCTCCCTGGAAAGGTCACAGACCTCTCGGAAAGGTAAGCCCCGATGACGCGACGCAGGTATGGAGGCACACGGTGATATAAAAGTGCCTCCTTGATGCAAGGCCAGGGTAAAGAGTTAAAAGCATTGGCAATATCTAACGATACCGCCAAAACTCCGTCGCCCTGGGCCACTGCTTCCTGCGTAAGGGACTTAACCTTCAGTATGGCGTCCACCGTGGAACGTCCACTACGGAACCCATACTGACAATCCGAGAGATCGGGACCTTTCTGCGTGAGGTGCTGGATCAACCTCCCCGCGACCACTCGCTCGAAGAGTTTGGCGATCTCGCTCAACACCACAATTGGCCTATACGCCGAAGCCGAGTCCGCCGGGCGCCCTTCCTTCTTGATGAGGACTAGTCTGCCTGTCTTCCACCGCTGTGGAATTATGGCTTCAGCCAGACAGGCAGTAAATAGCCCTCGCACTCTCGGTCCCAAGATGGTATGAACCAGAGTGATCACACGCCCGGGAATGCCGTCGAGTCCAGGGGCGGCGTTCTTGCCCCGAGATCGCCTTACTGCTTCTTCCAGCTCCTCATCCAGCACCTCTGGCACGACGCTCTCGTCCTCCTCTTCTTGCACTGCAGGGTGGGCCATGCTTGGTGATGCAAAGTTGGCCCGCTGCGGGAATAATGACGATAACACACCTCGAAGAAATTCTGGTCGGAGAGTCTGCGTCAATGGGGGTGCCCATTGACGGAGTTTACCACGCACGCCACGGTACGGCCTCCCCCACGGATCCGCGTCTATTCCTGCGATGGATGCGTCGTGCGACCTCCTTATCGCCCCACTGATCTCTTCCTGCAGCGCTGTCCTTGCCTCGACGTATATTTGGTACCGCCGGTCCTCTTCCTCCTGCTGCCGGTGTACCCGCCTGCGATAGTGAGTGTACTGGCGTCTCGCCTCAATGCAAGTGGTACGCAATTGAGCGATCTCACCCGACCACCAGTACACTTGCCGCCGCGGAGGGCGAGGCCCGGAACGGGGCATTGACGCGTCGCAAATACGTGTCATTGCCCTCTGCACCCAGGTAGCAGCATCTTCTACAGACGCTAAGCCTGGGTGCAGCCAGGCCTGCACTATCGCAGCTTCCTCCAACAGTCCTACGTCGAGGCACCTTAGTTGCCACCGCGGTCCGTCTTGTCGCGATGTAGGACCAGGAGTTGACGGCACCGCTGGATGAGTGGAGATCTCGAATTGGATGTAAAGATGGTCCGAGAGAGTCTCCACATCATCCCGCACTCGCCAACCCAAAACACGGCTTGCTAGGACGGGGCTCGCGAACGTTACGTCCACGATGGACCCTCCCTGCCTTCGCACGCACGTGTTGGTCGTCCCCCGATTGAGGACAGACAAGCCGGAGGCAACAACCCATTCTGAGAGCGTCGTACCACGCACAGTCGTCGTTGCAGAGCCCCACACGCTACATTTCGCGTTGAGGTCCCCCGCGATCAACATCTCCGCCGGACGGTGTCGGTCCACCATTTCCCCCAAGTGAATCAAGAACTCTTTAAACTCGGCAAGAGTTCTATTGGGGGAAAAATAGACGCCAATGACAAGTAAGTCACCGACAAACACCGCAACGCATCCTACTCCCTTCTCAACTCTCGAGAAGGCCGGGGAGCCCGCAGCTACCTGCGTGGTAATAGCCACCACTCCGGTGCTGTCCGTGACCCAGTCGTCTCTCGCGGGGACATAATAGGGCTCCGCAACAACTGCTATCTGAATTGACCACTGCACCAGGCTTTGGACCAATAAGTCCTGGGCCCTGGCGCAGTGGTTAATGTTCGCCTGCAACACACGGAGAGCCATTATAAAGTCTCCATGTGGTGAACCTCCTCTTGTCTGGCTGGGGCACTACAATCTGCCTCTGGCCTTCTACCTCCTCTTTTGCCATCTCTCTTCTTCTTGGAGACACTGGCTTTAGCACATGCGGCACTGCCCACCTTGTGGTCTGCAGGTTGTTTTACTGCCTCACAGACAGGGCAGTGTGGTGCTGCCGAGCACTGGTGTTGTTGGTGCCCAACTTGGCCGCACCTGAAACACTGCTGGCTTCTGTCTTCATCACTGCTGCATTTTGCTGCCACGTGTCCAACATCGTGGCAACGGAAACAACGCTGGATTCGAGGCTGCAGCAGTTTCACCCGTGCTGAAACAAATCCGACCAGGAGCCGCGTGCTACTCAACTTTCGGGCCGCGACAATAGGACAGCGGACCCATACTGCACCTAGGCCATTTCGATCCTGTCGGATCTCTCCCACCTTCACTGATCCAGCATCACAGCCACCAACTCTGCAGACAGCTTGCGCCACTTCTTCTGAAGTAGCAGAGTCATCTAACTCGCTAATACGCAACTCTGCACACTTCATTGGTCTCGAAACGAGCACGTCGTTGGGATCCAGTACATCACGCAGGTGTTGGGCCAGGATGTCTGCTTTCTCACTGCTATTGGAGCCAGGCAACTCCAGAATCCTGGCACCGGTTTTAGCGACCTTCAGTCGCAAGTCCTGGATACCCAGGTCCTCTAACTTTATTGCCTGCTTGACCTGGGTAAGGACGTCGCAATATCGCAACTCCTTGCTTGCAGCGGCCGGCTGCAGTGTCAGAGTCACAACAGACGACCGTGGAGGGCGTAGCTTAAGCCCTTTACCAACCCTTTGATTTTTTGACTTCACCTGGGCTGCCATAGCATTCTTGCTTTTGCCCCTACGTACCACCACGTTCCAACCTTCGTTTACATCAGACGGGGCTGGTGGTAAAGGATGAGGTTCCATGGGTGTAGGTTGAGAGACCTTTTTCTGCCTTTTCGTTTTTTTGCTCTTTTTATATCTATTTTCCTTAGAAGCCGGATTAGCAGGTGCTACCAAGGTCGACACAGTTGGTTGTAGTACCACGCTTGGGACGGTCGCTAGACGCTTTTTGTCCGCTGCCAATGGAGGGCGCACCGGCTTAGCCGGAAGAAGTCTGTCCTCCAGAGCTGCCAGTCTTGTGTTTAGCATAGTGCCTACTTGCCCCATTACTATGCGTGACACTTCTTGGTTCCGCTCCTCTTTATCTTTTTCTGTGGCCTGTGGAATAGCCCTCGAGTGCTCTAGGTCAGCTCTCATTCGAGCCATCTCCTTTCGCAGCTCGGTTAACTCCAGATGCAAGCGGGCGTTTGCAGCCCTCAGTTGTGTTACCTCCTCGCTTGCCGTTCTATTAGCCAAGATTTCAACAGCTGTTCTGATGGCTCCTGCAGCTTTCTTAAGGGTTTTTGTGACAGTCCCCTTAATGTTTCCAGATTTGGTGGCAAGTTTATTTATTATAGCCAAACTGTTCGTGACTTGATACTGAAGGTCTTGCACCAAAGGGTCATCTACTTTACGTTTCGTCATGTCAGGGCACAGATTTGAGGGCCCCGAGTTTGCTCTCGACTGCGTCGTCTGGGACATATCCGTGACTTTTTCTTCAGCTTGGAGCCGGAGCTCTTTGCGCCTTGCTGAGGTAATTTTTACCTTCCGCGTAACTCTATCCTCCTCATTATCCGAAGTGCCGGAGGTCTGCTTGCTCCGTGGCCTTTTTCGAAGTTTACGATTATCCATCACCCTCGTGGAGTACTGAGATTCAACCGACATGCAGCTCTCAGTCTCTGATTCGGAAGCCGCCCAAAAGCGACTTCGTGACGATGAGGACATCGATCTAGTCCTTCTGCTTGTTATTGGAGTGCATTCCGCCAAATCAAGCTTTTTTAATCCTGCTTGCGGCTTCTTAAACAAAACACCCCCCTTTATTAGTCGGCACAACTGCCTCACTAAGGCCCATTATGGGTTCAACTATGCCTCCACCTTTTTCAGGCACAACTATCATACCACCGCCTCTCGCAGGCACAACATCTTCTACTCCGCCCGTCTCAGGCCTAACGTCGGTTTTTAAATTTTCACTTTCCATTTGTTCACACGAGTTTGGGGGAAGTAAAAGGTCCACCCGGACAGTGCCCCCTGTAACCGGGTAAGCCTAGCGTATCCCGTTAGAGTGTCGGCCGGTACTCTAACGGGGAGAGCAGTAGCGACTGAACTACCCATCAGCCATGCATCCCCTCGCGCTGCTTCGCCACTTGGGATTCGGGGTGATTTTTATAGAGGTTTTCTTCCTCGTGGTCCGGGCGGTTAAGCCAAGACCCTCGGCCCCAGTTCTCGGCCGCTAGACATGATCAACGACACCGATTCATGGGATTACGATCTCCGAGCGGCGGCATAAGACGCCTGGCCGGCTGCGAAATTAATCACTCACCGACCCCACTCTCTGACTGCATACCGCAGCCTGTAGGCAAGAGTCGCCTACCTCCATCTGCACCTCTTAGCTTTACGCCCGGCAGGATTGCCGGACGCTAATGAGCCCCCGCCGCTGCTGCTGCCCATCTTCTGCTAGCTATATATTCCCTTAGTCGCCTTTTACGACACCCACGGGATGAGAGGGGGTGGTGCTATTCTATGCCGGCAACCACACGGCAAGCTGTCGATAGCCTGAAGCTACAATACGGATGAAAACATATATATTATATATGTGTATGTATGTCGAATATACTTTACTATTTCATTTTCCTAAGTTATTACAATCAATAAATAAAGTATATTGATAATGTAATAATAATATAATTTACACATCGTATACAAAATTACTTGCCGCAATAAAGATAGTCTACTGTCATTGATTTTTCATAAAATTGAAAATGAATCACGCGATCATTGTAAGTACAATGACCATTTGGAGTATAAACAGCAGCATCATATTTTTCCCTGCATAGCGGGATAATCTAGAAGAACCTAGTGTCAAAACATTCTGTTCCCCACTTCCTGTCTGAATTCGAGACATTACGTGATAAGTAACGAAACTCAATTCGTATAATTCGTATAATAATAACGAATCGTGGCGAATTATTATATTGAAATTAAATTACTTGAACAAACAAAGCGCGGCGTTAAGTTTCGCTACTGATCTGCATGATCAGTGTCTCGAATTCAACCTACAAGCGAGAGCCCATCACTTTATTCTCTGTCTATCCTATTATGGGGAAATTGCGTGACGCTTACAAAAAAATCAAAATAAAAAATCTTACCAAATCAAGGAATTACCTACTTGAATGTTACCACGAATACCGTACATGAACTACGTAGAAATAAATTTAATTTCTACTAACATTAACTTTATCCAGTTTCAGTTATCAGAAAACTGAATATTCAAGTGTGAATTTGACTTGTGGATCTCAATTACTATGCTATAAATTGCTCTAACCGCAACGCTCTCGAGTGAAACTATTCCCAATTATATGTAACCTGTAACGTAATTAATTATTTTAAATTGTTGGTTTAAATATCTACCAAAGTTTATAAAATTCATAAATAGTCCTGTTATTCCAGCTGCACGAATTTTCATGGTCTAGTAAGGTATTTAGAGGGAACCTAGCGTCAAACACTCAGTTGTCCATTTACCACTCGAAATCGACATTGTATTTTATATTTTTTCCAAATATTGTACACTGACTTTAGAACGTCATAGTAAGAATGAAGCAAGGCGTGCCCATGAGGTTTAGGCACGTCGAGAGCATGAGCGATGAAAAAATTATAAGAAAGCTAAGGTGAGCGGTAGCTTGGTGGACCTTCGAAAACACAGTAACGACGATACTGGAGGAAGGTCACGTAAAAATCATGAGGACTCCCTGGAGGCCGTGTATAGAGGTTGATAACACCGGATGAGATGAAAGAAGTATGCAGGGATCGTAGAGTTAGGCACTCCGTCCATTCTGACTACCCCGTAAGGGATACATCGTGAAGCTAAAAAAAAGCGACCTTATACAAAAGTAAAAGTGCAATTCAAGTATATAAATTTTATTAATTTAATGGTTATAAAAAACATATTCGATTTAATATATCTTCTCCATATAAACGTTGACAATATCAAATTTGACATTTCCTTGTCCACATAATT
Source organism: Dryas iulia moderata (assembly GCA_019049465.1). Lineage (NCBI taxonomy): Eukaryota > Metazoa > Arthropoda > Insecta > Lepidoptera > Nymphalidae > Dryas > Dryas iulia. The sequence continues at coordinate 11,052,558 of CM032418.1, read as the reverse complement.
TATGTAAGCCCAAGGGCAAAGGGAAGGGTCCAAAGATTTCCTTCGTGTATTATTATAATGATACTATTACTTATTTCTCTATGAGATATTTTACATATACTTAGGCTACTAAAAATATATTTGTCTTCTATTTTTATGTTCGTACGTTTCCATTTTTTCTGGTGTTCGGGTAAGTAGAAGAAATCTAGTAACAAATCATTCGTCTTTTCAAAGTTTACATCAGGGGTCGTATAGAGCCTCGTGACCGTAACCGAAATTATCAGAGGAATATCCGAAACAAAAGACTATCCAGTACAATAAAGAGTAGGCGTTATAAGAGTTGTCAGTTATAGTTTCTTTAAAAAATAAAAGCACTTTCGTTCAACGTAGTATCAAATACAAAGATGAATGAACAAATTTACTTTGATTCCTCAAAAATCTTATATGCGTTACCGAAATTATATACAACACGTAGTTAATACTAAGTCATTTTATATCCATAAAAAAGCCAATATATTGTATTCTACCTTTATAACCGGATTGGATACGCTATATGTGTAACATAATATATTAATCTTCTATCTACATTATATCAAACAACAACATAACGCGAAGCATAAATTAAAAACGTATACTTGAAAAAACATTTTTAGAAAACGTATAACAATTCAACCGCGGCGGGATTTGAACCCGCGCAACAACTGCCATACTACTGTGACCCGCTAACCCATGCATCAACCCTCAGAGAGCTTCGACGGCTTCACAAAGGTACGGGTTCAAATCCTGCTAGGTTTTTTTTTCTTTTTTTTATGAAGCACAAGGTAAACAAGCGTTCAGGTCACATGGTGTTAGGTGAACGTTAAATTTTTTATACATTTTCTAAAAACGTTATTCAATTTCCTAAATGTCTATAACACTAAAAAAAACACTAAAAACATGTAAAACATACCTGACACAAAGCCACATAGGAACAGGAGCGTCTTGAAAATTCCCGAACTCATTTTCACCGGATCCCACTTATTCACAGCATCGACAGTCAAATATGATCACTATTATGCTGAAGTAGCACATAATTCTCCTTTACCTGCGCAAATGAAATATTTTTATTAGTACCATTTGTTACTAACGGTTGGATCGTAAGATTCCTTCTCTTAGGATAAATTGGTCATATAAATTATTTTGTGTCGTAGTATTATTGGTTGATGGGTGATCATTTAAAATGTAATTTTTACCATTGTTAAAAAACTAACTTGATACAAGTCTTGGCGCAAGAGCACAAAGTGTGACTGTTGTAGGTTCGATTCCCACTCGAGAAATTGAAATATTTAGCCTATTGTAATGCCCCCAGAATTCGACGGAAATTGGGGGACGGAGCGTCTTAACATTAGGTTCCCTCTGCCTACCCTGCTGCATTTCTTATACGCTTTATTACAACTTATTACGAATTTCGACGCAGCGGATAGTAAAACGCACGGCTCAGTGGCGAGAGCGCCTGAACGGTATTCAGGAGGCGCGGGTTCGAATCCCGCTGCGTTTAAATTTTTATACGTTTTCTTTAAATATCTTTTTCAATTTTCCTAAGTGAGGAATTGCACTTTAAAAACTAACAAATGAATTAGTTATAATTATTATTTTTTTAGCTTCACACTGTATCGCGCTCACAGCAGGGTAGGCAGAGGGAACCTAGTGTTAAGACACTCCGTTTCCCACTTTCCACCAAATTCGGATGCACTACATGTGAAGTGGCGAAACTTAATGCCGGGCTTTGCCTCGACACCAGAGCGAAGAAAATGGAAATATTAAATATTCCTCCTCGAGTGGGAATCAAACCCACAGCCAGTCGTTTACAGTCACACGCTTGTGCCACTGCGCCACGACTGGCTCCATTATATATTTCTATATTTAAATATAGCAACACATATAATGTTAAGGAATACATTATACTCAAGAATATTACTTATTAACTTAAAATAATCTGTTTATCCTCACGTTCCTAAGAGTTGTGTAATTTCCAACTTCTTAATAATATTTTAATTAACGAGACTGTTGGCACTCGTGACGAGGAGTTGCATTTTAGTTAATATTGTAACTAAGTTTTGGTGTGCATTTAAATTGAGAACACTATGCATTTAACATTTACATTACGTGTTTTATTAGCGACTTAAGAATTTAATTTTTAAGCTTAATAAATACTCTTGTACTTTAAACCTGTATGTTTAAATTTATTGTAGTTCTTCTGTCTGGTAAGATAAAGTCCAAACTCATATAAGTATGAAAATGGAAAAAGGAGTGTTAATCTCAACTCTCCGAAACTCATATTCAAATAATTTGTACAAGGCCTAATCACAATTATCACAGTATTCTCTCTGATTTATATTCCCAAAATATGTATTTGCTAACAGTAGTAAGATAGAACCTAATGTCAAGGCACTCTGTTCTCTAATTTCCGCTCGAAATCGATTTGCTTGTGTGTGCCCTTAAATTCAGCCATTTATTTGAATTTAAGGCCACCCTTTGTATATACCTACCAGAGCGAAGAAATGGAAATAATACGCAACTATTCCCTCGAATGGGGTTTGAATCCGCAATCATCAGTGTACAGTCGGACGCTTTTCAACTGCGCCACGACTGCTTATTATTATATGTATAGAAATTAAATAGGCCTAAATACATGTATTCAGTATTATCTATATCGACCTAATACCTATATAGATTTATTACATTACATACTAGCTCCAAGCGAGATATCAATAACCCACGGTCCATCTAGTATGTAATTAAAGCCTCGAGGTGTAATTCACACGAATTAATAACACTATAACAATCAGATTTACATTTGTACATATTTTTTCTGTATAATTATACACTCTTCTACTTCGTATCAAAAATATTGTTAATTACACCTACCATATGTTGATAATTAGTATATACTTTTTATTTTTTTTAAATGTCATTCACATACTTTGGAAGCGTCCCTACTGAGTTCAATTTTTTTATATATTTTCAAAGCTGAAAAGCATGACGCTGAAAAACATATAGTACTATATATGTCAGCTTCATGCTTTTCCACGCAAAGCAGACTAATCAAAGAGGACTATTCCTTCTTTTTCCAACTTCTGTCTATATTCGACAATTGTGTACGAATTGGGGCCAGTCGTTGGGCAGTGGCACAGACGTGTGACTTCAAGCAACTGGCAAACGACTGTTTGTGGGTTCGATTCCCACTCGAGGTGTAGAAATATTTAATATTTCTATTTATTTCACTCTAGTGTCGAGGCAACGCGCGTCGTTAAGTTCCGCCGAATTTGGCGGAAAGTGGGGAACGAAGTGTCTTAACACTAGGTTCCCTCTGCCTACCCTGCTGTGTGCGGGATACAGCGTGAAGGAAAAAAAAGTGTACGATTGGTGGATTTCAACGTCGCGCTTTGTCTTATTAGATATCTTGTCAAGAAGATGAAAGTAATATAAATTTGATGATTCCACTTGTTCACTGTGACTACCCTGCTAAATATAAAGCGTAAATTATAAAAGAAATATATTCATAAAATAATGAAAAAGTTATAGGTCATTGATATTTTAAATGTTATAAATTTGACGTAAAAAATCAAAGAACAAAATTCAGAAGATATTTTTTTCATATTTTTTTGTACGTTAAATGTCGATTGGCAAAAATGACTATGTCAAAAGCACAGACGTCGAGCTCAATATTTAATAGCTCCATTAAACACGATCCCTCATTATAACTTTGCGAATGTGAAATTTCAATATTTAGTAAAACATTTTCAATAAAATATTAGAAAACTAAAGGTAATATGCGGTGTTAAGGGAATTTGACATTTTGAAGTGTATTCAAAATGAAATTTTAACGTTTAATGTTTGGTTATATGTATTTGCAAACACATGTGTAATTTCCTGTATATTTAAACACATTGAGATTATAATATACTTTTTACCAAATTGTCAATCTTTCAACTACTTTTTAATATAATAAAGACTTAAAATGCTTAGTGATAAGTAACAGTTATCCTCTACCACATTGATTGGAGATTATCTCAAGTTATAAATTACTTATTTCTGTCATTTCCTTGTAGGTAGGTTAAGACGTGAAACGGTACGGACTATATTTAATAAAAATTGTATACAATGAAATTCGAACTCACAACCGATCACAGCCGCAACCCATCATAAATAGTAAACACACAAAAAAGAAGAATATAAAGAAAGTTTTGAAACAAAATAATTTTTGTTCAGTTATTTTTTTTATAGTTAACGTGGATCACATTGTAGAGAAAATGTACAAAAAAAATAGTTTTTAGACACTTGTTTCTGCAATCTTCCATTTTGTGGGCATTGCGTGTTGCGCTGCTGAACTGAAAGCCGCACATTGACTAAATAGAATGATAAATAGATTTTTTATAAACTTTGCATACAACGAGAATTGAACTTACCACCATCACATTCGGTCAGCCATTACTTACAAAGCTACAATGACGTTGCAAATAATGATGTAAAACAAAACAAACAAAAATGAAAAAAGGAAACAAAGACTTTAAAATCACTTGATTTTATTTTAACGCAAACGAATTAAAAACACGTTCATAATTTTAATTGTACTTCAATTGGATTTCGTCCATATATACTTTCAAATTATAGGGAGGTTGTACAAGAAACTTATTACTTTACTTTATTACTTTTTTCTGATATATATTTTTTTTTTTAGCTTCACGCTGTATCCCGCACACAGCAGGGTAGGCAGAGGGAACCTAGTGTCAAGACACTCCGTTCCCCACTTTCCGCCGAATTCGGAGGCTTGCTCGTTAAGTGGCGGAACTTAACGCCGCGCTTTACCTTGACACCAGAGCGAAGAAAATGGAAATAGAAATATAATTTCCACTCCTCGAGTGGGAATCGAACCCACAACCAGTCGTTTACAGTCACACGCTTGTGCCACTGAGCCACGACTGGCCACAATTTACTAATTTAATAATTTTTCTGATATTAGTTTACGTTGTTCTGCAATTTCTATTTTTTTAAAGATATTGAGTGTGTATATCCCATACTATAGCGGTAACGCCATCCACAGCCCGTTCCTATCCTTAAATAAAAAATATGTCAATTTAGTAGTACGAAATATATGTAATAGATGTAAGAAATAGTATTAGTTATACACTTATAATAAATTAAGTTAGGTTACATTTAATATTCAAGTTGTATTAACATGAAAACGGGTAATTTGAATTTGTAATAACTGGACTCTCTTAGCTTACATTCTTAAGCCTTAGTTTTAAGTACTGAAATTGTAAAACAAACGTACTGTATATGATAAAGGAATCATAATCTTAAAAAAGGTACAGTACTTATGTCCGTAGAGTTATTAAATAGAATTATGAAAAAAAAGACTTTGTGTGTTGTATGACTGAGCTTAGCACCGCACTTTACCACGCCATGCTTTTTCCTTTGCAAATTAGTTAGATTAGATGGACTAAATAGACCAATTAATTTTTTTTAGCAATTTTTTTCGCTCGTTCCCGCTTTTCAGGATAGTCTAAAAACTTGGTGAAAAGACGATCCGCTCTCCAATGTCTACCTGAAATCGAGACATAGTGAGTTGTCATACATACCACCGCGAAGAAATAAAAATAAATTAAATTTCATTTTCAATTAATTTCTATAGAGTGGGAATCGAACGTACTAACATCGATTACAGTCGGTTGTTTTTCAACATAGCCACAACGAAATTACAAATACCCTAACTGAATAAAGGTAAAACACAGCACAAAGAAGATTTTAAAATCAGGTGATTTTATTTTTAAAGTTCATATTACGCAATGAAACAAAATAAAACAAGTCCATGTATTTTAATTGCACTATAAGTGGATTTCGCACATTTCCCATTTATTTTTCAATATATGTATATATGTATCTGTATATAGAGTTACCACAGCATGCAATTTTAACGATGATTTCATTAACATTACAATTTCAACAATAAATAGCTAAAGTATAATTTTATTTTGTAAAGTTCATTATTATAAACACGATTGGTCGTGGGTTTGAATTCCCTCTTGGCAATGACTATGTTTTCTATAATCATATTCTACTAGCAAACCGCACACGGCTTCGCCCGTGCTGAAACATTTTTTTTTTACCTTTACGCTGTATCCCGCACACAGCAGGGTAGGCAGAGGGAACCTAGTGTTAAGACACTCCGTTCCCCACTTTCCGGCGAATTCGGAGGCATTGTGTGTTAAGTGGCGGAACTTAACGCCGCGCTTTACCTCGACACCAGAGCGAAGAAAATGGAAATATTAAAAAATTCCACTCCTCGAGTAGGAATCGAACCCACAACCAGTCGATTACAGTCACACGCTTGTGCCACTGGGCAACGACTGGCTAATTTCCCTGCAAATCTTCATCCCTTATAGTCCGTTTTTTGGAATAATAAGCTAATTCTGTATCCAAATAGTATTAAAATCGTTTCAGTAGATTAGGCGTTCAGTAGATTATTGTGGTACCAGATAACTCTACCACCTTACATATTAATGTATGCTTCACGCTGTATCCCGCACATAACAGGGTAGGCAGAGGGAACCTAGTGTTAAGACACTTCGTTCCCCACTTTCCGCCGAATTCGGAAGCATTGTGTGTGCATTGTGGGCATTGTGTGATAAGTGGCGGAACTTAATTTCGCGCTTTGCCTCTGATACTAGAGTGAAGGAAATGGAAATATGAAATATTTCCACTCCTCGAATGGGAATCGAACCGACAACTATCGTTTACAGCCACACGTTCCTGCCACTGCGCCAGGACTGGCCCCAACTGGTATGTTATGTATATTATTCAGGCGAAAAATGAAGAACATAGACATGACAACGCGATATCTGTTTACCCTCTTATTGGAGAAAAGGTGTGAATTTAAAAAAATAACAATAAGGAAAATTCTTTCTTTAAATCAAACTTAACAACAACAACAAGTACGTAGAGTCGAGTTGGATACTGTTTATTGACAAAGACGAGAAGGAATCTTCAAATACTTCAATATAAACTATAAACTTCAGAGAATTGTAAGATGAAGTTAAAATATTGATGTTATTAAAGATAGTAAAAGTTTATGTTTCTACAACCGACGGCATTGACTTCGATTTCTCGGTCTGTGGTCTCAATCTTTCTTAATATTAATATCAATATTTCTTGAATAAGTAACGTAAAAACGTAAAAAAACTTTGAACGCAGCAGGATTCAAACCGGCGCCTCATAGAAACTGTCTAAGTGCTCTGAATACGAAAAACAAAACAAAACAAAAATAAGTTGTACAAAATGTATATAAATTTAGACAGCTGTTAGCAGAAAGCATGGTCTAAGCAGTTTCCAAGTACCACAGATTCTAATCCCGCTGCATTCAATTTTTTATACGTATTTTTACATAGTTGTATTTAGCTTATCAGGGTAAGCAGGGAGAAGCTAGAGAAGGATTTTTATATTGTAATCATTAGGAAAACATAAAAAGAAACTAAAAATATGTATTGTTGTGTAGTATTGTGGCCAGTCGTGGCCCAGTGGAACAAGCGTGCGACTGTAAAACGACTGGTTGTGTGTTCGATTCCCACTCGAGGAGTGGAAATTATATTTCCATTTTCTTCGCTCTGGTGTCGAGGTATAGCGTGGCGTTAAGTTCCGCCACTTAACACGCAAGCCTCTGAATTCGGGGGTGCGTGGGGAACACTAGGTTCCCTCTGCCTACCCTGCTGTGTGCGGGATACAGCGTGAAGCTAAAAAAAAGGGGAAATATAGGCTATAAATAATCTAGCAATTATATTAAATTCTTTAGAACCTAATAAAGACACACTTTAATTGGCACTATGATAACGTTCTATTTACAACAGAGTATAATCATAAAATTTTGCAAAAGCTGCACCGTTTACTTGTAAATATATGTGTTTTAATATGAGACAGTACACAAAATATGTGACAGATATTAAGTGCATTGTTGCTCCCATAAAGGTCTTAGTCTACGTGATATTACGAGCTTTCATATTATATTTTGAGCTTTTAGTTGAAATGATATTTGTATTTTGTTCTAAATTATTTGTTTTATTAATTAATTATAACTGGTTGAAAACGTGATCACTGTGAATTCAACTTCTTATTGTTATAATATTATATCTATATCATAAATCAATGGTAAGACAAAGCGCGGCGTTATATTCCGCCACACAACGTATAATGTTTTCAATTTTGGTGGAAAGCGGAACAAAGTGTCATGATATTAGGTCTCTGCTAATCGATAAGCTGAAAAAATATACAAAAAAAACTCTTATTGAAAAAGTATATTGTTGGTTCAAAGTGATAAGAAGACTAATACATCATCTATATAAAATGGGTCAAAATGGCGAAAAGAGTGTAGACCTAGATGATCAGTAGAAGTTATACTAGCAAATTGCAGTAGGTCCTATGTTCGAATACGATATAATAAAAATAGCCAAAGGTATTTCAAGTAAAAATAAACAACATAAATACAATATACAATATAACTGACGCTTTCTCCCGTATAGCAGGGTAGGCAGAAAGAGCTTAGTGTCAAGACACTACTTTCTTCACTTCACGCCCGAAATCGAGACATTGTGTGTTAATAGCAAAACTAAACACCTCGTTTTGTCTACGAAACCAGTATAAATGAGAATTATATACAATCATTCTCCCAAGTGGGAATCTAACCTACATCTACAAGCATCATATTTACAGGTAGATGCTGTCCCACTGCACCACGACGGTCTCAATTTTCCTATTTCTACAATTACAGCCCCACAAACTGCCCAGTCCAGTCTAGGAGGCAATTTAATTAAATCATGTTATCCTATGTCCCACGATGTTGCGCCGATAATTACTTAAATGTCCTAGTTTGCACATATGCCGCCGCGCCAGCTTGATAGTCCTTGTATAAAGGTCATTTATCAAACAAATTAAATTATACACAGCGCGAAATCTGTATAAATTGCAAAATGCAGCTATTGGAGCATTGAGACAGCGTCTATAAGCACGAATATTTTTAAGGTTCGATTACCCGATATATAATATATTTAATAAAATTCCAAAGTTTGTTTTAGATGGTAAATCTAAAACTGGAGAAATTTAAAATCATTGTAAAAAATATATTAGTAAGTAAGACTTATTACTTTGTAGTAGAGTATTTGAAGGATAAAAATGCGTGGAATGAATCTGATTAGAGTCCAATGCCACCTTAGCTAACCATTGTATCAAATAATAAAATTGTTATTTTAATAGAGCAACTGTTGAGTTTCTGGCCGGCTCTTCTCAGCAGAACTGCCTTCCGAGTCAGTGGTAGCTTTATGTACATTCGACGATTCAAACGTGCTTACAGAAGTCTATTTGAATAAAGATAATTTGAATTTGAATATACTTAAAAATATACATTAAACTTTATTTCACTTTGTTAAGACAAAGAGCGATGGTGGTTCTGTCAATTAATACGTAACGTCTCGATTACTGAAGGATAGTGGAAAACGGAGGGTCTTGACAATAAGTTCTCTCTGACTCTCTCGTCCTTGATATATGGGAAAAGGCGTCAAGCTGGCAAAGTATATAAAAATTAATGACGATAAAGAAAGAAATATTGATATATTAAGATGTCTGTAATATTTGAATCTTCAGATATACGAGTACTATGCCAATATCATTTAATGAGGATACATTATTACGTGAAGGGAAAATTCTATACTTTATTACGAAAATTGGGAGGACAATTTTATAGAGAAAAGAGCACAGAAAGCCAACATTTTTTATTATAGTTAATAAAAATACTTTTATCATTAATTTAATAACATTATGATGACACATGTCTTTGAAGTTTATTTGAGTAAATAATATTACGATAGAAGAGTTATATTACGAGAGAGAAACTATTATGCATTCTGTGGATTTTTGTATCCATTGCGTTGCAAAGAGAGAAGAAGCAAGTAGTGCCTGGCACTTGCGATTCAATTGTAGATATATGTGGTTCCTTTAAAATACACCTCATCGGTCGCCTTCGTTTCCGAGCTTCTCTCTCTCTCTACCTAAAATGCATTACATGCGTTCCGACTAATGCCACTTTCGAAATACGTGCTAGAAATTTACTGATAGTACTTCTAAGCCAAAGAATTCACTAATACATCTACCTAATCAATTTTTGGTCAATTCGTTAGTTATGTGAAATACTTATTTGCTTCGAAACTATGGCCTGTCGGAATATTTATTAGATTTATGTCTCAGAAGAAACAGTACAAAAATTACTCAGACTGTTTTACGTGCCCAACATGAAAGATCATACTTAGTATGTAATATGACACTACTACATCTTTTATAGGTAGCTGTGATTTCTATTTATAAATTAAGATATAGTACAATATATATGACGCATATATTTACACCACCCACGCAATATAAGTTTACAAATGCTCTGAATGTTGTCTGGAAAAGATCTTTGTTAAGCGATTAGACTGCTGTTGTGAATTATTTGTAGTAAAAGTAAAAGTGTTAAAATGGATAGTGATCGACGTTTAGGCAAAAAGTAACAGTAAAAGAAAAGTAATATATGACCAAAGAATAAAAAAATCAAATCCATATTTATTATAAATGCGAAAGTCTGTCTGTTTGTCTGTCACGCTTTCACGGCTAATCTAACGGTCCGATTTAGATGACATTTAGAATAAAAATAGTATATAACCTGGGGTCAAACATAGGCTACTTATTTTTTTAAAAATCAACCTCTAAAGGGTTGAAGTAGGGGATGAAAGTTTATATGAAACATCTAAATCGCTTGACCGATTGTAATAAATTTTGGAATATATATGTATATAGTTTATTATCTAAGATTAAACATTGGCTACTATATTTTTAAAAAAATCAACCCTCGAGGGTAGCAATATAACGAAACAATCATGTAGTTAGTGAGCGGGCCACTAGTTTAGAATAAATTAAAAAGGAGGTGGCATGTGGATATCTACAAAAACTGCTTGTAAATGTTTTCTTTTATTGCCTGTATGACATTAGTGATAATGTAATAAAACAACAATAAGGAATTATAAAATAAAGTTTTATAAATTTGTCGATAAACACATAAAAAATATTTTTAGAAAACGTATAAACATTTCTATGCTTCGTACCCGTGTGTCACGGAAACCGCTTCTGACTACTAAGGCATGCCTTCCACACAATTATATCTGTTATTGTGTATTATATAAATATTATAATACGACGTGCGCATCGTTAATTCATAAAAATATGATCATTACATAGATGAATTAATTTATATTTAAATAGTATCCCGCTCACAGTAGGATAGACAGAGGGAACCTAATGTCAAGAGACTCCGTTGCCCACTTTCCGCCGGATTCTGCAGGCATTACGTGTAATTGGCGGAACTTAACACCAAGCTTTGCCTCGACACCAGACTGAGGAAAATGGATATATTAAATATTTCCACTTCTCGAATGGGAATCGAATCCACAACCAGTCGGTTCCTACTTTGTGCCTCTGTTCCACGACTGGTCCTAATACCTTATACGTGATTAAATAGCCTCACAAACGCTTATACTTATTATCATAAACCTCTTCTGACTGAAAGCCATCGTTAAATGCTATTGACACGATAAATCAAGAGTATCAATTTCAGAGTTCAAAGGAATCATTAGGGCTAACATTTTTATTACGATATTACATTTTTATAAGAAAATGTTGTTATATTGTTATGTCCAATCAATAAGTATATGTGTATATGTTTATGAACATAAGTTTAAATACGTTATGGAAAAACTTTCTATTACGTGTTATGAGAAATACGAAATTAGAGGAGTCTGAAATTAAACACAATTAAAGTTTATTAAATATGTAAGTAAAATAATAATAAGCGAGGTAAAGCGCGGCGTTAAGTTCCGCCACTTAACACGCCAGCCTCTGAATTCGGCGGAAAGTAGGGAACGGAGTGTCTTAACACTAGGTTCCCTCTGCCTACCCTGCTGTGTGCGGGATACGGCGTGATGCTAAAAAAAAAAGAAAAAAAATCTTGCCAAGGCAACGTCTATTTTACGCACCAACAGAGCACCAAATTCAATTTATGGTAAATTGATAATAAAAATGGAATTTCATATAAACCTTTTATGGTAGCAGTATTGCAGTCCAATTTTGAATATCATTCAAGTAACCTTAGCCGTTAGTTCGTTCGTCTTTCTTACGAAGACCCCTCGCTTCGCCTGTTTAAACTACAAACTATTTCGCCTTTTCGCTCGTCTGCGATATAACTTATATTGTTATAACTTTTTTTTATTTATGAGGCGATTGAAATAAAATAAATACTAAATATTAGGAAAAAATACCATTATAAATAAATAATCAAAACTACTTTAAAATTGAATAAGCTGTTTTTGAGATTTGCGTGCACAAGCGCACAGATAAGCAGGCAAACAGAAAAGAAAATTAAAAATCATTGTTTTGGATTTTATTATATTTATAAATACCCCCAATAATATTTTTTTCCTTGAATCTTCTATATACAGCTTCATTTCTTATATATGTATGGATATAACACTATACTTTCGCTAGCTACTTTGTTCAATGAACAGTCTAAGTCTGGTAAATTAAGGAATGTAGATTTTTAGTCTATTTAAGACTTCCTTTGTACACGGCGCTATGCAAAATTCAGTACAGTTCAACGGATATTGTTCATTATAACGTCCTATAGTGCTTGCTTTTATTTACTTTTTTCTATGGAACACTTAAAAGCCTTTAAATGCATGTTATATGACTTTAACAACGAAGCAAAAATGAATAACTCTTATATTTTTACAAGATCTTTTGTATCTATATTTTAAAAACATGTAGTTTATATAATAAAGGTGCCTTCGTGGCACAGTAATAAAGGTTCTAATTGTAAATACGACAGTAGGAGTTTTGAATTTGCAATATGGCAATCCTTAAATGTATTTTCACTTAGAAAACGGATTAAATTTGATTTATTTTTATTTTTTGACACCAACATGGTACAACGGGACACCATTTGACTATAAACACAATGATTGTATATCACTTATATTGAAGTGAAGAACGAAGTGTTTTGACTAGATTTTCTTTCCCTGCAATAGATAACAAAGAAAAAATAACAATAATTCTTTTTTTTATTTTTTTAGCTTCACGCTGTATCCCACACATTGCAGGAGGCATTGCGGTTAAGTGGCCAAAACTTAACGCCGCGCTTTGCCTCGATACCAGTGCGAAGAAAATGGAAATATTAAATACTTCGACTCCTCGAGTGGGAATCGAACCCGCAACCAATCGTTTACAGTCACACGCTTGTGCCACTGCGCCACAACTGGCCCCTATTCAACTTGATTCGATTGACCGACAAATATTCTAAGCCACAATACACATAATACTACGTTAAACATATTTACTTCTACAAAAGGGCAACATTGGACACCTATTTGTACATAAAAGCGCTAGTAGAAATATATTGAAGTGCAAAACTAGCGTTTCCGTAAAAAAACATTACACTTTGACCATCTGTTTGAAGTGTGACGCTGTTATATCCATCTATACGGTTACCTGCACTACTGACATCATGTGAAACAAACCGTTCAAAATTCGAGTGTTTTTATGTTAACTAATGTTATTTTATTTGTTTATTTCGTGCATGTTTTTTATCTAGCGACCCGCACGTGAATTCGCTCGTGCTCAAGCTTCTAGCTTTAAAAATGAGACAATTTCCCTACAAATTTTCATCTTCTATTTCAACCCCTTGACCCCTGCGTTTACTGTGTATTGCGCCCGGCTTTTCGTTTCTTACTTGCATAGTTTCACATTTTGCACGGACTCAGTAATTCTCTGTATTTCTTCTATATTTTCTGAGCCGTAATCATTACACCGACATTATCATATACAAACTTTCATTCTTCAACTTCAATAACTTCGCATTTTCAAAATTACACAATTACCATATTCCATCCCCTATTTTAACGCCTTAAATTCCGATTTCTGCTTAACAAGTAGCCTGTGCCATTTCTCAGCCTGTAGACTATTACTGTGTCAAATTTCATTTAAATCGGTTTACTAGATTAGGCGATCATAATTTAAATATTTTTTTAGGCCTGGTGAACAAGACAAAGTACAGAGTTGAGTTCCATCACTTGTCATAATGTCTCAAATTAGGGCTGTAAGTAGAAAGCGGAGTGATTTGATATTAGATTATTTCTGACTACTATGTTATGAACTTAACGCCGCGCCTTGTCCTTTTGCCAATGCGTTGCAATGAAAGTCATTAAAATACACGTAATCATTCCCCAGAGCGGGAACCGAACCCACAACTGAATGCGTTAACATTCTGTCGCTATCTCAATGCGCCACGATGGCCTTACTAAAAAAACTTATAAATATATAAAATAAATAGCTTCATGCTATATCCCGCACACAGCAGGGTAGGCAGAGGGAACCTAGTGTTAAGACACTCCGTTCCCCACTTTCCGCCGAATTCGGAGGCTTGCGTGTTAAGTGGCGGAACTTAACGCCGCGCTTTACCTCAACACCAGAGCGAAGAAAATGGAAATATAATTTCCACTCCTTGAGTGGGAATCGAACCCACAAACAGTCGTTTACAGGCACACTCTTGTGCCACTGGGCCACGACTGGCCACAGATATAAAATAAATACATAATATATTCTGGACAGACAGAGTTGAAAAGCTAAAACCCTTAATTAGATGGTGTTTTAGAAACTTTAACGGGAACTGTTATCTTCTCAAGTTGTGCTTTGTTAAGTTCTTGTTTACTAGGATAGTGTTTCTAGCTTCCTTTAGAAATTAACATTTACTCTCAGAAACGTTTATTAATATTTAACTACTGATGTTGTAGAATTGACAAGACACCACGACGCTGTGTTTCGTCATATAACATGCAATGTCTTGATTACGAGCAGAAAGTGGAGAACTGTCGCCAGTCGTAGCGACTGGTTGTGGGTTTGATTCCCACTCGAGGATAGGACATATTTAATATTTCCATTTTCTTCGCTCTGGTGTCGAGGCAAAACGAGGTGTTAAGTTCCGCCAGTCTTTAACACGCAATGTCTCCCGATTCGGCGGAAAGTGGGGAACGGAGTGTCTTAACACTAGATTCTCTCTGCGTACCCTGCTGTGTGCAGGATACAGCGTGAAGATAAAAAAAAGTGGACAACTGAGTGTATTGACATAAGGTTCTCTCCGTCGATCCTGCTATGCGGGAAAGAGGTAAAGCCAGAAGTTTTAATACTAAATTTTCTCTGCCTACGCTGATATAAATGACTACTAGTATAAGTATACAATAATGTATATGTAGTAAGTAAATAACTAGTGAATGTAAATCCGTTTCTACAGACTTAATATCAATCAGCTTTAGTTCCCAATTAAACCTTTTTAACTTTATGCTTGCATAATAATGAGGAGAAACCTTGTTAGGTTATTTACGATACTTATACATAACACATTCTTTATAAAATCGAGCAAATATTATTGAAATAACCATCCAACCATCTATAAAACTTCAGAAAACCGCTCCACCCTACAAAAACAAGGGGTTATTTTTTCGTCTATTTACTTACAAATCGAGTAAAGCGGTTGTTAGAAGTAATTTTCTTCGTTTACATACAACCTCGAGACCGGATCATCAAATTTCCGCTCATTCTACGCCTGCCTAAACGTTATGACGTTAATACGACGTGAACCGATTTATTAAAAACCCAAATTTACATTATATAAAATCATTTTTTATCTACTTATGTAAAATACATGCTAATAATTGTTGGTTTTTGTTAAAAATATAGGTAAATATATTATTTTTTCGCTGGGTAATGCGTAACGACAATAAAGGAGATCTTCGGAGAGAACCTTCTCTCCGACTACCCCGATATGAGGAAGTTTTATGCCACAGAGTGGCATTCAAACTCACAACCATCGAATCAACTCAAAACCAACCAGATATATTTACTTATATTTTTAACAACCCGTGTAGAACTGTTTCTACACTACATATTTGCCTGAAATGGCGGTATTCTGTGTTTATTGGTAGAACTAAATGCTGGTTTTAGTCTTTTCGAAATGAATGTAATTTATTTATAGTCATCATTCTTCCAAGTAGGAAACAATTTTTTCATTTCTCTTTTGTTACAAAACAAAATACGACGTTCAGTTTCTGAAATATACAAAAGAAGTAGTGTTTCAACACTAAACTATTTAAACCTATATTTTTTAAATAAATAGAAATAAAAAAAGCTTTATTTAACTATAGCGTAAAGCGTATAAATATATACACTTAAAATTTTAAAAAATATGGTATCCACGATAACCTAAAAACTCATATTATCAACATGCACGTAAAGGACGTCCATAAGGGTTACGTAGAGCTAGCCTTCGGCGTTGCACTTTACCCAGAAGACACGTTATATAAGACCACCTAAAAATGTTGTTTCATTTCGCCCATATTTTTAGATAGGCAAAATATGCGTAAAGCATATAAAGAAGTATTAAAAAAGGTACCTAGCCGTTTTTTAATATACTACCTGGTTGAAGGCCAACATAACTTGACTAACGTTTTGTTAAAACTACTTGAAAAATACTCTTACTTTAAAATAGCCACCTCCAAGTTTTGCTTATATAGACACGACTCTTGCCACATTTTTTTGTTTATCTCCCGTAGTTACAATTATATGCAAACATAAAGTCTCATATTTTCTATTACCTACATATATTCACAGACTGCACTATACTAATCACACTGCATGCCACCGCAAGCTGCATCACCCTCACCACCTGGGTGAGTGTTTCAGCTGAACTACCTAGTTTATCAGATGGTAAATTCCTTTAAACGTGTTGTTCAAAGTTATGATATTTGACTCTTTATGGGGCCTATCAACAAATTTCTTAAGAGCAACGCATTATTTGTTGCTTTTGAGAAGAATGGAATATGTTAACACTAAGTTCTCTTTCGCTATGCGGGAATACACGTGAAGCTACTAACATCGTCGACCATGATGACGAAAAAATTATATACTTTTATTATTTAAAGTATTATTAGCCTACTTAGGAAATTGATTTATTAAAAATGTATTTTTCAATTTCCGAAGTCGCAGTTATGAATAACACTTTAATTCATGTTAAAAATATTTAATAAATAGCATTCTCTCTTGCCAAACAATTATTCGCTGCCGCCAAACAGCTGCTACTAGAACGCATGGCTTAGCAGTCAGAGCGGTTGGACAGTTTCCAAGAGGCACTGGTTCAAATCCTGCTTTCAAATTTTTATATGTTGATACCTCGTTCAAATATCCATACTTTGTCTAATAACGTCTTTATGAAAAAAATATATATTAACTTGGAAAAATTCATATACTAGATTTAGACCACTTTATTCGTGTTTTATTTCATAAGCTTAAAATCTCAATAGTAGAATATATAAAGCAAGCGCCAGTCTAGTTAGAATAAGTGTATCATTTGTATCCGCCACTTATGAAGAACTATTATAATATAAATTTTGGCGAATATGTTATTTTACTAGACTTTCTCCGTCTGTTAGATGATAGAAATAAGAAATAAGCTTTTATATTTTTTTTTACTTAAAAGAAAAAAAATAAATTATTGCTCATACTATCTGAATAACTTAAACACCAAATGACTGTAAACGCTATTGTTTGTGTGTTCGATTCACGCTCAGCTTTAACGGCATTAAATTCAGCCACTCAAAACGTAGTGTCTTGTCATCAGGCGAAAAGTAAAGAACGGGTTGTCTTACCATTCAATGTAATATTTTTCGAAGAAAAACAATTTGTAAGTAATAAAGCAAATATTATAAGACATTTTCAAGGTAAACAAAAATTATTAATTTGTTCACATTCTTGTACTCGTAGTATTGGCTTCGTTCTCGTATACTTATAAAATAATAAAAACAAAAAAAAAGGAAAGTTTAATTTCCATATTGTACAACAACATAGAAGACCTTGAAGTGTTTTAGAAGATGATTACTTTTCTCGTAGGTATTATGTTTATATTATAAAATAATAAATGTTATATACCGTCGTTTACAATCTGACGAATGTAGATCACACTCTCTATTCCCATTGGCTTACTTCCACTAATATAAATATCAACTCTGACTATTAACGCCATTGGTTGTGGGTTCAATTCCCACTTCACCAAAAACATTTTAATTTCCCGCTCAGATAAATTAAAGTTCCTTTTACCTACCCTGCTACGTGTGCGGAATACAGCGTGAAGCAAAAAAAAAAATTAAAAAAATTAAATACAGTATGGCCAGTAATCGTTACGGCAGAAAGTCACAAACGGAGTGACTTAACACTAGACTCCCTGACTACCGGAATACTGCTATGCCGAATAAAGCGTGAAGCTTGTTTTTTTTATTCGTATAGTTTATAAATAAATGCTATAAAATAAATGAAGATTCAACTTAATAGATTATTAAATATATATATATTTTTTTTAGCTTCACGCTGTATCCCGCTCACATAGCAGGGTAGGCAGAAGGAACCTAGTGTTAAGACACTCCGTTCCCCCCACTCTCCGCTCCATTCGGAGGCATTGCGTATTAAGCGGCGGAACTTAACGCCGCGCTTTGCGTCGGCACCAGAGCGAAGAAAATGGAAATATATTTTTTGTACCCCTCGAGTTGTAATCGAACCTTCAACCAATCGCTTTACAGTCACACTTTGTGCCATTGCGCCACGACTGGCCCCCATATTAAATAAATGTTATCATTATTTAATTTAGTGCTCAAAATTAAACAGGAAGACCAAGTGTCCCTCCTCTACCCTATAAACTACTACTTGCTCCAACTTTGTATACTATGTTCAGTACTAATTGGCCATGAAAGTTAATCTCTCTGGAGAGACTGGTTGTAGTCTAAATCTATGAATCTATAATAAAGTGTATATAAGGAGGAAAACACAACTTTGAATACGATGTTATAGATACTTATATAAAAATGGGGCCAGTCGTCGTGCAGTGGCATAAGCGTGTGACTGTAAACGACTGGTTGTGAGTTCGATTCTTTCTTCGCTCTGGTATACAACACATAACACACAAGCTAAACTCTTTTTTTCTTTTTATTGCTTTATAAATATAAAATGCCCATGTTTATATATTATATAATAAAATACAGATGGTCGATTTCTGTAGAAAAGATTTATGATAAAATCTATTATATCATCGAATTATCATCAATGTAATAATTTTTTTTCTGTGTTAGTCTGTTTGTCTGTTTGATTACGCATCTATGCTCGTTAATCTCAGAAACAGCTTAACAGATTTAAATTCAGTCTATAATATGTATGTACAAGTACATCCATACTTATATTATACCATTTATAATGTCTGTTTGTTTGTCTATCAAGCTTACACGGTCAATCTACCGCTCCGATTTGGATGAAATATAGAATATGAGTAGTAAACATTACTGGGTCTAACATAGGCTACTTATTTTTTAAAAATCAACCTCTAAAATGGGTGGAAATAGAGGATGAAAGTTTATATGAAAAATCTACACTGCTTGACTGATTGTAATGAATTTTGGAATAAATACAGTTGACAATTCAAGGTTAAACATAGGCTACTTTGTTTTTCAAAAATCCATCCCCGAGGGTTGCAATATAATGACACAGCCATATAGTTGACGCGGCGAAGCCCTGAGCGGGCCCCTAGTATGATATAAACGATATTATAGAAAATAAAAGCGTGTAGCAAAATATAATGCAAATATAGTTAACTAGAACGTGCCAAAGGGAATTTAAATCCAAAATTATCACATGCCTTAATTCATATACACTATATATGCAATCTGCAAACGTTTTATAAAAATTTTAAAAGAAAAAGACTATTAAAACTGCTCAAGTTTTATATAAAGCGCTTAAGAGATGTCTTTCAACAAAGTGCATGTAAAATTATAACCTAAATACGATAAAACGTAATGTCGCCAAGATTATTCGTAGACATGCTCGTCTGCACTCATGTGACCTAGAAAGGGGATAGGTAAATGACCCAGTCGTCTATAATTTAAGTGAAATATTTAGATAACTTTGAATGTATGTATGTATGTATGTTGGGGAAAGTCGTGGCGCAGTGGCACAAAGTGTGACTGTAAAGCGACTGGCTGTGGGCTCGATTCCCACTCGAGGAGTAGAAATAATCAATATTTCCATTTTCTCTGGTGTCGAGGCAAAGCGAAAGTGGAGAACGAAGTGTCTTAGCACTAGGTTCTCTCTGCATACCTTGCTGTGTGCGGGATACAGCGTGAAGCTAAAAAAAAAGTAAATGTATGTAGAAAAACGTCGACTACTTCTTACTTTAAATGTCGTATATGTGTGCTTTTATATTCGGCAAAGTTAGTTAGGTAAAAAGAAGTAGTACTAAATGATTTCAATAATTATTACATAAGTAGAGTTTCTTTACTATTCGATGAGCTAACAATATATTTCAGAAACACAAATTGTTTAAAAGTATGTATTTCCACTAGTATATTAAATGACATGAAACTACGAAATTCATAGATCGGAGACCTGAGCATGGTATGGATTTAATTTCCTCAAACGTATTACTAGAAGCAACAGGTAAAGTGATTGAAACGATTAATATTGCCAACTAGCTTTCGAAATTGAGTTTATATTTTGAACTAGTTATTACCCGCAACTTCGCTTGCCTCGATTTATTCTATTTTCTATAGTTTGGATTTCCGGTCTCGAAGGAAAGTTAATAAATCGGTACCATGTTATAGAAGTTTTACGCTTTTTGGCATAGCAGTGTGATCCAAATGAACCTAGTGCCATGACACTTCGCTCTTCACTTTCCTCCCGAAATCAAGACATTGCGAGTGGTAGAACCCTACGCCGCGGTTTCACTTAGGTAACTAAGCATATAAATGAAAATAATATAATCGATAGAGTGGTAATCGAACCCATAACCATTGCCTTTATTCAAGGACTGTCTCCGGGCGTTAAATCCTTATTATATGATCAAAACTCAATATCATATAGAATTAAACTAATAAAAATATAAAAATAATAAAGGAAATAAGAGCAAAATTCCTTCCTAAAAGCCCCTTTTACCTAAGTGTCGACAATTGAATTCTGTGGCGCGACAAATTGAAAGCTTTAAATTAAACCTGTTAATCTACTCGTAATTAAAACTGAAGTAACCTTGTTAAGTTAGTGTGGCTCTATATAAAGATATTTTTTTTCTTATTAAATACTTTTTTAATAGAGTGTAGTTAGCAAATGTTTTCATAATACATTTTTACTTCAGTATAATAATAGAAAATCTTTGAATAATATTTATCTGTTTTACTTTTTAGAAGAGAAATGATTGATCGTTTTTTATAGCTTTACGCTGTATCCCGCACACAGCAGGGTAGAGGGAACCTAGTGGTAAGACACTCCGTTCCCCACTTTCCGCCGAATTCGAAGGCATTGCGTGTTAAGTGGCGGAACTTAACGCCGCGCTTTGCCTCGACACCAGAGCGAATAAAATGGAAATATTGACTATTTTTATTCTTCGAGTGGGAATCGAACTCACAATCAGTCGCTTTACAGTAACACTTTGTGCTGTTACGGCCACAACACTAGTTTCTCTCTAATAAGCCTGTTATTCAGGAAAGAAAGCAGGAAGTTTCAAAAGAAATCTAAATGATTAGTATAAAAATACTGAGGAATATATCTCTTGTAAGCTTTAAAAATCCCCTAATCGCTATTCGAACCCATAGTCATAACTTAGTCAGATGTCCAAAGTGCTACACGATTATTTCGTAAATATTCGTATATTATAGCGTAGCCGTGTCAAATTTGGGACGTGTCATGCGTCTGACACTGTTCTTTGCACGCAATGGTATTGAATTCTATTTATATCGTTATAAGGAATATTAAATAATATTTATATTTCTTCAATCTTGAATTACATCGTCAGATTTTTTTTATATTTGAATGCATTATATTGAGAAAAAAATATAATTTTATTTTTACGCCTTTTGCTGCTTAGCAGGTCAGTCAGGGAGGACCTTGTGTTAACACACTCCGTTCTCGACATTGCGTGTTAAGTAAAGGAACTCCTTTTGTCTTGTACATCAGACTGGAGATATGAAAATAACTAAATCTATCAAATAATAAAATAAAAAATAACATCGAAAAAGACATTTAGAATAATCATATTATTATTCCTAATAGAAATCTAATCCACATCCAATCGTATTTACAGTCAGACGTTTTTCTACTGTGCCACGATATTAAAACTTAGTTTTATTTCATAAAATACTTAAAAAAACTAAGGTTTAACTTTTAAAAAAACAATCCTAACCAATAAAAATAGCAACTTAAGATAAAAATAGACAGAAATAAAGCAAAAAATATATAAAAATTTAACAGCCAACGGTGCAATAAATTATCGTTTTAAAGGTTTTCCAGAAAAACGCGAGGTAATCAACTTAAAACCACATTAGCTTAATCGACAAGGCGGTTCCGATCGCGGCCATATTGAACTATTGTTGCGTCCACTCCCTTTAAGCGTTGTGCCTTTGTTTGACATCAGAGGGTATTGATGTTTCTGTTATGTCGTGGCGTAGGGGCACAAAGTGTGACTGTAAAGGGACCGGTTGTGGGTCCGATTCCCACTCAAGGAGTGGCAATATTTAATATTTACATTTTCTTCGCTCTGGTATCGAGACACGTTAAGTCCTGCCTCCTAACACGCAATGCCTCCAAAAAGTGGGGAACAGAGTGTCTTAATACTAGTTTTACTCTGCCTACCCTACTGTGTGCGGGATACAGCGGGATACGAATGGGGACCGAATCCACAACCAATCGTACTTACAATGAGGTGCTATCTCACTACGCCACGTTCCTTCAAAAAAATAACTACATTATTACTCAAAAAACATTGAAGTTTGACACCTCAAACAAAAAAAAGATATAACATTTTCTAAGCAATCCCAACACAATTTGGCTGTAGAACAAACAATCAACCTGATACTGTCATATCAGTGTAACAGTCTAAGGGCGTGGGTCAAATTAGGTCGATACGCAACAAGTATCTACGCAGTAGTATGGAACGGCCGGTAGAGGTATTTTCAGCTATTAAACCTTTGTATTGAAATGATTGATAGAAAACGCTTTTGGCTTTGTCAAAATTTACTTTATATAGATGTTTTGAGATGTAATATTTAATATTGTTTGCGTTTATAAAATCGTTGTTTATTTGGTAAAATGGCAAACAGATGCCATGTAAGATGGAGTAGAATTGATTTCTGGTTGAAATAAATGTTTGGATTAACTAAATGACTTAGTTAGTGAGTAATAATAATAATAATAATCATCATCATTATCACGGAAGACGTCCACTGCTGCACATAGGCCTCCCCCATAGAACGCCATTTCGAGCGGTTAGTAATAATAATAAATTAAAATACTTGAAGGACTTACATAGGACACAAATCACTCAAGACATATGTAGCTCCCGTTTTTTTTTCTTTATGCTTAAACTAAAAACGTATCTCTTTACTACCCCGCAAGGGATACAGCGTAAAGCTAAAAACGTATAGTCGTTTTGATACGAATTGAAGCTTTTCGTAGAAAATCCATACTTATATTATAAATGCGAATATCTGTGTGTTTGCCTGTCACGCTTTCACGGCTAATCTACTGGTCCGATTTAGATGAAATTTAGAATGAAAGTAGTAAAAATGACTGTGTCTAACATATGCTACTTAGTTTTTCAAACATCAACCTCTAAAGGGTTGAAATAGGGGGTGAAAGTTTTATGAAAAATCTACACCACTTGACCAATTGTAACGAATTTTGGCATATATATAGTTGATAATCCAAGGTTAAACATAGGCTACTTTATTTTCACCGAGGGTTATTATATACTGAAACAGCTACGTAAGCCGCGAGCGGGTCGCTAGTAGCTTATAAAGTAAATTAATTATTTCTTAGTAGTCGATTGAAAATTAATTTATTTCATGAAAAAGTACGACAAAAAAAACAAAATTGTTAATTTTTCACAAAAACAAAGTTATATATTTTAAAAGAACATTACATTCCAATAAACATTCTCGGAAACCAATAAAGAAACGGTAACCATTTTTTACGTACTTACTTATTTTTTCAAACAAAAAATTAATAAGCTGAATTAACATACATTCTTAATGGTCAAGTCTCAAATTATAGTTAATAGTAGTAATTATTTGTAAGCGCCACCACGAAACACGATCGTTATCATTAAGAGGAAAAGAATTTTTGAAATAATTGATATACTTTACTTTATGCACATGGAACTTCACGTTAAGTAAAAAAAAAAAAATTAAATAGCTTCACGCTATATCCCGCACACAGCAGGGTAGGCAGAGGGAACCTAGTGTTAAGACACTCCGTTCCCCACTTTCCGCCGAATTCGGAGGCTTGCGTGTTAAGTGGCGGAACTTAACGCCGCGCTTTACCTCGACACCAGAGCGAAGAAAATGGAAATATAATTTCCACTCCTCGAGTGGGAATCGAACCCACAACCAGTCGTTTACAGTCACACTCTTGTGCCACTGGGCCACGACTGGCCACGTTAGGTCAATTCATTTAAATTATAGATATACCCATTATGTAATAGGTGCGTAACCCAACACTATGTTCTGTCTGTCTTACTAAAACGGATAAATGGAAATAAATTGTTAAGATAATGTAAGTAATATAATTCATATATTGGCCGATACGTGGCCAGTCGTGGCGCAGTGGCACAAATGTGTAACTATAAACGATTGGTTGTGGATTCCATTCCCACTCGAGGAGTTAAAATATTTATTGTTTCCGTTTTCTTCTCTCTGTTATCTAGGCAAAGCGCGGCGTTAAGTTCCGCCACTTAACACGCAACGCTTCCAAATTCGACGGAAAGTGGGGAACGGAGTGTCTTAACAATAGGTTCCCTCTGCCTACCCTACTGTGTGCGGAATACAGTGTGAAGCTAAAGGTAAAATATAAAGCGGTGCGTTCAGTTCCGCCAATGTTTTGAGAGGAGATTGGAGTGTCAAGACACTAGATTTTCTTTACCTCTCCTGCCTGTCTATGAAACTGTTACAAACATTGTTTTGGGTAAGAATCAAACACACTACTACCGTAAAAACCTTATTAATAGTTCAAACTTAACAATATGTTAGTATAAAAAATGTAATCCAATTAGAGAGTCGAAATGTTATATGTAGCTTTTATATTTTTTTCTTTTATTTTTTTATAGAGCCGTACATTTAATGAATAAATATTTTAACGTAAAAAGCATTAAAAAATTATGTAAAACGAATATATTTTTCGTAGTTAGATTATAATAAATATAGTAAGCAAATAAACATAGTTATTAGGAAATGTCAATATACAAGTATGTTTTGATTAAAACTATACACATATTGCAATTTTCAACAGGGAACTCAAGGGAGTGACTTACATATTTAAAATATTTTTATTTTCCTACCTTGATTGCGGCGTTGAGTTCCGCAACCCAACACGGAGGAAATGGTTTACTCTACGAACTCTGGTAACTATATGTTAAAACTGATTTGTATTAAATAAATATCATTTACCAAAAATACATGATGTGTAGCATAATACGTCCGTCATGTCTAAATGTAATAAATAAAAAAAGAAAAAAACTGGGGGTAGTTTTAATAAGAAACTTGAACCAATATTTAAGTAGTTCATATTCTAACTATTCATTAAACTTATTAAGATCGATATATAAGATATTATTTAAGATATTGTATTTCTAAATAAAAATCACGTATCAATTGTAAATATAATCTAGCTTTATCTTAAAAAGCGAACTTCATATATAATTGTGTATTGTACATATTAAAAAGTACTTATAATATAAATGCAAAAGTAATTTCATTCACCGTCACCACAAAGGTACCAATGTCGAAATGACTTTCATAAAATTTGACTCGAACGTAGCTTGCATAGAGATAAATACAAAGCAAAGTGCTCTTTCAAATTTATAACGCTAATTGAAAAGTTGGAGACGTATGTAAGTATGTGTGTCTATAGCTATGCAGAAATGACGGAAAGCATGTACCTTTTCAAGAAGTTGTTATTTTGTGATATTAATAATTAAATTGGGGTTTTAAATGTTTTATATATCAACTGGCTGTGGGTTCAATTCCTACTCGAGGAATTGAAAGATTAATATTTCATTGCCATCGTTTTTGTATCGACCCAAAGTGCGACGTTGACTTCCGACAATTAACACACAATGCCACCAAATATAGGCCGAAAACGGAGAACGGAGTGTCTTAACATTAGATATGTGCGGGATACAGCGCGATGGTAAAAAATGCATCTATGATAGTTTTTATATGAGGAAATTAGTTATCCTCACATAGCACAAACTTTAATAAGTAGGTAGGCTATGGTACATATATTTAAAATTTTTACGATATGTGTAGGTATTAAACTCCAAAATCAATATTTTAACATTTACAACAATGTTAGTTTTATTTTTTACTTCGTGCTTTTTTTCTCAAAGCAGATAAGTCACAAAACCTAGTGTCAAGACACTCTCTACGTTGCGCCCGAATTCGTGACAATGCGCGTGTAGTGATGCCATGCCATGCCATGAATTTTCTTGAGTATCAGAGTAAAGAATTGAAAATTATATCTTTCGTTGTGGTTTAGATGTCTCAAAAGGAAATATCTAAGTCGAAAGTTATATTATAAATTCAATTTCCACTTTGAAAAATATTTTTAGTAAAGCATTATTTTCAACGTAGCTACAAAAGAAGCTATATCCCCAGCGGAAACCCTCTCCACCATCAGGAGACGACGTCGGCTCGCTTGCGCATTCAAGCAGCTACGTCCAATACAACTACCAAACGCAACGTTTGGAAAACAGAAAGCAACGTTCTGTATATCAGTCTACCTCTCTCTCTCTCCTAATTTTTTATTTTCCTTTTATTAAGCTTCACGCTGCATCACTACAGACGACATCTAATGTCAGGACATTCCTTTCCCCACTTTCCGCTGAATTCTGGAGGCATTACGAGTTAAGTGATGGAACTCAACGCTATGTACATATTGCCTCGAAAAACAACAGAGCGCCAAATAAAAAAAATGAAATAACAAATCGGTGATTTCCATTCGAGAGAGTGGGAATTGAACTCACAATCAGTCGCGTTTACTGTCACACTTTGTGCCCCTGCGCCACGACTGGTGCCACTCCCAATTGATGAAGATAAAAACAATAAAACTATAAGTATATTTTAATTGCTTCTACAAAGACTTCTTACACGTGAAAAAACGCTTGGACAAATTGATCTCGAAGCTCTACACCCTAATCTCGAAGTCCCTATTGCGTGACCACTAAATGTAATAAGCAACGGCTACACAACCTTTCGTGAATTTTACGATATTTATTACGTGGAAAATGTTAAAGCAACAATTTCATTGTGTTGCCATTTTAAAAATAGTTTTGTTTTAAGTCCTTGTTGTTGATGGTTTTCTAAAGTTATATAAATAGTTATTGTATACGGTATGTTTTCTATTTCTTGAATTCAATTGCTGCTAAAATAACTTTTATATTTTAATTTTATTAAAATATTAATAGTGTTATTAAAAAAATATTAACTATAAATACTAAAATGAATATTGATAAAATATAAAAATCTTAAAAAACTTTGATAAAATTGCAAACAAACATATAAAAGCTACAACAAACACTATGAAGAAAATATATACACATACATACATACATAACATATACAAAAAACATGTCCACACGTACTTGTCAAATCAAAACTGCTTCGTACAAAAATCGAACATGCTACCTACAATCCATATACTAGACACCACTGAGCCATAACGACTAAGCAATTTAAAACAAAAATCATCACCATATATAACAAACACCAAGAACACGTTAAGCTTAAACCAACTTTAACATGAAAAAAAGAAAATTTGTAAAAAAATATATATATTACGTTATCTATCACTGGCACAAACGACCTGTTGAAAATGATATTTCAGTGTAGGTATCGCGTAGAGGCGTCTACACCAGACGCCACTTCGGGTAGTACTGAGGCAAAGCGTCCGATCTATAAGAGGCAAGCCCTCGCCTACTGAACACGGTTCTGAATAGCAACGGTAAATAGAAGTCACCTGCTACAATGACGTACGCCATGGATTATGAAATTGTATGGTGTTTTAAGTGATTTTTTGTTAATGGTGGAACAGGTATGGTAGAGTTAAAGATGAAATGTTAAGAATTGTAATATTGAATGTTTAAGAGTTTAATTTTGTGAAAATACTATACTAAATGTGGAGTCTGCATGTCGCATTAATATTTTTGTGTGTGTTTCACACTTAGGAAATTTTTTCACGTTTTTTCTTCAGTAGTAGTCAGAAAGAACCAGTGCCTCGAGATACTACATTCTCTAGTTTCCGCCCTAAATCGAGACGTTGCGTGTTAATTGTTGGAACTTAACGCCGAGCTTTGTCTTGTATACTAGTTCGAAGAAACGAAAAAAAATATTTAATCATTTCCCGAGAGGAAATAGTCCCACAACTGTCACGGTTATGGTTAGATACTGTTACAATGTGTCGAAATGGCCACAATTCTTCGCTTTTATTTTAGTGTACCTGAAAATAAAATATTTTTAGATAGAACATCATAAACAATTTTGTTCTAACATAAAGGTGTCACTGAATAGAAATGCAATGCAAAGAACTGGTGAAAAACTCAATAAATACAGTGTTCAAATATATTTTGTTATTACTATCAGTATAACATACAAAAAGCTTTTTTTTTCGCAAAGTTACTGACGCAGATTTTTGCCTACGTACAGTCAAAGTTACGGCTAAAATCTGGTATGTAGAGTTTTTAGGAGTTATAAAGAAGCACTACGAGAGGATTTCCTAAGGGAACGTAAAGGAATCGGATTTTCCGTTTAAAAGTCGAAACTACAAAAAATAAAAATGCCCGTAGTATGCCAAAGGTTATAAAGTCAACTTGGATAAAATAACGGACGACTACTAGTATTATGTTATACGATTATATATTATTTATTTTTGTGAACTAATTCATTAGAAAATAGCCCATTAGTTTCCATGAAATATCCAACTCCAACAATAATTTTCAGTTAGTTGTAGGTTCTATTTCTACTTATGAGAATGATCATATTTAAACAGTTTTTATTTCAGTCCTCTGGAAAGACATAATGCAGCGTTGAGTTACACCAGTCAACACGTTATGTCTCAAATTTAACAGTACAGAGGCTAGGTCCCATCGCTGTGTTCTTCCTTCTTTGTTTCTACGCAAGATAAAGCATGAAGCTATTCGTTTTTAAAAATATTTTTTTATTGGTTAAAAATGTGTTTTGCTGTGCGTTAACTCTTCCTGGGCTATTTGCAGTAGACCTCTGAAATTTGGCAGGGATATCGAGCACAGTGTCTTATGAGCTGTGAAGTTTTTTGGTGACAATTGTAGTTGTAGTTTTTGAATAAATGGTAATGAAATGGTCAGAAAGTGCCCATAGACTTAGGCTGTGAAACGTTAAGTGTTATGTCAGTGTTAAGTGTTTGCTTTTCAAAATTTTTAAGCGACTTTCAAAAGGAGAAGGTAATCAATTCGGCTGTATTTTTTTGAGGATTGATTTTGATTATTCTTTTTTAAATGATTGGAAGTGGTGTGTGGTCCCATTTTTTTCAGTCAGATCAGTCTAAGTAGCTTTTTACCAACTTCATAAAAATTGGATAATTTACAACTCGACATTTTTATTTTACATATCATGCCGCATATCTTTTTACTGAGTGAATCAATTTCAATCATTCTTTTTTATATGAAGGCTAATACTTGTAAGAATCCGAGTAGTACTTATTATACATTAGTTTTCAACTGACATCATAAAAAGTACAAGATTTTGAATTAAATTGTATTTTTTAAGTACTTTACCCCATATCTTTTTACTTTGTGAATATATATAGCTTGCTTGGTGTTACTGAAATAAAACTATTGTATACATTGCTTTACTAACTTCAACGTTAGCCATACTTATATTATAAATGCGTCTGTGTGTTTGTCTGTCACGCTTTCACGGCTAATCTATCAGTCCGATTTGGATGAAATTTAGAATGAAAGTAGTAAAAGTGACTGCGTCTAACATAGGCTGCTTATTTTTTCACTCAAAAATCAACCTCTAAAGGGTTTAAATAGGGGATGAAAGTTGAAATGAAAAATCTAAACCGCTTGACCAATTGTAATGAATTTTGGCATAAATATAGTTGATAATCTAAGCTTAATATTTTTTAAGATGCGCCCCCGTGGGTTGCAATATAACGAAATAGTTCACGCGGCGAAGCCGCGAGCGGGCCGCTAGTTTTAGAATATTTAAGAAAAATATGAATTAAGCTGGTAGCTAACATAAAAAAAATACTTATTAATGAAATTTTTGTGCGCACATCAACATGTTATTTGAAGTCGCTTTTCTTTTTTTTTGTAAAAAAAATTATTTAACACTTAATAACATTAAATATGTACTTCGCTCAGCTCTTCCGCCATGCAGAGCAAAGAGGCGGTTCCTAGTTTTAATTTATTTTTTGTTATTTTTAGCTAAGTTTCAGTTTTTTTTTAATATTTCTAATGTAATATTTCAAAAGTTTTACGACCACCTGCTATATGACGCAAGGAGGAAAAACGTCCTGTTGAGGTGTGAACACATTATGTTTCATTCATGAATGAAAGATTACGATTTTATTTGGCACTAACGGACTGACCTTTGCCCGGATATAAATACGATGGTTCCATACAAATTTCATGATTTAGGAATGTTTGGAACTTATTTCGGTAC
The DNA here is from genome assembly GCA_019049465.1 of Dryas iulia moderata. Taxonomy (NCBI): domain Eukaryota; kingdom Metazoa; phylum Arthropoda; class Insecta; order Lepidoptera; family Nymphalidae; genus Dryas; species Dryas iulia. The sequence goes on along the minus strand of CM032418.1, from coordinate 11,021,698 downwards.
GGTGAAATGATTTTCTTTATTGATAACTTGAGACTGTTGTATTTATGTAGTCATATTGTTATTTTTAATTTAAAATTTTACCTATTTTAGTCGAAATCAGCCGTGAAAATTATCAGAATTGTTTAAATCATATATTTAAATTATTTTCATTTCTTCGTTCTGGGTAAAAAGAACAGTGCGGTGTTAAGTTCCGCTATACAGATTCGGCCCATAAGTGATTAAGGGCTGTCTTGATACTCGGCTCTCTTTTCCTATCTCGCTATGAGAGAAAAATTGTCGAGCTGAATAAAAAGAAAAAGAAGGCTTTTTTATTGTCTTTGTAATATTGCTTGTCATTATGTTTAGAATAATAGAAAAGCCGATTTGTATACTTTTTACACTATAAATCACATTGATTAAGAAACTACAAAAATATATTTTTAAGGACTAATTCATATTTTTAACACTTAATGTATTTATTTATAAAGCGTAGACCGTAAATATTTTTGCACTTCAAATGAATTTATAGTTTGAAATGCAAAGAATTTTTAATCTTACCCGTATTTACTGAAATAAAAATTGAACCTGAGACCTTTGACATTTAAAGGATCATTATTACTACGCCAATGAGAAAAATAAATAATAGAAAGCATTAAGTATAGCTTTCAGTGCGGCATCTTTCAATTATACTGTATTATCTTTGTCCTTCTTTCCAAGTAAAACAATCTGCAAAAATATTACGTTATATAAATAAGTCATAAGTGATATTCATTTAAATTAAATAAATAATTGGATTTCCTTTAACTTAATTTGACTTTTATAACCATAAGCGTCCGAAATTTTTAAGATTGTTATTCGTATCCTTAGAATATGAAAAATGTATAGAAATTTCAAATTAGCTGGCCTTGAATTCGTGTCTCTTACGAACTGTCCAAGCGCTTTGAACGCTAGGCCATGCGTTCTATCCAACTACATCGAAATTAGTATATGCTTCTCGCAACTTGTTTTTGTTATTAGCATATCTGTTAAGAGATTTTTGCAAATTTAGGCTACTTATTTTTACTATATTTTCTTTTTTTTTTAGCTTCACGCTGTATCCTGCACACAGCAGGGTAGGCAGAGGGAACCTAGTGTTAAGACACTCCGTTCCCCACTTTCCGCTGAATTCGGAGGCATTACGTGTTAAGTGGCGGAACTTAACGCCGCAACTTATGAAATCAATTTTAGAAAATGATTAAAGTTTCAATGTAGCGGGATTCCAACCCGCTCCTCTTAGAAAGCCTCCAAGCACTCTGATCGCCAAGTTATGCGTTCTGCTAGAAATTCTTATATTATGGTCATTAAAAAAAAGTCTTACTCACGCTGATTTTGTAAAATATAACTAGGCCAGTTGTGGATTTCGATTACCACTCGAGGGGTGGAAATTTTTCCATTTATTTCGCTCTGATGTCGAGGCAAAGCGCGGCGTTAAGTTCTGCCACTTAGCACGCAATGCCTTCGACTTCGGCTGAAAGTGGGGAACGGAGTGTCTTAACACTAGGTTCCTTCTGCGTAACCTGTTGTGTGCAGTATACAGCGTGAAGTTAAAACAAAAGAACAACTGCGCCAAGGTAGCATTCGTATTTTTGTTACAAATTAATTTCTCATTATATTTTAAGCTAAAATCATTTTATTTCACCAATTAATCAATCAAATATCAAAAGCTTCACTAAATCTTGCTTACCTCTGAGCAAACATTAAGTTTTAGACCGTTTTACCATCCATTGTTTTCATAACAACCACACCGGCAACAATACGACGGGGTGAATTGGTTATGAATTTTGCACGAGCAAGTTAACCTCGGTCCGCGGTAAACGCTGCTTAATCGACATTCAATTATGCCATTCACAACAATCGGCGAACTACGACGTAAATCAATTAAAATTTATAACTTAAGTTTAAACTTAGGTGAGGAGACGTATCCATATTTTAATATTATAAATGCGAATGTCTGTTGTGTTTGTCTGTCACGCTTTCACGGTTAATCTACTGGTCCGATTTGATGAAATTTAGACTGAAAGTAGTAAAAATGATTGAGTCTAACATAGGCTATTCAGTTTTTCAAAAATCAACCTCTAAAGGGTTGAAATATTGGATGAAATTTTATATGAAAATCTACACCGCTTGACCGATTGTAATGAATTTTGGAATATATATAGTTGATAATGCAAAGATAGTTGATAATGCAAAGATATAGATAGGCTACTTTATTTTCAAAAATCGTCCACCGAGGGTTGCAAAATACCGAAAGAGCCACGTAGATAACGTGGCGAAGCCGCGAGCGGGCCACTAGTAGGTATATAAGTGTTAGTATGGAGATAAATTTTATAGCTTCACGCTTTTTCCTCTTTAACAGGTTAGTCAAGGAGCATCTAGTGTTATGACACTCCGTACAACACTTAACGCCCAAAATCGAAATTTCACGTGTTCAATGACGAAACTCAACGCCACGTTTTGTATTCAGTACCAGGGTGGAGAAATGAAAACAGTTTTAATATAATTTTGCCCCCATATAATTGTGGAAATATTAATTAAATTTATTGTAATATTGACGTTAGTAAATTTAAAATTATTAGTTGTGGGTTCAAATCTCATCATAAATGAAAGATTTTTTTTATTTCCAGATCTGGTGAAACAAAAGGCAGCGTTAAATTAAGGACATCTCCTTAACCTACAGTGAAAGTAGAAAATGGAGCGCTTTACGAATCGTCGATTTAAGCACACACCTCATACCAATATTTTGCGAGATATAAGAGAAGAAACTCCTTAAACTTACTTTATTCCATAGACTTACCGTGCCCATATAGTGTTGCAAGGAGAAAAGCTTGGAGCAGTGCCTGTGAATTACGACCTAAGTACAAACTTAAGGAATACTGTAAAATATCTCTCTCTCTCTCTCTCTAGTTAACCAAATCTGAACAGACATGCTTGTATGCGAGATACTTGCTTAAAATGGACCTTCTATACCTTTAAGTAGATTACAATAAAAACATCGTGGTTATACCTCTTGTGCCTACTTCTACTATTACTTATGCTGATCAGTGCCTTAGTTAATTCGTAGTAAGTAGGTATTCGTTAGTTAATTCATATTCATGTTTGTTTCCCACGGAACTGTAATTTCTATCAGTTTCATGTGTTTTAAGCTTTTACAGTTAACCAAAATGTCCAGTGTAAATGACGAGAGACCAACATCAAACATACAAACAGTAAATTTATATACTATATACTATATATTTAACTTAAGTAAACAAAAAACTATCAAAAGTTGGAAATACGGACGGGTTGCCGTGCCATCCTATTAAAAGACCGTTAAGTTTTGTCGAATTGAAATTGAATTTTGTAAAGTGCAACTTTTTTATCTCACGTACTTATTTATTTTATTTTTTTTTATAGCTTCACGCTGTATCCCGCACATAGCAGGGTAGGCAGAGGGAACCTAGTGTTAAGACGCTCCGTTCCCCACTTTCCGCCGAATTCAGAGGCTTGCGTGTTAAGTGGCGGAACTTAACACCGCGTTTTACCTCGACACCAGAGCGAAGAAAATGGAAATATAATTTCCACTCCTCGAGTGGGAATCAAACTCACAACCAGTCGTTTACACTCACATGCTTGTGCCACTGGGCCACGACTGGCCACATCACGTACTTATTCACCAAGAATATTTTTATTTCAGCTTTTTTAACCTGTAGGTGGGAGTCAAGACACTCGGTCTACCTTTCGCTCAAATTTAATACATTGAATGTTGAGTGGCAAAGCGAAAGCGAAAGAATGATTTTTTTTAAATTATAGTCATTCCCATGAGTGAAAATTGTACTCACAAATTCAAACTCTTCACACTGTGCTATGATGGCCTCCCACATAATGAAATATGTTAAAAGATGAAAAAAGAAATTATATTTCTCTCTAAAAAGTTTATTTTCATATTTTTTACATTAGCACGAATATATATACAAATGTATATATATATATATATATATATATATATATATATATATATATATATATATATATATATATATATATATATATATACAAATGTATATTCCCTACATTTAAAATTTTCTCTTGTATCCTTTTCTTTGTTAGGGCTGTGTGAGTTCATTTTCCACTTGAGGAAATCCATTCCTAATTTTTCAAAAGATTTCTAAGTTTCAAAATGCTGTAGCTATTGATTTTGGCCACTAAAATTAGCAACAGGTGGTGAAAAAAAATGAGAAAAGAATAGAACACATTCAGACAAAACTGTCAAATTTCTACTTATTAATAAATATTAATTATTTTATCTTAATTCAGAAATAATAACGTAAGTCAAAATAATCACTCCTGTATTTTTTGTAGTTATTGCGTGGAGTCAATTGACATCCTTTTATTATGAACTACAATACAATCGTACAAATATAACGTGCCTACTTATAAGCTTTTGGTTTCGAATAAAGCGGGGTTCGAGTACATAAGTACTTATTAGAGCCATAAGTCTTTATCTACTATTATTATGCGAAAATAAAAAAAAGAGTTAATAAACTGCTTTTCTGAACTTATTTAAGAATTTAGGATAAATTGTAAATATAATGTCATGGAAAACATTAAAAAAGTAGTAACCGTTTAACTACATCTTCATCTTTCTCTTTCTAATATTTTCTTGCTTCCGTGTATTTTGATAATTCAGATCATTAACATTCATTATAATTGAAATTCATCGTGCAATATTTCGGTTGAAAACGAAATAATTTCATACCAGTTCCCTATCTATTTAGCTTTGCGTGATAAAGCATAAAGCTAAATAAAAAAAACAATCAAAAATAACTTACTTATATTTTTTTGAAGCTACAGTAGAAATTCTTTCAAATTATTTAAAATTATGTGTTTATAGTGTGTTTGTCATTTATCATTTAATACTTACGGGCAATCTACATGTTCGAGACATTAAACTAAAAAAATCACATGCAAGATATTTGCTAAATATGAAAAATATATTCTATTAATATTTATTTTTTGTCAACTTTTATAATTAAAGTTATCTTAAATTTAATTTCACAGTCATATAAATAACGAAAATAGACCTTATATTGCTAAAAATACTATGCATAACTAAATACACAATTACTTTAGTAATTGTATTTTTCTACTACATAATAATTTCCTTAAAGGAAATATTAATTCATCTAATAATTATTTATATAAGTAAGTATTAAACGCTGCCATGGCGAAGATTTGTGTTTTTATTGTACTAGTATTATATTTATTATACATCTATATATTTCAGACTTTCAATCTGTTATAGTTACGCTAACAAATAATATTTAAATATTTTTTTAAATCATACAATATCAATATGAAAATGATAAAGGATGCTGTTTTATATGGCAACTTTTATCTAATATGACAAATGACAGCTACAAGAAATTTGAAAATGACATTAGATAATAATACAAATTTGTTTATTTTTATATGTTTTCTTCAATTGTGTTTTCTTCAATGATTATTACGTAAAATGTCTTTAAATAATGAAGTTAGTGTTTTAGAGACTATCAGTCCCTGTCGCGTGTGTCTAGATAGAAGTTACATTGGAGGGATAAATCTCGAGGAAAACAAAAGCATCCTAGAATTGTTTGAATTTTGTTTTGGTTTTAGTGTAAGCTCTTAATATCCTTTAGTATAGACCAATTTTTATTTCTTATGTTTCATACTTATTTAAAAATAACAAAATAATTATTAATATTCATTTTTTTTAAGTATCTATATATTTTATAAATAATTGGTTTTGTTTTTATTCACCGGGTTTTAGACATTTTAAAAATAATCTATTTTTGTAGATAAAAGTCCAGAATTCACCAAAGATATTATGTTCAAAGTGTACAGAAACAGTTCAAGAATATGCTAAGTTTAAAACAAAATGCATTGAATCCCATGAATTTTGGAAATCCTATAGTAATGTTTATGTAAGTTATTTATTAATTATTAAAAAAATCTCTTATCTTTGCTTATTATAAAAACACACATAGATTAACACTGGAAATACAGAGGGAACCTAGTGTAGAGACACTTTATTCTCTCTTTTCCATAGAACTTGCAACCAATTGTGATTACAATCACTGTCCTATTGCACTATAAAGCCATTTTTTTTTAAAATAATTTTTTAATTCTTTTAGAGCTCTGAAATACTAAACTCTATTCCTAAAGTAGAAATAAAGGATGAGGAATTGACATATATTGATGATTTATCAAGCGATTTGATATACAATAAAGATAACTTATTTGAACCACAATATAATGAAAATGAGAGCAGGGATGAAAATAGCTTAAACATATGCACAAATAAAATAAATAAGAAAATTAAACTAAGAGCCGCTGGACCCTTTGAGTGTTGCAAATGTAAAAGACGATTTAGTAAGTATTAGTTTGCTATTATTTTTTGTTTTCGCGATTACTACACATTTTGAAATGAAACTATTTTTAACCGGATTAATCGCATATATTATTGGTATTCGAAAATACATTTTTAGAAACCTGACATTTCAAACACTTTACAATAATCCGTGGTCCCAGGTAGTCTACCTAAAATAGTTTCATTTCAAAAAGTATTAGTTTGCTATTATTTTTCAAATTTATAAAAAAATCATTTGGTTTTAAATCAAAGTTACCTGAAAGAGAATATAATTTATAAATATTTATTTTTATAATAATATTCTTCAGAAAATTATGATTTGGCGATGTTTTTATTATGTTTTAATCACATATTTAATACTATGTTCATTTTTATGAAGAAATTAAATTAGTGGTTTTGATTGCCTTATGTATATACACTAACACAATATTTTTTTTGTAGATAAGCAAGCTTTTCTTTTGAAGCATATAAACAAGAAATGTTCTAGAAGAAAAGATCAAAAAGCACAAATTGCTAAAGTAAGACCAAAAACATTTAAAAATAAAAATGAACTGTCATTATCTACAACTAATTGTGGTAAGTAATTATATGCATATATTATTTTTTTACATATTAATTAGCATTAGGAATACTCCTATTTTTTTTTTGTTTTTAGCTTCACACTGTATACGTCACACGTCAGGGTAGGCAGGGGAAACCTAGTGTTAAGACACTTCGTTCCCCATTTTCCGCCGAATTCGACGGCATTTCGTGTTAAGTGGCGGAACATAACGCTGCGCATTGCCTCGATACAAGAGCGTAGAATATGGAAATATGAAATATTTCCACTCCTCAACTGGGAATCGAACCCACAACCAGTTGTTTTCAGTCACACGCTTGTGCCACTGCGCCACGACTGGCCCCATGGCTTCTATTTTAATCCATACTTATATTATAAATGCGAATGTCTGTGTGTTTGTCTTAGTAGTAGGCTACTTAGTTTTTCAAAAATCAACCTCTAAAGGGTTGAAATGGGATAAAAGTTTATATGAAAAATCTACACCGCTTGACCGATTGTAATGAATTTTGGCATCTATATAGTTGTTAATCCAAGGTTAAAAATTCACTACTTTATTTTTCACAAATTCACCATTGAGGGTTGCAATTTAACGGAACACAAGGCGAAGCCGCGAGCGGGCGGCTAGTGATGAATAAATTACTAAATATGATTTTGCTAAATAAAAAAATAGACAAATAGACAAATCAAACACTTTCAAGTGAAAAAGAAAATAAATAATATTAAAGCAGGTGAAATTTTAACAATTTAGAAATGCCTGCGCTGAAAAATATGCTTTTTCAATTTATCAATTTATTCATGCCCGGTATGGTTATATCTTAGATTTCTTAGAATACTTTTTAATTCGCAATATAGAATGTCAGTGAATATATTATATTATCATATTACAAAAGCCTTTCTCTGTTCTCTGCCAGTCATAAACCTCTTGTTGTAACTCATAGTGTTGTAACTCGCTATGAGTTCAATGTCCATCTTTTCACTTCCAACCAGTGTTGGGCAAAATTTAATTGCAATCAACAATTAAATATTAACAACTACATAACGCATGGACCACATAGCTGTTTCGTTTCGTTATATTGCAACCCTCGCGGGTAGATTTATGGTAATTAAAGTGTTTAACCTTGGATTGTCAACTATATTTATGTCAAAATTCATGATGATAATGCTTCTGACCGATTTCGGCCATGGCGACCACTTCTGCTCCTATTTATTCGTTCTTCGTTCATGCGCTCGGAGATGGCTTATATAAGCGATCTTAGCGGTGAAGTTTCGCTCACATATTGGGCATACGAGTATTCGTTAACATAGTTATATTGAATGGCACAGGGTTGACGAGCTTTCAGCTTATTACGTTTAAAGTCGAGGTTTGCTTTACGCTGCTCCTCGAAATTGCTAACTTGTTTTTGAACAAGCCTGCGCCATTCAGAGCGCTGTGCTGCCAAGCACTCCCATTGGGCTGGCTTAATATTGCACCTCTTCATATGACGCTTCTGAACATCCTTGTATCTGAGAAACTGTCCTCCACACTTTGTTCTGCCATCCTGCAATTCTGAATAAAAGATGCGTTTTGCTAACCTCTCCTCTGACATACGTGATATGTGACCGCACCAACGGAGTTGCCGACGCATTAAATATGCTTCTATGCCATCAACTTTATCCCGTCGCAGAACTTCAGTGTTGCGGACACGGTCTGACCATTTGATTTTCATAATTTTACGTAGGCATTTTAGGTGAAAACGGTCTAAAGTGTAATATGATGGCGATATACACACCAAGTCTCACAGGAAGACAAGAGGTTTGGCAGTATAATTTATAATTAATAATTAATAATCAGCACCAAAATTCATAACAATCAGTCAAGCCGTGTAAATTTTTCATATAAACTTTCATCCCCTATTTTCACCCTTTAGAGGTTGATTTTTAAAAAAATTAGAAACCTATGTTTGACCCAGTAATTTTTACTAATTTCATTCTAAATTTCTCGGACTGGTAGATTAGCCGTGAAAGCGTGACAGACAAACAAACAAACAGACATTCGCATTTATAATATAAGTATGGATTAATTATTTGTTTGTGCGAAAATCTCAATTAACAATTAATTAATTGATAATTATAGTGTGACTATTAAGAGCCAATTAATATTCAGCTAATTGTGATTTTTATGTGATTTCATTTCATTTTTATGTGATTAACAATTCAGAATTTGTTTGCCGGGCAAACTAATCATGAATTGTTAATATTTAATTGTTAATTGCAATTAATTTTTGCCCAATGCTATAATTCTAACCTTTGTTAGCCACTTTTATATTGTGGAATGCCTTCTACCTAACTATAAGGCATTCTACACTATTCCTGCCAAGTTGCTATCTCTACTTTAGAACCTATTTACCTCAAGAGTTCTCAGTTCTGTCAGTAAATCCAGTCACTTCAACGTGCCACGCGCTATATACGTTCTAATTTCTTAATATTGATACGACACTAAAATAGGTTCACGCTTTATCCGACATAGCACCTAGCACCTAGTGTCACGACACTCCGTTCTTCATTGTACAACTAAATATGAGACAATGCGTATTGAGTGTTTGGCTTTATCGCTGTCCTGTATTTTACCAGAACTGAGAAATGACAATAATTTTAAATTTACCTAATTATTTATCTTGGGAGTCGAACCCAAAATCATCGCGCTTACTAATCAGATATGTTTAGGTACTATTAATACAATATGTTTTAGGATTGTGTAATATGACAAATTGCTGTGATTTAAGTGAACATTTAAATGAACATTACACTAATAATGATTTAAAATGTCAAAATTGTTCATTCAGTGGTAGAGATTTTGCTGATATGACGTCACACAGGTAAATATTAAAGTGTGTGTATTTAAAAAAAAATCCATAAATGTTATTCATACACTTAGGATATTTAAATTTTTTTTTTAGAAATTACTATGCATTAAATGCGTAGCTTAGTCAGAGCTTGGACGGCTTACGCGTGGATTAGGAAGAGGCACAGGTTCAAACCCCAGTTCATTCAACATTTTTATTAACAATACGTTTCCTAAAAAAATATTTTTCAATATCCAAAATATGTTATTAGGTAATTTTGTTATTTACTGTGTAATTGTGTGTGAAGGTAAGACATTAAGTTAAAAAATATATTTTTAAAGTAAAACTTTTTAGAAGCGTAGTGTTTTGAATCTTAATGTAACGAAAGAGTGCCACGAAAGAAAGCCAGGCATATATCACACTAATAATGCAACAGTGTGGTAACTCAAAATATGGCGAATTATACTCAACACGCGATACCTCGATTTCGGACGGAAAGTGGGGAAGAACGAAGTGTTTTGACACTACTGTCCTATCTTACTATCCGGAAGGTAGCGAGAAACCGTTTCATATTGTTTTTTTTTTTAATACATTTATTTTTTTAGCTTCACGCTGTATCCCGCACACAGCAGGGTAGGCAGAGGGAACCTAGTATTAAGATACTCCGTTCCCCACTTTCCGCCGAATTCGGAGGCATTGCGTGTTAAGTGGCGGAACTTAACGCCGCGCTTTACCTCGAAACCAGAGCGAAGAAAATGGAAATATTAAATATTTCCACTCCTCGAGTGGGAATCGAACCCACAACCAGTCGTTTACAGTCACACGCTTGTGCCACTGGGCCACGACTGGCCACATTTTAATAATAATTAAACAAATCAAAATTTAACAAAGAAATTACACAAATATAAACAACACTTATATAATTCAGTTGTTTGTTCGTCTGCTTTGTTTCAACCATGTTTAATTCGAAGCAACCTTTACAACACAATACATTTTATCACCATTTTCCATAATATTACGAAGGAATACCGACATTTCTATATTTCCAGATTCCAACATTGCTCTGATAAGAAATTATTTTGTCATATTTGCGATAGAAAGAAGGCGTCCTCCCTCTCCCTACAGTTTCATTTCAGATCGGTACATTTACAAAAAGCCGGCGGACTTTGTTCCGTTTGCAATAAAAGTTTTAAGAAATTCAAAACTTGGAAACGACATGAGCGACTTCATAGTGATAATAGTTTGTTCATATGTGATCATTGTGGACGGAGGTGAGTATTTTTTGTTTATTTTTGCTTCATAACATAATACCTACCCGGTAGAGAGTATATGATGTCGAGGCAAAGCGCGGCGTTAAGTTCCGCTACTTAACACGCAAGCCTCCGAATAAGGCGGAAAGTGGGGAGTGTACGGAGTGTCTTAACACTAGGTTCCCTCTGCCTACCCTGCTGTGTGCGGGATACAGCGTGAAGCTAGAGAGTAACTCAGTGATAGTATATTCTATTCTCCACTTTCTGCTTCTACTTTGTCTTATTGCCGGTACAGAGAATTTAAAATTATTTCAATATAATCAATTCTCCAAGTGGAATAGGAACACATAACCATCGAGCCAGTCTTGGGGCCAGCCGTGGCGCAGTGGCACAAGCGTGTGACTGGTTGTGGGTTCGATTCGCACTCGAGAAGTGGAAATATTTTATATTTCCATTTTCTTCGCTCTGGTGTCGAGGCAAAGCGCGGCGGTAAGTTCCGTCACTTAACATGCAATGCCTCCGAATTCGGCGGAAAGTGGGGAACTGAGTGTATTAACACTAGGTTCCCTCTGTCTACCCTGCTGTGTGCGGGATATAGCGTGAAGTTAAAAAAAAATAACCATCGAGTATACAGTCAGGCGCTTTTCCTCCACGATAATTTTTGGTTTATAAGTAAAAATGAAGTTTTATATGTTTTATATAATGAGATATAAAATGAGAATTGAAAGACTTTGTAATTATTTCAATACAATTTGAATTTAAATTATATAGAAATAATTACAAACTTTGAATTTCTAAACATTAGCGTTTAACTCGTGTAGTGTGACATTTTTTCCATAATTTTTTTATTTGTTTATTTGAAAAAGAAATTATTGAAAAATATTACAGTGTCATTAAAATTACGTAAATATTATTGGGTTTTTTAAAAAAAGGTTACGTATTAAAAATATATCAATCATACACTTTTTTACATTAAAACTAGTAGGTGTTACTTTCAAAATATTATAGTTTAAAGGGGAATACAATTATTTTACCATTCTTGGACTGGTTTACACACATTTGGAATATGAAAAATATATTTAGAAAACTTTTGAAAATTGAACTCTTCGGAAATCACTAATCCTAAGTATGTGAATAATACTACAAAAGAACTCATACATTTATAGTATAGTATAGATTTGTATGATCCACCCAAACGTTAAGCCACTTTAGATATGCAAAACACGCTGAACTATACATCCTCAAGGCAGTCGTCGTTTCTAATATTAACTCAGAATATCCAAGTACTAGATAATTCTTAAATATAGAAGAGCAATTTTTACAATATACATACTGCAATATTATTCCAGTGGCCAGTCGTGGCCCAGTGGCACAAGCGTGTGACTGTAACGACTAGTTGTGGGTTCGATTCCCACTCGAGGAGTGGAAATATTTAATATTTCCATTTTCTTCGCTCTGGTATCGAGGCAAAGAGCGCCGTTAAGTTCCGCCCCTTAACACGCAATGCCTCCGAATTTGGCGGAAAGTGGGGAACGGGGTGTCTTAACACTAGGTTCCCTCTGCCTACCCTGCTGTGTGCGGGATACAGCGTGAAGCTAAAATTGAAAATAATAATATTCAGTATTTTAAATATGGTATATTAATATTATATTCTTTATTGCACTTAACAAAAATATACATGAGAAATATTAACAAAATTTTAGTACACAAAGGTGGACTTATCTCTTAAAGAGATGTCTACCAGTCAACCCGTGGAAGTGAATGAGTTGCAAGCAGCGAGATAGACGATCGTGCAATAACAAAATAAGAAAGAAATATATAAAAATAAAAATAAGTTACAAGTAAACAAAACCATATACATACACATATAGATACATAGACATATACATATATAGATACATACACAAATACATACATATATAAAACAATAAATATAATAATAATAAATACGAAAATACTTATACATACACAAATACTGTAGAAATATAAGAGATAATAAAGTTATAGCCACTATGAAGTTAAAGTAGATAGCAGATGTTTTTTAAAGAATATTAATTGTGTTAAATAAAAAATATTACTAAATACATTTTATTATTATTAAATACATTTTGTTAAATAATTTTTTGTTTTCGAAAACGTGGAAAAATTCGCAACTCTTGGTAACACTCACTTATCCTAAGTGTGAATAATATCCATATTTATATTATAAATGCGAAAATCTGTCTATCTGGCTGTCACGCTTTCAATAGCTTTCAATACTAATATACCGTTCCGATTTGGATGAGATTTGGAATGAATATAGTCCAAGTCCAAGTCCAATATAATTCAATATTAAACAAAGGCTACTTTATTTTTCAAAAACCCCCCCCCCCTTGAGGGTTGCAATATAACGAAGCAGTCATGCAGTTAACGCGGCGAAGCCGAGAGCGGGCCGCTAGTTTTAAATAAATCATAAAATATATTTATAGTATAGATTTGTATGATCCACCCAAACATTATGCCACTTTAGATATGCAAAACACTGAACTATACATCCTCAAGGCAGTCGTCTTTTCTAATATTACCTCAGAATATCTAAATACTAGGAACAGTATCTGAATACCGCGCGTCCTCCCGGGACTCGGTTTATAGAGATTGCTTTGAAAGCTATGTATGACGGAATAAAGTTGTAATATATGACAGAAATTAGGTTGTAAATGTTTTATAGTGTTTGATTTTTTTATTATTTTTAAAGTGTTATTCGCAATGAAAGGTTATGAAAAATGTTTTTTTTTAGAAAGTTTGTATTTTGATTGTACCGGGATTCGAATCCGCGACTCTTGTAAGTAATCGCTAAGCCATGCATTGTATATCCGGCTACGTCGAATTTTTTATGCGATGTATTATAACTTATTTTTGTTGTTAGCTATTCTGTACAGACACTTTTTACGGACAATCTTTTGGCAAGAGAGAATGCTATTTATTAAACTTTTTTAAAAGTGTTACTCAGCTTAATATTCAACAATATATATCTACGAAAATAATGAAAACATTAAGATATTTTTTATATACTACGGAAAGACTGTTTTTTTACTTGTCGGTTATTATTCTAAACAACTTATAAAAAGGTACAATAGCGGCCCGCTCGTGAACTACATGACTGTTTCGTTATATTGCAACCCTTGGGGGTGGATGAAATAAAGTAGCCTATGTTTAACCTTGGATGATCAACTATATTTATAACAAAATTCATTACAATCGGTCAAGCAGTTTAGATTTTTCTAAACTTTCATCCTCTATTTCAACCCTTTAGAATTTGAGAGGTTTTTGAAAAACTTAGTAGCCTATTTTTGACTCTGAATGTTGTATTACTTTCTTTCCAAATTTCATCCAAATCGGACCAGAAGATTAGCCGAGAAATACTGACAGACAAACAGATAGACTTTCGCATTTATAATATAAGTATGGATAAGTATGGATAGACGTATATAAATAGTTTCTTTTGTAGATAACTAGTTTTGTACAAAAACTTTATTTAATTCCAACGAGAAATAACAAATTTACCTAAAAACATAAATGCAACTATTGTTTTCGAAGGTTCATAATAAATTTACGAAATTAATTAGTTGTCTTACTTGCCTCGCCGGCCGTCTGTCTTTCTTTTGTGCCACGGAACTATATATTTTCGACCTGAAGAAAATAATTTGGCAACAGCATAGCAAATATTAAAGAAGTAAATTTCTACGCGAAAGTTAAAATTTTCAAGGCCGTCGTGGCGCAGTGGGGCAACGTTTGAATGTGAATACGAATAGTTGTGCGTTCGATTTCCACATGGGGAAATGTTTATATTTAGAATATTTTCATTTTCTCCGCACTGGTACTTGAGACATAACGCGACGTTGAGTTCTGCCACTTAGGACACTATGTCTATATTTCAGGCATTAAGTGAAGAACGAAATGTTCTCAATGAGAATGAGATGCACCTCTCTCGCTATTCTGATTTAGGGGAAAACACATGTTTCAAGAATAAATCCTAATATTTTATTATTTCGAATTTCACTTCGATTAAAAGTCTTTTGTATTTTGATGATGGTATTGTCCTTTCATTCCTCATCTGGGACATAGCACAGAAATTATTCCCACTCGATCACGAGGCATTAGTACCGATTTGAATCCGCATTGTACTGACAATAGTATTAAATACTCTCCATGCGTTTAAATAAAGTCTTAATTTTGCTTAATTATTTTTTTTAGCTCCACACCTTGTGTCCCGTAGACAGCAGGGTAGGTAAAGGGATCCTGATGTTAAGACACTCCGTTGTCGACTTTCTCCCGAATTCTGGAGGCATTACGTATTAAGTAGCTGAATTCACCACCGAACTTTGCCTCGACACCAGCGCGAGGAAAATGAAATATTAAATATTTCAATTCCTTGAATGGGAATCGCACCCACAACTAGTCGCGTTTACACTTACACTTTGTGACAAGTGTCAATTTTCATACAAAATTTAAATAACATTCTTCCTATTTTTAATATCACAAGCAAGCAAAGCAAAAAATATATAAAACTCTTTATTTCGACCGGCCTTTTATAATTGACAAGCGTATTCGTGGCTTATCATTTACTAAGGAATAACAGGTTGTTTCCCTGTATTTGACAGGTTAAAATATTTACGAAAACATTTGATTTTGGACCGTAATTTCAAGGAAAAAAGGTCGAAAGTACAATAGCAAAGTTTTATAACGTTCTATCCGAATCTAGATGATCTATCACTGGAAACATATGAGCGATATAAGTAAATAAATAATTTACGTCAGGAACATGATGTTTTGAAGCACTTTTTCTGTTTTTTTTGAAGAATTGCGAGGAAATGTGACGTTAGTTTATGAATAGTTATTTTGCGTGTTGGTTGGCGGAGGTAAACACCGGGTTTTGTCGGTCTGTCTGTCTGTTGATATTGCTTTATGTGGCGATCAAACCCACAACTAATTATTTTCACAGTCAAACACGATTCCACTGTGCCTCGCCTTTTTAAATGTACGTATATTGATCTAATAATATTAGCTAACAGTAATATATTTAATATTTTTAAAGTGTTATTTACACACTTACGAAATTTAAAAACATTTTTTAGAAAGGCGTATAAAAATTAGGGGGATTCGCGTAGAAAAATGTTTTTTAAAACATAATAAAGTATCTTTATTCTTGTTTCTTCATGAAGTGTGAAAACAAAGTAGTTCTATACGAGTATACTATAGGTACATAAAATATAATTTAGAATTATTCGCTTGTACTAAGTTCGGAGTAGTAATCGCCAAGTCCCTCGTTGTGCAGTGGTATAGCGTCTGAGGCAAAAATAATCGCGATGATTGTGGGCTTGACTCCCGCTCAAATTTATTTTCAGTTTTTGGGTCCGGTGGCTAGGACAAAGTGCGGTGTTTAGTCGCGCCTCTTAATTTGCATGTGTATGTATCGATTTCGAGCGGGAAGTGGAGGACGGACTACTCTGCTATGCAGGAAGAAACGAGAAACTGTTTAGTAATTATTTTTTTGTTTGCGTGTGTGTGTGTGTGTGCGTGTGCGTGTGCGTGTGCGTGTGCGTGTGCGTGTGCGTGTGCGTGTGCGTGTGCGTGTGCGTGTGCGTGTGCGTGTGCGTGTGCGTGTGCGTGTGCGTGTGCGTGTGCGTGTGCGTGTGCGTGTGTGTGTGTGTGCGTGTGTGCGTGTGTGCGTGTGTGCGTGTGTGTGTGTGTGTGTGTGTGTGTGTGTGTGTGTGTGTGTATGTATGTGTGTGTGCATGCATGTGCTTGCTTCTGTGTGTATGTGTGTTTGTAAATAAAAGTCATTAATAATAAGGCTAAACACATAAAAGTGACATTGAAATTGTTATTTCACAAGTTTGTTCTACAGTGTAAATTAGATAACAAATAAAAATGCCGACTAACAAACTACATTTGAAGTTGAACCTAACTATTGTAATTTAACTTTTGTTCATACAAGTCTTGCTTTAAACAAATCCAATCGTGAACTGTGATAACGTATATATGAGGTCTTATTAACATATCTGTTTATATTAAAAAGCAACTTCATGGTTTTTCCGCATGTCAGGGCAGTCAGAGAGAACCTGATGTCAAGACACTCCGTTCTCCGTACTTTCCGTCCGAAATCGAGACATTGCGTGTTGAGTGGCGGAACTCAGTGCCGCGTTTTTTTTTTTTTTTAGCTTCACGCTGAATCCCACGCACAGCAGGCAGAGGGAACCTAGTGTTAAGACACTCCGTTCCCCAATTTCCGCCGAATCCGGAGATATTGCGTGTAAAGTGGCGGAACTTAACGCCGCGCTTTACCTCGACACCAGAGCGAAGACAATGGAAATATTAAATATTTCCACTTCTCGAGTGGGAATCGAACCCCAGTTACACGCTTGTGCCACTGCGCCACGACTGGACTGGACTGAAATCGAGACATTGCATGTTGAGTGGCGGAACTCAGTGCCGCGTTTTACTTTCGGTACCAAAGAAAATAATTTAAACAATCATTTCCCCGAATGGAAGTAAAACTCACAATGATTGCGCTTACAATAAGATGTCTTACTTACTACGGCACGATGTTCAGTGAATTTCGGTTTGAAACTTTGAATATAGAAAAACTGGTACGGTTCTTCGGGGATTTTTAAGGGGGTTCATATTATCCCTTGTTCATTTTTTTGTACGATATAACAATATTCATAATTTTTCAAACTCGCATCTTATTTTTTTAAAACTTAGTATCGACTACATACCGTAGTACAGTAAAACATTGTTTATATTAAATTAAATTTGTTAGCTGCGGATTCGATTCCCACTTGGTGGTATGATTATATTCAAATTATTTTGGTCTGCTCTGGTATGACAAATGACAGTGATAGGTTTTGTCACTCGACGTGAAGTAAAGAGTGACTTGACACTAGATTCTCTCTGCTTACTCCACAATGTGGTAGAAAACATGAAGTTAAACCACAAATGTAAATAATGTAATAAAATATTATAAAAGTTAATTTTTAATTTATGTAAATGTTAATCTTAGCGTATAAAAACAAAACCGATTGTCTCTCGCATAAAAGTCAGTCTTTTGTCGTATACAACGAACGAATGATTGAGAAGGGACAAGCTATATTTGCCAATGCGAACTCGATACATTGATTTGAAATAAATAATATATTTTTTTTTATTTTATAAGTTATAAAATAATAAAAAAATATATATAATATATAATTGTCGCCAGCCGTAGCCCAGTGGCACAAGCGTGTGACTGTAAACGACTTGTTGTGGGGTCGATTCCCACTCGAGGAGTGGAAATATTTAATATTTCCATTTTCTTCGCTCTGGTGTCGAGGTAAACCGCGGCGTTATGTTCCGCCAGTTAACACGCAATGCCTCCGAATTCGGCAGAAAGTGGGGAACGGAGTATCTTAATACTAGGTTCCCTCTGCCTACCCTGCTGTGTGCGGGATACAGCGTGAAGCTGAAAAAAAAAAAATACTTAAGAAATATAATTATTTTGATATCGTACTATATTGTGATTAATCTGTAATTAGATCATAACATATACTAGTATATTAAGTAATTACTTTATTTTATAAAAAAAATGACCTTGTATCAAAACACCAGTCTCAAGCATCATGATTTGGTAGGTCCAAAAAAATTTAAAATATCATTTGCTAATAATCCGGTCAATAAGGTACAATTTTTTGTTACCTGAAAAGTTATAATATAATTAATAAAATTGCTTATTTAATTATAAATGGTATATACAATGTATCCCAGACTACCAATGTTTAGCTCCTGGATAGTCAAACTGATATTGATTTGGTATCAAGAGTATGATTCTGTCCGATTTCTCGTTAACAAATGTAGAGGCACCCTCAACAAAATCTTTTATACGTACAGTTTTGTAAAGACGAATTTCAGCCAAATTTGGTACCTGAATAATTCTATAAGGTCATGACCCAATTTAAGTTGAAAACAAAATAAGGCGAACTTTCGCCGAATTTAATTTTTAACCATGAAAATTTGAAGACAGTCATGGCGCAGAAGCCCAAAGTGTTACCGTAATCGCGACTTGTTGTGGGTTCGATTCCCACTCGAGGAAATTAACTATTTAATATTTCATTTTCTTCGCTCTGGTATCGAGGCGCGACGTTAAGTCCCACAACTTAACTCGCAATGCCTCTAAAATTCGGCATAAAATAGGAAATGCAGTGTCTTAACATTAAGTTCCCTCTGCTTACCCACTGTCTGCAAGATACTATATAGAGTGACGCTAAATGAAAGAAAAACAATTTTCAGATTCGTATTCAGGCATGAAATTAAATCACATTTAATTCACCACACGGATATAAGGCAGTTCGTTTGTGAAACATGCGGGAAGGGATTCAAGAGAATGTGGGGCTTGAAGGTGAGCATACTTAAATTAGACTACGCGTTTTTATTATTTAATAGGACATATTTGGTAAAACATTAAAATATATTCAGTTATTTTTCTTTTTCCTTTAAAATGCGTTATTACTTGAATAACAGGAAAGTTAGTGGTGAGACACTCTGTTTTATTCTTGTCATATACCGGAAATCATGAAGTGTCAAATGCATTTAAAAAACATAAAAATTGACATGCAGCGGTATTCAAACCTGCGCTTCTTTGAAACCGTCCAAGCGTTCTGACCTAAAGCTAAAATGGCACAAGGCGGGAGATTTTTACAATTTTCTCCTACCCAAAGATTATTCTACCAACAAGCTTTTGGCAAGAGAGAATGCGATTTATTAAATATTTATAACATCTTTTAAAGTGTAATTCACACACTTAACGTATAAAAATTTGAACGCAGCGGGATAAGAACCCGCGCCTCTTGGTTTAAAAAATGTTAAAATTATCAGAAGTGTAGTCAAAGAGAACCCAGTATGGACGCATACCGTTTAGAACGCTTATAATTAAACGCGTGTCAAAAATACCAGAGTGTTGAAATGAAAATAATGTAAATGTAATCATTTGTGGCCAGTCGTGGCCCGGTGGCACAAGCGTGTGACTGTAAACGACTGGTTGTGGGTTCGATTCCCATTCGAGGAGTGGAAATATTTAATATTTCCATTTTCTTGGCTCTGGTGCCGAGGCAAAGTGCGGCGTTATGTTCCGCCACTTAACACGCAATGCCTCCGAATTCAGCGGAAAGTGGGGAACCGAGATTCTTAACACTAGGTTCCCTCTGCCTACCCTGCTGTGTGCGGGATACAGCGTGAAGCTAAAAAAAGAAATCATTTCCCCAAATGGAAATCGAACCCACAACCAATCACAAATACAGTCAAACACTGTTCCTCTGCGTCTATATGGCCTCAATTTCCCCCCAATAAAATAGTATACGTACATTCAATACAACTATGATAGAAATTTTGAAGACTTGAAACCGATGTCAAAATCAGTGTATTCACTTTGTGCCTTTGTAAGATATCACTTATTTCAGTAGAGCGACCTTTCACGAACGGTTTCGGCAATCAGGGGTCCCCTTTTAGAGGCTTATACACTATTGTTTTATACAACATTTAGTTTTGTTATTTGATATATTATAAATTTATGCTTTTATGTGTATTTTAGCTTTACACTTTTACTGTTATGGCACGGTAGGCAGAAAGAACATAATGTTAAGACACTTCGTTCCTTCTACGTTCGTAATCGACACGTGCGTCGAGTGGCGGGACTTAACGCTGCACTTTGTCTTACCAGAGAAAGAGGTTCTCTCTATCTCCACTGATTAATACTAATAATTATATTTCTATTATTTATAGGCTGTTATGAAATTGTTATATACTTATCACAACTTAATTTTGTCGTGAGTTTTTTTTTTTATTTTCGCTAATTAAATATTATTTCTAGGAACAATACTTTATTAAACATTTTTAAAGTGTTATTCATGCATTTGGGATATGAAAAACATTTTTAGAAAACGTATAAAAAATTTAACTAATCATTTTTTTTAAAGTTTTATAAAAGTTTCTTCCATTAGACTAATTGTGTGTACGCTTTAAGAAAGTTAAAAACATCTGATTTTTTCAAAATGTATATTCAATCCATTTTTTTAAATAAACAAACGTAAATAACTTTTAAAACAATTTTCTTCTACAGGACCACATAGAAAACGTCCACAGTCCAGTGCAACCGGTCAAATGTGAGCATTGCAACAAGACTTACAAGAGTCAAAGTAAATTAGCCCTCCATTTGCGGAACATAGCCAAAGACAAGCCGTTTGTTTGCGAAGTGTGCTCCAAAAAATTTGTATCAGAAAAAGTTTTAAGCAAACATATGTTCTGGCATACTGGTGAAAGACCTTTTAGCTGTGAAATATGTGGTTCCAAGTATAAAGCTAAGGGGCAGTTGAATCTGCATATGAGGAATCATACGGGGATCATGCCCCATAAATGTTTAGATTGTTCTAAAAGTTTTCCTAATTCGTATCAGTTGAGGCGTCATAGGAGTGTTCATACTGGTGTTAGAGCACATAAGTGTGATAAGTGTGAGCGATCGTTCCACGAGAGGAAGGCGTTTTTAGAACATTCGGCGTTACATGGTGATATAGATGATGTGAAGTTGGAAACGTGATGCTAATAAATGTATGGTGTATGTATTTTGTGTTTTATTTGTATCTCTGACATTACTTTGTTTAGTCCTTTCTTCATTTAAAATAATTATTCCGCTATCTTTAATGTGCTTTGTCATCTAAACTAAACGTATAGCTATACAAAATTTAAGCTCAATCGGTTTGGAATAGTTATTGTAATTTTAATGAAGTAATGAAGTATTCTTCACTATGACTAATGAAGTATACTTTACTATTGACATGCTTAAAAAAAGGGGTGGTCCTACGAATTTACAAACATTGCAAGTTAAATATAGTATTTTAGCAGGTCCATGCTATTTTCTGTATAACACTCCTACACTCCCACCTAGTGTCAAGACACTCTGTTTTCCACTTTTCACCCGAAGACTTAAATATGTTGTGCTAAGTTAAAGCAACTAAATGACAAAAATATATAATCATTCGCTCAAGTGGGAATCAAACCTACAACCATTGCGTTCGTTGTTAGAATCTGTCCCATTACGCCACAACAGCCTCAAAAATCAATTGACGGTTTGAATTTTGTAGAAATTTATCACAATTTTATTAAAACAAAGAATTTCTGCCCACTATTAAGATTCTTTAAAGGTCTAATTTAATAAGGACATTAGGGTAAAGTAATTGCACCGCTTAAGCCAGCCCCGCTGCGACTATAACTTAAAGGAAATTGAATAATTCAAAAATTATGTCATACTAAATTTACATGTAAATTACTTTTGTGTTTTTAGTTGGAAACATTTGTTTTATTGTTCTATAAATTAATGTCACGTGCAAATTGTTTTTTTTTCGCCTTGATGTTTTATTACACATAACATACACTGATATGAGAGAGAAACCTGTTAGAGAGAATCTAGGGTGAGAATTCGTTACTTTCAGTCTGAATTTTTGATATTGTGTATTGCCAGGCGTAATTCAACGCCGCGCTTTGTCTTACTACTACTAGAGCAGAGACATGAAAATAATTCAAATATAATTATCTCCGAGTAAGAAACCACAACATCCCGCTTACAATTAGATACCGCCATCGCTCCACATTTGCAAAAAAAGTACACTACTTTTACAGCAGTGTCAGGAGGCAGGAACAACCTAGTGTCAAGACATTCCGTTCTCCGTGAAACGAAACGCAGCGGCTTATCTTACGAGCAGAGAAATGGTGATAATTTAAATATATTCATTGGCCGAGGGTAGAATCAAATATACAACCATCGCGTTTATAGTCAAATGCTATGTTGCATTGCGCTACAGTTGCCCCATGTAAAGTATTATTTAAAAGTATTTTTTTTATAGATTATATATATTGGCGTGTGCCAGTATAATTGTACTTTTAAATTATACTGTTACTTGCGGTTAGTAATAAAAGTATACTCGTATGAAGTAAAGGCAAGCGGTAAGAGAGACACCTCAGTTGACCTTCGATGTAAGAGTATCGATGACTGAGGAGGAAGGTGTCGTAAGAAGTATGCATGAACCGAAGTGTGTTTTTAGCTTCATGCTGTATCCCGCACACAGCAAGGTAGGCACAGGGAATATTATGTTAAAATGGAGTATTGTTCCCAACTTTCCGCCGAATTTTATAGGCATTGCATGTTAAGTGGTGGAACTTAACGCCATCCTTTGCCTCAACACCCGAGCGAAGAAAATAAAATATTAAGTATTTCATTTTCTCTAGTGGGAATCGAATCCACAACCAGTCACTTTACAATCACACTATGTGTCTCTGCGCCACAACTGGCCCCAAAAATACATTATATGTAAATATAATTTATATTGCTAACTTATTACGTAGGCGAAGAAAATATGATTTAATCAAAACAGTTTCTGCCTTTAAAGTAAATCTGTTTAGTTTAGGCCTCCAAAACCTAGTTGCTATTATATTTTTCATTTATATAAGATTGTTTTCTCACCGTCTGAAAAGTTTTTGAGTTGGGTATTAGAAATAAAAAATCGACGATATTGAGTAAAAGGCACAATTGAGAAACAAAATAGCAATTTCTTCACTATAAACATTAGCAAAAAGTGAGGAACGGAGCGTCTTAACACTAGGTTCTCTCTGCCTACCCTGCTGTGTACGGGATACAGCGTAAAGCTAAAAATATAAAAATATATACATATATGTACACAAAGATAAGAAAGTATAATAAAATAGAACCAAAAATACATTTTAATAAATAATATGTAGGTATATTAATTCGTGAAATAAACATATTGTAGGTACACATTTTACGAAAATTACGCGTATAGAGATGAATGTAATTTAAAAGCTTACAGTTTACCTATATAAAAGACTTTAAAATTATTATTATATTGCTAATATTTATTTTAAAATAAAGCATAAAAATACATTAAACTAGTAAAATAAATATAACTCAAACTACCATTTGTTTGACATTGTGTATGTACTTTTGTATAAAGTAACATAAACATTGCTAAGGCAAATTGTAATTTGTGCATCAACAAGACCACTAATAAGTTACGTACTTATTTTATTAAAAAGAATATTGATTGGTGGTAGGAGATTCATTCTCCGACTGGCTCGCGACCACTATCATGTCAAAGACGAACCGCCAAATATCTTATGATGTGTTCCGGTTCGATGGCATGTAAGCCAGCTCTCCCTATTCCCACCATTCCCATCCTTCCTCCCTCCTTCTGTCCTACATTCCCAAGGCTGGCAACGCATCCATAACTTTAATGTTGTGGATGTCTATGGGCGAAGGTAACCACTTAACACCAGGTGGGCCTTCTGCTCGTTTGCCTCGTTTATTCCATAAAAAAAAAAAAAAAAAGAATATTGATTAAAAAGATATAGAAAATAGAAAAAAATATGAAAATTTTCGTAAACTGCTAAATTAGGCTATTTTACGCGATTCTCCATTACGTAGTAGTCTATGTAGGTGATATTGAGCTTAAGGCAAATTATGGGTCGATCGATTGTAATGATGGGTTAACGTGTCGGTTACCAGCGCAGTCATGCGTCATAATTGCAAGTAGCTGTATGCACTTATATATTATAGTATTGGTAGTTTTCATGTAGTGGAGAATGGAGTGTCTTGACACTAGGTTCTCTGTGACTACCCTGATGTGCAGGGGAAATAGTTTATAAATATCATAAGTTAAGGTAATAATAGTGCGATAAAAAATAACATTATTACGTGAAATATAACTTTGGATTTTATTTTAAGAAAATAATGAGGAAGAGAAACATGGAAATACGAATGTACACCTAAAGTTTGTTTAAAATACATTTAATTAATTATATAAATATTAGGGTACATCAACGCACATTTTGTAGAAAGTTAGATCTTTCTATTACTAAAAATTAAATAAAATGGCAGTACATTGTTAATATCAAAATCATGTTTTTACCGCAAAGCAGGATAGTCTAGTGTTAAGATACTCTATTCTCGATTTTCGGTCTGAAACCCAGACATGAAGCGTTGAGCGGCGGACCTCAATGCCACTGTTTAAAAATAAATAAAAATAATTTAAATATAATCTCATTCCTCCGAGTACTAATAGAACACACAACCTAAGCTAAGCTAATCTATTTAGCTAGTTTACAATCATACTACGCTACGATGACCTAAGTAATATAATGTTACAATATGTACTTATATTCAAACAATGTTGTATTAAACTAAATAAAAAATTGAAAAAAAAAAAAAAGATTAATTCTTATAAGAGAACATTTGGAGGACGTCACTTGAACTTTATTATAATTTCTAGGGGATATAACTTTTTGGAGCAATTTTTTAAGCGCACAGAGCACTTTTTGAGTGTACAAAAATCATGGACCTGGCGTCATCGTCACTGAATGCTTTTCATGACAGCTGTTTCGAAATCAAATCCACAAACATTAGTCGCTAAATTTGAAATGTTAAACTATCCATACCTATATTATAAATGCGAAAGTCTGTGTGTTTGTCTGTCACGCTTTCACGACTAATCTACCGGTCCGATTTGGATGAAATTTAGAATGAAAGTAGTGGGTAAAAGTTACTGGGTCTAACATACTCATTTTTTTAAAAATCAATCTAAAGTTTTGAAATAGGGGATGAAAGTTTGTATGAAAAATCTAAGCCGCTTGACCGATTGCAATGAATTTTGGCATAAGTATAGTTGTTAGTGCAAGCTTAAACATAGGCTACTTTATTTTTCAAAAATCCACCCCTTAAGGTTGCAATAAAACGAAACGATTACGTAGTTTACGCGGCAAAGCCGCGAGCGGGCCGCTAGTTTTTGATAAAAATGTTAGACTACACATTTTTTATTAAATTATTAGCTATAACGTGTTAATGTTTTCATTTTATTTCTTAAGTAAACCGATTTCGGAACATTTCTTTTTTTCTTATTTAAATTATAAATGCTTTTAAATTATAAATTCCTTCAATTTCAAATTATTATTTCAGGTTTGTATAAAAGTGTTGATAACTAATTTAAACTGAAATTCTTAATCAATAACATTTCTTTAAAAAACAAAAATAGTTCATACTAATATTACAAATGCAAAAGTCTGTCAGTCTGTCTGTTAACCTACCCTCGATTAGACCCTAGATTTGAATGGAATTTAAGATCCAGGTCATATATTGGGTACTTTTTTTCAAAAATCAAAAGTGGTCACGGGAATCGCGAGCGATCGCTGGTCATCTAATAATTAGACGATACAATTTACAAGTTACATAGTCTTCAACAGCCATAAAAAAATGTTGTTTTAAATTTTTATACTGGACACTGCTATGATAATTATACTTGTACTTGAAGAACATATTAGAAATAATATCTACTAACATACTAATCCCAGCAGGAAGTGATATTAATAGGTATTATCACGTGGCACTTGATCCTAATTAATGCTCAAACTGGAGGTAAACACCAAGATCTATTTCAACGTGTCTCAGATGTAGTGCACCGTACGTCTTGATTAGATAGCGAGGCTGGGAAGAAATATTGTTCAATAAGCAATAAGAGCCTTTTTTAGATTGAAATTTTTAAAAAATATATAAAAAAATATATTTATTTAAAATATATATATTAATTTAATGGAAATAGTTTTGTATTTCAAGATGTTTTCTGGCATAAGGCTAACTCGCCTATTTTTAAGGCGCATTCAATGTCAAAAACTATTTCTTAGATTGAACGTTTGACAGTTGATCCTTTTGCAAGTGTTGCGAGTTCTATGAAGATTATATTTAATATCATGAAGCAAAATAATTAAAGAATTAAAACTTTTATATGTACACTGAGAGTCATATTAATTGTATTGGGAAAAAACTTTTATTTTGTATATTTTTACATTACATTGTTAATTCAATTAAAAACACTAAATTGTTTACATAAATTATTAAACAATAAATTATTTCCGTTATAACCTTTAAATTAGACATACAGGGAACAAACATGATTTGTAAATATTATTTGTTTCGTTAAGACCGCCCTAGCCGCCGTAGTGTTGAGTTTGACAATATACATGATTGTGGGTGCGAATTTTATTTTTCTATTTCTCCTCATTGGTGATCAGATAAAGCACGGTGTTAAATTGCGCCAGTCGGTAGAAATTGGAGAACAGAATGCCTTACCATTATCTCTGTTGACCTTGCTATGCGCAGAAAGTAACATAGTAAACTATTCAACACTTACAATAATCGTCCTAACCCAATCTTACATTCCAAAAGCTCAAATTTCCATATATTGCATTACATTATAATATGCCTTTTTTCCTGTTCCTGTCCCCACAGCCAGCAGTAATCCATCACGCTGCCGTCCGCAGCGCCTCGTTAACATAATGAATTAGCTGACGTGTGATCATTAGACAAACTTGTTACGTTCATTCTTTGACACTTGGATCTACTCATGTGACATGTAACCTTTTTTGGACTGAAATTATTATTATATAAATTCAAATTTTAAACACAACGCGGTGTTTAGTTCCGTTAGGGGACTAATACTAGATACTGATGTTGGGTCTCTGAGTACTTTGAAGCAAGATATTTGAAGCCTTTTTGCAAAGTTTTATCTAACTTACCTTTTTTTTAAGCATGAAACAGAGATCACAGAAATTATCCATTAGATTCTTTATTATGAGAGTTACACTTGCATAATTGTTATGTTAATTCTTTGACACTTGAATTTACTCATGTACATGACATATAACGACCTTTTTTGGAGTAAAATATCTATTTTATCACGGAAAAATCTAAACGAAACGCGGCGGATAGTACTGTCTATTGTTGTGATGACGAACTCAGCTGGAAAATGGAGAAGAGTGTGTCTTGACACTGGGTGAGCTCTGAGTATTAGGAAGGCAGAAGTTGCATCTATAAAAAAGTTTTAATATTTGTAAGCTTTTGCAAAGTGCTGTCTAACTGTGTCAATATTTATAATCTGTTTATTACGCTTTCATTACTTCAGCCATGTATTCAGATTGTATTTCAATACATGAACATAAATGAAAGTAGTTGAAGATACTGGTTCAATATAGGCTACCTACTATTATATTTTTTTCTATATAACCAACCACTACAGAGTTGTTAAAAGGGGTGGAAAGTTGGCATGAAAAATCTAAACCGTAAATATAAAAAAGTCCGTCTTAAATTAGTTTTAATCCAGGTTAAATATATTTACAAAAATTCTCCCCATAGAGTTGCAATATAACGAATCTGTGTGAAAACCAGACGGGCGGAATTCGAATATAAAAAAAACGAGCCGCTGACGTCCTGTACACTATACGCTTCGGATCTTGAGGAACGCGGGTGTCGCCGAATGAAACAATATGTATTTTATATAACGGTAGATATCTGGCGGCTTCTTCAATACTAATTAATTCTTCCTATTGTCACTATATTTTGAAACTACACCAATACCTCGCTTTGCGTCGTTTCGTTTTGCGTTTTTTTTCAAAGTTGCGTCGCTGCTTAATTTTTACTGATTTTCACTGTGCGTCGTTAGAGTTTTGGATTAGAGTCTTAAATATTTCTTTTAATTTTCTAATGAAGAACTATTGCAACTGGAATTGCATTTTGCTAATGAAGAAGATGACAATTACCGTTTAATAGAAATCTTCAAAGAACAAAATTAACCCTCCAAACAAATTTCTAAAGTGATGTGTTTGATTGACAAAGCTATGTAGATTTTTTTTAAAAAACAATCCTATTAGCGGATGGAGTTTAAAAGTGTCCCAGGCGGTAGCTACGAATATCAATTGCTACAAGGAAATTTATCTTACGTTGAAAAAAAAGCTGTTTGACAAAAATTGAACCATTTTTTTGTGAAAGAAAGCCGACCTACGACAACAGCCACTACGGACTCATCAGACAGTGATTAATTTTAATTAAACTTTCATTAATTAAATGGATATGTAGTTTATTTTGTTTAATTGAATACGTTTTTTGACTTATTTTGTTTTAATAATTTAACTTTGTTCAATTTTTTTTTAAAAAGGTAGTATTTTCGTAAGCCTGGAAGGTTCCAGGCTTACGACTCCTTCCGCTAATAGGATTGTTTTTTTAAAAAAATCTACATAGCTTTGTCAATCAAACACATAACCTTAGAAATTTGTTTGGAGGTTAAATTTTGTTCTTTGAAGATATCTATTAAACGGTAATTAATATCTTCTTCATTAGCAAAATGCAATTCCAATTCCAAGGTAGGTCCTTCGATCTTTAAATGGTTTGCTATAGAAAATCTATTTTCACTTTGCGTCGTGTTTTTTTGGAACGTAACCCAGACGCAAAGTGAGGTATGGGTGTACACGTCTTGTCACTATTTCGGACCTCGACTTCTTGTCCCGACTACTTGTCCCGTCTACGATCCGTCGAACGACTTACATGTTTACGTATGACGGAGCTATACCTACCGAAAAACGAGCCGCAACCGTCCCGAATCGACTTTACTTTAGCAAAGATTTTTACTACGATAATGTCAGTTTTCTGTAAATTACTTAAATACTATAAATCGTACATACATGTAAGTTTTATCATCTGAAAGGTTACAAAATTGTCTATTAAACTATATATAATACAACATAATATTTTAGCAATTAAAATAAATAAAAGTCGAAAAATCTATAATAGTGTAGAGAATTTCGTAAGTTTCAAGTAATGGATATAAAATTATTATAATTCAAAATCTATCAGGCACGATGTGATCTATTATTCTATTAAACGAAATAATGACGAATAATAATAAACAACAACATTTACAATATTAAAGGAATTATCATTAAAAAAAACAACTATTTAAAAAAAAAAAAAAAATAGCTTCACGCTATATCCCGCACACAGCAGGGTAGGCAGAGGGAACCTAGTGTTAAGACACTCCGTTCCCCCACTTTCCGCCGAATTCGGAGGCTTGCGTGTTAAGTGGCGGAACTTAACGCCGCGCTTTACCTCGACACCAGAGCGAAGAAAATGGAAATATAATTTCCACTCCTCGAGTGGGAATCGAACCCACAACCAGTCGTTTACAGTCACACTCTTGTGCCACTGGGCCACGACTGGCCACTATTTTTAAAGTAACAGATAAAATTATATCATCACTATATATTTCTAATTATTATCATATTTATTATTATTTTTTATGAATGAAGCAACGTATCAAAACGTATGTTTAAAGAAAATAAAAATTAAAATAATTGGTTAAAATACCTAACAGCTATAAAGCAATAGGTCGCGCAACTAATTACTTCTTCTACTATTCGATTTCGATTTCGATGGACGGATGGATGGGTTGAAGATTATTCGAGGCGTTGCTTCACGAACAGAATCAGCTATGTGGTTCATGTAGGCGAAGGAGTCCCCTCTTGGGCTGGTATCAGTAACGGTTTTCGTGACGATAAAAAAAAGGCGAAGCCGCAAGTGATCCATTTGTTAGTCATATAGTATGTATGTATGTATAATGTACCTACCAACATCTAAAAACGGCAAGTACTATGTAAAAATTACACAATATATAATAGTATCTCTATTTATTTTCAACATATGACTAGAGATAGTAGAAATAGTTTGACTCTTAAGCACCAGTATAAACATTAATTACAATTTACGTTTTAAAAATGTTTTTTTTGGTTTTTTTAGTTAACCTTTTTTATAATTATGCT
The DNA here is from genome assembly GCA_019049465.1 of Dryas iulia moderata. Taxonomy (NCBI): domain Eukaryota; kingdom Metazoa; phylum Arthropoda; class Insecta; order Lepidoptera; family Nymphalidae; genus Dryas; species Dryas iulia. The sequence goes on along the minus strand of CM032418.1, from coordinate 10,990,951 downwards.
TATGAAAGTGGAAAAGTAAAATACGCCGAAATATGTAAGTAGTAAAATGTTGAAAATTATTTTTAAATTAAAACATAGTTAAAATACCTTTATTATAATTGAGGCCATTGTGACAGCGTCTGTCTGTAAACGCGACAGTAGTAGGTTCGATTCCCATTCAGGGGAATGATTATATTTACATTTTAATATCTTCATACCTAAGACAAGGCGCGATGTTCTTTCCCGCTACTCAACAAGAAATGTATTTATTTCGGTCGGAAAGTGGAAAACGGAGGTTTCTGGCATTTGGAACTGTCTAACAAAGGTTATTAGAGTTATAACTAGATATAGGGAAAAAGTGAGTAGCTATTTCAAATAATTTAAAAATTATTTCTATCAACCATTACCTAGTTTTTTTTTTATAGCTTCACGCTGTATCCCGCACACAGCAGGGTAGGCAGAGGGAACCTAGTGTTAAGACACTCCGTTCCCCACTTTCCGCCAAATTCGGAGGCATTGCGTGTCAAGTGGCGGTACTTAACGCCGCGCTTTACCTCGACACCAGAGCGAAGGAAATGAAAATATTAAATATTTCCACTCCTCGAGTGGGAATCGAACCCACAACCAGTCGCGTTTACAGTCACACTTGCGTGCCCCTGCGCCACGACTGGCCCCAAGCCCCATTACCTAGTAAAAACTGAATTATTTCAATTTGCCACTGCTAAGGGCGGAAGAAAAGAATTTGTGAGTATTATGTTTTCATTCGTTAGAGGTAATAATAGCTGCGCAGTTCATATTTTAAATTATTTGCCGTTCTCCTTGGTACTTAAAACACAGCGCGGTGTTGAATTCCACCACTCGACAGACAATGTCTTGATTAAGTATTGATTAAGTGCTTACATAGTCAGTTTTACTTAACGAAATACTAAGTAATGTTTGATATTCGAATAAATGAAACATCCGAATGCAACATCGACTAGCGCTTTGAATCAATCGTGTTCTATAAAACATGTAGAATGATTCTGAAAATGCATCAAATAATACAAAGAGATTCGCTTTTGATTCAAATCTCTAGTAACTACCACCTTAATTTCTAACCTCAAGGTGAATTTCCGTTTATTTAAACTTGAATTGGGCATTGGTTACTTAGAAACTGTAAGAAGATACATGTAGTATAAATTAATTTAGAGATGCTAATACAAATGAGTCAAGTGTAACTTACTTCCAGTGTTATTAGCTTAAGTAAGTTAGATTAAATTAAACTTAAGTGAATTTACAGGTAACGTAATGTTAAGCTCCACTTTTTTGTGGAATGATATACTAGTACAATACAAATAGGTAATAAGTGCTGCACTGAGCAAAGTAGAATTTCACTAATATTAAATATCTTTGTGTATTTTTAACTGAATATGTTGAAATTAAAAAAAAAAAATAGCTTCACGCTATATCCCGCACACAGCAGGGTAGGCAGAGGGAACCTAGTGTTAAGACACTCCGTTCCCCACTTTCCGCCGAATTCGGAGGCTTGCGTGTTAAGTGGCGGAACTTAACGCCGCGCTTTACCTCGACACCAGAGCGAAGAAAATGGAAATATAATTTCCACTCCTCGAGTGGGAATCGAACCCACAACTAGTCGTTTACAGTCACAGGCTTGTGCCACTGGGCCACGACTGGCCCCAAAATTTTGCGATATGTTGAAATATATCGCAAAATTTTGTCCTTCTGAAAATTTACTGTAAAAAAAACACTTGTTATTCCGACTTCAACATTGTGTTTTATCTTGGTTACCAGAGCGGAAAAATGAAAGTAATTAAATTATGTCCTTTGCTCCAAATGAGAATTGAACCCATACTTAGTTACAGGGGCCAGTCGTGGCGCAGTGGCACGAACGTGTGACTAAATGAGTGTAAACGAGCGGTAGTGGGTTCGATTCCCACTCGAGGAGTGGAAATATTTCATATTTCCATTTCCTTCGCTCTGGTATCAGAGGCAAAGCGCGGCGTTAGATTCCGACACTTAACATGCAATGCCTCCGAATTCTGCGGGAAGTGGGGAACGGAGTGTCTTAACACTAGGTTTCCTCTACTTCCCTGCTGTGCAGGATACAGCGTGAAGTTAAAAAAAAAATTAAAAAATTAACTAAATTCCAGTTAGGCGCTGTCCCACTGTACCACGATAGCCTCGAATATCGAATCAAATAGTTTGGCTTTTAGTTTTCATACAGAAGTAATATGTGCATATGTATGTATATTTCAAAGCAGTTGAAGAGCAGTGGGACAGCGTTTAATTGTACAGGGATAGTTGTGGGTTCCATTGTGGCACGAGGAATGATTATATTTAAATTACCATTTATTCGCTCTGGTAATAAGACAAAACGCGGCGTTGAGTTGCGCCACTCAACCCGCAATGTCTCAATCTCAGGACGATGTTGGACGGATTGCAACACTAGGTCTTTCTTTACTACCTGGCTGCACAGGAAAAGTCCTGTACGTACGTACGTAAAGCAGCTTTTTTTTATATTTTTTGTATATTTTTATGTATATTTTCTCTTAAAAATTATCTCACATCTACGGAAGATGTTTAAATGTGAACATTTGGATACATTGGATTCAGTTGGGCTTTTTATTTGAAACGGACGTGTTCCGAGTTATAAGGGCGGTTAAGGGCGGTAGGTGGTATGTACATACGAGTATAATATAGCTCTTATGTTCTACAGTAAATGGTTACGATTATTGGTATTAAACATCGAACGAAGCTTCTAAGGAGATTGTGAAATCCGATTACATAATTCTAGAGACAGGTTTGGGGCGAGCTTATATTTTAGTCTGTAAGGAAATTCAGCAAAAATCTTTTATTACTTTCTTGTACAAGTGGTGTTTTGAGATTAAATAGTTCTTTTTTTCGTATAGTAGGAATCCATTGTGTTTACAGTCATACGTTTACATTCCGACCCTCGAGAGCGGATTTTGAAAAATAACGTAAGCTGTGTTTAGCCTTTGATTATCAACTATATTATATATTCCAAAATTCATTACAATCGGTCAAGCGGTTCAGGTTTTAAACTTTCATCCCCTATTTCAACTCTTTAGAGGTTGATTTTTAATAAATAAATAGCTTATGTTTGACTCTGGATTATTTATTACTTTTATTCTAAGTCTCATCCAAATCGGACTCGTAGATTAGCCGTAACAGACAAACTTTCGCATTTATAATATAAGTATGGATTGTATCTATGTGAGAACTAAAATCGCAACCAATGCTAATGTCCAATTATCAAAATGATAAAAAGTATTACTTACCCTTTGGTATGTCCTAACTGAAAAATGATACATTTGGTATATAAGTATACTAGCGTAGTATAATATGTACCTATCTATATACATGCACACTATCCACTCTTAATGTACAAGTCTCTTAACCCTGAGGCTGTCTGGAAGAAATCGCTGATTAGCGATAAGACCGCCTTTTGTGCCTCATATATTTGAACAAGTTTGTTACTTTTTATTTTTATATTTACTTGGTTATTTTTCAGCTTCACCCTTTTTCCCCATAGTAAGGTTATCTTCATGGGACCTCGTGTCAAAAAAATTCAGTCCATATTCGGAACAAATTTGAAATATTTTGCGTTAAGTGGCGGAAGTCAACGCTGCGGTTTGTTTTGTACACAAGAATGGGGAAATAAAAATAACTTAAATATACTTATCACTCCGAATGGGGATGAAACTCACAACCAATAGTTAGATAGATGCTATTCCACTTTGCCACAATGTTTCTTTATTAGTGTCTATTAATTATGTCGTAGAAAAAATAAATAAAATAAGGTAGTTCATGTGGTCTAATGAACAATATATTTATTTTCTTTAAATTCTTTATATTGCAAAGTATAATAAAATTTACTTATTAATTTTTAAAATATACTGTGCATCAGTTAAATTCAGTCGTGGCCCAGTGGCACAAGCGTGTGACTGTCAACGACTGGTTGTGGGTTCGATTCCCACTTGAGGAGTGGAAATTATATTTCCATTTTCTTCGCTCTGGTGTCAAGGTAAAGCGCGGCGTTAAGTTTCGCCACTTAACACGCAAAACCTCCAAATTTGGCGGAAAGTGGGGAACGGAGTGTCTTAACACTAAGTTCCCTCTGCCTACCCTGCTGTGTGCGGGATACAGCGTGAAGCTAAAAAAAAAAACAGTTAAAAATACTTATTTTAAGTATTGGTGGACTTTTTTTTTTTAGTTGTGGATTCGATTTCCACTCGGAAAAATATAATATTTACATAATTTTCATTTCACCAATCTTTCACTACTTTATAAAAGTCTTATATAACATATAAAAACAAAGTTCTACTTCAATTCACAATACAAAGTTGTTTAAGCTTCGATAAACTGAAACCAAAAGTTAGTTTAACTCGAACAATCAATGAGTCGGAAGATAAGTGAAGCTTTTATTCGTGTTTGACGTTATTATTGCAACATTTAATAGAACTCTTAAAAGTTCAAATATAAATAATAAATTTTGAACTTCTAAATAATAATATTTATGTCTTCGCTTATAAATATTATTATTTAGAAGTTCAAAATTTATTATTTATATTTGAACTTTTAAAAGTTCTATTTTGAATAAATAGGTAATGTTGCTAGCATCTTTGTAAGGACGACAATGTCAATAAAAAAACGAAAACTAAGTAAGCGTATAACAATTTTGACGTAACCAGGTGTAGAGCATGGCTTAGTAGTCTGAAGTTGGGAACGGTTTCCAAGAGACACAAGTTCGAATTCTGGTCCTTTAAAATTTGTACTTTTACAAAAAAAAATGTTTTAATAACACTTAAAAAGTCTAAATAAAGTAATTTCTTGATCCTAAGCTCTTTCTGACTACCTTGCAATGCGGGGAAAGTGTAAAGTGGGCTTTTTTATGTAACGAATACCAATACATAATGAATATTATGTTACAATATAATAACATTTCTTTATGCAAAAAAATACATTTTTTTAAATTCTTCTAAAAAACCTAATAACAGGATGCGAACCTGTGCCTCTTGAGTAATATTTCGAGTACTAACCAATTAAGCTCGACGTTTCAATTCACAATTTCTATACAATTGTTACAACAATTGTTGCAGCTCTCTGTAAAGGGAGGTTTTTACAATGCTACTGTACACAAACATTTATATAAAGAATGTTGAAAATTTGGCAAAAGGTAATGCCATTTTCTTAATAACGTGCATATTTCGGGTGAAAAAATAATGAAAACCTGTAAAAATATTATTTTTTGTGAGATGGCTATGTAAATAAATTTGTACAGTATAAATAATATGCTTTATGTTTCATGTGTTCATTCAAAATGAATTTAGTGAAAATAAAAGATTGGAAATTACAGATTGATAACAGGTCATTTAAGCTAGCAGATTTATAAATTGTAAAAATATGGGGACAATATATTTCACCCATAGAATAATTTCATTTAGAAGGGGTTTTACACACTGAGAAGTTTAGGTACTTTTAAGCAAAAGAGAAACTTTTTCCGATTCCGAAATATTGTGTGTGAAAATCGGGACGTTTTTGTGACAGACAAAAAATATATAATTCCTTTGAGTAGGGATTGAACCCATAACCAGTCACGTTTGCAGTCAATGCTGTCCCACAGTCGACGACAGTCTTATAATTAACAAGTTTATTTTATAATCTTAAAATATTAATCGCCATCCTAAACTCAAATCCAAATCATAGTAAACATACCTCATTAGTGCAATATTCATGTTTTCAAGCGTAAATAGAATACTGCAATGAACTTTACTTAACTTGTTCAGGAAGGCGATGTATTTATAAGCAAGGCGACATTCTAAGAATTACTAATTTAAACTACGAGTATGTACGGAAATATATCAATCTGCATAGAAATCTAATATTAAAGTACCTATATCTTAAATATTTTTAGTATTTTTTTATTTAAATGCTTTATTACACCAGAAGGATAAATAAAAACATTTTTTAGTATTTTTTAGTATCTTTTGTTTATCTTCCTTGTCAGAGACGATTAAGCTTTGGTAAATTAGTATTCCATGTTTTGTTTATAAGAAAGATACCATTCATCCATTGCTCCGTAGGACAGAGTTAAACTGTTATCGTTATTGTTTTTGGGTTTGATTCACCCCTGGTGGAACGATCACAATTTAATGGTTTTCACGCTGTATCCCGCACACAGCAGGGTAGGCAGGGGGAACCTAGTGTTAAGACACTCCGTTCCCCATTTTCCGCCGAATTCGGAGGCATTGCGTGTTAAGTGGCAGAACTTAACGCCGCGCTTTACCTCGGCACCAGAGCGAAGAAAATGGAAATATTAAATATTTCCACTCCTCGAGTGGGAATCGAACACACAACCAGTCGTCTACAGTCACACGCTTTCCACTGGGCCACGACTGGCCACGGTTAATGGTTTTCATTTTGCTATTTTAGTGAACAAGATGACTTGTGGTGTTAAGGTTCGTCATTTGTCACGTAGTGTCTAGATTTTTGGTTGAAAATGAAGAACAGAGTGTCTTGTCGCTTTTTTGATCATGTTAAAATCGACACTAATAAAAATGTAAACAAAAATAAAACAACCAGATAATGAAGCCATAGATCATTTATACATATGTACGACTAGATATGCTCGTGACCTCGTCCGTATGGAATTTGACAAAAATAAAATAGCAGTAGCCTAATTCATACCCTAATACATCAGTTATCTACCGTGAATGTCCGGTCAAAAAATAACCAGCCGTTCCTGAGATCATCTGGAACTAACAGACAGACAGACGCGCAGACAGACAATAATTATAAAATGTCTTTAAAAAAAAAAATTTTGTATGTCTCGTATATTCATACATGTACATTTAGTAAAAAGCAGTTATCTTAATATTATAAACAGACACTAAAATTCAAATTATTTTTTTTATATATAAAAAATTAAACATTTTAAATATATAGGTAAGTTTAACATTCGTTTCGCATATCAGTTTCTGGGAAACGAGCAAACACTTTCATGATTTGTTGGAAGTTTCATGATATGAGCTTATATTTTTCATTTCAAACAAATAATTGGTGGCTGTAGATGTATTTACGTGAAATTATTTTCTGAGAAATTCGTAAGAACTTCAATTGTAAATTGTAATAGACTTGCAAAATAATTTTAGTTGTTGTAATGTAGTTGGCTTTTTTGCCTTTTCATAATTTAAAAACGATTGCATTTAATTTATTTCACGCGATATTTATATAAGATAAAGCACGGCGTTATGTTCCCCCTCTCAACAAATAATATCTCGATTTTGGGCAGAAAGTGGGATTTGGGAAAGGGAATTCTTATAATTTTCAATAAAATAGCAAACGCAATTAAGCTATATGAGATTTTTTGTATCGCAAATCGCGTGTTTTGATTTCATGCAAATTTCATACATCAAGGTTATTAATTATACTTCTACCTCGTTTAGAATGTAATATATGTTCCTTTTATTACTGTAAAACTATGTTAATGCTTGTGTAATTTTGAAACTTGTCGTCGTTTTAACGTAAAACTTAAAAGCTTTTCAGTCACTTTTCAGTCAGTTTCGTTTTAGTTTCAGCTTTTCAGCTATAGTACTTGCTGTGCTCGCGACTTCGCCCGCGTGGAATTTGAGAAATCAGGCAATAAAAGTAGCCGTTTAAGTTACATCCGTTATCTGCCAATCACAGTCCCGTCAAAATCTGCCCAGCTGTTCCAGAGATTAGCAGATTGACAGATATACGAAAATTGAAAAAAATGTAATTTTGGTATAAATCTATATATTTAATGCAGTGACATCTCCACAGCTGACGTCACTCGTATGGTTTTGATGATCGTGGACGATGAAAGGTCTAAAAATAAAACTGCTTAATATTATTGAAAGCCTAGTTTATTATTTACATATCGTAATATGATCAAAGAGAGGTCCGCACTGTCCAAAAACTGAAGCGAGACCCCCGAGCTTAGAAAATGCTTAATATATTTATAGTGGAAATAGCAAGTCAAAGCTACCCACTATTTTTTATTATTATTTTTGATTTATCTTTAGGATAAAATCTGAACACTTACAAATTATTATTTAAAGATTTTTTTTAAAATCGATTAATCTATTACAATATTTTAAGTCGTCGTTGCGCCGACGTATACATTTCGTAAAAAGCAATTATTTTAATATTACAAACAGACTACTCTAATTTTATTTATATTAGTATAGATCAGATAGAAATATTTCATACTTTTCAGATTTTTATTCAAAATTAAAAAATAAATAGGGCTTATTTATTTCCCTTATAATCTTGTATTTCATTTTCCCCTCTTATTGTGGTAAGATTAAACAGCGTTGAGTTCCACCACTCAACTCCTAATGTTTATTACTCCCAATTTTAGGATGAAAGTGGCGAATGAAGTGTCTTGACAGTATTCTCTCTAACTACCCTTCTATCAAATCAAATCTAACCTCAATAAAATAACTAAGTAATTAATCACAAGAACAAATTGGTCATCTTATCTCATAACCAGCAAACTTGAACATGACATATTAATTAAAACACAATATAGTTTAATATTGATATACCTAATCCCAATATCAAAGTAGAACAGCCATTACTGTATAAGAGAACTAAGTTAAGGCCAGTTGATATTCAAATAGCCTACCAAAAATCAATTCGACCGACCGTACTAAATCCTATCAGGGCCCAGTATTTATGAACATCAAGTTAAATGTACGTTGTTTGAACTTACAAAGTTCTGCTAACTGCCGAATCTTAAGGGACCTATTGATAAACGATAACCAAAAGTACCTCTAATATGTAAGAACGAGTACAAATCGATAACTGGACCTTCAGAAAAGTTTTCGAATACGTTTCATGTTTGTATAGGTCTTACATTACTATTTTTCTTGGTAGGAGGTATGAAGAGCTTAATACATATATTATATATTCATATTATTTGTGGAAAAAGAGTTTTCATCACGGACTAAGCCCGGTTTAATTCCTTACCTCCACCCTGAGAACCCTCAGGGAAAAGTAGGTTCGGATTTCTAAAACTAAAACTTTACTTAAAATTGTAACTGTTAAATACATATATTATTATATTACATATAGGTATATTAGGATAATACATTTTTTACATTTGGGTATGAAAAACATTTTAGAGAAGGTGTAAAATAATTTGAAATTTAATAAATGTCAATCTCTCTTGCCAAACGATTATTCGTAGAAATACCCTTTCGGTAGTAGAAATTTGTAAAAATCTCTCTTCAGAATCATGCTGACTAAAATTATGCTGTAACAAACGTATAATAAAATCCACGTACCTGGATGTAAAACGCATGGCTTAGCAGTCAGAGTGCTTGGAACGGTTTCCAAGAAGCATTTTTATTTATGCGCTTTTTTAGTTATATTATATTAGTCATAAAGTCAATGCGTGTTAGGGGGCAAAACTAGCTACAGTGGCAAGCGTTCCCGGAAGTGAAAGTCGTTTTAAATTTCCGAATGGTTTTCAATATTCTTAAAGAAAATCATTCGCTCATTATTCACGCTCAAGGTAATTATTGTGTCTGAAATATTATGATTCCTCAGGTCCACCTATCAAACATACAATATCTCGATTATGGGCGGAAAGTTTATAATGAAGTGTTTGGATACAAAACTCTCTGTAGTTCCTGTTTTGAGGGCCAAAAGTGAAGCTCCCAAAAGTAAAAACGATGCCTCTGGTCTTAAGGACAATTTTTAAGAAATCTTTTTGTATATAATTGGAGACAATGTAATTAATGACTTTTTCTTCTATATAAACAAATTGTGCATTGGGTCACTACCTCAATGGCGTAACGAACAATACATATCTACACAAACACATGTAATATAGTCAGTAAACGCGATTGGTTGCTTATAAGATGATCCATCGTCACCGCTCAGAACGCACCAACTTAGAGCGAAATGTAAGAACAGAGAGTTTTTTTTTATTGTAAAAAGAAGGCAAACGAGCAGAATGACCTCCTGATGGTAAGTGGTTACCTTCGCCCATCGACTTTCACAATGTCAGAGGAGTTGTGGATGCGTTGCCTCCCTTGGAGATGAAGGAGGGAAAGAGGGAGGAAGGACGGGGATAGAGGGATGAAGGAAAGATTTGGCTTACATGCCACGGACCGGAATACATCATCAGATTTTTGGCGGTTCATGTTTGACATGACGGTGGTCGCGAGTCAGTCGGAGAACGAGTCTCCTACCACCGGCGGGGACTTGTATTCGTAACATGTTCCCCCACAGGTCAAAAACGCTATAGTCTTTCTGCCTACCTTACAGTAGGTTTTTTACACTTAAAATATTTCACGATGAATATTTCTTAAAATATTTCATATGAGAGGACAATGTAAAAAATGTTTTAAGGTAATGTATGTAATTTAATTTAGCGAAAGTCACTTAAACTATATTACTTAACGTCAACAAAATGAGATTATAAAACGCTGAAAATTTAATAAACTTTCATATTATGATATGAAATGCTCTTGATATCGTAGTATAAATTTATTTTTTTGTTTTAGTTTAAGACTTAAACAAAAATTAGATTTAATTGATGATGATTAATATTTAATTGAATTATAAAATATTATAAAATTAAAACAGCCTAAATGACTCCATATTACATCAGCTCTTTGTGCCAGTGGCAGCGTGTGACTGTAAAACAGCTGATTGTGGGTTCGATTCCCACTCGAAGAGTGGAAATATTTAATATTTCCATTTTCTTCGCTCTGGTGTCGAGGCAAAGCGCGGCGTTAAGTTCCGCCACTTAACACGCAATGCCTCCGAATTCGGCGTAAAGTGGTGAACGGAGTGTCTTAACACTAGGTTCCCTCTGCCTACCCTGCCTACTATTATAAAAATTATACTCCTTTTACAGTCCACATAAGAAAATTGGCTGGAAGAGAATGCTTTTTAGCGTTAAGCAAGAAGCAAAAAAGATAAAAATAAATATTATTTCAAAAGAGTGACACGCTTTGAAGACCAAAGAACAAAAGTATAAATGAATGCAATGTGTTAATCTACTTATTCTATTGTAAATTAATGTGCAAGTTTCATTAAAAATCCTTTGTTCATTTTTTTGTGAAGCGAAAAAACATAATTTATTTATTTAACGGATCGCAGTGGAATAGCGTCAGGCTGTAAACGCGATTTGTGGGTTCAATTCCCAGTCGGAGGTATAAGTGTATTTAAATTCTGTCGCTCACCAGAGTGTGGAAAGTATATATGAATATTTCGAACAGGCAAAAGGCGATGTTGCTTTCTATCACTCAGCATTCAACGTTTAGATTTTTAGTGGAAAGTGGAGAACAAAGTATCTTGATACTAGGGTTTTTCTGACTACCCTGTTGTGTGGAAAAAGTTCTAAGCCGTAATTTAAATTATTTCCAAGTTATAGTAATTATTCAATAAGGTGTAATAATAAGCCATAATCTCTAAGTTCAAAATACTGTATATACAAACAATATACAATTTTCTACAATATTTTATAACTAAAGTATATACACAATAAATAAAAGTTTATTTGATAAGTTAGTATAAAAAAGACATTTAGTAAACGTATAAATATTTGAACGCAGCAGGATTCGAACTCGTGCCTCCAGAAAACCGTTCAGGCGCTCTAACCGCTAAGCCATGTGTTCTACTACCAGCTGTGTGGAATAACTTTAAAATGTTTAAAAGTAAGTTCATATAATTTTACAGAAATTTACCTTAGGCCGGCGAGACCATGGGCTATTGAAAAATATTCTTAACTCATATTCTACAAGATAAAATGTCACTAAAAGTATTTTTATTACACATATCTGAACGATTTCCCTTACTGAAATAAAATATAAAGTTACAAAATTACAAAATTGAAAACTAAATTCAATAACAATAAAAAATATTTTTTGACGATACGCATGTACTAAGATTTACGCGTGAAGAGGGTTCACCTTCGCTTACGAAATTCTTTTTTATATTTCCAATAACATCAGGTAGACGTGATCTGAAAAATATATGCAATTTTTGTATCAGAATACAATTTTTTATTTATAAACTACTAGTTGTAGTCCGCAGCTTCGTTTACAAGGGCAAGGTAGTTACGATTTAAGATGTATTTTCATCTGAATATTTTGAACGTGATGATTACCGGTACGATTTCCAATCGGTATAATGATTATTAAGTTTCAAATTAAGTTTCAAATTGCAGTATGACAAAAAAATCTTAATTACCTAAAGTTTTTCTTCACATCAGTCAATTATTGCTGTGAATATACAATTGTAGAGGTAAAGTATCGAGAAAAAAAATCCTAAAATGAGGTAAAAAGTGTTTTTTTTAAAGAAAAAGAAGAAGAAGCTATAAATGTGTCCTGCACAACTTGTTTTTTAAAGAGCTTGGATAGTTTCCGAAAGGCGAGGGTTCGAATTTCACTGTTTTCAATTTTTTATACGTTTTCAAAAAACATTTTTCAATTTCCTTAGTGAGTGAATAGCACTTTAAAAATGTTCAAGTACTTCAATTCTCAGTTTTTCAGAGCCAAAATAAATATTTTTAAGCGGCTCTGAATATAAAAATGTTTAACAACAAAGAAGGAAGGCATTGAGATTTTAAATAAGTTGCCTTTTTCAAGATTTATAAGGAAACGTCGTCACAGCTTTGAAGATAAATAATAACAAGAAGAAGAAAAAAATGTTTTAAAATATTACAGCTTATTGTTTGGAATAAATTGTTATAATTCATTTAGTTTTTTATGTTTAGTTAGCAGATATTTGAAAATTTAAAACTTAAAATAAAGAAATGTTTTCTTTTTATCAAATAAACGCTTAGGCTGATTCTTTGTAAGGGTTAATGGTCTTGTTTAAAACAACATAGAATTCTTTGTTATTGTAAATTTGACTATACTTTCTTACTTACTTAACCATTTTTGCTGTATTACACTGTGCTTACAAGGGAGAACTGTCAAGTGTACGAAACATCAGTTTATCTAAAATGTATTTTCGAATACAAGGACATACACAATTAGTCATGTTAAAATTATTTCATTATATCTACCATTTATATTGCGTTTATATTTCTCACTTCATTTACTTACAAAGAAGTCTACACGAATCCCTCAATACTAAAAAACAACGTTTACATCAAAGAAAATACTAGAAAAAAGTATTTAAGTGTATGCATGTACATAATTTGCATAAAATATGCACATTGTAGAGATGAGCAGTGGCCGGCTTAAGTTACGTCAATATATGTACGTTATAACATTTTACACGGCGGCGCGGCGTTATTATTTCAATAATCTCGCTAAAGTCGCGATACAGCTAAATGGATATTAAAATTTAAAATTCATTTTACAGATTATCAATAAATTTGTTTAGAACGGCGTTTATACTAATTTTATTACTCATTAATTTTATTTAAAGCTATAAGCTTTATATATAAATTATAGATGCGATTTGGCTTCGTGATTACAAAAATTGTTAATTGCAACTTCACGTTTTTTCGATTAAAAGGTAGTTAGAGCTATTGCACGTTGAGTGGAATGATGGAATGACGATTGACAAAGCGTTGATTTTATTTATGTAGAATTTTATCACTGTAATCTGTACATTTTTGATGCTAGGAAAGACAGTACAGTAATCTACCCCGTAATTCCCGTGAATACAAAAATGTATATAGGTATAGCGACAATAACATATGAATCAAAACATAATCAAAACATATGAATGAAAAAACTGTGGCCCAGTGGTACAAGCGTGTGACTGTAAACGACTGGTTGTGGGTTCGATTCCCACTCGAGGAGTGGAAATGTTTAATATTTCCATTTTCTTCGCTCTGGCGTTAGGTTCCGCCACTTAACACGCAATGCCTCCGAATTCGGCGGAAAGTGGGGAACGGAGTATCTTAATACTAGGTTCCCTCTGCCTACCCCGCTGTGTGCGGGATACAGCGTGAAGCTGAAAAAAACCATGAATAATGTACACTATTGAATATAACACATTTCAAAACACATACTTAGAAAACGTGTTTTTTATACGTTTTTTATTTTTTTTTTTCAATTTCCTAAGTGTGTGAATACTTTAAAAAAATTCTTATAAGTCTACGCATTTCAACAATGTGAATATCACGATCGCGGTGCATCGAAGTATTGAAAATATCTTCTAACCGAATTCCTTGCATAACTCTTTTGTCGCTGGTAACAAAAATACTAGAGAAATTGTTTTATATTAGAATAGTTGTATACTTTACTTGAGTATGAACAATAAAATGAAACTTTGTGAGTTATTATTTAAGTAGTAGGTAATTTGAACAAACTGAATTATTAATCCGCTATACTTCTATTGCTTTCTATATCTATGAATTTTGGGCCATTTTTTCTGTTAGTTAGTAACGAATAATCTTTACATACCAAACTTCTTGTATGTGAACGAAAAAAGCATGAAGCTGAAAAAAAAATTACTATCAAGGCATAATAGAACAATGTCTGGACTGAAATCAATGTTAGTGAATTCCAATTCCTAGCTCTATTTACAGCGTGACATTAAAATTATTAATTTTTCACACAATTAGGTTAAAAGTGGAGTGTCTTGACACTAAGTTCTCTCGGTCTATCTTATTATAAGAGCAAACCGTAACAAATATTAACTAAGTCGAGTTATATTTTCAAAGGAATAAACCATAAACATATACCCTCCGAATCAACAAATAGTATGCTATAATTATATTTGCTACGTTTCCGCAATCAGCGTTATTTAATAATTAGATTATCTATATTTGCCGGGACAAATCTCGAATAACATCGTCGAATGGTTTAATGCAGTACATTTTATCCACTTGAGGAAATTCCAAACGTCAAAAAACTGTTGTTTTTTTTTGGTTTTTTTATAATGAATTTGAAATATTTATGTTAATATTTTTTTATACATCAGTCTTTGTATAAAAAAATATTAAACATTCAGTTCAATAATTAAACATTCATTTATGTCGAGGCCATCGTGGCGTAGTAGGACAGCGTGTGCGTGACTGTAACGTGCTGATTGTGGGTTCCATTCCCAATCGAGGTAATAATTATATTTCAATTTCCATTTCTTCGCTCTATTATCTAAGACAAAGGACGACGTCGAGTTCCTCCACTCAACACCCAACCTCTTGTATTCAGGCGGAAAGTGGAGGATGGAGTGTTTTGGCACTAGCTTCTCATGTTATGAAAAAACGGGAAGCTGCTGCTTTTTTAAGTTATCTTTACTTAGCATTGAATTATTTTTTGTAATTACAAGTTGAAGAGTTCTTCAAATATTTTTTATTAAATATAAAAACGCTATACATTCATTTAAGATATTCAAAAACGTTTTTAGATAACTTGTAAAAAATGGAACCCACGCTTCGTGGAAACCGTCCAAGCATTTGACCGCTAAGCCACTCGTTAAAAACCCGCTTATGGCAAAATTGTTATACGCTTAATACAATTTGGTTTTTATATAAAAGAAATGTGCAAAAATTTTATACGTTGAATGTTTTATAAGGGAAAACGTTTAAAAATATCATTTTGAAATTAAAAATCATAAAAAAGCAGGCGTGAAAGAAAATGCAATATTAAAAATGAAATAAAAGCGTACTCGGCATGTTTAAACACCTTTAGAGAATCAATGATACAATAAATGTATAAAAAGACATTGTTTAGTTAAAATACAAAGAAGAGAATGTAAATACACTGTTCTTTATTGTTAAAAAATAATACTCCCTTTTTATAAGCTTATATTTAACTTGCTATGTAATTTGCAATAAAGCCATCATGGCGCAGTAGGACAGCGTCTAACATGAAATAAAATAAAATAAAATAATCAATCCTCCGAATTTACAAACAGCTTTATTACCCCAATTTACAAAGGCAGGGGCAGTGTTCAGGATTGTGGTAGTTATAGGGGTGTTAAGATCATGAGTCACACCATCAAGCTCTTTGAGCGCATGGTCGACCTCAGGCTCCGCCGAGAGTTTACTGCCTTTGGATTTCAGCCAAGATCGGGCACCTTCGACGCCATTTTTGCCCTCAGAACTTTGATGGAGGCATACAGGGAAAAAAGGATAGCTCTGCATGTGGCATTTCTAGATCTGCAGAAGGCCTTTGACTGCGTGCCTCGTCAATGTATCTGGTGGGCATTGCGATCCAAAGGGGTCCCTGAGGCCTAATATTGACATCATCAAAGACTGTACCGCGATTCCGTTTCAATAGTTAGGACCGCTGTTGGCGATACAAAACCCTTTCCGATATCTGTTGGGGTTCACCAAGGCTCGGCTCTTAGCCCGTTCTTGTTCTATGTGGTGTTGGACACTGTCTCGGTTTATGCTATACGCTACAGGACCAGCCCCCATGGCTGATGATGTATGCCGATGATATAGCGCTCATTGACGACAACCGATTGACGTTGGAACGGAGAGTAAACCTCTGGAAGGGTACGCTTGAGAACGACGGTCTTAAACTAAATGTGACGAAGACTGAGTACATGGCTTGCAGGAGCCCGGACTCTTGCACTATCCAAATAGTTCCTGAACCAGCGGTTAAATCGGAAAAGTTCAGGTACCTTGGATCTATTCTGCACGAGTCTGGAGGCATCGATCACGATGTCCAAGCCCGTATCAGCGCTGATTGGGCGACATGGCGTGAGGTCACAAGTGTGGTCTGCGACCGCAGAATACCGCCCAAGCTCTAGCGACCAATATACAAGAGCATAATCCGACCGGTTCTCTTATATTGCAGTGAATGTTGGCCCGTACTGTCCAGGCACACGCAGCAGGTTCACGTCATGGAGATCAAGATGCTTAGGTGGATATGTGGCGTTACGCGGGCTGACTGCATTCGCAATACATTTATCCGAGGTAGTCTTGGTGTCCGTGACGTAGCGGCTAAGCTTCAAGAGAGTCGCCTGAGATGGTATGGCCACGTTACACGCCATCGCAGATAATCAATCCCCCGAATGCGAATCGAACTTACAACCAATAACATTTATATTCTAACGTCCCACTGCGCCACGACAGTCTATCATTATAATTCTTTATTTTGAAAACAACATTATACATTTCATCGATACAGCCATTCTCTATTTTTGCTTACAAAATTGTTGGTAACTGTTGCTTCATTCATCAATCAATGTCGTTCGAACTGGACGATTAGCCCACATTACGTCTTTCAATCTAAACAGGCTTTTGAAGGCTTTCTATATATATTTTAAACGTTTACATTTGTATTGTTAGGTTTAGTCATTTTTTGAATAATTTTATATGTATAAGTAACTTGAACTAATATCTCTTCATATAGCAAGTCAGTCAGAGAGAAATTAGCGTCAAGAGACTCAGTTCTCTACTTTCCACTCGATTTCGAAACGTGGCGTGTTAATTCGAGAAAATTAACACTAAGTTTTGTCTAAACATATTAGATAAATTGAAGTTATAGCGGATAAAATGAAAATAATTTATTTATAATCATTTCACCCCTCTTCTTGCATATTGTATCGACTTACATGTAAGTGTTTATTTACAGTTATACAAAATTTTGTTGACTGTGTAAAAAGAATTTGAAGCCATGCATTCTACATCCGGCTACGTCGAAATTCTTATACGCTTATTACTACATATTTTTATTTTTAACATCTCTGTAGAGAAATTTTCACAAGTTTCTATTACTTCAGACGCAAACTTCTACCCAAAGATTATTTCTAAAACAATAATTGGGCATGAGCTAAAGCTATTTACTAAATATAATAACTATTTAAAATGTTATTTACACACTTATGATATGAAAATATTCTTAGAAAACGTATAAATTCTAAATTTTCTCCTTTTTCTTCCCAAGAATTGTTTACAAACAATATTTTATTCATTTATTTAAGTTTATAAATAATAGAGTGCCTCGTAACTGTTGCTTCGAGCAGGTCGATCAATCAGTGTCACTACATTTGTATTTGTCCACATTACGTGGTTTATTGAGTTCTATCAAAAAAAAGTTTTAAAATCCGCACGGTGACAAGAAACTTTAGATATTAACTATATCTAAAGTTTCTTGTGCGTTGAGTAGCGTAACATAGCAGTGCAGTTTTAAATGTTACTGGGGCAGGAGAAATGAAAAAGATTTATAAAATTGATTATATTGTATTTTTTAAGAATTAATTAGATATTAAATATTAAAAATATATTGTGGCCAGTCGTGGCCCAGTGGCACAAGCGTGTGATTGTAATCGACTGGTTGTGGGTTCGATTCCCACTCGCGGAGTGGAAATTATATTTCCATTTTCTTCGCTCTGGTGTCCAGGTAAAGCGCGGCGTTAAGGTCCGCCACTTAACATGCAAGCCTCCGAATTCGGCGGAAAGTGGGGAACGGAGTGTCTTAACACTAGGTTCCCTCTGCCTACCCTGCTGTGTACGGGATACAGCGTGAAGCTAAAAAAAAAAGAAAAAAATATATATTTATATACATAAATAATCACGTTTATATAGCGTTGAGTTCCGCCACTCAATATGCCGCAATATCCGGCGGAAGGTGGAGAACGGAGTGTTATGACAATTGTTTTTTTCTGACTACCCTGCTATATTCTTTAAAAAAATTGAACCTGTTTCCCTTATAGCTTTTTGCTACACCCAACTAGTCTAAACATTTAAGCTAAACTAAGCGATCATGAAAGTTAGAAGTTAAAAAGTTAAAATATATATTTTTTATTAAAATATAATTATTTTAATATTAAAATTAGGACTTTTATTAAAATCAATCTGTCAATCGATCAATCAAACAACGCTATGACAAGCACCTGTTACTGAATCGCGTTGTTTTAAATTGGATCTTCCGGCTTTTCCCCCGGAGATTTATGAATCGTAATCTGCTTTATTGTATCGTTGACAGAGTATTAACACTTGCGGATAATTGTTCATTTATTTATATCTCTATTATGTTTTTTGTTTCCTAAGCTATTGTAATAACATGTGTATCGAGATTATTTTTTTTTTGACGTTATTCTTAATGCATAATGTTTTTGTTATAGTTAATTTTAATTATTTTCTAACTTTTCAATTTAAAGTCTGATTGTAATCTTATTTAAAAAAAATATTTACTTAGTCTTAATTTTACGTGGAAAGTGGAGAATCTTAACACTAGGTTCTGTCAGGCTAACCTGTTATTTGTACAAGCCTGCAGTACGAAAAATGTTAAGATCGAGAACTACCAAAAAATCTCGGTTTGACTAGTCAAGTTGATTTCTTTTATAGAAAGTATTTTAAGTGACATTGGTAAGTATACAGAGAGGAGCTTGGAAAGTATAGGTGAGCGTTACTGGATTTTAAAGAGAACCCTTAAGCCTTTACTTGGGTCGTAAGTCCGAGATCCATTTTCTGTAATACGATGAGCACCCATGAAATACTAGGTAATCTCTTATTTTTTTAGCGTCACGCTATATTCCGCATACAGCAGGGTAAGCAGAGGAAACCTAATGTTAAGACGCCCCGTTCCCCACTTTCTGCATGTTTCTACATCATTCTTATCACAACGAATAAATGTAAATAGATTAAATATAAGCGCTTCCCCAAGTGGGAATTGAACCCACAGCCAATCACTTTTACTATCAGTCTCTATATCACTATACTACCAAGGATTTAAATATTTGAAAATAATAATAATTGAATTATTACTTCACAAAATAAAATGCTTACCTAAATGTTTAACTTTTCGTTACATTCGTTAAGGAATAAGCCCGAGAGAACTTTATGATACACCCTATTCTCATTTTTCCGCCTTATAATTAAACGCGGTGGGAAATTTGGATCCGAATTTAATATTTTTCCAACAACATGGACGAAAAAATATACGTTGAAATAACATAAAGAAGTGCATTTTATGAGAGATTATGATATATACAAAAATATTTTTTATAATAATAGAATTTCAGAGTTTTCCTGCTGTAATACAGGAAACAGGAGTAAACAGAGAGAACCTAGTGTCAAGACGTTGCATTCTCCACTTTCTTAGACTATTCCAAGGTCTAGACCTCAACAGTGAGTTTTGGCTTTATTTGGATGATTTTGAGGTCTTAGGACTTTTTTTTACTAATCTCAGTGTTGAGGAGCTCAACACTGAGGTTAGTTAAAAAAATATCGAGTCGGAAATCGCATCGCATCCACAACTATCATGTACACAGTCAATCGCTGTCACACTGAGTCACAGTGGCCTCGAACAAATACAGATTGAAAGTAGTAATATGGGGCGAATGTTTTATTTTAGAAGAATGCAATATATTGCATTCATCCCAATATATTGGGACCAGTCGTGGATTCGATTCCCACTCGAGGAGTGGAAATATTTAAAATTACCTTTTACTTCGCTCTGGTATCGAGGTATAGTGCGGCGTTAAGTTCCGCCACTTAACCCGCAATGCCTCTGAATTCGGCGGAAAGTAGTGAACGGAGTGTCTTAACACTAGGTTCCCTCTGCCTAGGTGAAGCTCAAAAGAAAAAAAAGCAATATATTACTTTTTTATACTGAAAGAAAACATCTATATTGAGTTACTGGAAATTAATATAATTGTGAAGTAAAATTTACATAATATAATTATTATACTAAAAGTGTATGTAGCTATTTTTAGTCACTGTAGCTTATTATACACACATTAATAACGTGCTTTAGAAAGCTTATAATACTCAAGTCCCGAGTCAGTTCCTTTGATAGTTAAACATGCCACACAATTCAATTATTTACTATAAACGTATTAACTTGAAGCTAGGAATAGTTGCGATGTTTCTTACACAGCACGTTTGTCAGAGAGGACGTAGTGTCAAATTTCTCTATTTTCGATTTCCACCCCAAATAAAGACAGTGTTTTCAGTCAGTCACTATATACTAAATTTACAAATTATTTAAAAAAACTATATTATGATTATACATTAAATTTACAAGTTACTTAAAAAACTATATTAATGTTTCACCCAGCTTAAACATTCTCTTTACTTTCTTCATCTTCCAGGACTGACTTTAAAACTCACTTCTCAATTAATAGATACTGTATTTATGCCATCTTGTATACACTGCCCAAAGTACAAAAAATGCCCAAAGTACAAAAAATGCCCAAAGTACAAAAAATCCTTACAATGAGAATCGAACCCACAACCACAGTCACGTATAGTTTAATGTGCTATTGTAGCCGTTTAGCATATTATATGATGTTTCCTCTTAGACATGTTATAGATATCTAAGAGGAATTTCTTAGAAAACATTAAACTACGAAACCCTTCGCTTCGCATTGTTCATATTGCACAAACTTAAATATTCCGTTACAAAACTTAACCAAAGTTTGTATTCAAGGATTTTCCGTTCATGCTCTAAACTTTGTTTGAAAATTTCACGTTCTATCAGAGTTGCTGAAAAAATTTTTTTTTACTATTCTATAAACGAAAATCGTGAGAAATAGCTGAGTTACTTGCACCGGTTCTTCTTATATCTGAAGCATTAATTATATCCCCTGTATATTTGATATTCCAAAATACATTTTAGAAAACCATATGATTGCTACACTTTACAGTTGTCCGTGGTCACAGGCAGAATTGCGGCAGTCGACGTGGCCAAATATTGGCAAAATGTCATTTACCATTTGACTCACTCACATGAGAAGAAGAACGGGTAGAATGAAGTGGTATTCGTCTGTCAATTACTTATGATATCAAACTGCCGCCAACGGTTAATTAGTAAGATGTAATTTTATAAATAAAATTTTCTTTATAGGCATTTTCTGAATATACTGATTTATTTTTATTTTTTTTTTTTATAGCTTCACTCTGTATCCCGCACACAGCAGAGTAGGCAGAGGGAACCTAGAATTAAGATACTCCGTTCCCCACTTTCCGCCGAATTCGGAGGCATTGCGTGTTAAGTGGCGGAACTTAACGCCGCGCTTTACCTCGGCACCAGAGCGAAGAAAATGGAGACATTAATTATTTCCACTCCTCGAGTGAGAATCGAACCCATAACCAGTTGTTTTACAGTCACACGCTTGTGCCACTGGGCCACGACTGGCCCTAAAATATTGCTCTAAATCCTATATACTGATATAGGAATTAAAGCAATATTTTTACATACTACATACTTAATCTTCACTTACGTAAATAATATCATTTGGATTTGAACTCAAACCTCCATACGGCTGGGAAACTTATTCATAAATGTGCCACACACAGTACACTCAGGTAAAATTTATACTTTTTTAATATCTCAGACAAACACAAACAATAGCTTCCATTTTTATATTAAGACGTACATCTTGTTAGAATAGCTATACTAAAGCACTTTCTATAATTAAATACGTATCAGTCTGTTTAAAGAGACCCCATTTCTACTTCAACCTCAATAAAATTACTAAAAAAAAATATTTCAAAACTTATCTATAAATAGCCAAAGAATGATAATTAAAAAATCGATAATAATATTTTATTGAAAAAAACAGAAAAAATAATTATAGTGTCTACTAAATCGCACCCCCGAGGGTTGGCGGGTCGATGCGAGGCGAGGGGGCGGGCCTGCCTCAGTTCACCGCCGGATCGTATTGGGGACGCTCGTTCATTCTCTTGCCAGTGAAAAAATACACGTTACAGGTGGTTATTATATAGACTGGATAAAAAAACAGTGATTTTATATTATTTGTTTATTTTTTTTACTTATTTTATTATTTATTGTTGTTATTTTATTTTTTATTGTTATATTTTATTTAAATTTAAATATCCGCGCGGTAATAAAACTTTATGAAAGTTAGATGTTAGTAAAGATCATTTTCGCGTGTAGTTTTATTGCGCAGGACCTGCGCAGGAGGAACTTAAGGTGAACACATATTAAGAGGTATCTTATACTTTTATTTTTAGGAAGATATTATGATAAATTGAATATTTTTAAAATTTAAAATATATATTTTTTTTATAAATGTTGATCTTTCCAAGTCTTATAGGTCGTTCTTGTTAACATTTTTATATTAAAGTTTTTTATTATTAAATGAATTCGTTTGATATAAATAAATTTAATTATTTGATTATTTGTTTTTTCAATTACGGATTGAATTGGATTCATTTTTTACAGGACATCTCCTGTTAAGAGACGATAGTTATAACTATAAAGTTATAAACACAAATTAATCATAACGAATATTTTTTTTGTAAAATTTGAATTTATATTAAAACTACCACTGATATCAACATTAATATACCAAAAAGTATATATTTTTTTATTTTATTAAGTAAAAACCTTAATAACATCGTGTTACATAACATTTTAAATAGCTTTTGAGTTCGCGAATCATGGTATAACAAAAAACTGTCAATTTTAGCCTGTAAAGGATATGTACCCTCATAAAGACATTCGATATCTTACCTAGTTCATAAGGTCGAAATTTCCCCTGACCTAGATTTTATTTTGCTAAACTATCTGTCCCGGAAGTACGCCGTTCGATATAAAGCGTGAACTTTAGATATGGCAATATTCGCCTTCAGTGTTATGACGACGCATTAACTAACATATAACCTTTTATTAGGTTGTTATAAATTTAAAAAATAAGTAATAAATTGTGTTTTACATCTGTTTTGTAAATTTAATACTACGTATTATATTTGTAAAGAAAATGACTATTAAAAAGTAAGTAATTAGCAATATTTCTATATTTTATTTTAATCAAGACTAGTTAGAGGTAGGTTTTAACTATTAGTTATTTTGGTATTAGCATTTGGACCGGCTGTTAATAAATAAAGGAGTCTGATTTTGTAATTTTAACATTATGCAATTAATTTTAATTAAAATACTAAAACTTACTAGAATTTACAAAACAAAATTTGTGGTTTTCGGTGTAAGATCGTATTATATCGATACGAAATGTTAAAAAAATATTATGAGAACTCTGGATTCAAACAAAAATTGAAACAAGAAACCATCATGGCGCAATGTTATTTCGTGACTGCAAACGCGTTGTAGGTTCGATTTCCACACAGGGGAATGAAAGTAATAATCGAGATGTTGTATGTTAAGTTGTGGAAGTCTAGACCGAGCTAGTTTTAGGTACCTGACTGGAGAAGTTACAATAATATAAATAAATTATTGTAATTTAGAAGTTACAATAATTTAAATAAATTATTGTAACTTCTCCACTCAGGTACCTAAAATTAGCTCGGTGTAGACTTCCACAACTTAACATACAACATCTCGATTATTACCAGACAGAGAAGAACAGAGTGTCTAAAAACTAGCTTTTCTACTACCCTATAAGAAAAAAAAGCATGGAGCCGTAAACCAAATAATAAAATAAAAAATTCTAATATAAGGGCTTTATTCTCATTCTATTTATCCTCATAAGCCTCTATATTTACTCAACGAAATGATCCCGCGGGGCTCGAACAAGTAACATTGATGGTAGGCGCTGCCAAGTACCCCAGTGAAGTGTGGTTCGTGATTGTAAATTAGGTATTGGTTTTCTTCCGAGGCACTCGCGAAAGAATGGCTGTTCCTCCTACATTCTTTTACGAAAAAGTCCATGAAATAACGATTTGCTTTAATAGCTTCTATGGAATGGGCGTAGTTCTTTGATTTCTTCCATTCGAATGAGTTCTTTTCTGGATGAAACTGGACTCCGTAGAAGGGGTACCTAATTATGACTTAAATTAATATTTATATTATTATATTTTTGCTTATATGTAGTTGTGACGGTAAAAGCTTTTCGTTATGAGTGCGAATCTCACGCGTATTGTCAATAAATTATTTTCTCGTTATGGTAAGAAGACAAAGTGCACTTGGAGTCATAGTAGCTTCGTACGTGTGAAACTCAAATTTCGATGATTGTTAGTTCCATTTTACATCGTGGACTTGATTCACTGATTTATTTTATATTCAAAATTATTTATATCTCCTCACTATAGTTAACAATTTTCTGTGATCTGTTCCGACATTTAACACGCATTGTTTCTTAGTGGGTAAAGTAGAGACCAGAGATTTTTTACTTTAGGGTTTCACTCCTTATACACTTATATATAGTGAAGCTGAATAAATTGTTAATATATTTTACTCAATCTCTAACAATCTTAATCTTTATAATCAACTTAGATATTTTATTTAAATTACTTTTTCATACCTTTTCCCGAATAGCGGTTAGGGAGAAACCTAGTGTCAAAAGCTTCCATTGGACACTTTCCCGAACCTAGTCAGTCGTTGTAACACTATGTCACGTAGATCTCTTTATATTTTTCTTTTTTAATATAAAATATTATGTTTTTTTCCTTACCGTTTATGCTCTATACTTGCTATGAACTCCACACCATAATCATCATCACTATACGAGCTCACAAGCCAGTCTTTAGTTAGGTTATAAGCTTTTAAGTTCTGAAAGAAAAGCAATTTTATTTTATTCTACATTCTTAACTAAAGCCTAACTGACGTTAGCTTTGGCATTCGCGGAAATAGGTTCTATCTTGTACTGTAAACATTTTCTTTAAATATCCTCTTTAGGCCGTCGTCTTTAGTTGGTTTGGTTGTGGGTTTGATTTCCACTCGGGAGAACGATTACATTATATATACTTTTTTTCACTGCTCTGGGAAGTAAGACATTCGGCGTTAAGTTTCGCCACTTAACACTCAATGTCTCGATTTCGCCGAAAGTTGAGAATGAAATGTCTTGAAAGTATAGTATGTTTATGTTTGATTACCCTGTAATGAAGGGAAAACACGGGATACTTTGTTTTTTATCCCCTTTAGAGAAGTTTCTAGTTTCTTACCTAACCTTAAAGATTACCTACATAGTGTACTTTATAAATGAAATATGTAAGTTTATATTCATTATATTTTTAGCTTCACGCTTCTTTTGCAAGTGAATCAGAGGAGTCAATGACATCATTATTCACTTTTTGCCCGAATTCGAGTTATTGTATGAGGCGGAATTTAACACCGCATTTTGTTAAATCAAAACAAAAACGGTCGAAAATATTGTACATACAATTTCGCCTTGCAGGAATGGAACCCATAACAATAACATTTACACTCAGACGCTCCCTCATTGCGTCACAGTTGCGCACAAAGGATAACTTTACTACTTGGGTAATAATTAAATTAAAACAGCAAAGTTATTAATTTTATCAATTAATTCTCTATAAAGCTTCGATAGCGAGTATCGAGAGCTTTAACTAAATTAACTTACAGCGTCAACTATGCAAAACTGATGAGCGTTTATAGTGACATCTTCATTTTTAAGTATATTAATAATATCTTCTGGAGTTTCTTTGAACAGTTTACTGTTACGGAAATCTGAAACAAATCGTTTTATATCAATAGAAAAAAATCAGCTTCACGCGTCTTCCCGCTGGATACTCAGAAAGAAAGTAGTGTCAAGACATTCCGTTCTATATTTTTCAATCGAAAACGAAGCATTACGTATGAAATAGTGGATTTGACGACGCATTTGGCTTGCCAGAATGGAGGAATAAAAGTAATTTATATATTTGCTCTGCATGTAGATAGAACCCACTACCAATCACGTTTGTAAGGGGACCCTGTCCTAATACGCCACGACAGTCTTACATAAGAAGAGAGAATAAATTCTATTGACCGTATAAATGCAAGTTCGTGTGGGTGAATCAAAAGTAAAAAATGAAATTTTAACCAAACAAGGCTAAAAATATCTAACAATGAAAATATCAACAACAAAAAAAGAAATACAAATACAAACAAAAAATAAAAGGAAGGAAACAAAATGTTCTTGTGGAACCATCAAAATTCCTATACACCGCTGTTGCAGATATTCATACAAGCATTCCTAAAAGAACATTTTTGTATTGCAAAAATTTAAGGTATGACTGAGCTGCCTGGGTGTTTAAATAATTGATTTCTTTATAGAATATTAATATTAAATGAACGCAACCATTTTATTACATTGTTTTTGAAGTGAAAACTTCTTTTGGCGCGTTGAGCGTTTTGGTAGAGGGTAAAATCCTCGGTTCGCGTCACCGACATGCTAATGATAATAGTATTGAAATTGAAATTCATGTAAATATAAATACTATGTATAATTAAGATAATTGTATATTAATTATTTTTTCAACCACTTTGTATTTATATTTTGTTCATGATTTGTTTAACCCATCATATGTAACTAATAAATAAAACATAAAAAATTTCATATAATTTTTGCATATAGTTTTAATTACACTCAACTTAATAGTTCCGTTTTCACTTCTATCGGCAGTCGCTACTGTTTTTATTTTTTCTGTTTTTTTCTAACATCAATGTTCTTTCGATTCTTTTTCAAATTGTTACTGTTATTTTCAATTTTTTAACTAAAATCAATATAGGAATATATAACACTCCCATAACTAGTTGCAACATACATACCTGAAGTAAAATTTAATGGTAGATTAGAATACGAATAGCATCGAATTCTATTCTCGACTTTACCGCGACCCGATGCCAAAATGATAAGGAGTTCAAAGCCGAGGCATGTTCCAAATATAGGGAAGTAGTCGCCAGCGTCGTTCAGTTTTTGAGCTATTTCATAAATATGCTGCCCTGCATCCGCATAGCCGTTTGATTGATTGAAATATGTCGCTCCTCCTGGTATTAAAACTCTAGAAATAATTTTAATGGAATTATTGTGAGTGATGAGGAGAGAACGGAGAGTCTTAACACTTGATTTTTTTTCTAGTCATTGACGGGGTATATTGAATTCAATACAATGGTTATTAGAATAGAATTGCGAAACATTTTTTATCGTCGGATGAACTTAAAGCTACCACCGGCTCGGATGGCAGTTTTCGCATTGGGACAGCATCTAACTGTAAGTTTGATGTTTGTGGATACGATTCCCGTCCCGTTCCGAGGAAATGATTATATTGAAATAATTTTCATTTCTGTCGCTCTGATAACTTGCTTAACTCAGGTTGCAATCCTATATTTCGGGCAAAATGCGGAGAATGGAGTGTCTTGGATCACTACATTAGGTTCTTTTTTTAGTTAGATTAGATTTGTACATTACATTAGATTTGTCTCCTATGCAGGAGAGACTTTGTAGTAGACATGGGAAGTTAATGCGAGGATGATTACAGTAAATCACTCGACCGCGTACTGTAACATAACACATCACTCGCTGACTAACATCACACATTACACCTAACTCACATTTACACTGCTCGGGACCGCTCGCGCCGATCGCTG